>CM053593.1:13473324-13523976 GCA_028646575.1 Pseudocheirus occidentalis
CTTTGATCACTGTTAGACTGTAAATACTCCTGGGAGATGTAACACATTTAATTTTATTAGTAATTAAGACTTAAATGTGAATTCATTTGGCATCTTCCTTCTTGGGAGGAAGTCTTCCTAGGTGGGAAGGGGCAGACTACATGGCCTTTTGACTCATGGAGTTAGAACCACAAAATACAGGGGCTCAGAATGATGTGCTCTGAACTCCAGTCGGCTATGTGACAGCCTTCTCCACCATCCTGAGTGGCTGGGTGGTACAGTGGACAGAGTGCTGAACCTGGAGTCAGGAAACCCGAGTCTGATTCCAGCCTTGAACATTTCCTAGCTAGGTGACCTTGGACAACTCACTGGATCTCTCTTTGCCTCAGGGTTTTTGGGTGCTAATTTCACCACAATTTGTAGTAACTGATGGAATCAAGATTTATAGGCAGGCGTGTATGAAGAATTGTGCCAATATTTTTTTTTTACAGCTCTCAACATTTCTAAAATCGGTTCCCTTGAACAGGCAGCACCTACAGCACACGGGATCACGGGATACTGTACAAACATTTTCTTGCAATGGGGTTCAGGCGATCTCCATAACTTATTTGTAACCTTACCACTTGTAAAGTCTCATCCCAAACTCTCAGTAGTTAGACCTGAGTTCAAATCCATCTTCTCACATTTACTAGATATGTGACCTGATGCCTCCATTGTAAATTAGGAAGAATAACTCGCACCTATCTCCCAATTTGGTGTTGCGGTTTAAATGAAATAATTTAATGCACAGTGCCTGGCATACAATAGACATTTAATAAATGCTTGCTGCTTTGACTTGCTAGAAGTCACAGTACCTGAGCTGTGATTTGAACCCAGTTTTCCCCTTAACTGCAAGGAGAACGCTTTTGCCAAAGGCTGCAACAGCCCAGGCCTTGTTCTTATCAATAAATCTTATAATACTATTTCTGTACATTTCTGGAATCAGCACATGCCTGTGTCTGCCCAGTAAGATTCTTACTTTCTTTTTTTTTAATGTCCTTTCACACCTAACCCAGGAGTAAACATTCCAAACTGGAGTGGAATGTAAGCTCCCATTGTTCAGACTAAAGATCTTTTGTTACCGCTCTGATGGAAGGTGCTCAGTGCCTAACTTGTGGAAATCCAAATTCTTTTTCAATTACTCTAGGCCACTGAGGCCCTTAATCAAGGAAGGATAACTAACAGATGATTAGCCTTGACAACCCGCTTTTAAATGAAATCCTAATTCACATCCTCACTCATCATCCAGGCCTGATGGGACATTAGCCACAATGTAAATATGCCTGTTTATTTAAACTTTATTCCCATCCCCTTGTTTAGTCTGCATCTGCCAAGAAAACAAAGAAAGTTCCCAGCAAGTGCCAGAGAAAGCCTTGGAGGCAAACGCTAAATTAGGCCCCCGACCCCTTCCAATGAGAGGGGCTCATGGATTTCAAGAATTTCTAAAGACAATTTCGCTATTATACCTAAGAAGGATCTCGGGACGAAAAAACAAAACACCAAAATTCCTACTGTCTTCTAACTCTGAAACAGATGAAACCAGTCAGAAATCAGTCTATGGCTAAATAGTGGAACAAAGTGCAGAGAATGTGACAGCTATCAAGGACCTTGGAGATCATTTAATGAACATCTCTTTGGCTTACAGGGAAGAAAACTGCCTGGGAGAGAGGCAGAGAGGCAAGCTAGCTGAGGCACTGAAACGGGACCCCAAGTCACTCGAACCCCAGGCTAGCATCCTTTCTAACACACTCTCCTCATGATTGGCTGATTCCTCCAAGAATCTCATCTTAAGGGAGTCACCCAGGCTCATCAACTCATCATTCTTCCCCAGGTTGACCTTCATGCCTCCTCTGTGGCTACCGGTCTCCCGGCCCCCCAGCACCTTCAGCTTCTTTTAACAATTTTCTTTCTTCGTTAGAGTAGAAGATTCCTGAGGGTAGGGACTGTCTTTCTTTCTGCTTGTATTTATATAACTAAGGCTTAGCATCTTGTTTGGCACGTAGTAAATGCTCACTGACTTCACTGAGAGCAAACCTAGCCCCTCTTCAGTATGCTAGCTCTCCGAAAGCTTACAGAGAGAGTGTGTTCTCCCCAAGTCTCTACCCATTTAGAGTAGCACCTTATGTATTCTAGCTGCGACTCTTCAGAAGTCCAGAAAGTTGGAGAGAAAGAGGAAATCACTCAGAAACAGGAGAAAGCCCCTTCCCTCCCTGCCAGAAGCAGAAAGTATTATTCTGTCCATCCAACGCATTTACAAATTAACCCTACGCTTAGCTCTCCTAGTGTATAATAAGATGCTTGTAAATAAGGATACATTGGGCCAGGCCTATGGTTCATCTAGTTGGCCACAGTAATGGTTCCAAAAGAAACATTGCAGGAAGACACCATCAAACATCACAATACCTTTTCCGAAGCTGAAGTTAGGTTCCCCCAGCCTCAGTTTCCCCCCCTGGAGTTGGATTTGACAACTTATAAAATCTATCACCCTCCAATCTCTAATATCCTCCAGCAAACTTTTTCACTCATGAATCCTTCTTGAAACTTTTTATAAGGTCACCCTCTATTACCTTCTGAGTAACGAGTTTTGTAAACTGACTATGTAATGCTGAGACTTCCTCTCGTTTGTCCAGAAACTCTTTCAAGCTACAGAGAACCAGGAATGGCTGGTAGGTCAGAGATCACTCAATCTAAGCCCTACCTGGGAAAGAATGACTTTTGTAGCATGCTTCCAGACAGGCCCCAGCTTCTGAGAGCTAGCATTTACATGGAATTTGACAGTTTGCAAAGCACTCCTTCATTTAATCCAGGACTTGTGGACTTGGAGAACGTGTCCATCTTCCTCCAAACCACTCCAGTCATGCCTCTACAAACTCCAGAGTGTTTCCCTCTCCTCTTGGCATTGGTAATCTGGACGATGAGAGTCTTGGTTTTTTTAGGCTGACCTCACATGGAAAGCCTTTGCAGGTCAGGGTGCCTGGAGCTGGAAAAACATACATACGCCAAGATCCCTAACTCACAGTGAAAGAAGAGTTTTCCCTGGCTTTCTTAACTTCCATCGGAATCCTAAAGAGCCTTATTTGAACGGATGGGCTATGACAAGTGTGAAGTAGTAGAAGACTGTGTGGTAGCAGATTCCCACGTACTCTCTTCATTTCCAGCAATTTCCCTTACTTGCTGAGGAGGAAAGGAAGCAGGCAACCTAACCACACATAGCCTCAAGCCTTTCTGTGAACCAAGAAGACTGCAGAGCCTAGGCTGCCAATCCAGAGCTTTGGGATGGAACCTTGGCTAATGAGCTGAGTGTGGCCTGGGGTAAATGACCTGGGCTCTCTGCTGGTCAGTTTACTGTTCTAAAAAAACAGGGGCTCAGATTAAATGATCTTGGTGGGCCTTTCCAGCCTGACTTTTCTGTGTTCTCCGTTCAAACATTCTCTGCTCTAAGGTCCCTTCCAGACCTGAAGTCCGATGCTAAGTGCTTAATAAATGTGAGAGGACTGATTGATTCCAACTCTAACAAACCGTGCTCTAACGTGTTCGAAGGTCCTTCCTAGCTCTGACACTGCTCTAAGAACCCTTCCTGCTCTGACATTGTCTGTTCTGAGGCCCTTCTCATTCACTGAGTAAGGTCCCCTCCATTTCAATAGGATAAAGCCCAATTACTGAAACAAATCAAAGAGAATTTGGTTAAGCAGTTTCCTAGGGCTGGCAGATCCTGCCCAGTCCCTAGGATGATAATGGGCATGCTATGAGCCTCTAGTCTAGAGCATCCTTCCATCCTTAGCACTCTGGCTTTCCTTTTCTGGGATGACCTCTCATCTACCCAGGACAGATCTCAGATGCACCCAGACACTGGGAGCTCCTTGACACAGGGGCTGCAGCCTGGCATGGGCCCCCAATGTTTAGCAGAGGTCAGGGCACACAGTAAATGCCTAATCATTTTTAATTGACTGAGTAGAGCAGTTACATACCAGAAATATTTAAGAGACAATTCAAATAAAATTTCAAACTACTTCAAATCTCAACATTTTATTAGGTTTGGAGTACTGGATTTCCAGGACTGGACTGTGCCAATTAGACAGAGAGACAGAAAGCTAGACAGATAAATAGATCCATCCATCCATAATATATATATATGTGTGTGTGTGTGTGTGTGTGTGTGTGTGTGTGTGTGTATAGAGAGAGAGAGAGAAATATCTGTACAGACACGTCTCTATCAATATTGAGATCTACATATAGACATCTCTATATATAATCTATATATAACAGAGAAATGATATTTATAGTGATATGAATTATATATACCAATACACATTTCTATATTATATAACAAACAGGTAAAAGGGAAAATTAGACGTGTAAATGGCTAATATCACCTCTTTTTAACAAAAGGGCTGGTATCACCTCCTTTAAAAAAAAATCACAGAGTTCAGCGAACTGGAGGGAGAGTTAGGGGTAGCTGGGAAAGTTGTGATATAAAAGAATTTCCATTATCCGGTGACAAGGACTTCCTTTTCTAAGAGGACCCTGCAGGGTGATAAGCGATAGTTCAGCTCCCTGAGGAAGCAGATTTGCCCAGAGGAGGTGGGAAATGTCTGGCACGGGGTGGGATAAGAAGCTTGGTGTTCAATCGTGACTCCCATAATAGCTAATTTCAGATCGTTCTGGAATTAACACTATTTTCTGTTCCATAGAGGGGAGGTGATGCTGTGTTCACTCATCTGGAGACTGCCACTTAGCGGACTGTTAATAGTAATTAAAAAAAAACCAAAACCTTAAGGTGCTAAGAAGAGGCCCTGGACTTTATTTTTGCAGTATTCCTGGACTTAATCTTTTGTATGCAATTTTCTAGGTTGGAAAACTTGAATCTTCAACATCACCACTGGGATAAAAGGTGCTTGAAAACTGAGGCACAAAAAAGTCTATTATTTTTTAGTATAAAGACTGACTTACAAAACTCGACCAATTCAGAAGAAGCCAAGATGAACGCGAGGTTTAGAACTATTTTATGGACTTGCTGCTTGCTGGCAAATGTGAGACTCATGAAGAAATAAAATAACTCAATGGCCAATACCCTCTCTAGCCAGGATTGGAAGGAAAAACAATGAGGAAATTTTTAAAAAGCTTTTTAGAATTCAAAACCATTTTTAAGGTGTAAATATAAATCATGGCACACAATTGTTTTCTCTGAACATTGGCCTTGGCACCCTTCCATCCCTGTCTTCTGAGCACCAGGCCATCCTTTTTTTTCTTTCTCTACTTCTTCAGAGCATGTTTTCAATATCGAAGGCCAAAGCCAGCCGGGAATGCACAGATGGGATGGTTACAGCTGCATCTCCTTTGACAGACTGCAAAAGCCCACTGGGACACTTTCCCCAGCCCCGTCTATCCGTCTTGTGTGCTTACGCGACACCACCTTTCCCTAGGCTTTGTTGAGGGTGTCACATGGTTTGGGCCAACATGCTCCAATCAGATTATGTGTCTCATTTATTAAACTTAAAAAAAAAACAAGAGGGTGGGGAAAATTACCTTTTTATTATTATAATTTCTGGGCTTCATGTCCATTTTGAAATTCATAAAATTTTGACAAAATAGAAATTCTAAAAACGAATCCCCAGATATATGCACCCAGCCTCTTCAGTGGGGTGACTGATGGATATGAGCTACTCAATAGGGTCCATTCAGATTGATTAAATTGGAACGAAGCCACGACAGACCTTGCCAATCTGGGAGATGGGGGTCATAAAGCTGGGAAGAGGAAGACGACACACGGGAAGGCCGTCCAGGACTCTCACACCTCCTCAAAGACTACCACCCACTGAAATCTGCAAGGATAAAAAAAATCATCCCCCTAAGGTACAAAGAAAAGTGTTCCTCACTTCAGAAAAGGTTAGGATTTTCAGGATCTGGGTTACCCTAAGACATACGCTTCTCCCTCTATCCTCAGGAATTTGTCTGTCTCTCTTCCAAAATCCGAACCGAGCTTGACTTTCCCACACAATTCCTGGCCTAGACTGCTGAGGATGATAAAATTAGGCGTTAAAAACAAATGTTCCAACAGAGCGAGCAGAAATGACGCCGAGCCAACGCAACAAACGTTTTCAAACATTTTTTAAAATCCTATCACGGAGCCACCCCCCTCCCACCATACAAAACAGAAAACAACAAAGGGAAAAGGAAAATAATTTTAAAAATCAGTGACAAATTATAACCAACTCACATCGAAGCAAACTAATGTCTCTCAGAACCCGGTGTCTGTGGGCTTGGGAAGGAGACTTGAGCTTGTCAGTCAAAATGTCTGCCTGTGGCATATGGATAAAGGTTTCAGTCTGCTATCTCCAGACTCATCTTATGGCCTGGGTTCAAAGTGACTGAAAGGGGGCTCAAAACAAAGGAGGGCTCATTCAAAAGCCGGACTTGGGAGTTCCCCGGTCAGTGGAACTGCGCCGTTTGTCTGGCTGATCAAAAACTACAGGCCGGGGAGAAACGTTGGGCAGCTTGGAGGCCTTTGGAGTTTCCCAAGAGCTGAAAAGCTGCCGGAAGGTTAAAGCTGGCTGGTCGGGATGGCATACTTGGCTGACTACACAGCCAGGTGGTTTGGGCATATTGGCAAACACCTGGCAAAGAGCCCAATGCATATGGCTTAGAGTGCTGGGCTCTTCCCATGAAGCCTGCCTCGACTCTTGAGCAAGCATTCATTTCAGAGCAAAAGGCATCCAAGTGGGAAATGAAATCTTTTTTTTAAACCTAACCAATTTAAACCTTTTTTATTAAAAATAAAAGACAAGTAGACCCTAAACCAGAGTCTCTCTTCCCATATTAAAAAGAAATATGCAGGTTTCATAAAAGTATTTGTGGGCATAATTGTTGTAATCTTTTCAGTCCCATATTAGTTTGAACAGTCTCTGTGATGCCAGTAATTAAAGCATGTTAGGAAAAAAAAACAAGAGGCAGAATGGAATAATGCGGGGGGAGAGAAAGAGAGAGAGAGAGAGAATGAGAGAGAGAGAGAGAGAGAGAGAGGAGAGAAAGAGACAGACAGACAGCCAGAGACAGAGAGAGACAGAAAGAGGGAAGGGGGAGAGAGAGAGAAAGTGGGTCCCAAAGCCAGGAGACCTAAATTAAAATCCCATCTTTGCCTCATACTAGCAGGGTGAGCCTGGGTGATTTCCTCAGCCTTTCCATGTTCAAAGCACCTCCTCTGAAGGCGCTGACCAGGCCTTCACTCATCTGGGAGGTTACTATACCAATGACACCACAGGTCCAGTCTCTGTAACTGTCCTGAGAAATAAGAAAAGTGCAGCCTGTACAAACAGGCTTGGGGCTTAGTTTTCTCTAATGTTATTGAGTTGAGCCCCCACTGGTGTGCCCCCCTCACCCTTCAGATTATCAGTTAAGATGATTACTCAGTCAGCCTTAAGTAGCTTTTCGAGAGGGGTATGTATTAAGGTTGATTTTCTCTAATTCTGTTGCTTGGAGCCCCTGCTGGTGTGGCCTTCCCTTAAGATTATTAGTTGAGATAATTAATCAATAGCCTTTGGAAATGTGTTAGAACAGTCAGTACAAAACCACTCTCCCTAATCTCCCTAAAATAAGGTGACAAATCTTCCCCAAGTACATACAAGAGTTGAAGGAAAAGTGGGTTCAGGCTTAGAGAGGACATGTAGCACAGAGGTAGCTTCTGGTTACTGGTGGTGTTTCTCCCATTTAAGGGGTGCTCAAGAAGTTGCCCTGATGTGTAGGTCTAGTCCCTTTGCTGGGATCTTCCTAGAACCAGGAGTTCAGGATGTCCTTGGCTCCTGATAATATGTATTCTACTACCCATGGATCTAGGAATACTCTTTAGGGGACTGGTGAGAAGATACAAAGTCCAACGTTCCTGGGACCCTTTGAACCTGCAAGAGGCTCTTCTAGTCAAAGGTTCTTCCTTGGGAGGTTCAGCCATTAACTCCAGCGTGTGGAATTAATCCCTTCTCAATCTGTCTGACAACTCAAATAATCCTAGAAGCTTTGTCAAGTTTTCTCAACTTATATGAACACGAAGGTCTTTTCAGTTTTTTTCATACTTAACTGAAGGACTTTTATACTTTAACTGAAGGATTTAATGATAAAGATGTGCTCCTACACCGAGTTGAGACGTTAGAGCTAACATGGGGTGAGGCAGTTTTAACTCCGCCTCGCAGAAAGGCAGTGCTTCAAAGGGGAACATTCAAGCACTTCAGGAAGTTCTGGAATTGAATCCTACCACATAACCTCTGTGTGCATCTGTTACCCCAATCTGTAAAATGAAAACAATAGTCTCACCCATCTCACAAGGCTCCTGGGAGAACCAAACGAAGTCAATAAGCACATTTCTGCTGTTGCTCAGCCTTTTCAGTCACGTCTGACTCTTCGTGACCCTCTTTGGGATTTTCTTGGCAAGATACTGGAATGGCTGCCATTTCCTTTTCCAGAAAAAGCAGGTGCTAAACACCTATTACCTACCAGGCATTGCCCTCAGCGCTAGGCATACAAAGAAAATTAAATCGTGCATGTGAGATGTTTGGTAATCTTCAAATACTAGATAAATGTAGTTGTGGTAGTAATAGTGGTGGTGGTGGTGGTGGTGGTGGTGGTGGTGGTGGCGGCGGTAGTGGTGGTAGTAGTAGTGGTGGTAGTGGTGGTGGTAATAGAAGTAATGGTCATTTTAATATTTGCAAAGCACTTTACACAAATGACTAAAGGTATTATTATTTGTCTTTTACTAATGAGAAAGTTGAAAAATGAAATGCTTTTCCCAGTATCACCCAGCTATCAGGGTCATAAGCAAGATCAGAACCCAGGTCTTCCTACATCCCAGTTCCAAAGCTCCTTCCACCACACTACTAAGTCCCCCAAAAGAACAAAAACCAAAACCTGGGGGGTCAGGTGCCTCAAGTCCCCTCCTTGATGAACATGTGGGGAAACAGACGACAGATACAACCCTAATGGAAATGAAAACTGGAACCATTTTCCGAGGCGCGTTATTAAAGCGTGATTGACAGCTAACACCACAAGGCGTGAGTATGGTCTATCAGAGAAATGCATATTTGAAGACTTGTTACAACATGTGCTCAGAAAAGGGACTGTCGGGGCACATGTTACTTTTGAGGGATTAATGAGCGATTGGCTAATGCGGAAGGCATGAGGCAAAATTTCAGGGTTGGTAACCCCAGCTGGTCACTAATCTCTTGTAATACCATTATAGTGCTGCAGTAAATATGCGACAAATACCTTTTTCCTGGTAGGGCTGGATTTTTCTCTGTAGCCCATGCTTTAGATGGGGGTATGCCCTTACATTCCACGTCCTGGGTATTTTAGAAGTATTAATTCCTGGTACATTAGCTAATTAGATTACATAAATCATTTGTCAGAATCCTGTTTCAATTCTAATATTGTTTAAATATATATTTATGGCCTTTACAAATGCAAGCTGTTTATCTAATAAGCTAGGCTAAATTTTGGTGCATTTTTAAAGCTTCCTCAGAAAGAGGGTTGATGACTATAGACGGGGTTGGGTTGGAGTCTTTTTTTTTTTTTAAAGACAATATCTGACCAAGTTTTCAGTAAGCACTCTAGCTCTGAAATAAATATCACCATCTCTCCTGCCAATGAGGGCTTCATAAACGCTCACATCTCAAATCACTTAGATGGATGCACACATCTACACAGCAATGGGAAAACAATCATTCTGCTTATTCAGCAAAGATCAGAGATGTCAGTCTAGATAAGAACAAACAAGCTTCCTTGCATGATCAAAATAAAGTGTTCCTGCCGAAGATGGGCCATCTCTTTTTCATGCAAAAAGATGCTGAGTAGACGGAGACTCTGAGAGTGGTAGTTTTCCATTCAAATATCCAACTACTGAGAGCTCAGTTTATACCTCTGAACCAGTTTTCTTCTGATGGACCTTATCCACGACTATTATGGATAAAATCTTGGTCTTTTGAAGACTGAAGTATATAAGTGAGAAACAGCATTTTTTGCCCCAAGAGGAATTTTAGACTCTTAATTTTGATTTTTAAAAACTTTGTTCTTTTTTTTTCATGAGAAAATAAAAGAAAGCCTTCTTAACAGATCTTACTGGTACTCAGTTTCAGAAGATGAAGACCTTTTCAATATGGTGGCTGGAGCCATGCGGCATGACCTCTAGAGAACCTTATTCTTCATCACCCCCATCCCCTCTTCCTGATCCGCCCAGCAGTATCACTTAAAGCTTTTTTATTAGGCTATCCCCATGCCAAGTTGGAAAAACTCCAGGCAACTCTGTCCTCATCCAAGGGCACAGTATGAAGTATTTTCAGCAAATGGTAATGGCCCAAACCAATGAGTAAAGGAGGTCAGACCACTAAAGCAAGGACTTTTTTGTGACATGCTAACTTAGGAGACTAAGACCTTCAACAAAGGTTAAACGAGACCTATTTGATAAATTAAGTAGAGAGGGGAAATCCCAAAGAAATAAAAGTAGTATTGGTGGTAGTGATGGTAGTAGTGGTGGTAGTAGTAGTAGTAGTAGTAGTAGTGGTGGTGGTGGTGGTGGTGGTGGTGGTAGTAGTAGTGGTGGTGGTGGTGGTGGTGGTGGTAACAGTATTTATATAACACTTTTAAGTTTTACAAAATACTTTACATATATTATGCTATTAGATTCTCCCAGCAACTCATGTGGTATGTATAATAATTAACTCCATTTTACAAATGGAAAAATTAAATCTAAGAAAAGTTGTGATTTCTTAAAAGTCACATAGCTGCTAAGTGTTTGAAGCAGGATTTAAACCCAGATCTTTATAACTCTAAGTGGAGCATTCTATTCATGATGCTACATGTTTGTCAACTCAAAAAAGCCTCATTAAAGATGTTGCTTGGTGGGGAGGGGAGGTGTCCTTTTTTGGCAGTTGTGGGCAGAGAGAACAGAGAAGGAATACTATGCCTATCGGGATCTTTGATTTCTTTGTTGCGAAGAACCCACAGTATGGAAACCCTCTCCATCAAAGTAGGCCAGTCACTTGTCTTTAATTTATACTATTTAAGATTTGCTTTGAGTACCGGAAGGTGAGTGACTTGCCCAGGGTCACACAGCTTGTATGTATCAGGGGCACAAGCTAGATCTTTCTGACTATAAACTGTAAAAACCAGTCCCTGTTCTTGAGTAGTTCACAGTACAATGGGGGAGACAACATTCAAATAACTACGTATACACAGACAGACAAGGCAGACAGGAGGTAATATCAGGGGAAAGGCAGTAGCAATGGGGGGAAGGGGCACAAATCATAGGATATTAGATTTGAAACTCAAAGGGACACCAGAGTCTATCAAATCCCATCCCTCCCCCTCTTACTTCACAGATTGAAGACTCCAAGAGAGGGGAAATGAACAGTTTCACAAGTAAAGTAGCAGAGGGGGATTTTGAACCCAGATCCTTGGATTAAAATGCAGTTCTTTCTACCACAGCACAGCAAAAGTAAGGCTCAGACTGTATTTCCTTGGGGACCCTTTCACCAGTTAAATGAAAAAGACAGTCAATATATAGAACATTTCCTGAAATGATTTTCTTCCATGTTGAAGAACACCGAGAAGCTTTCTGGGCCATGAGTGTGAAGCAGGAATGACAATGAAGAGGAAGGGGCTAAGTGCAGGCCTGGTCCACTGCACACCGGCCACTAGGAAGCTCTACTCTACTCTCTTCTGACCTTGGGACTCCATGCTGTGAGATACTGCAGGTAAAAACGCTTAAATCAAACAGTTCGCCAACCTAGGAGTCAAGCATTTGTCAGGCACGATGGTGTTCAATGCCCTGGGTACAAAAACAAGCATCCAAAAAACTGAAAAATGAGACAAAAATCTTAAAGAAGCAGAAAAATGCCAGATGATGGTGATGGGGATAATTATAATAATGAAAACGATAATAATTATTATTAGTAATAGTATTGTTGTTAGCCAAGAATTGCAAAGGGACAGGGAGAACAGGCCAGGCAGCTTTGCAGAAACTGCAAAGTCTTTCATGCCCTGAAACTTCTCCCTGAAACACAGAAAGTTCCATCTTTTTAATGCTAATATTGTGCCAATGATATTATATGCTTGCAAGATATGGGACATGAGAGTCTCAGGCCAGTAGAAAATAGGGATCATCCAGGGGGAAGAGTATGATGGTTTGGCCATAACACATTCTAAATGCAAGAGACCCATGGCACCAAGGCAAACGATATCCCCAAAGGAAAATAGTGGTGGAGAAGGAGGAGGAAGGGAAAGACAGGAGGAAGGGGAGGAGGAACAGAAAGAGGAGGAAGAAAAGGAAGAGAAGGAGGGCACATCATGTGGAAAGGGTGAGGGATAATCTATGGACACATCACGTATTCCACTGGTATCTTTGTGATGTCCAGGGAAAGCTAGAGAGGCCAGTGTACACTGGGCAGGATGTATGCAAGGGTATATGCCAGTCACACTAGATGGGCAGGCAAGAAATGGATGTGAGTTGCATCCCAGGAAGGAGCACCCACATTGACGAGATTAGAGACTTATTAGGAAACTAGAATATTTGAATGTAATAATTCTTATCAATTAGTAAATCAACTAGTATTTATTATTACAAGTTTCTGCCTAAAGACCATGCAGATTTGCTGGAGATAATAGGCTCCATATTTCTTTGTTCCAACTCCCGTGGGAAGCATCTTTCCAATGATGGGATTTTACTGAAATTCAGACTCATAAGAATGAACCATTGTTAAAATGTCCCCATGAAAAATCTAAAAGCAAAAAACAATTCTAAAATAAATACTACTCAGGCTAAACAAATATACAGACTTTAAACATATGGGGAGAAACGTATGCTTATGTAAACATTCAGCAAGTTTTCTTTGTCCCCCCAAAGAATTCTTTGCAGAGCAGAACAAAAAAAAGTTATTTGGGCTGAAACTGTGACGCTATTTATTATAAGTAATCATTTTACTCAAGAAAAACATTTGTCTAGCCTCAGAAGTCTGCTTTGTTTCATGCTTTATACAAAAAGTATTCATGAAAAGTATATTTATAAAAGGAATACCAAGCCTAGAATTATTTATGTCACAGTAAAGTCAATAATAAATTCATGCATGTTTAAGCACTTATGCATTCTATGCAAGAAACATCATGACAGTGTACAGAAAGCTGACCATGAATTCAGAAAGACCCAGGTTCAAGTCTTCCATCTGATACATACTGTGTGATCATGGGCATTAACCTCTCAGTGCCTCAAGTTGCCAATCTTCGTCAGTATAGGGAATTTTCACAGTGGGACCTTCCTAGACAGATAAAATCACAGATCTGGACAAAAGATATATATATTTTAAGACTATACACATAAAGTCTAAACTATAACCCTGCTAGAAAATTCTATTCTCCTCTCTAATAAAAGTCAAAAGTCCATAAATATCTGTTTGGGTAACATTCTCTCTTTCCTCTGGCCAATATCAAGCAACATGCCAGGGCTGCAGCTGCATACGAGTATTAAGCACTGAAGGGACTGGGGGTGAGGGGGAGTCGCTTTGTTTCTCTACATTAATCGGCGCTGGCTTCCTTTTCTTTCTAAAATGATGATGAGTGACGACAGCCCAGGCTCTAAACTTTTAGGAACATTCCCCCAAGTGGAGACAATTGTGCTTGTAGCAAACTGCATTTCCCAGATGCTTAGAGGAAGATGGTGAACTGTTCCAAAACGCAGGAAGGAGGGGAACAGGCCAATGTTTGTGAGCAATCCAGCTGCGTGACTCTTCACAGGGCAACGGGAGCCCAAGGAAGAAAATACATGCAAATGAGTTTGCTTCCTTGCAATCTGACACACTCGATTTTATTTTTAGCGTTTTAGGCCATGGTTCTCAGAATACCCAAGGCAAGAGTCGATTCAGCCACCTCGGTGGAAAGAAACTTATGTAAGGGAAAACACAGCATACTCTGTACATTCTAATTTGTTCACAGATGTTTTTTTCTCAAACAGATTCATATTCTCAGTAACTACAACATAACTCAGTGGGGAAAGATCAGCTTTACACTTCCCAGTGACTGATGCTTAATAAGACTTTGCCCAAATCATTTCGCTTTAAAGAAAACTTTGAGTAAAAAAAAAAGATTGCCAAGAGTTGAGCGTGTCTTTGAAGCCCCCAAACCAACTGTTCAGTTGAGCAAACCAGCAATGTCTGTTCGTTTTGTCCAAATCTTTTCAGTTTAAATATTCACAATGTGCCGTTATTACCGAACCATTATCTGCCTTTAGCTCTGACAACAGCATCATACGGACTATGAAAGACTCCTTTCTTCCCATGATTAGTCTCTAAAACATTTCCTCATCTTCCAGGGCTTTTCAGCTTCCCAGAATGCACCGCTCAATTACAGTGCTGAAATTAACTGTACGCCCGCTCTTATTTATCGAGAAAAGAATAATCAAGTGTTCCAACCTAGGGTGCGATTGCCCATGGTTTCATATCAAATTTCCAGTCCAAATAAAAAAAATTAACTCTTTCATTATGCCCAATGGAAAGGTTGTCAACCTTTACCCCTGCTCAGATTCATATTGGAGATTAGATCTTAAATGTTTTCTTTTCTTTCTTGCTTTTTTTTTAAAGTAAGAGGCTGAAAAGCAGTTTTGCTATGAATAGTGCTTTGGAAAAAAAATCCTCAATCCGAGGAAATGCCTCCGTTTGTTCTCCAAACAAAGCTCTGTCCAAGTTTACTATCTTGAGTGGTCATTAAGGAACTCTATAAACTTTGATTCATCTTCCTTTTTCAGTAAAGTCAGGCTGCTCATATTGGTTTCTCCAAAGCACTAGCTAGAGCACTCATCTTCACTTTCTTTCAAGAAAGTAGGAAGGAGGACTAAGTGGAAAGGCAAAGATGAAAACTGAGGGAGCCCCTAGGAGTTTCATTTACTACAGATACTTCCTCTTCTTTTATTACTATCAAGAGGAATCTTCAAAATAGGGCATTATCCTGCAAAAACATACCTCCTTCAGCTGAGAGTCGATCTTATCGACATTCTTTTTTGTTACTATTTTATTTTTTCCAATTACGTGTAATTTTTTTTTTAATTTTGAGTTCCAAAACCTTCTTTCCCTCCTCACTGAGAAGGCAAGCAATTCGATGCTATACATGTGCAGTCATCTCACTGATATTCTTCAATGGATGTCGATTAATCTTTATAATCCCCCAATGACTCTAATTGAGAATTTCTACCATTCACACGGTCTCCATGAAGTCCTTGGTGGATTTATAAGGACTCTATGCTTCTCGTTATTAGACTGGAGGTCTCCTGGAAGACTACAGCCTAGATAAGTGAACAGAAGGGATGAAGGAAAAACTGAAAAGCTTTGACTATGCCCATCCCGAACCAAGGATGAATGAACACAGAATGACCCATCCAATCAGGTGTGGTGTTTCAATTTATATCTCTTTGGGTCCCATCTTCCACTAACAGGAGAATGTAAATAAAAACACTTTTTAAACCTCAAAGCTCCTGCCTCACCCCCGCCTACATTAATCATTTCAACCGCATGATTATTGTTCAGTATTTTCTACAGTAACAAATGGGAGGGGGTGTGTGGAGGGAGGGGGGTTCTTGTGGGTTTCAGCAAAACCACATTCTCTTTAGGCAAAGCCAACTATTAAAGGAGGCCCTAACTTGCCAAACCAAGATAAATACATGCCATTATTATGATTACATAAAAGCCACTGTGCTCAGTGTTACCATTTCTCTTATAATTGGCACGATTATAATTAAATGAATTCATATGTTTACAATTCATCTTTGAATTGGAAAGTGATTTAGCAATGATAGTGTCTCTAATTTCTTTTAACTCTACTGACAGACTTCACTTAATCAGTGGTCTAAATACCGCGTTGCCACAATAAATTAGCAGTGTGTCTAGGAACGGAGGCATGGCAAAGGAGTTGGAGCGCTGCTCAATAATGGAGTGAGTAGCTACTCCATGGGCTGCTTCCAGCCTAGCCCTCAAAGCCACAGGATCCCAAAGGGAGAGCAGTGTCCTGATGGTGTGGACGTTTCCCAGCTTCCTTCTGACCTCCCTCTGGGCATCTTCTCTGGCGGGCCCCCTTGCCTGGAATGCTCTTCCTCTCCCTCTGCCTCCTGCCTTCCCTGAAGTCCCAGCTTGAATCCTACCTTCTATAGGAAGCCTTTCCCAGTCCCTCTTAGTTCTAGTGCCTTCTCTCTCAATTATTTCCCATTTACTCTGTGCTTGGCTTCTTGGACATATTTGCTTACTCGAGTCTCCCCCTCGAGCTCCATGAGGATGAGGACTGTCATTTGCCTTTTTCTGTAGCTCTTGCTCTCCACACAATGCCTGCCACACAGTAGGTACTTAAATAAATGCTTATGACTAATTATTTATTTGGAGCTAGGGAGGGTTGCTAATTGGGAAAAAAAAATAACAATCTGAAAACTCCATCAACTAAAAGGTGCTAATGTCAGTTTTGTATTAGATTCAATTCAATAAACATTTATTAATGACCGCTCGTGTGCCAGGCACCAGTTATAAAATGACCACAAAAAACCAGTTCCTTAAAAAGGCTTCAATTCTTAAGGGGAGACAACACGTCCATAGCTAAGGAAACCTTCCACCTACAGTAAATATTTTTTGTAGTTTTCTCCTGCCTTTAGAATGCAAGTTATTCATTCAAATGCCTTTTGCCTCTTTTTGTGTCTCCAGCACTTAATACAGCACACAGTAGGTGCTTTATAAATCTTGACTGACGAAAGCAGGGATGGGGAACCTGCATCCTCCAGGTCACTTGTGACCGTCTAGGTCCTTGAGGCTGCAGATTCCCCATCCCTGGATTAAAGTAAGCAGAAACTACAATTGTAAGAGAGGGCAGTAAGCACTAACAACTAACTAGGAGGTTTAGGAATGAAACCTAATGAAAATCATAATGAAACCATAATGAAAAATTTTATGTACAGGCGGAACCTGAGCTATGCTCTGGAAGAAGATAAGGATTCTTTTAAAAATGAACAGCTGCCTGCTGCTAGCTACAATAGCAACTGCAATCCATCAAAATGAGCTGGAGGCAGGAGGCAGGAGGCAGAAAATCTCTAGCCTGGGGCTGAGTAAAGAAGAGTACAGACAGTGTCTAAAATCCAGAAACTTTGCCTCTTCTCACTTCTCTTTTGTGTTAATGACCTGATACTTTCCAAGTGGGCCCCACAAGCTTTCTCCTACAGAATCCCAGAGGTTCAGGGTCATAGGAAAACTCAGAAGTTATGTCATCTAACTTGAACCTAAGGAGGAATAACTTTCACTCCCTGACCCTCCCTTCCATAAGCAGTTCTGTGACTCCCTCTGGAAGAACTGTGAGAAGATACCCCCAGTTTCCTGACTCAGGCCATTCTGCATTGGGACAACTCTCACTCTTAGGAAGCTTTGCCTTGTACTGAGCTAAAGCTGCCTCTCCAATTTCCATCAATGTTCCCAATTCTGTATAGTTGGGCCAAGTAGAAAGGAAATCAAATCCATCTTCTTCATCATGACTTTCAAATACTGAAGAAGCGTGGTCATGGTCCCCCCTCCAGTCTCTTCCTTTCTCTAGGCTCCTCCAAATGATTAGTCTCAGTCTGGCCTGTCGTATCATCACCTTTCATTCGCCTTCACCCCAATGTATTCTAGTCTGTGAATGGCTTTCCTAAGCAGCACCCATGAGTAAAAATAACAGGCCACAGCTTGGCCGGAGCAGAAAGCAACAGAATGACCACATCACATAGGCTCTGGGGCCAGAGAACCTGGGTTAGGGTTAGAGTTTAAATCTAAAGTGGGTGGAAAGCCTGCTTCTGACATTTATGACTTGTATAACCAAGTCACTCCCCTGTCAAGAACCTCAGTTTCCCCATTTGTAAAATTAGACTAGATGGTCTTTCGAGCCCTCTCTAGCTCAACATCATCAAGTCAACTTCCCTCATTTTAAAGAGGAGGACATCAAGGTTTAGGGAGCAATTCTGAGACTCACCCAAGGTCAGAATGCTAATAATGGCAGATCCAGTTTATCTGCCCCCACCCTCAGCAATCTGACCACATGTGGTGTGGACTGAAACCCCCAACTGTCATAGATATCTTACAGGGTTCAGGAAGAGAGAGGGAACAGCTGTCTCTGCATTCACTGATGATCTGAACGGTTCACAGAAATGACAAGCAATACTGTGGATTATTTCCCCATGGTGTTATGACTGTGTTATTAGTCTTGTTGGGGGGAAAAAAGTATCAAGCGTCAGCATGCTCTGGGTACAAAAAGGTCATTTTAGGAGAATCTCATCAAGGGAAATCATCTTCTAATGGTGTTTGGGTAACAACTTTAAAAGGCAACACCCAAAGGCATCAATGACGATGGGCGTTGCCTCGATATCTGCCTACTTAACATCATCAACCACAATAACAATACAAACAGGCAATGGCCATACATTAAGAACCTCCTGCTGGCAATAGCCTCTGTTTCAGATTTTCCCAGTTTTAATCAGGGAACTTCAAGGTACAAGACTGCAGATAGCAGGCACCATGCCCAACAAATTTTGCCCCATGAAAAGAACCCTATTTACTCATAACACTGAGGAAATAAGGTGGAACAAAATGCTTCTGGTGAAGGCTGACTCTTATTGCCCTTTAAAAAAATAGCTTATGGGCTTGCGGCTTTTCAGTACACCATGTTTCGTGAAATTACAATTTTAACTATCACACCCACTATTTCACACTTTTAATAAAAAAAGGCTGCTTTCTATTCATGATGATTACTGTCACTTCTGATATTTCACTGATTGTCAGAATATTCAAGACTAAATGAGTAGAAAGAACATGGAGTGCTCTAAGGTCATGCCCACTGGTCATTTTTAGCAGATATGATGAAGTCATGCTGCCTCTTGGTCACCTCCACGTCATTTTGAGATTTTCATTAGCTATCCTATTCAATTCAATTCATGAAGAATTAATCAAGTTAAGAAAGTGAATAAAATGCTTATGTCTTTTGACCCAGAGATTCCACTGCTGGGCATCTCCTCCAAGGAGGTTAAACTAAAAAAGGTCCCATATATGCAAAAATATTCACAGCAGTCCTTTTTGTAATAACCACAGATGGGAAACAAAGTTCCCATTGACTGGGGGCTGGTTAAGCAAATTATGGGACATGAGTGTAATGGAATATTATGTTGATATAAGAAATGATTCCTATGAAGAATTAGGAAAATCATGAGAAGACTTATATGAAACTGATGCGAAGTTAAAAAAAGAAAACCAAGTAAACAATGACTGCAACAATGTAACTAGGGAAAAACAATGAAAATTACATAATTCTAATAACCAAGGTTGGTCCTCTGAAAAAAAGAAAAACATGTGGCTTCCTCCTTTCTTTGCAAAGACTGGGGACTATGGATGTGGAACACTGCATATATGGTCACATCTCCCCCCCCCCTCTCCCTTTCTCTCTCTCTCATTCTTCATTTCAAGGACTGGTTATCTTGGTGAGAAAGAGGAAGGATATATTTGAAAAGAGATGGAAAAGCAAAAGATAGCAACAATTTTTTAAAAAATTATTCAGCGGCTACACCATGTTAGGCACTAGAGATACAAAGGCAGAAACAAAATGGTCTGTGACCCCAAGGAATTTACAGTCCACTAAGAGGAAATATAAATTAATTAAATACAAAGTTATGGGGAGGGGGCTGAAGGGAAAATACTAACAGGCAGGAAATTATGAGAGACACTCAAAACTCATTTGTCTTTTTGTGAAAATCAGGACATTGGCCCTTTCCCAATCCTGTAGCCACTTCCTAGTTCTTCCTCATCTTTCAAAGATCAGTGACTTGTTAGTGCCATCTGAATTTTTTTTCCATCTGGGTATGCATGTCATCCCCCAGAACATAAATGCCTAGAGGGCAGGAATTCTTCATCTTTGTCTTTGCATCAGCAACACCTGACACATCAGCAGGTGATTAATAAATGCTTTTTGTCTAAAGGAAGGAAAGGCATATGCACTAGTTCTTTCAGTATCTTGAGACCTAAGTCATCTGGGCTTAATAACATTAATTCATCAAGGGCAGCTAGATTCCTTCTCCCCATCTCCCTTATTATCGGGCACTTGTATTCTTTCTTAGCCATCCTGTTGTGTGCCCTCTCCAAATATTCTTCTCCTGGGCACAGAACACACAAACCAAATGAGAACGGAGTGACTGGGTCCTCTTCCAGCCACACACACAAGTCCTCACCATCTCATCCACCTAAACAATGACCTTCCTCTTCTTGCTTCGGTCATCACAGACCTATTAGACACCTTTTTTTTTTTTTTTTTACAACTATCTGCTCAGAATCTTTTTTTTTTTGGTCCTGTGTTTTATTGGCTGAGGGAGTTATAGGTTAAGTCACTCCCTCTACCAATCTGCCCTGAAACTTCTAATCTTCTGACATTTGCCAGGGGCAGCTGAGGTTAAGGGATCTGCCCAGTGTTGCCCACAGTCCACATCAGAGACTTCCTGAGCTGGAGGCCAGTGTCCTACCCAAGACACTACTCTGGCTCTCATCATCAAGCAAACAGCATTGGGGAAAATATTTAGATTTCTGTGAGCATCAAGGATTCAGACAATCAGCGGAATGAGATCTATTTCTGTTTTTAGAATGATCCCTGAAGGCCAGTCTTTCCCCCACTTAAAAGGGCTTATCATATGAGGAGTTACAACGTCAGTGAAAACATGTTCTACCTTTCTCTACAGTATAGGCCCCTTTTAAAAAATGCTTTTTCTATTGAGACTTTCCAAAGAAAGATTTGGGGCAGATCAAAGTACAGTCTTTTCTCACTTTAATTTTTCCTGTTTTTTTTCTTTTTGTTCTGTTTCTTCCTTCACAACATGACTAATACAGAAATATGTTTTACATGGTTGCACATACATGACTTATATCAAACTGCTTACTGCCTTAGGGAAAGGGTAGAGGAAGGAGAAAATTTAGAACTCAAAATTTTATAAAAAATGAATGTTAAAAATTGTCTTTACATGTAATTAAAAAATACTATTTAAAAAAAGAAAGCTCTTGGGCAATCTCAGGGGTATATTTTTAGCCTAGAGGAGAGGAGACCTAGAAGGGACGCAATAATCACCTTCTACTCTCTAAGAGGTTCTCAAGGGGAACAAGGATCAGACCCAATCTGCATGGTCCCAGAAGGCAGAACCAACACCAGGGACAACAAGCTTTCAGTTGGATTGATGGAAGCCCATAAATGTCCACAAATGATCCACGGCTTGATGAGATCAGCTAAACCAAGAGGCTGTTTCAGCCAATACCTGTTATTCTGATGGTCACGTGGGACCTGCATTTGCAAAGCTCCATCTAATCGTCATCTGGAAGAGTTGGCATGAATCCAGTAGACAACAAGCATCACAGAATGAACACTGAATTTGCAGCCCACAGGATCTGGGTTTGAATTCTGGTTGAGCCATTAACTTGGTCTTGGACAAATCTCTCAAATTCTCTGAGCCTCGGCTTCCACATTCGTAACACATTTTAAGTAAATATTTTAGGTATTAAACATGAATGCCATAGGACATAAAGACAGTGCAGTGCAGTAAGCCTCCTCCAGTAGCATTCTCTCCCTCTCCCTGATATTCAGATTTTGGGGAACAGATCAAACCCCGGACCAGTGACCCATCAGACTTGTAAGAAAGTCCAGAGCAGGCAAAGCCCAGGTTTATACAATGCCTCGTAGACAGTAAGAACTTAATAAATGCCCATTCCTTCCTTGCCCCTTCATTATGATATTTAATAAAGGGATAGTCTTCTTGTCTTCAAAAGATGGGCGGCACTCTTACTCTGGTTAGCAGGCAGAAGAGAGGTGGAAATCGAACCCGGGCACCAACAACGCCTGCCTGGCGACTTTGCTCCCTCAGAACCTCCCAGCTGTGTCAGTGGGAGCAGAAGAACCCCTACTAGCTGTGTAAATATGCTATATTCCCAAAGAGTCATGTAATCATTCCATCGGGCTAGCGATGCAGGGTCATCAAAAGGGTCACTTTCAATTCTCTTCAGCAAAAAAGCCGTGTTAAAAATACTCGTTAGAGTCTATGTATTGGGGAGGGGGAGTAAAAAGAAATTTATGCCCTGAGAAGCACCTGCGTTTTAATAAAAACCGCATACGTAGGTCCGTTCTTCTGGTCTTAAAGACTCCAGACGTGTTACAGCGCTGTCTGGTGTTACGAGAGGGAACAAGGCCTCTCTCTTGATCTTTTCAGCATTTTGTAAAGTTTATTATTATAATATCGAGTAAGTTTTAGGGTAAACTCAGGAGATGGGGTCTGATTCCCAGGTGGTGTTTGCAAGAACAGCATCTCCTTCCTGGCATCTGCTGGACCCCATGGAGTTCAGTCTCAGGGCACCATGCCCTCTGACTGCCAGGGCCCTCTGACATGACACAAAGGGCCCTGGCTCACCAGGCACCCTCAGGGGCATGGTGTGCCCTGGTCATGTGATTCCCTTCCAGCAGAGGCAGCTCTCTCTGGCATTTTCTCGCTGTGAACAAGACCCTGGCCTCAACAGCCTGGCCAACCCAAGACCTCCTCCCCAGGAGACAACCCGGGCAAGGGTGATGACAGAAGACAAGGAAGCTCCTCAGGGATGCCATCCCGGCTCTCTGGCTCTCATCCTCCTCAAAGCTTTATTGTGCTCTGTCCAGCTCGTGTGGTGACAGCCAGTCTTAAACTCTCTTGCGGCTAAAACTCTTCTTCTAACTTTTACATCCTGCTAACTCTTTTCTTAAGGAGATATTCTAACTGACCCAACTAAATCAGAAATGAGCAGTAAAACCAAGGACGGACCCAGCACAAAGGGACAGAAAACAGAAAGGGAAAAAAGCACAGAAAGCCTTGGTCCCCTCCTCCTTTTCCAGGCTTCCTACGCATTACTCTACTTCAAGCATTCTATGGTCTGGCCAGAATGAGATCCCTGCTGTTCCCAGAAATCAGCATTCCATGGCTACCTTCATGTCTTGTACAGGCAGTTACCCAGGCCCAGGATACATTCCTCACGGCTCAGCAGATGTGCTCCCGCCTTCCAGGGGCCATTTTTCATCCCCCTGGTTTCTTTCTCCCTTTCTCTTAATCAGCCATCTGCATACTTAGTATTCTCTCCAACAGAGTATAAGCTCCTTGAGGGCAGGGTCTCTTAAGAATTTCAAATCAGCAGCTAGATTAGGAGTACTCAGCACAAAATATTAAAAATGACTGCTGGACTCACTTGGATAGGATAGATTTATATTGGACTGGACTGGATTGGATAGAAGATCTTTGCCAGGACTCAGGTAGCCAACTGGCTAATGTCATTAGGAAGGGGGCAGAGAAAGCTGCTCAGTTTGAGACAAAATCGTATAGTTGCCCACTTGAAAATAAGAATCATCAGCTTCCCCATTATCCACAAATGGTTAGACCACATGGCTTCTTCTTCCCCACTGCACAGTCACATCAAAGGCTATAGCCATAAAATTGAATCTGGAAGGAAATGTGGGTCGAAGGCTCTGGGCATGAGACATGTTTGGGCTTGGAATAAAAAGGGTAAAAAAAATCATGTGAATGGTTTTTAGATTATGCTTCAGCTTTCACCCCTTTTCTGCTCTCCTGATACAGAACACTGAGATCTGACTGTATTTTATACAGGTTAGGTTTAAAGATGGGACACAGGCCCTCTTTGGAATGATACACGTAATAGCCACAGGAGATGAACAAAAAACCT
Organism: Pseudocheirus occidentalis; assembly: GCA_028646575.1. Lineage (NCBI taxonomy): Eukaryota > Metazoa > Chordata > Mammalia > Diprotodontia > Pseudocheiridae > Pseudocheirus > Pseudocheirus occidentalis. The sequence goes on from CM053593.1 coordinate 13,497,084, forward strand.
TATATCTGAATTGAGCTTTTAAAGTTTTCTATTTTGGGGGGGGGAAGGTACAAATCTGTTTGTACTTTCATTTGCACTGCAAATTCTCTATGAAAAACTCCTTTACCAATATAAATTGAGACCTATGGTAAAGCTTGAGAGTTTTCTGGGGGTACTGAGAGGCTGAGTATCTTGTCCAAGGTCCCACAGTCAATACGATCAATCATTCAGTTGTAGATTTGGAGCTAGACAAAATCTTAGGGACCATCCAGGCCAACCTCCTTGTTTTTTAGATGAAACACAGGAGTCCAGAGAAACTAGTGGTCATAGCCAGTGGATGGAAAAGACAGGACTTAGCCCCAGGTCTTCCTGGTTCCAAGGATAGCTCTCTAGTCATGGTGCCATTGTGCTTCTTTTTAAAGCAGGGGTTCTTAACTCTTTTTTGTGGACCCCTCTGATATTCTGGTGAAGTCTAAGGAATCCTTCTTAGAATAACATTTTTAAATATATAAAGGAAATTGCAAAAGAAATCAATTATATTGAAATACAGTCATCAAAATATTTTTAAGAACCTCCATTTTAAAGTATGCCGGGTAATACTTTAATATTCCAAAGATCTCTGGGTTCACTGGTGTGGGTACCCTTTCCACCAAAGGCAGTCATGACCCCTCTTCAGATGAAGACACTAAAGGCAGCCAGGTTAAGTGACTTGCTTACAGTCCCACAACTGGCAAGAGTCAGAGCCAAGATCCCAGTGTAGGCTTCTTGTCTCCAGACCCTGCCCTCTTCCCATGACACCCATTTCCTCCATGAAAATAAACGTTTTTCCAGCATCGGATAATGTTTCTGGAGATAAAAGGATGAAAAGAACAATTCAACTTGAATGTGACATTTTCACATTCTCTCTTACCAAGAAAATGGCGGACAGTGGCTGCATGGCTTTCCTACAGAAGAGTGACCTTTGAAACCACTCCCTCATACCCCAATAACACAGGACTAGCAGAGGTGGCAAAAGCAATACACTCAGGGAAAAACCGCCAGGAAGAATGCCACCAACATGGAAAGCAGTAAGAAATCCAAGAGAGCCAAAAGAGAAAACATAAAAAACTCTCCATTGGCTGGCCAAATGTACAAGAGACAAGTCATTCATTCAGTCACTCATGTCCCGCTGCCTGGACCAGGGAAAAGGGAAATAGAGCTGGGCTAAGACACAGGCCACAAAAGTGTCCAAACTTCCTTCCTGATACAGTATACTCGGCTGGATCTATTTCCTTATTTGAAATTTATTACTATAAATACAGAGCACAAGAAAAAGCGAAGCAGTGCCAGCTCAGTCATATCATTGGCCCCAATCCCCTGCTAAATTTATGCCACTCTACTGGGTTTAAATGCCAACAACCTGGGAGAGCTTGGAGCACACTACGCCATTCTTTTCTGTAGAGGGATACATGCAGACAAGGCTGAAGACCAAGAACAGAGGGGGCTGGGGAGATGGAAGAGACAAGGTTAGGAGAAAAAGGAAGAAAAATGCCACCTCCATGACCAAGAAGACCATTGACCAGGCCAAACCATTCTTCAGCCTCTCCCTTCTTCAGACAACCATGCTGGGCATGAAGGAAGGAGCAAAGCTTCAGGTTGAAGATTAGAGCAGCCACTGTTGATCCCCAGCACCTAACACAATGCTTGGCACAAAGTAGAGATCTTATAAATACTTGTTGAGTCAAGGACAAAGACAAGAGTATCTGCCCTCATGAAACTTACAGATTGTAATTTAATACATAAAAAAATCACAATTAATTAGAGAAGTGACTTGAGTTTTTCCCCCTTGCATCAAAACTGTAAAACTCGATTTAATGAAAAGATTTGTCTCATCTCCTTACAGTCTGAACCTCAAATTCCTTCCCAGCAAAGTGGGGATAATTTCATAATTTTAGATTTGGAAGGGATGCCATGGTCACCCAATCCAACCCCTCCAGTTGACAGATGAGAAAACTGAAGCTAAAAAGTTCAAAGTGACTTTTCTAAGAACAGGGAAATAGACCTGGGTCTCCTCACTCCCAACCCTGCTCTCTTTTTCCTACAGTATATATGATGATGCTTCCATGGGACTCTATACCTACTCCATCATCGTGAGGCACAAACGAGGTAACATATGCACTTTGCAAACATTAAATCATTCAACAAATGTCAGCAGTATTATTATTATTATTTCAGATGGCTTAGAGACAGTTATTACTGTCTTTACAGAACAAATGGGTTTCAATTTCCCTCAAGAGAAACATGTCAATTTGACAGGCAGTGGAATTTCCTCAAAGTCGGAGCCTTTTTAAAAATCCACTTTTGCTCATCAACACTCAGATGCAAAAGACCCATTTCTTGAATGTTTTGATATTCATTCAATTAAAAATACAATTAAATACAGAAAAATATTTTTCTATAATACCTGTCCATGTGACTCTCTGAAAGAAGGAAAAGGAGAGATACTCTGGGAAAAGTGGATTATAAAATAATAAAATAGAGCAATTAAAATTTATTTTTCAAGAGTCTTAAATTTTGGAGATTTCTATCAGTATTTATTCATGAAATTATTATTTATTTGTAAAAATTGTTTATAAATTGTATTCAGTGATACATCCTGGAAACCAGCAAAGGTAAGGAAACCTTGGATTGCAGATATAAAGCTAGAAGAGACCTTAAAAGCCATTTAATCCAACCCTATAGATACTGAGGCCAGAAGAGAGAAGTGACTTATCCAGGGTCACACAGGTAATAACTGGTATACCTGGGATTCTACTTCAGTAGAATATAAACTCCATGAGGGCAGGAGACTGTCTTTGAAGCTGCCTTTCTACATCCCTCTTCCTTGCATATAGTAGGCCCTTGTCTGATCAATGTTTGATGAACTGGATTTGACCCAAATTCTTTGACTCAAGCTAGGGGCACTGTGGCCATGGATAGAGAGAAGGCCTTGGAGTCAGGACAGATCGGAGCTCCAGGTTCATCTCTGATTGATACTGAATACATGGTCCCTGGTCAGTGTGCTAAGGCAACTCTCTCTAGAGGCAATTTTTTCAATCATTTTAGTCACAAAATCCAACTCTTCGTGACCCCATTTAGGGTTTTCTTGGCACAGATACTGGAGTGATTCACCATTTTCTTCTCTAACTCATTTTGCAAATGAAAAAACTAAGGTAGAGGTTAAGTGACTTGTCCAGGGTGACACAGCCAGTACTGTCTGAGGCCATATTTGAACTCGGGTCTTCCTGACTCCAGACCACATGTTTTATCCACTGCACCACCTAGCTGCACTCTTCAGACAATGCCTATCAAATCAACAGAGATAAATGCCAGTTAAATCATAGTGTCCCTATTCATATCCCTCTGATCCCACATTAAGGGTCCTTTCCCAGGTCTCATTATGTCTGAAGCAATGCCCATTCAGCGACTAAGGGCTAAGTAAAAATTTCCCATCACATTTCCTATTCATTTTTTTTTTTAGGTATCTGAACCTACTATCACAATTTTAAATCCCAAAACAATAACAGCATTTACAAAGCGTGGGAAGCTTTGCAAAGTGTTTTACAAATTTTGATTCTCATAACAAGCCTTAGAAGTACTGCTACAACCATCTTCTTTTTACAGAGGGGGAAACTGAGGCAGACAAAGATCTTCCTGACTTGCCCAGAGTCACAAAACTTAAAGTGTCTGAGGTAGAATTTGATCTCAGGTCCTCCTGACTCTAGTCCCAGAGCTCTATCCACTATACCACCTAGTCACCTATGAAAAAATAACTGATAATTTTTTTTTAACAGAATGGAAAAAATGAGTTTTCAGGACAGAGATAGGGGGCTGACTGAGTATTTGGAGGACTACTGTGTAGAAATCCATCAGTTCTTTCCCTTATACCATACTAACTTTCTTTGAGGAGAAAATGTGACTTTCTGCAAAGCTCCCAAATCTTCTTCTGGAGGGCCCTGGTCCTCCCTTCTCCTAATCCACCACAGATTTCCCTTACCTCAGTTGGGCACATTCTCAGGCTGGCATGCACCCTGCTTTCAAAATTCAATGCACTTAAAAGCCTGGCAGAAAGGATGCCAAATTGCTTGGAAGTTGCTTGCAAAAGGGTTTTCAGATGCAACTTCCAACCAGTGTATCAAAATAAGAGGGTGAAGATTCCTCCAGGGAAAGAATGCTCTTTCTGATTCCAGCTTTATACCTGGAATAATAAGTATATAATCACCACTGCCAACATGCCACCCAATATTTGCTGTGGTATTTGATGCTATAAAATGGTGGTTCTCCCACCATTACTTCATTTGCTTGATTTGCTCTTCTTGGGGGAAACCAGCGCTCATCAGTCTTGGGAGGGCTCAGGGATGGCTAAGTGCTCCCTCTTGGCTGAATAATCAGGAAAGGGAGCTCTGGGTCTGCTTCAGAAACATGCGGACCTCTTGGGAGTTTGCACTTTTAAAACTACCTTGCAAGCTGCTAACAGCTCAGCGGCGTCACCGCTCTACTTGTGAAAAGCAGCGTCCAGAGACAAAGGACCAGCACGGAGACCAACAAGCCGCTTCACCCACACAGGGAGGGGAAGGGGAGCTCGGCAAAAACTGTTCACAGCCTTCCCCACCACAAAATGAAAAGGTTTATTTGGCGTAAGTCAGAGAAGTCAACGAGCATTTATTAGGCACCAACAGCACACAGGGTGCTGTGCTAATAATCACTGGGGATACAAGGAAAGGCAAAAAAAGAGTCTGTGCTCATGAGGATTTTACAGTTGAATTATACAGACAACATGCCGACAGTAACACACAAACAAGATACGGACAAAAGAAGTAGGGGATGGGCCTCATAGGAGCCTAGAATGTCCACACTGGATGAGTCCTCTGAGGTCAAGAGCCTAATCTGTACCTGAACAAGAATCCTCTACTGTTCCAGTCAGTAATCCTCCAGCCTATGCATGGAGATCTCGAGTGATGGGGAGCTCACTACCTCCCATGGCAGCCCGTTCCAATTTTGGACAGGTCTAATGGGTGAAAAGTTTTTCCCCCATTTAGCTGAAGTTTGCCTCTTAAAGATTCCCCACTTTGCTCCAAGCTCTTCTATCTCAGATCAAGCAGAGTCTGTCCAAATTATTCAAATACTTGAAGACAGTTGGCAGCCCGTGCCAGCCTACAAACCTATCTTTTCCATCTTGCTTAAAAAAAAAAAAAGACCTACCACAGCACATCAAAAAGACAGGAGCGGCTTAAAATACCTTCAAAAATGGATGGAACAGAGTCAGAGTTGAGAGTCAACAAGTGCCCCTGGAAGCTGGGGAAGGCATGAAGACCTTAGCTTTAATTTCTTCTACAAACTGCTACTCTGGGGGTGACCTCAAGTCCTTCCCAGAAGGGAATTCACAGGAATTCCAATGAAGATCCAATTCTGTAGCCTAAAGGAGCACTGATACTTTCTAGCCTACTCCCATTCACATTAAGTTTAAAAAACATCCTGGATGTCCACAGGATGATTAGAGAGTTCTGACTATGAGAAAATCTGGGGGAAATGGATACAGGAATTTTTTTATTGCACAAATTTCTAGATTCTTGTATGGAATTAAAGGGTTTTCTTGGAAGATGAAACAGCAGTCATAAAGCTAGATTTTTTTTTAAACTCACACTCTTCACAGTTATTGGCTGATGATTTAAAATTATGCTATTTTTAAGAAAAAGAGTATTTTCAGATTTGGAAATATCTGAAATGCTTGAATCAACCATAATTGATTGCTGTTAAACAGTTTTTCTCAATGGCTACCTTAGAAGTCACAGCGTCAAAGGAGAAAAACAAAACAAAACAATGATGCCCCTCCTCAAACTGGAAACCAGGTGAAGGCTCACTGGTTGGGGAATAGCTTGGTAAAAATGAACAGAATGGAAAGGAATATTGTTAGACAATAAGTTACAACAAATAACAATTCTGAGAAGCCTGAGAAGAGCTACATGAACTGAGGCACAGACAGGTAAGTCCACATGCAAAGACTACAATATCATTAGGAAAACTAAAAGGCAATCAGACTCCGAGTCACTACCATTCTTTCCAGTCTCACTCTAGAGAACAGAGGAGGGAAATGATAGGACCAGGAAGCTGCTGGGGTTTTTCTTGCTTCATTGTTTTTCTTTGTCACCAAACAGGGCACAGAGGAGGTGACAGCCTTGCAGAGAAATGACTAAGATATCAAGGAGACACGATCCGAACTTTTAATAGAATAATTATTATATTTGTGCCTTGCCCCAAAACGGAACACATTAACCACCACCACCCAACCATGGACCATGACTGCCAGGGGCAGGAAAGACCAGTGGAAAGGCTCCATGTACAATGAAATAAAGGCATTCTATATCTTCAATATTTCCATAAGAGGCCTCCAGCAAAACTCCACTGAACACAAAAGAAAGCCTGTTAGGCTGTAAATTAAAGGACAGAGAGTCGTGGGAAGATTCCCCGCTGTTGCATGGAGGTGACCTAGGAGTCTACAAGGTTATTCCAGTGGAGAACAAGCAGTAAGTGTTTCTATAATCTGGAAAGGCTCTGTATATGGAGGCCCATGGGCACCGAGCTCCCCAGGGTCCCAGACTGTTGATCATTTCTCTCTCTGCATTCTTGGGATCTAGAGCAATGTTTTACCCACAGAAGTGTCTTCATAAAAACTGACTGAACTGAGTTGTAAAGGAAGGATCAGTCTCATTAAGGTCAGAGAGGCTCAGCATATAGCAGGAAAAGCAATAGTTCCTGCAACTCTTAAAGACCACAAAGGTTGCCATCTGCTCTGGTGGAAGGGTAACCCCCTCCCCCTACCACACACACAATATCACAGACACTGAGGCACCAGATGACACTGAGAAGAGCATAAGGATAATGGATCCCATTCTTGCCACTAATCTGGTATGCAACTGGCAGCATCAAAAAGTCAATCAACAAACATTTATTAAGCCATGGGCTGAGCTCTGAGGAAGTCACCTCAGTTTTCTGAACCTTAAAGAGTTCCTAATCTAGTGTGAATTAACATATATATATGTATATATGTATATATATATATATATATATATATATATATATATAGTCAACTGTATGTTTCACTAAAAATCAGTATCCTTTGTAATCATATATTTTATTTTATGAATGTGAAAACATGATCTTGGAAGAGGTCCATGGGCTTCCCCAGGCTGCCAGCCCAAAAGGCCCAGAGCACAGACTAGGTTCCAAACTCTGGGACCACAGAAATTCTTTTGCAATTGTAACGTCCTCTGTGCTCCCATACAGATGAAGCCCAGTAGAGGGGACGGCTGGGTTTCAAATCCAGTTCTGAACCATAATAGCTGTGTGCACCTTGGGAAGCCACAACTCGGCACCTCCAATAAGTTGACAAGCAACTGGTCATATGCTAGCGAACAGGAGGCAACAGGAGCACTGAAGGAATACACAAGCACCTCCCATATGCTGGGGATGAGAAGGCAAAAGCTAGCCCATCCCTGCCTACAAGGAGTTTACTGTCTCCCACAAAGACACATGTGCATAAATACAGCCTGTAGCTAAGGCAGGGATGGGGCTGGTCTCAGGATTTCCTTAGCTTCGGTAACTTCCAGATAAGGAAAGAACCTCTACCTTTTCTGGAGTGGCAGGCAGAACTGAGAAGATGAGGGACTTACCCAGGGTCACTAAGCTAGTGTGGGGCAACAGAGATACAGGATATTAAAAAAAAATACAAAAGGAGGGGAGTGAGGTAGGAGGCAGGGCAAGGCCTGACTCTTGAAACCTGGCTCAAACCAGCAGGAATAAGAGGCCAATGTTTCTTTGGACTGTAATTCTGACTTATGCAAGCTAGGTGTTAGCATGTGGCTCCTATCACTGCTGGAAGTGCTAGTGATTAGTTCAAAGCCTTTTGCAGGCAGAGACTTTCCAGAGTGGAATTTGACCGGCTGCAAAGGCTCCCACCCTGAATGCCGCTGTCATGGGGTCTGGCCCAGGCTGAACATGTGGTGACCGGGAGAAAAGCAAAGCCATCAGCAGTGACGGAACTGGGAATAAAACCCCATTCTGAAATGAAATAACGGTTGAGGTCCCTGCCAGGAGACCTTGCTTGGATCAGCAGAAATGGAGGTGTTAACAGGAAATCTTCGCATTGTGCAATCGCCACTTCATCCTCCACCAAATTGCCCGATAATTCAAAAGAAGTGAGGCAAACATGGGACGGATGGCCAGTCTCTGTTGTTTACATAGTTTAATGCACGAATGTGCAGTTTCCATGACTTTCAGAAGGATGTGATTTACAGAGGCCTTCAACAATAAATAAACTCAAGTGTTGGATATTGTTAGCATATGGTGAAAGTTTTCAGCAAGCCTCTCTTTCTTCCCATCCCAGCCCCCTAACCCCCAAGGCCCCCACATTACCTTCTCCCAATCAGAGCTTAGGCTTCTCTGTCTTTCAGCCTTTGAAGCCTTCCCCTGGACCAAAAAATGCAGATTTCATTTGAGATACCCTGAAGACAAGTGGCAGACACTATTTCCTGTAGGGTAAGATATAGACTCCTCTGTCTGGAATTGAAGAGCCTTCCATAACCTGGCCCCAGCCAACCTCTCCAGACTTACTACACACTGTTTCCCTTAACGCACTCTCAGGCCAAGCCAAACTGACCCACACGCTGTTCCTCACACATATCTACTACCTCCATGACTTTGCATAGGCCATGCCAACACGTAGCATACATTTATTCCTCTCCTCCGCCTCACTGAATCTTCAGAACACCCCTCCTACTCAAGCCCTTCCTAAATGGCCTGAGTAATGTGCTCTCTCCCTTAAAATTCCATCACGTAACTCTTTACGCATTTACTTGTCTATGTATTTATTGGATCTGACACAGTGAAATATACGCCCTTTGATAGCAACAATTGTTTCCTTGTTGTATCGCTAGCATCCAGCACAAGGTTTGGCACAGGGTAGATACTTAATAAAGGTTTTGCTGAACTGAATTCTCGTAAATAGTGACAGTCTCACACAATTTCGTGCAGTGGTGATCTGAAGCCCAGAGAGGTAGGGGGCCAGTCTGGGGTCACACAGCAAGCTGGCACAGAGACTCAAGAGCACCTGGCTTTGCTGAGACACCACCTTGGGCCAAGGTCAATTCCACCTCTCTGGCTTGCTGATTTTGTCCATCTCAAAGAGGAGGTGACAGATAAGAGAATGGAAGAGCAGGCATTCTTGTGGAATTATTCAGCATGCTTCTGCTAATCTCCTTCCATTGGGTCATCCTTATTTCTCCATTCACCATGACAGGATGGCCAGGAAACAGCTGAAAGAAGCCTTTACAGGAAATTTGGAAAAGCTGACTCTCTGTGAAAGAGATATGCACCTATAACTCACAGAAACTGACACCTCCTCTTTTTATGTGATGCTCGCGGTTTTCCTGAGCACATTACTCACAGGTGGTGCGCATATGACCCGTCTCATTTCAGAGCAGAGAAAGTGGAGGCCCAGAGAAGTTAAGGAACCTGTTCACCATGACACAGCTAATAGCAGCCTTACTACTATTGTGGTAAGTGTATCAATACAATCATTCAAATATAATTAATAACAAATACATAACAAAATCAGTTATTAATGCGCCTGGTCCTCACAACCACCCAGGGAGGTTGGCACTATTTCGTTGGTCAGTCATTCTCAGTCATATTTGCCTTTTTATGACCTCATCAGGGATTTTCTTGGCAAAGACACTGGAGTGATTTGTCCTGTCTTTTCCCCAGCTCATTTTACAGACAAGGGAACTGAGGCAAACAGGGTCAAATAACTTGCCCAGTGTCACAAGCTAGTAAGTGTCTGAGGTGGGGTTTGAACACAGTTCTTCCTAACTCCAAGTCTAGTACTCTATTCACTGAGTCACCTAGCCATCCCAACAGTTCCCCAAATGATGCCTCCCATATGAAATTCACTTAGCAAATTCCTGTTGATAACACTTCAAATTTTAAACGGCATAACTGTAGAAACGGTCTTTTCATTTTATTGAATACTAATTTGCTATAGTTATTATGATTATTTTGCTTTTTTGGAGGGGGGAAGCCAGGCAATTAGGATTAAGTGACTTGCTCAAGGTCACATGGCTAGTAAGTGTTAAGTATCTGTGGTCACATTTGAACTCAGGTCCTCCTGACTCCAGAGCCAGTGCTCTATTGACTGCACCACCTAGCTGCCCTTAATTTATTATTTTTAAAGTAAATTTTAAATGAATGCTTATCTCTTAAAGTTCTCACAGAATAAAAGAAGTTTTAAATGCTATTTTAAATCATAATAATGATTTCATAATAAATTGGATAAGATGAGAAAGGACTTGAGATTTATTGGCAAAGTGAAGGAATGCCTAGTTAGCCTTGGGTGAGGGGGGTCCAGGACCCCTCTGGCACTCTGCCTATGGACCCTTTCTCAGAATCATGTTGTTGAACACACACACACACACAAGCACACTAACATGTTATATTTGTACTACACAAAAAGGTATCATTTGGTCAAAACTACGTAAGTATTTTTTCCGTCAGATGCAAATGCCATGTGAAGTAAAATTATAAAAAACAGATACCAAAGCATGCAATTATTATGATAAAAATCATTTTAAAGGTCTCATCCGATCACACTTTTCAACTTTGCCTAAACAGAGAAGGTTTTTTTAAATATAAATTTAATTGGCTAAGAATTGGGATTGAATCTGTTATTTTACTGATATAAGGAACTGCCCAGATGAGGAAGCTTCCTCTACCACCATAGGCTAGCACCTCTTTTACAATTTACAGCTTCAGAGAGCTGCCCAAAGGACCAAAAGTTTAAGCGACTCGCCCAGACTCGCTTAGCTAGTATGTGTCAGAGGCAAAGATTTCTAGACTCAAGGGTTCCTCTCTCTCCACCACACTCTCATTATGATTTTATATTCAAAAATATGGTTACTATATACATATACCTTTGAATTATTTCTGTTATTCTGCATCTTTATGAATTCAAAGATTATAAGGAAGGTGCTCAGACCAATTTTCCATTCCAGACTTCCTGCACAGGTCAGGTCAGTCCTTCCCTCAAGCTAGAACCTAGCTCAACTCTAGCCCTCTCTTCCCTAGAGAAACTTTCCTTAGAGCATTTATAGCCACAAAGGTCACTGGGTTCATTCAGTTAATACCTTGGGCAAGAATGAGCTGTAGTTCCTCAAACAGCCAATTCTGCCAGAGAAGGCCAAGGCCATGTCCACTCAACATGCAATCCTTCCAGGAACTGGAACAGATGAGGAGATGAGCCTTGTCTTCCCATGCCTCGTCCAGCGTGATGTAAAACGGACCACAGGAAATAAATGTTCACTGACCAGCGCCAGGAATTCATTTACCTCCTGGACTGCAGAAAACTGACCTGGCCCTGAGAGCAGAGTTCAGATCGGGTGGGGCCAGGACTGAGCAGCTCACTGCATTTCACCATTCCAAAGGGCCTCATCTCGGCATCCCAGGCCGAATCTACCTGACCAACCAACAGCCCCAGGGCAACCACTTGACAGTTCTGTCTGGAGTGACATTTCTATTCCCGACCTGCTACAAATCTTTTACCTGGACTACTTTGTGTGAAACTCATTAAAATACTTTCGTCAAGAGCAAACCCAGCATCCGCCGTCTTTCCTTTGTCTGCTACACAAGGCCTCTCGCTCATAAATTCATGTTAATTAATTTATGTTCCTCTCGGTGCTCCCTCTCATGCAATTCTAGGTAATTGGCCCTAATATTTTCTCCACAATTGAGGTTACATTAAACAGTCTTTTACTATCTGCTGTCCTCCTAATGGCCCTCACCCTGGTGGAACTCAAAGGAGACAGGAATCTGCCCTGACATTCAGCCACTCCAAGAGGTTTTCTACACCTTTGGTCAATTTTCTTTTGGGTTATTTTTCTATTTTCTTGACATGATTTCAAGGTATACACATAAGCCAGACAGCACACACATGTACACACTTAGGAAATTTCTTGTAGGGCTTACAGAATCCCAAGATTGGAGGATTGGAAGGGCTGTCCTCCCTGCAGTCTGGTTTGCAGTCTCTGCATAAACGCCTCCAAAGTGGGGAAAGCTACCACCTCTGGAGCCTGCCTGTTCCGCCATTAGGAAGCATTCCCTGAAATATTAGGCCTAGGTTGTCCTTTTTGCTAGTTCTAGCTCATTACTTATTTCTGCCTTCTCAGTCTCTAGAGAAGAAGCTGAATCCCTTATCTAAGCAAGAGTCCTTGAAGGTCCTGATGAGAGCTATCCTGCCCCTCCCTCTGTGCCTTTCTTTCCCCTTTTCTTTCCAACAAGCACATGCTTTGTAGACTTGAGGCCCTCCATCAGGTGAGGTCTGCCCAGGACAGACAAGAGAAGGAGCAATCACCTTAGTATTTGGGAAAGTGGTGCCTGTCTTAATAGGACCTTAATAGGACATCAATCTGGGGTCTAGAGACGCTAACTCCGATTCTTCTTATAAGAAGTCGCTTTTTAATGGAAGGTATTCTGTTCTGTTCAGGGGTTATCCTGTCCTTTGAACTCATCCTTGGAAGGAACTCCCAATGTGGAAATGCTCTCCACAGATCAGAAACTCAAGAGAATGATCTGGTCCCTAGGAGCTGAAGCGACTTGTCCAGTGATCTTGAGACAGTTCTGTGATATTTCCAGGTGTGCAAATACTCTGGAGAAGAAAAGGCTTTAGCTCTGTTTAGCTTTTCAGCCGTAGGGAAGAAAACAAATCAGTGAACAGGTCATAACAAAGGCTCACATCCCACTTTTGATGCGTAACCCTGGGCTTCATTAACCACTCTGGACCTTAACATCGAACTCTACAATATGAGTAGGTTGGCCTAATGCCTTCTAAATGCCCTTCCATCCCGTGGCCCTATGAGTCTAGGACCCTTTAGATATAGCTGATGAAGGAAGGAAGAAATGAATGAATGAGAGTAAGCATGATGCAACAGAAAAAGCCCTGGGCTCAGGGCCTGGCCCCGTCACTTCCCAGCTCTGTGGTTTGGGGCAAGGCAGGACCTTGCTGTGCCTCTGTGTCTTCACTTGTAAAACAGGGATAACAAGGCAGGTTCCTCATTATCACAGGGCAGCCTCAGGATGAGATAAAGGGAGGTAATGTGCCTTTCAAACTGCAGAGTGCTCAGAGATGCCGACTCTTAGTATAACCTCAGACACATCTCTGGAATCCAGCTGGGCCTCCGTTTCTCCCTCTGTTGAGTGGGGATAATGATGTTTGTACTTTTATCTGGGAGGGCTGTTATGTGTATCCAAAGGATGAAGGAGAGAAAGGGTTTTGTAAAGGAAGCGTCACAGAAACCTCAGAGGTTACAGTGCCTAGTGCAACACCCTCATTTCACAGACAAGGAAACTGAGGACCAATTTAGCAAGCTGTCCCGAGACACAAAGTCAAGAGGCAGAGTTAGGGTTTGCACCAGGCCCCCTGACTCTGCCTTCAGGGATCTTCCTACCACACCAGGCTGGTCTCTTAGCACTGACTCCCAAGCCCTCTGTTCTGGCACAGAACCGAGGTGATGCCTGCTGCCTGGCAAACAAGGCAATCATGTCACCCAAAGGCCAATCTAGAGTTGAATATGGGAAAAGCTCTACGTTCGGCAGTGATGTCCCGACCCTTCCCAACTGCCCCAGGAGCTGCCTGCCTTCCATGAGCTGACAGAATGTCTTTTGGCACAGGCTTGGGAGGGAAAAATCCCAATCTTCAGAAAGTGTGCCCGCTGAATCTCTCTCTCTTGGCTTCTACAGCTTGCTTCCTAAAGCAGAATTTTCTATTTTTAAACAGGAGGTTGAGTGGTTGTTTTCCCTTTCACACGTCTCTGTGTTTGAGAAACTCTAGCAGAGAAATGGGAATTTACAAAAGCAAGGCACAGAAAAGAGCCTAGAGGCTCTAGTTATGAGGTATGACATTGTTTAGTGACACTGGATTTATTATTATCATGGGAATCAGAGTTTGAGACTGAAGGACCTCATTGGTTAAGAGGAATGGGGTCCAATTCATACACACAAAAGGAATTCCTACAATAACACAGTCACATAACAAGACAACACAGTCACATAACAAGGCTTAGTGCTGGAAGGGATCTCAGAGGTTATTAATCAACTGATCAACAAGCACTTTCTGGGGGTAGGTACTAGGCTAAACGCTGGAGATGTAAGTAAAAAAGAAAAACAAATCCCAATGATCTTAAGTCCAATCAATATTCACTTTCTAGATTAGGAAACAGGAGGGCTAGGGACTCGTTTCCTAAGGCCACATACGTAAGAAGGGGCTGACTGGATTAAAACCCAGGTCTTCTGCCTTTGTAGCTGGTTTTCTTCCCATGGCATCCTGGCCCCTCTTCAAAGATCAGTGGTTTCTTAGTGCACATATTCCTCACTTGTGTTACCTTGGGCCAGTCACTTCCCCTCTGACAGGTTGGACAAAAGACCCCTAAGGTCTCTTCAAGCTCTGGATCTACGACATGAACTCCTTGGCACTCAGTTTCCTCATCTGTAAAGTGAGGGGCTGGACATAAAAAGGCTCCAGAGGATCCCTCAAGCTTGAGATCTTTGTGCCTGTGAACTGCATGTGACTCACTATATTTGTGTATAAAACGGGGGGGGGGGGGATGAGAAAGCCCTCGAGGTTCCTCCAAGTCATAGGTCCCCCAGTCAATAAGCTACAAAGCTGGAATCTGAACTCAGTTTCTCAGAGATCTCACCATGTTAGTACTTAAAATCTTTCCAGCTTGGTCCAAGTGAGTACTTCCCAGGCACAGACTCTGAAAACCTGGGGTCTCCCAAGTTCCCCTCAGAATTCAAAGATGCCCTGGAGAACCTGAGTGGAGCCCTTGAAACAGTGTTAAGATTACTGGAGACAATTAAAATACCTGTTGTCTTTCTTGTAGCTTCCCCAAATGGAATGGAAGGCCCTCGAGGGCAGGGGCCATTTTGACTTTCTTTGTAATCCTGGGATCTAGGAAGTGCCTGGACTTAGAGATGGTTAATAAACACTTGCTAATTAGTTGTCTATTACATTTTTCACCTCTCCCTCTACCGTTCCAGAAGGAAGCTTCCTTGACATCCCAACCAGGTATCTCTCTTTATGAGAATGGACCAGAATCACAGTGGATGAGATGATATGGGGTAGTAGAGAGAGTAGTGTCTGCCATGGTGGAGGGTGGAGTCCTTGCACAGATAAGGACGTGCTTACGTGCTAGGGCTAATCCACTGTCAGGATCAGAGCATTTCCACACTGGACAAGAACACAGATTTGCTCTGCTCTAGAAAGTCTGGTGAAATGCTCCTCAAGAGAGCGCGTCTCATCAATATCAAAGGGATGAAGAGCTTCTCCAGAAGAAAGCCATCCCTTTCATTTCTTTTGTGTCCTTCCAAGAATGGCATTTGGTGCTACACACTCACTTAGCATGGCATCTTCACTGAGTCAACAACACATCAAGTGGGATTTTGCTTTGACACACTTTACCTGTTTGTAGCAGAAAGACACACCGGAGCAAAAAAAGATCGATTTTCCTTGAAGTGGCTTCCTGTCTGTCTACTAAAATTCCTCAAGATAAAGCTTTTTTCCATTTGAAGTAACAATCTCATTTTACAAAAACCTACTATTCTTTCATCCAGTAATAATGCAAACACTCACTCACGCACCTCTCAGCCAACAGGCTCTTAAGAAAGCCAGGTTCAAAAGGAAATAAAGGGGTCAAACAAGACAAACAGAGACTTCAAACATCCTAAGCTCCAGTCCTTCCAGTTTAGGAGATGGCTGAGATAGGCAGATAGCTCGATTTGGGGTGTTACCAGGCTTAAAGCATTCTTGAGGGGACGGGGCCTCCAGGGAAGGGGAGTTCACCTTGGTTGGTTCTCTACGGCACCAGAGGGCAGGACCAAAGCAATGGGGGCGGGGCAGATGGAAGGAAGCATGAGGTCAGGAAAAAGCTTGCTGGCAACTCAAAAGCCTAGTGGGCCATGCTCCAGAGAAGTGGATGCCCTTTACTCAAGATCTTCAGACAAAGGCTAGGTAACCACTTGTTGAAGATATTTTAGAAGGGGTTCTTTTGGGGGCATGAGCACAGCTATTGAGGTGCTGGTCAAATGTGAAATTCTGGAATTCTAACGAAATAATGAATCCATAGGTTATGAAATACTGACATGTAGACATAGTTACCACAAAAACAGAGATGTAGATAGGTGCCTATATATGAAAGAGATTAGAAATAGATCTGGGTACTTCTTAATTCCTTAATCGTACTGTGGTCTCTTACTAGCCAAACCCCAGTCCCCCCTAAATGATACCAATGAGGAACAGCTTCATTTCAAACACTCCAAGAGATCTGATTTCATCAGTGCAGGGGCTCCCTGCAGAAATGCACACTGCACCCCATCTCCACCCACCTGTCTACTGCAACTCTTGCTCAGGTTCTCCCCAGAAGTTCACCAACATACCAACATGCTACAGGCCTTTTCCTCTTCCTCCTGGCGCCATGAGGGCAGCAGTGGAATGTTCTATCTGTCCACTTGTCCTCCCTCAGCCCACGTTCTTTCTGAAGTACAACAGTTTGCTCTCATTCCCTCCCCTCCTTCAACAGTTCTTCCCCACAGACTGCTCACACCTACTATGCCCCTTATTAAAGGGTCCTATTATCTACCCTGTTCTACTGGGGAATCAGAGGCACAGATGTAGACAGCAATTTGTACAAGATGATGATGGAAGAAGGAAGACAAACTCGGATTCTGTGATCCCAAAGAGACTATCTCACCCTTGCCTTCCACTTCTCAGCCTGTCTTCTCCCTCTCTAAAGATCATCAATCCTCTTCTCTTTAAAGGACAGTTAGAATCTTGACCCAGCAGAAGAACTGAGAAAATGCACGTCCTTCCCTTGGTGGTGGAAGTGGGGGACTATGGAGGAATATGACACATGCTGTTGGACACAGTTGAAATTTTGGTTGATTTTGTTATGCTGGGTTTTCCCCCTTATTTTAAATTTTTTCTTTCAAAGAAATTCTCAATAGGTAGGGAGTATGAGGGAGGGATATAATCAGAAATAAATATATACAAATACAAGATTTCAAGGAAAAACAATAAAATAATATGAAGAAAGAAAAAAAGAGATAAAAGTTTTTGCTCCAGAGAACACAGGATGAGATAAACTTCCCTGCTCCCAAGTCGGTGTGGTTGACTAGGGGTATGGAATACTGCTGTCAGACACTACTGGTTTGGTTTTATCTGTTCTCCTTTGTTACAATGGAGCCCTCCGTGAGGTGGGCAGAGAGAACTGTATACTGGGAGATGAAAGAAATGTGAGATGATGATGATGATGATGATGATGATGATGATGATGATGCTAGCCATCAATGAAAGCTCTTTTGACAAATAAAGGGAAGGGAAGGGAATGAGGGAGGGACGGCTCACTGAGCACCAAGGTGCTATCTGCCAGCCTCCACCCATGGCAGCCCTTCAGCATGACTGAGCCGAGACTGGGGGCAGGGGGAGAGCAGAGGTGGAGAGCAGGGTCTCTGCTCTTTAGGCAGTCAAGCCAGCAAACACAAATGCCTGTAATTTAAAATTTTAATGAGAGTGACATGTGCTGGTGACATATGGCGACATCCTGCCAGCTGGGAGTCCCAGGTTCAAGAACAGACCTGGCTTCTAAGTCATCCTTGGCGAGAGCCAAGCTCTCTGCTTTCGTGCTTGGTCCTCCAATGGCCTTGACAATGCTCCCTCGCTAGATGGACCAGGCTTCCTATCAGGAGACAGAAGCCAATAGTCCAGAACACCGCCCAGCAATTCTGGAGGAACGGTGAGAATAATAAATGAGGTGGGAGGAAGAAAAAAGAATCATGCCATTTTGGGGCTTTTCATTCCAAGAAACATTTTCAAGTCCAGAACAGACACTGACTTTGTGATCTCCTAACACATCGTATCTTCAGCCTTTTGGCATTAGACTCTGGTTAAGGCGGGGGGTGGGGGGGAATCTTTCAGTGGCTTGAAACAAATCAAGGCAAGAGTGAAAGGAATAAGAATTTTAACGATGGTAATGGTGGCGGCGATGGTGGCCGTGGTGGTGGAGGCAGTGGCAGTGGCCGCAGCAGCAGCAACAGTAGTAGTAACTGGTATTGACCCAGTGCTAAAAGGTCAGAACACTCCTGCAGCTATTAGAGCAGATAGAATGATATAGTAGGTGGAGGAGAGGATCTTTTCCAATGGGGAAACCGAGACAAAAAACTGGAAAATTATAATAATATGTCAATGATGAGGCAGACAAAAACCAATCCTAGCCTCTGTGGTCTCAAATGGGCCTTCTCATACCTGAGCCTCACTCTGCTCTTCCTTAATCCCCTATTTCTAGACATGAACTATGCTTTATCTGAAAAAAAAGTAATTAGAGACACAGCCCAGGAGAAGAGGTAAAAAAACAGATCTCCTTCCCTTTGTGGTACGATCACAGATTTAGAGCATAAAAGGGACCTTTTAGAGGACAATACCTCATTTTATAGGTGAGGAAAATGGGTTAGGGCACAAATACTGTGGTATCCACTATACCAAGACCTAAGTTTAAATCCTACTTCAAAGCTGCGTGACCCTGGGCAAGTCACTTAACCTCTAGGGGCCTCGCTTTTTTCTGTAAAATCAGGCGGTTGAACTCGATGACTTTTAAAGTCCATTCCAGGTCTTAATCTGTGATCCTACAACTTCAGGTGACACTTACAACCAACCTGTGAGGTATTTACTCCATAAATTACATTCCCCTTTTTACAAAGAAACTGGGATGGAGAAAACCAAAGTGACTGGTCCACGGTCCAAAAGTCAGCTGCTACAATCCCGAGAGCTGTTATACTGGCACCAAAGTCAACAGACATTAAACCTATTGGGCTGCTCCCCTGCTGCTGAACCAAAAAATTGTAAAAGTCACATTTACATAGATGAGATGATGAATCACGTAGGCCAGGCATCAAAAGAGAACACAAACATTTTCAGACAACTTGCAAAGCTGTAAAGGTCAAGTTGAGAAGCTATTTTATTTCTTCCGGCCAGCTCCTTCCTTGAAGAACCGTTGGCTTGAGCGACCTCTGAAGCTTCTCAAGTTGTTTTAAAGAGTTGTGGGGATTTTGTCTTAAAGTGGGTTAATGAGTTGCCTCGTAACTTCCATTTTTCCTGCCCATCTAGTCAGTCTCTTGCTTTCTTCTCCTTACAAAGGAGATCTGTTAATAGGTCGGCTACTCCCAGACAACTCTACAGCTAACCAAAGGAGCTACTGGGACCACCAAGGGACTCTTGGCCAGACTAGGCACATTAACTGAACCATTTCTGGGATTCTTCTAGGCCCTCTTAGTGTTTCTAAGATATAACTCTACAGCTACACTGAATCAAAGTGGGAAGTTGAACTGGCCAGATCTCACCCACAAAAGCTCAGAATCTGAGGACCTGGCCAACGAGGAACAAAGTTCTCAGGAGAATCTGAGATCTCCAGACTTGATCTATTCCCTTCATGCCTTCCACTCCAAATGCCATGATCAAATCAGCCACGTCATGATAGTATTGTTTTTCCTTTTGTGAAAATGATTCTAGCATTTTCAAATGCAGATAATTAAATTCAATAAATATCTATGTATGTATAAGGCCCTGGGCTTGGCAAAGGAGATTCAAAGACAGAAAAAGGAATTGTTCCTACTCTCAAGGAGCTTACATTATGGGGGGAGGGGGAAGTGCTGGAGGGCAAGACACACATACAAAAAAATCCAAGGTAAATGGTCACAGAGTTTTAGAGATCATATGGTTTCCTAATCTAATAGATAAGTAAACTGAGACCCAGAGAAAGGAGGCATCTCATAGGCTCCACCTTCTGGCACATAATGACAAAGGGCACAGCTAGGCTCAGACCCAGATGTCCTTATCCTCAGGCCAACGCGCTCTCACCAGCGCCAAAATTCAGTCTCATGTTCCCCCAGAAATAGCGTCAAGCTGAAATCAGAGGACTGGGACTCAGGGACCCACTCTGCTGTTTATTCTCTCTGAGACTGAGCAAGTCACCCGACCTGCTGGGGTTTCAGGGTGCTCAGCTAATAAACTCAGGATTGTTTTAGGGATCACTGACCCGAAGGGCTTACAGGTCTCTGGTCAGTTATTAGCGCTTTCCTCTTCAAGGTCACCATGTATCTACTTTCAGTATGTCACATATACTTATATAAAATTATATAAAAATTATATATATGTACACACACACACACACACACACACATATATATATATGGAGAGTTTTCTATACTCACTGTATCACCATATGTTGTTGTGGTTTACTCAATAAGTTGTTTTTGACTCCTCTCTATGACCTTATTTGGGGTTTTCTTGGAAAAGATAATGGGTGCTTTGCCACTTCCTTCTCCAAACTACTTTACTGATAAAGAAACTGAGGCAACAGGGTTAAGTGACTTGCCCAGGGTCACACAGCTAGTAAGTGTCTAAAGCTGTATTTGAACTCAGGTCCTCCTGCCTCCAGGGATGGTACTTTAACCACTAAGCCACCTAGCTGCCCTGAATCACTGTATATATTCTATATCTACCCATTTGTGACTGAGTTGAATTCTCCCTCCTTCCTTAAGTATAACATAAGCTCCTTAGCAACAGCGACTGACTCACTTTTGGTTTTGGATATCCAGCACTTAACACAATACCCAACACACAACAGGAGCCTAATAAATGCTTAAGAAGGAATTGAGCTAAATGACCTTTAAGATGCCTCCCAGACCCTAATCTATGATCCTAGGATCCTGTCAGGCTCAAGACACCAAACACCGACCAGGCGCTGACAACACTAAAACAGAGACAACTCAGCTCCTGCCCTACTGAGGCTTACAGTCCAGGAGAAGACACACACAGGAACATAAGAACTACAATCCAGTGTATGGGGAGGGGTCCAAACAACAAGATCCGGGTGTGCCCAAAGACCTTTCCCAAGCAGAAAGTCAACTGAGGAAAACGAAGAGTTTGCCATTTCTTCTCCTTCATAGCAAATATAATAAATACATACGGTATAGCATCTCATACACACTTGGTTCTTGGTTCTTAATAAGTGTGCAAGACAGGTGTGTGTGTGTGCACACATATGTCCATATAAGCAACTCACCAAGATGGCAGAGAAGGAGCTTACTTGAATTGCCAGAGATGGAATTCCCTATGCCCATGAATCCATAGGTCAAGTTACTAGCCCCATATGCATATGGTGTTTTCTGTGAATTACATCCATGTGTGTAGCATGTGTACATATATAAAGATACACACATGACATGTGTGGGTGTATATATGTACATGTGTGTTCATTTGCATGTATGTCCATGGGGATATGTATGTATGTATGTATGTATGTATATGCCCACATGTATTAACCTCTTCCTAAACTCTCGATGCCTCAGGAGAGGGCCACTAGGGCTTTTTTACCATTATTTTTCTGCAGAAGGATGGCTTTCCATCACTTCCACTTGAAGTTAATTTTTGGAAAGCCACAAAACAAGCTGAAGATTAGCATCAGCTGTTCCTGACTTCAGACAATGGAGCTGCAAGCTGGCAGCCAGAGATACTACAATTTATGTGCACCAGTTGTAAGCCCATTAGCTAGTTTGGAGGGCGAGTGAACACTCTGCACACAGCTAACCCTAAAAACACATAATAAAACACACTGATTAAAGAAGCAGGAGAAAACCAAGCTCCAGCCTCCTAAATAGGAGCATGAGAGGATGCAAATGAAACCTGAGAGTGAGCAGGGTTTTCCACTCTATCAGGACTTTGAGAAGAATAGAACGGCACACCTTCCACGGCCACATGGGAAGGAACCGGTCTCCTTTTAGCACCCTTCACGTGTCAAGGGAGCAGAGCTCTAGGGCCACGAGGGACCTGGATGGCCATCAAGTTCAACCCCCTGCATTTTACTGATGTGTAAACTGAGGCTCAGAGAAAGGAAGTGGCATGTTCAAAGTCCTAGAGCCAGCCTCTTCTCTACAGCACGGGTTCTTGCTCTAGGCAAACACTGCATCCCAGCACATCATGCTGATGCTGGGTTCAGTGGAGCACAGGGTTAACTGTGACCTACCTATGCTCCAGTAATACTGCTGCCTCCCTACTGCCTTTAGAACAAAGACAGACTCCTTATTCCAACTTTCAAGGTCTTCCACGCTTTGTTTCCAATCAGTATTTCCCGCCTTATGTCTCATTACTCCTCCTTCACACTGTCCACATTCTAGCCAAATTACACAAGTATATTCTCCCCAAACTCCACGTTCTCTACTCTGCTTCGAGGAGTTTTCATAAGCTACACACTCGTATCTGCAATGCCTTCCATCCTCAACTGTGCCAGAGAGAGTCTCTATTTTTCTACAAGGCTCAGCTCTAAAGGTACCTCCCTCCAGGAAGCCCACCCTGATGAACAGCAGACAGTACTCTCTTCCTTCTCAAATGACCTTGTATTATATTTAGTGCATGTTGGATTCCCATGGTAGAATGGAAGCTTCGGGGGGGGGGGGTAGGATCTATCTTAATTTCTGTCTTTGTGACTTAGACAATCAGTACAGTGCCTTGGGTTCAGTAAGCATTGAGTGTCTGTGCTAGAATGGAAGCTTCTGGGGGTCAGGAGCTGCCTTCATTTCTATCTTTGGCCCAGATCATCAGTACAGTGCCTTGGGTTCAGTAAGCACTGAATATCTGTACTAGCTAGATTTAACTGAATTAAATTGAGCTGAGCCAAAGCCATCAATCAACCAATAGGATCTTTGGGAGGTAAACAAATTCTCTGGCTACATATGACCCCACTGAAGTTGTCCCTTATTTGGTAACATTCCACAATAATTCTACTTAATATAAAAGATGTCACAAAATTCTCTATACAGGAATGCTCTAATGCGAGGCATAAGGGACAGAACATTGGACTTGGCATCAGGAAGACTTGAGTTCCAACCCAGCCTTGAACACTTACTAGCGGTGTGACCCTGGGCAAGTCACTTAACCTGTTTGCCTCAGTTTCCTCAGTGAAAAATAAGAATGCCTTGGAAGCTCCTACCTCCCAGGATTGTTGTGAGGATTAAATGAGATTTGCCGAGCCCTTTTCAAACCTTAAGTGCTATACAAATGCTAGTTAGAATATTCTATAATAGCACTCTATGGAGAGGTGTCCCACAATTAAAGAAAGCTTGATCTTACGTCATAACTAAGGAAAGGTGCAGAATAACGTCACTTGTAAAAATCCAGCTCTTGATTAAATAATGGTTTATTCCATTTTATTCCATTTGCTGGCATGTCAATGAGTTAATAAATGTGACGATGAAACTCAATTATCTGTTCAAAAGGCTCCCTGTTATAGAGACTCTCCTGTTTGGCACAAACACTCGAGATTCAACCTGCCTTCTAGACGGATTGCAGAGCATTCCCCTCAACAAAGCGCCAGCCGCCCTGGTCCACTTGCCACTCCCTATGCAGGCCAGTCTATCGACCCTGATGCTGACACTTCTGCCTCCTGAAATCCCTGGCTTCAGGCAAGGCTCTGCTCCAGTACAGTTTCCCACAAAAGGCCTCGCCTGCTCAGTTCCCCCTGTTGCTCACACTCCCCTCCTCACCAACCTTCCCTCATATTGACTTTGTATAAATGTATGTTTACTCCTCTGTCTATACAATGTTTCCCCCTAATAGAATGCAAGTTTCTTAAAGGCAAAAATGGTCTCTTTTTTGTCCCTGTATCCCTAGTACTTGTCACAGTGCTTTGTACTAATAAGAACCCATTAAATAAATGCTTACTGAACTGAAAGTTAAATTTAAGGTTATTAAGCCCTAACAGACTTGTGATGTTAAGATTGACAGATTCTTGCAAGGAAAAATAAACCTTCACCACAAGTTTCAATAAGAGATATCCCTTTACAAAAATTAAAGAATGGATTTACGCCAGAAAAATAATGCCAGTTGGGAAAAAGCAGAGTTAGCTACACCAAATGGAAAAAAAAAATTAAAATAGGTGGGAAGATTCAGGGTCCCTGCGTTGCATTTTGCAGTACGGATAGAATATTTCTGCAGATAACACAGAAAGAAGGCTTAGGGATTTTTTGAGGGGAGGGGACCATACTTCATTTTTAAAATGAGAAATAAAATGGTAAGCAATACATAGGAAATAAAATCTAACCAGCAAAGAGGTAAGCAGAAAAAATGCTGAAGAACAGAAGAAACCGCCCGACTGGCATAGTTTTGACAAAGGGTCCCAGGTGTACAAGATTAGGATCCCCAGCTCTGAGTCATTAGCCCAAAGTACGCAGGGAAAGAAAAGCCTATGATCTAGCTAATTGCACTGTCACAGTCACAAGGAATTCAAAGGAGTTGAAAGCACTTGGAGATGGGCTGCTGAACATCAGCCTGGCCAAAATGGCAGCTCAAGTCATGGAAAGACAAATGGGGATCGGAATAAGCAGAGGGTTGGGGTTGCAAAGTCCTCCCACACATCTTCCTATAAGGAGCAAATTTTTTTTTTAAAAAGGGGAGATGGGAACAGCTACTCTTGAAACTGCAAAGATAATGTAGAGTAACTCCAAAGTATAAGATTGAAGTGAAGGTGACAACAAGGGGAGGGAAGGAAATTCTACTTGGAAAGACAGGGCCACTAGTTATCACACACGGCTACTATATGTTAATTGGCTGAGGCTGGATTTGAACTCAGATCCTCCTGACTCCAGGACAGGTGCTCTATTCGCTGTGCCACCTCGCCAGTGGCCCTTATTTCTTTTTTTTAATACTTTCTTGATAAATAGGAATGAGTCCAGCAATAGGCTTGGGAGAGATGCCTTTCAGAAGATATGCCAAAAAGGAGAATCAGAGACTTGTCTTTCTACACACAGTCAGCCCAACAATTCTGAATTAAGTGAATTGAAAACAACCAAACTATTAACTGAGTCCAAACAGTTGAATTGATCATGGGTGTTAGCACAGCCTTGGTCTATGGTGAAACTGTAAGCACAAGACATAATTATAGCCCACTCCCCTTTAGAGCAGCTCCAGTTTGTAGGATCAGAGATTTATGGTTGGAGCTTAGAGGGTACTTGGATCAGCCTCCTCATTGTGAAGAAGAGGAAGGTAAGGACCAGGGAGTTTACAAAACTTGTCTGAAGCCACACAGGAAATATGCTGTGGAACAAGACTAGAAAGTGTTTCCTTCTGTCTAGCTAAAAGCTGCCTCTGTGTAACACCCTACCTCGACTCCTGCCCACTTTGGGGGCAGGCATGAGAAGTCTAAGGCCCACAACAGTCAGCTGTCACCACCCCAACCCCACTCTTCTCTAGATGAGGCATCCCCAGCACCAGCAACTCATCCTCACTTCTCCTCCAATCCCTCCCTCTTCCATCCTGGTCATCAGTGTCTTGAAAAGCTTTATACGACCAATGTTCTTTCTGAACTCTAGTGCACAGAATCATCTAAAGATTAAGAATCACATTTGATCCGGACATCAATTAATGCTGCCTAAAATATTGGCAGAAATGATAGGACATGTGCCTAATATTATCTTCTATTCAAACTTTTTCTCAGGAAGATACTGGCTTTCCAAAGTGTTTAAATAAGGTCGATCTGTGTAAGAAATCTTTGACAGAATTGAGAAACTCTACTCAAAAGAGTGGATTCTGGCTCCAGCTCTACACTACAGCATATGGCCGAAGGCTGAAAATAATTTACTCTCATTTCTACCAAAACAAGAAGGGATATGAATCCGACCACATATTAGAAATTCATTTCTTGTCTTTAGCAGGTAAGTACAATGAAAGACAACAAAATACAGAGGAAATAGGGATGCCTCAGGAATCACAGGGCTTTGGTTTGAGGCTTGTTGCTGCTCTCTGATTACCCTTGTGACCTCGGACAAAAGACTGACCCTGCTAAGAATTTATTTTCCCCCTCCAGAAAATGAGGAGATCCCACTAAATGGTACCCTCCCCAGCTCTAAAAATCCAGATTCAAACACGCCTGGGAAGCTTCTCCCTTTTCAGGGAAGGGCGAGAATGAAGAGAGGGCATCTGTGTAACCCCATGGTAAGAAGACATCCTTCAGTTCGGTAAATGAGCCGGCATGATGGGGCCACTAGAAGAGCTCATTCAATTTCTGGCTGCATGAAGAGAAATACAAGGGAGGTGGCTGTTTGCTTTCCTGGCCAGATGCCATCTAGAGGAAGGGGCACAGCTCCTGGCACAAGAGCTTAGGAGGGACATCATTAAAACGGTGCTCAACGGGAAGAAGCCAGGATTTGAAGGGGGCAGAAAGGCCAGGAATATGAGAAGCCAGTGGAAAATGGAGGGTATTTAGCTTATGAGAGGAGACTGGAAGGAGTCAAAATGATCATAAGGTTCATATATTTAAAGGGTGTACATGGAAGAGAATTAGCCCCCTCCTCCTTGCCTCCAGAAGGGGAGCCCTTCTCTCTACTCACAGAGCTGCTACAATTTTAGTTCAGAGCCCCCTTAGGTTTGCCTAGAATCTAGGACCTAAATAATTACAATGGCTTCCTAATAAAGCTTCCTGCCTCAAACTTCTCTCCACCCCAGTCTATCCTATATGACAAAGTAATTTCCCTTAAATGCAGATCGAATCATGTGACTCTCCTACCCAATTAAACTCCTATGGCTCCCTACTGCCTCCAGGATCGTAATATATACCTCTTTTTTGTTTTTTAAAGCCCTATACAACCTTGCTCCAGTCTATCTTTCCAGCTTCAGTGGACTTTATTCGTCCTCTCACAAACCATCCAACTTGACCTTCTCTCTGTTTCTCACTTAAAAAGTGTGTGTGTGTGTGTATGAGAGAGTGAGAGAGAGTGAGAGAGAGACAGAGAGAGAGAGAGAGAGAGAGAG
>CM053593.1:13524076-13559537 GCA_028646575.1 Pseudocheirus occidentalis
TTATAATGGTTATCCTATGTGCTGGAAAACTGTCCCTCCCTCTGACTCAGAGGGTCCCTTTCTCCAAACACCATCTTTTGCATGAAGACTTTCCTAATCCACCCCCCATGTCAGTGCCCTCCCTCCTAAACTACTCTGCATTAACTACTTGCTATGTGTTTGTATTTATTTATTATGTGTTTATATATGTTATTCATTGTTATATATTATTATAATAACTCTTTATTATAATTATTATACAGAATACAATCATTACTTAACATTTATTTTTATATGTTATTTATTTTTAGACTCCAATCTCCTTATCAATAGTTTGCTACATTCTTTGTTCCTCTATCCCCAGTGCTAGTTCAATGACTTGCACATAGTACCTGCTTAATAGATATTTCCTGATTAAATCTCTGTCCATGAGAAGATCTATTCTCAGTCTTCAAGGATTCAAAGGAAGAATTCCCATTGGGATAAAAGAAAGCATTTTTTCAGGAATGCCTCTAATTTTAGCTAAGATATTTGACTTCAAAATGGATGCCCTAAGAATTTAGACAATGCTTTTTAAATGGAACTGAAGTTCACTGAAATTAAATGAGCAGCACAGAGAAACTGTTCATGAACACCTAAGCATTCGGAACTGGAATTCCAACCAAAATTTCAGGCCCAGCTACAGAACACAGATCCACCCACTGGGAAGGAATCACCAAAGCTGCTTTTCTACCTAGAAGAGATTTCTAACTGTCCCTTCCTGCACTGAACTGCACACTAGACAAATTCTGACACCTGGTTTTAAGAAAATACTTAATGGAGGTGATTTCAATGCCTTCAGGAATGCGAACGAGAGAAATTCTCGAAGTTTTAGATATTTTCCAAAGTCCTCTATTTGAGCTTCAGAGCAGGTAAACTGCCTAGAATGAGGGCAAAGTAGCCCTCCCTGTGGCCGGCAACTTACACAGACAGCCCCGTGTGATGGCTGGAAATTCCACGGCAACTCAGAAATACCTCCGGAACTGCCTCCCACACGTTATCTCAACACTTCCAGTAAATGAAATCATAAGTAAAAATATACACATGCCCCTCCTAATTTTGACATTTCAAAACTTCATTAAAGGCTCAGTTCCACATAGTGGTCTAAAATTAGGCAAATGTTTGGTGGGGAGAGAAGAAAGAAAGCTGTTGTGTGTGTGTGTGTGTGTGTGTGTGTGTGTGTGTGTGTATTTAAGTCTTCAAACTCATTCATCACTTTTCATGAAAAAGAACAGTAGAATTTCAGATTCGGACAAGATTGTGGAGGCCACAAAGTTGAACCCCAGTCTGAAGCATGAAGTCCTTTACTGGCATCCCTAGCCTGTGTCTTGTCTCATTAGTATCACTGTTTCAAATACAGGGAACATCTCAATTTCTGTACATTACTTCCCAGTGGTCATGACTGCTCACAACAAGACTCTGAAGAAGTGATTATTGCCTCCTACCAGGAACAAACTGTGCCAGAAAGAGAAAGTGAACTGAGTTTCATGGAAAGGAAACTGAGATTTTGATATGAGACTAGAACTCAAAGTCCCCCGAATCATCCAATCCCAAGCATGGTTCTTGAAAGTAGGGTTTGACAAACCTAAGGCTAATGGGAACCAATAACACACATCATGGTGAATTTGCAAGCTGAATCTTTACAGGAAATAGGGAGGGGAAGCAATTCAAAGGATCACAAGGTTTAGAGCTCAAAATGACCTTTTACTATAGAATGCTGGGCTCTGAAGGAGCCTTAGGGCACAGAAAGTTATCACACTTTGAAAGACCTTAGAATGTGGTCTGTTAGGGTCAGAATGACCTCAGAACTTAGAACACTGGAGCTTCACTAGACCTTGAAAGATTTATAATATTGAAAGTGAAAGGGAGCCTTAAAACACAGTATATTGGAGATGAAAGGGAAACCAGAATCCAGAATGTTACAACCAGAAGTGAGCATAGATTGCAGAACGGCAAAATAAGAGAAGAGTTTAGAACATAGAATGTTAGAGATGGGAGGGGCCTTAGAATACAGAATGCTAATGCTGGAAAGGGCTTTCCAACCTAGAACACAGAATATTATAACTGTAAAGGGGATCACACAACAAAATGTTATAAGATGGAATATTAGCCTAGAAGGGTTCGTTGCCCTCAATTTACAAATGAAGAAACCAATGGGCAGAAAACCAACCAATATGTGACTGTTAGAAAGAACCTCTTTAGTCATCGTGTCCAACTCCTCCATTTTATGGGAACGGCACCTGAGATCCACGTTCCTTGGGACCAAATGAAGGGCTACTGAAGAAGAAGAGGCCAGCAAACCAGGCAAGAGATGGACTGGACCTATCTAACAGACGCAGATTCTCAAGCCTCCAAATCCCAATTAGCCACAACCCTCCTAGGTCATAGAGCATCCTGCACGTATCACAGCAACTAGAAATTTTAAAGATTTCTCTTTGTTTCCATATTTTGCCGGTCTTATCACTAGGCTATTCTCTTAGTAATGTTTCTTGAAATTAAAAGTGACGGCCATCAGACTGTTGTCATTTTTCAATAAAGCTTGGGGATGAAATTCTCAGTCTCCTAATGGTCCTGGTCTCACATTCTTTCCGGAGTTACCAAGTAACAGCTTAATGCAGCTCAAGCATTGCAACAATGAGCTGAAAATGGTCAGGAAACATGAAGGAATTTTATAAGTAGGACTCACTTGTTCAAAAAAAAAAAAACCAACCCTGCCCCATTTGTCCTGCCATATTTTATTTTTTTATCTTTAATTTATTGTGGTGTCAAAACCCATGTCTGGCCTTGGAAAAATTCTGGCATGAAACTTGGCTTTTTATAGTAGTTGACCGTTGAAACTACAAAACCTCAATTAAAAAACTGCCAGGAGATTTTTACCTTCAGTCCCAAGAAATATATAAAGCCTGAACTGGGGTGGGGGGGCACGGAGAAGGGGAGAGAGAAACAACACTTTTTGTTTTGTTTGCTTTTCATGCAAAGTCCAGGCTGTGGTGCTAGAATCTTTAATGTTGGTACACAGAAAAGCAGTCTCTATTTTAAATGTACTGTTCATTTCTTTCTCTCCGGCCCTGCCTTCTGCCCGTATTTCAGTTCCAAATTTTAAAAAGGCATCAGGGATGAAAATCTTTCAATGACAGTGAATAGTCAAAGTCAAGAGAGATCCCGTAACAATAATGACGGTCACCAAGAATCAGACTTATATCCAGTCTACAAAAATGACTGCCCTTCTACGGATAAAACTACATGCGGATCAGTGAAGAAGGCCAGAAAAAAAAAAACACCTCTGTGTGTGTATACATATACACACATACGTATACATACATACAGTGTATGTATACACACACACACACACACACACACACACGTCTTTCTTAAAGAAAGGTCTAGGAAATCACTCAGTTTAGTTCAACGAGCATTTCTTAAGTGCCTGCTCTGGGCTGGGCACAATGCTAAGTTAATTTTTAAAAACATAAAAAGGTAGACGGGAGGCACTTTACTTTATCTGCTGTCTACTCCCTATGATCATCTAACTTTCCAATAATAATAAATACTTGTTGAGGGATTGTTGATTAATAGATACCCAACCATTGACTATTATAAGCTCTGAGACCTACCTGACTTTTCTCCCTGATCACATAACAAGGTGAAGCTGGGCCTAGACCCCAACTAGTTCTCCTGACTCTTACCCTAGTATTCCTTCCACTAACTATGTGATAATCTTTCTGCCACCACAAATATTCTGTAAGGTCAAGCTACAAAATTAATCTATGGTTCTGAAACTGAGATATTTTGGGTTTAGTCTCCACAAAGACCCAAGACCAATGAATTATTAATTTAGGGAGATATTGTGTCCAAGAAAAAAATAACGCTGATGTCTTTTGCTTACTGTCCAGAATATACCTTGCTTTGCCGTCTGAGGGACAATGGACAGTGGGGCTATTTATTAGTTGTAATTCTAAGGGCTTTTGGAAGTTGGGTTCAACCTTCTCCAGACTCTAAAGTAATTCATCCAAAAGACTTCAATTAAGAGACAAACGGGCTTCAGGGCTACCCCAGTTGAAACAATGCTCAAACTCTTGGGGGAGAAGATTTCACCTGTTTTCTTCTGGTGAAGAGAAGCAACTGGTTTTTCTTCCTCGTTTAATTTTAGGGTTTTTTTGTTTTTCTATCCAGACTGAGGAAAGCTTACTAAGTAGAACATGGGTTCTTCTAGAATCCATGGACCCCCAGAGCAATGTATCCATGGATAAATTTCAAACTTTCTGCGAACGGCATCACAATTTTTTATATGTTGATAACTACTTCAAAATCATTGGTTTCCTTCATAATTATATACATTTTATTCTTTGCACTTAAAAAATTACTCTAAGAAGGGAACTATAGGCTTGCCCAGATGGCCAAAGATGTCCATGACCCAAAAAAGTTTCTTATTCTATAAAAGAAGGTTGAAAGTCTATTCTTGCTAATGTCCACTCCCAAGAACTGCAAGGGAGAGAAAGGAGACCACAGAGTTCTCAGGGCCACTAATAGAAAAGATTAAAAACAAACTGGATTCATTACAACCACCTCAAAAACGTTTCTTTCACCGCAGTCCACAGAAAAAAAGGGGGAGAAAGATCATGTTCCCTCTAGATGAACAAAAAGAATCAATAACAGGTTTCTCTGTAAACTCAAGAAAAGAAGGTAAAGTCTTTAAAAAGCCAAGTCATATCAAGTTAACAAGCATATATTAAGCTCCTACTGTGTGCGGAGCATTGTGCTAATGGCTGGGGCTACAAAGAAGGGAAAATGGCGGCCCTTGTTCTCAAGGTGCTCCCTCACAATCCAGTGGAGGGGTCAAAATGCAAACCCCTATGAACAAACATGATCCAGAAAGCATCAGCTTGGGGTAGTGTCCTAGGGAAGGCACTAAGATTAAGGAAAGTTGGATATTCAATTCCAGTAAGAAAATAATGGGCAGAGTCCTCCATGTGTACACATGTAATATGCTGAGTCTTCAGCCACCAGACAAAAGCTCTGTCTGCCCTCGAGGGGCTGATTTATCATCTAGGATAGGTGGCAAAAATAAATGGCAAACCTCATGAGACATCTGTGGCTCAATAGGTGGAGAGCGTGAGACAGAAATCACCTTCTGTTGAGGAGACGCAGGAAGGAAGGTTTCTAGAGGTGGCCTCGGAACTAGATCTGGAAAAAACAGTAACATCCCACCAGGTGGAAACACAGGGGAAGAAGGGCCTGGGTTCATTCACAGCCACCTGTGCCGAGGACTAGGCTTGGCATGAGAGATACAAAGCCAGGAAAACGAAAACTAGCCCTTGGCCTCCAAAAGCTTACAATCCTTTCTGGGGAAAGAAGTAGACATAGATAAGCAGCTCCAAGAGAATCTGAGGGAGGAAAAAGTCCCCCGTTAGGAGGCAATGCAAAGAGGCTTCCCTACAGGAGGCAGCAGCTGCGGTGCACCTTGAAGGAGGCCAACGATGGGTACAGATGCGGGTCCAGCTTCTTAGAATCCTGAGCTTCCTTCAAAGCTCTCACCACCTGTTACCTTCTATTTTAAGCCCTTTCCTGATCCCTCCCATCACTAGGGATCAACCACCCTCTCCTCCCCACCCCTCCAAAATTAAATTTGGATCAGAAGATGTCAGATTTGAACTTGGAAACTACCTTAAAGGTCTTTGACTCTCATTCTCTTGTTTGTCTTGCACACATTTTGCACCTACTAATATGCAGGAACATTGTCTTCCCTGATAGAATGTAAGCTCCTGGAGGGCAGGGATTATTCCAAAATTGTTTCTGAATTTTTCTCAGTTAACACTGGCATTTAATAAATGTTTATTGAACTGAACTGTCTAGTTCCCAACAGCCACTTAATAAATGCCTGTTGGATAAATGAGGTAGTGAAAGCCGACAACTTATTACTGAATTTTCTAGTCCCCCTAATTAACTATCAGGGGAGCTTCCTCCGCCTCCCCAGCACTTTAGCGTGGGAGCCCCTCCATTAGAACTGAAGCTCCCAGAGGGTAGGGAATATGGCTTGTTTTTTTTACCTTCATCCCTCTCCCCAGTGTTTATCAGCACAGTGCCTGGTACTTTCAAGTGTTTAATAAATGGCTGCTGACTGACCAAACTCAGGGCTTCCTCTTTTCAGAGTCTCTGGAGAAGGAAAAAAATTCTAAAAGTGCAAAACAGAGGCAGAATTATGTTTAAATCCCCCAGTCCGAAGGAGATGGTGCCTACAGGGTTAAAAAAAACCATGGGAATCCAGTCAAGTCTGAGACTGATGGAGCTTGTCCAGGGAAAGTTCATCAGAGTAATTTTAACCTTCTCCGTTTCCTTTCTTCCCCTTCTCTCTCCACGTGCATCCGGGTCAAGTCCACCTGGCCCCTTCCCTCTCTCCCAGCCTGCCTTTCCTCTCCTTCCTCCACATTCCAGAGGCAAAGCCCCAAGAAATGACAGTGGCCTCCACAAGGGCCAGGAGGAAGTTCCTTGGAGTTCCTGCTCACTTTGAGCCCTGTTCCCATTACACAATAATGTGTCATTTTGCTGGATTCTGGCATCCAGCTCGCTTGTTTGGTCAGGAGCCAAAAAATGAGAGTATGTCAGGCCACCAGCTTTTCAGTAGAGAAGCTCTCTTCTCGCCCAGTGAGTGTTCTGTACCCTTGGCCTAGGGCCAAGAAGGGAAATCCATTTTACATAAAGAATGCACCCAGCTCAAGTGCTCAGAGACGGCCTACCTACCAAAATAACTTTATGGACAAGTGCCAGTCTGGGAGACAACATTCGGCAAGGAACATTTGGCATTGGGAACAAGGTAAAGTAAGCTGGAGAGGTAACAAAGTTTGTCAGAGACAAGGAAGTGGCTGTGAGTGTACTCGTGGCATGTCACGTGGCTTGGCACCGCGCGTGCCATTGGCCAGCATCACAGTAAGTACAGCCGCCATGTAAGGAGCTGAACAGCTTCGCCCTTTGCTGAATTCTTAAAATGGCGGACCTGCTCCGAACCAAAATACAAGCAAGCTGAGACCCATGCTCCACTCTGCCCTCCCACCCCTGAGCTGTTTCTCTCTCTCTCTCTCTCTCTCTCTCTCTGTCTCTTTCTCTGTCTCTCTGTCTCTCTCTTTCTCTGTCTCTCTCTCCCTCTCTCTCCCTCTCTCTCTGTCTGTCTCTTTCTCTCTCTCTCTCTGTCTCTGTCTCTCTCTCTCTCTCTTTCTCTCTCTCTCTCTTCCTCTCTCTCCCTCTCTCTTTTTCATAAACCTTGCAGATTTGAGTAGAAACACATTTCTTACAACTTGCTTCTCCGGCTCAATTTCACAGCTCAGCATACACTTAGGCTCTGTCAAAAGCTTGACAACGTTCCAGGGAAAATATTAACTGTAAACTTTCCAAGATGAACTGGGGGGAGGGAATGGATCAGAAACATCAGGATATTCTCGTCAAGAAAGCACATCTCGCTGGAGGGTTCATGTTTGCACTGGCTGCAAAGGTGGACTGCCCAGCACACGCAGACCCCCACCCACCCGCCCACCCCGGACTGTAGACTCCAACTAGGGCCCTGCTTCTCCATGTCACAAACTTGTGAGTTTCTTTAAAAGGAAAAAAAAAAAGACATCCTCTTTGGAGAAAAAGCAGAGAGGTCTCTTGCTCCCTCTCCCAGGCCTGACCAGTTGAACACTGCACACTTTGATATATAAATATTTGCCTCTGGCTAAAGCTCAAGCGGCCCTGTGTGGCTGCCAGACACAACAGAAATCTAACATCTAAGGGAAAGTGTTTACTGCAGTCTTGGCCAAAGATACAACTGCCGGAGAACAATCTCGTATGATAGGCCCAATTCTGCCGGCATTGATCATAAAGTACCTGGCCCCTCGCCACTGGGGTGCTCCTACCCTTTTATTAATGGTTAATTTATTTAACGCACAGCTTTGCCAGAGTTAATACATAACCGGTACAACATGCCGATGCTTCCACATGTGCTGGACCTTCTCTGGACTAGGGACCCGAAGGAGTCACACCACACTGTATGTTGGCTACTGCATCTTCATCTGGGGCCTACAGCTGGTGGGCGAGCCCTTGACCCAAAGGATGTCCCTCATCTTCTAGCACCACCACCTTCCCCCCATACACTCCTTCCCAAGACTCCTCTTGGATTTCTCCTCCAAGAAGAGGTCATCCCTAGGTTCTACAGAAGGTATTCCCTTTGGGAATGGGAGGTCTCCAAAGAGCAAAGCTGATCATCCTCAAAACTGTTTAACAGGAAAACCACCCCTGACCAAAACAACCAGCACCACAATAATAACACCTGAAAAGGGCTAGCCAAGGGTTCTTGCGGACTACTGGAATGGATGAAGTCTAAAATGGCTACCGGGTCTCCCCATGTTCCTGGTGTTGCTCAGGAACAATTGGACCTGCTAGAACATTTGTGTCAGCAGATGGTCAACTGGGATTGGGTGAAGAGACTGGAACAGGAAAGAAATTGGGAGGAATCTTATGCCGCAAACCTGTGGGTCCACATTTGATACTCAACATGGACCTGTCAGAAGCAAGCCAACAGAAATTCTCAAAGTTATTAGAATTTGGCCACAAAGATTATTCCTACCTACCTTTCTAAAACTCTGTCACCTATAACAACCTCCCAAGTCCGTAAGAGTCATCAAACACAGGAACACTAGAAATGAACTTCTAATTAATGCTACAATGCCCTGAATTGGACTTTCCCAATTATGTCTTTAGCTTTGCTGAATAGAGAGGAAGCTTGGTGGGGCTGTAGCATAGAGAGCTGGGCTCAAAGTCAGGAAGGCCTGAGTTCAAGTTCTGATTCTGAAGGTCCGTGTGACTCTGGAGGAGTAATTTAAATTCTCAATGCTCTTGGCGACTTTCTAAGACTTTTAAGTCTCAGATGGGAGGAATGGATCTGTATAGGTGAGGGAATGTGGGCCTTTTATAAGCTGGGTACTTACCCAAGGTCCTCTCCTGAAATCACAGGTTCAGACCCTCTCCCATTTCAGGAGTTCTGAATTTTGGGCCTGTGACCCTACTGTTTTGCAATTTTGAATGGTTTTTCTCTGTAGTTCTATATATTTTATTTTATTCATTTAAAAACATTCTTTTCCAAATGGATCTACAGACTTCATGAAACAAACAAACCAAAAAGTTAGTTGAAAAGGGAAGAAAAAAACCCATATAGAAAAATGGTAGAAAAAAAATGTTGAAGATAAGAAGTCTTTAAAATAATAAGCTTTTTGACAGTTTGTTATCATGGAAAGGTCACACTCTGCCTTGCTGGAGAGAATACCCAAAGAGATGGGATCAAAGGAACATAGGAATATTCACTGAAGAAAAGTTTTTGGCTATCACAGGAAAAATAATTTAAGGAAAGTGAATTCTGCTCTTACAAATTCACCTGTTTTGAATAAGGTGGAAATGTGCCCATCTGAACCTTCATCCATTCCTTTAATGCAAATTCTACATTTCAAGCTGCAAGTTACACAGGTTAGAAGACTGGCTTGGAAAATGCATCAGGTTCTGGTCTCCTTATTTCATCTGAGACACAAGAATTTTGTGGGAACTTCTTCATCTACTGTCAAACTTATTCCAAGCAAGTGACAGCAGAACCTGATTTTGTTTTATGACGTTTGCATTAGTTAGGGTCAATCTTAGCAACTTCCTTGGCCTTGTCCAGGCCCGTTCTAAATCGAACCAATCCCTAGGGCTGATCTATCTACTTCCTGGGCCTCAGAAGCTCAGGACTCAGCATCTGCTTACAAGAGGCCCCAGCAAATCACATTCAAGGGGATGACAGAGGAATGGCCTGTGCCCAACTGGGAACAAGACAGCATTAACCCTGAGAGGCTTCCTTCTCAGGCGGCCCCACTGGACACAGAGGTCAACATGATTAGTTAGTCATCTCAGTACCAACCGTCAAAACAAAATATACATTAAAAATAGCCTGCCTCCCGGCAGACAAAACTTAAATCCAAGAGGAAGAATGTGGGGGTAAAAACAGATGGGCATATTTGACAGGCAACTGTTAAGGACAGGAGCAACTTGAGACCCCCTCACACATAAGAGACCAATAGAGCAGAACATGACTCGTCCTTAATTAGAGCATTCGCTTTGTAAAACCAGGAGTCTTAACTTAAAGGAAAAAAAGAGAGAAAATTTTGACCCATGAAAGCTGTTTTTCTTCTTCCAAAGAAATTCCTCAGAATCACAAATCACCCCTGGGGAATTAAGATACTCAGGGACAATGTAACTATTTTATATGTTTACATTTTGATAACTGTATTTTTATCTACCTGATTCTTATAGAAATAAAAAATACGGTTTACTACCACTGGGATTTCTTTATAGGTGGGGAGAAAGGGGAAGGGAGAGAGTACTGAAATAATCTGAATTTTTAAAACAACACATAACAACCCAACATTCTAAGAAGTGCTGGATCTGACACCCTCTCCATTATGGCCAATAACCCAGAGGTAAAAACACAGGGAGGACTGGCCCTCTCAAAGTCATTGATTCAAGCATTTGGGGCTCTTTATTCTGATGGCCCAAAAAGCAGAGAGTTAGTTAGGTAATAAAGACTTCAGAATCAGAGCTGTAAAATGTTCACCTCCTAATCACATTAAACTGATGGTGACAGTTCCTCTCTTGAAGAATTTGACAGGGTAAAAGAAAAAAGGGGGGTGGTATATAAAAAGAAATAATGATCCTAGAAATGTATGTGTTCTTTGGAAAGCCACTGAATCCATCACTTTCCTGGGGAAGGCTTAGCAGTGCTATTTGCAATTCCCTCAATGCACAACAATGTACGTTACTGTCTGTAAGCCCTAATTTGGCATGGCGCATCATTAATGACCTGAATGGTGGCTGTTTCACACATACATATTTAATTACAACAGCTGAACAAATTACATATTTATGCTTATAAAGGGGATTGCAGTCTAATTCATTGGCGATGCGTGCAGGTACACCATCCCATCTGCATGAGCATCTGTACAGCCAGAGCGAACAATTATCCTTTGTACAGCGAGTGAGCATATCTGGGGGAACCGGTGAGGGAGACCTCTGGATTAACCATTTCACTGCCACCAGGCCCCAAGGCTTCTCCAGCTGCCAAGATCTTTGAAGAGAAGAACAGATTCAGAGAAACAAAGAATGGCAAGGGACCCCATAAGTCATTGAGGCCAAAATTAAGAGCCTCCAAGTTGGATGGGGACTCACTGACCACTAAGTCCAAACCACATCAGAATAGGAAGGTTCTCTAAAACATTTTGGACAAGTGGGCCTCCGAGGCCCTACCTGTTGAAGTGGTCTATGTCACCCCCTTTTCAAGAAACCTCCACAGCTCCCCATTATCTCTAGGATCAAATAAAAAATCCTTTGTTTGGCTTTGAAAGCCCTGCCCTGCCAGCCTTTTAAGACTTAACTCTACCCCCATTACTTTATGATCCAGGGATACTGGCATTTTGGTTGTTCACTGCATATAACACTCAGTCTCCTGACTCTCTCCATGCCTTTGCACTGGCTACCCTCTGGGCCTGGAATGCTACCCTCCTCGCATCTGTCTCCCGTCTTCCCTGGCTCCCTTCAAGACAACTCAAATTCCACCTCCTGCAGCAGCCTCCCACTGTTACTGCCTCCCTGCTGAGATTAACCTTCCATCCACACACCAGGCTTTCTTAACCTGGGGTCCCTGACTTGGATCCTTTCATATTTTGGTAACTATTTCAATAACTATGCATTTCATTATAATTAGCTGCCTTTGCAATCCTGTGCGTTTTCTTTAATGCACTTAAAATATTATTTTGAGATGAGGTTCAGAGCCTTCACCAGAATGCCAAAGGGGTACATAACAAAACCAATATTGATCTGTGCTACATATAGCTTTTATGTCCATCTTTCTTTTCCTATTGTCACATCCATTAGACTGTGAGCTCTCCGAGAGAGGGGACTATGTTCTGTCTTTCTTTGCTTTTCCAGAGCTTAGTACAGGGCCTGGTACAAGCTAATCAATGTTTGTTGCCTGACTGATGACTGTGTACTTATAGAACCACAGAACTGGAAGGAATATCAGAGGCTGGCTAGTCTAAGCCTTGCCCAAGGAAGAATCTCAAAAACCCACATCATCCAGTTTCTGCTTCCATACCTCCTCTGAGGGGAAACCAAGGTAAGTGGAACCACGGAGAGAACACCATACCTGTGGTCGAGAAGACCCGAGTTTCAATCCCACTTCAGACAAATTACTTAACCTATGCTTTTGTTTTTTCAATAGCAAAATGGAGTTAATAAGAGTACTCACCTCCCAGAGTGATTGTACATCTGCAAAGTG
This sequence comes from Pseudocheirus occidentalis, assembly GCA_028646575.1. Classification (NCBI taxonomy): domain Eukaryota; kingdom Metazoa; phylum Chordata; class Mammalia; order Diprotodontia; family Pseudocheiridae; genus Pseudocheirus; species Pseudocheirus occidentalis. The sequence continues at coordinate 13,536,423 of CM053593.1, forward strand.
CCCTGCAAACCATGAAGTGTTTTAACGCTAGTTACTATTATCTAAAATGCTAATGATTGTGGCTGATGCACTGTCATTGTTATTATCTCCTAAGACAACCCAGTCCGAGCCTGGCTAGCAGCTGTTCCTTCTCCTTCCAATACTCTGCCTCTCTTCAGCTCCCACTATAAACCTTTCTGGGTGTCCCCCAAAAAGCATTCCAGGTTTAAGATGGGCATCTGTGATTTTACAGGGAAGAATGCCAACACTGGAATGGGAGGACCTGGGCTCAGATCTACATTTGACACTATCTGTATGACCTTGGTCAAGTCATTGACACTCCCTCCCCAATCTGGTTCCTGAACTGTGAAATGAGGGGAGGGGACCAGATGACTTCTGAGGCCCTCTCCACCCTACAATCTATGATCAGAGGAGTCATTTAATGTAGGAATCATTCTCTGATCTGTACACTGGAGATCATGAAGGTCAAAATCCCAAGCTCAGGATACTGGAGGGAGGTTCGGGGAGATGATGTGGGGAGAGGACTTTGCCAGTTTTGAGACACTTTGTAAACGTCAATGATTGTCATTTTGCAGGGCAGGAGATGCCCACCTCCTCCTCTCAGCCTCTTGGAAACTGTGCTTTATGCCCAGACTCAGCTGAAGTTTCTCCCTCTGCATGAGGTCTCCTCTGGTCCCCCACAGCTGCTACTGGCTTCCCCAGCACCTCAATACCTCCACCCTTAAAGGTTACCTTGTATTTGTACTCTATATCCCCATATGTGTTTATGGTGACTTCTCAGTTAGAATATAAGCCCCCTGAGGACAGGGACTGTTTCTTTTTGGTTTTGTATCCCTGGTATGGAGCCTTAGCACAGTGCGCAGATGCAGAGCAGTTACTTAATAAATGGCTGCTGAGTATTGACCAGGTGATTGAAGCTGATCCCAGACCGTAGCTTTAGTACTAAGAGACATGCCAATCCAAATCTTATTTTATAGCTGAGGAGACTGAGGACCGTGGAGAAGTTCAGAGACTCAGCTAAGATTATGCAGGGAGGAAGTTCAGAGGATCATTAACTAGGACCTGAAAGGGACCAGAAGAGGCACCCAGTATAGGCCCTTCCTCCTAAAGAGAAGGGAATGAAAGTGGACAGAGACCAAAATGGCTTGCTTAGGGTCACACGGGTGATATAAGAATATGAGACGGGACTTGCCCCCAAGTCTTCCTGATTCCAAGTCCCACACTGATTCTAGGATTCGAACCAGTGTACCTCCCACTGCCTCCCACAACCTCCCTAGGGTTCATGTAGTCAAGGCTGGGCAAAACAGCTCAATCTCAGGCCAGGCAGCCCAGGAAATCCAATACTAGCCAACCATCAGTCGCAAATTCCTATTACTTCTTCCTAGTATATCCCTGGGTTCGTCCTAAGCCAAGAAAGAAGCCAAGTCCCACACCATCCTATGCACCATGAATTCTTTGGAAGGGTTTCTGGAAAGAGAAAGAAATGCAGAGTTTCATGAAGTCCGGCCTTTCCCTCTTGGCAATTTCTAAGACCTCTGGCATGCACATCCATCACTGTTGCCCTTTCTAGCTAAAGCCACGGTTAAAAGCTCTTGCTCAGTCTTTGTGGTAAGAAAGTCCCATTCACCCAGGCTGCAGTCTCATCTCCAGGAGCTTCATATGTTTAATTTAATATACTCAATAAGGAACAGAACCCTGCTGGACCATCCCTGCTACTCTGAAACCCAGAGGAAAGAGGAAGAGGCATCCAATCAATACTGAGGTCTCCCAGCACTGCTTAAACCTTCAGCCTGGTCATAAGCAGACTCCACAATGATGGTCCCTGAAAGCTCCTTAAGGCATCTCAGACTGCTTGGGTTGCAGAGGCACAGAGCGAGTTCAAAGTGGGGCTTTCTTCCTTTTTTAATGTCTCCTTCTTAAGTGATAGGATTGTGGCGGAAGGTTATGAGTCAGAACCATCCAAGAGAGGAGCAAAGTTGTACAATTCAAAGCAGAATCAGAACGTGGCTCCCTCACCTAAATATACCTAAAAGACCCTTCCTGAGGATTCCAGAAAAGGGCAATTGCCCAGCTACGAATAAAATGTTCACTCCCAACACAGCATCTCTAAGGGGTAATTGTCACCAATCAAAATCCTACCTCAGACACTAACCGCGTGACCCTGGACAAGTCAATGGACAAATCATGGCCTCACTTTTCTCATCTCTAAAATGAAGAAAAAGAACTGGGCTTCCAAGGTCCCTTCTGACTGTAATCTATGATCCTGGGATCCCACCGGGGCCCCTGCCCTCATTCCCCGCACTTACAACCATCAGCCCTTACTCAATCACTCCCTAGCAAACTGTAAGCCCCCTGAGGGAGCCGGAACCGCATCATTCTTTACATTCCTGTCCTTCCCCTCAGAATGAAGCAAAGTGCTGCACAATGTTTTGTGTGTGTCTGTACACACAGTCTGGGGAATTCCTGGTCAGGAGACAAGGGGCTACAAAGGAAAAATATGCTTAATTTGGAGTAAAAAGATCTGGATTCAAATCCCGATTCTGATCTGTAACTATCTTTGTGATAGTTACAGAAAAGTTAACTTTTCTGGGTTTCAGTTCCCTCCTCAGTAAAAAGAGGAGGTTACACCAGATGGCTTCTGAGATCCAAGGTCCCTTTCACAACCCTATGAATGTACTTTGGGGAAATTAGATAATTCAATTTAATTCAATTTCATTTATTCTAACAACCATTTATTAAGCTTCATTCATTAAGTGTTTCAGCCATCTCTCCCCCAATCCCTGCTCGTTCATTTATTCATTCAATAAACACATGAGCATCTATTATGTCTGGAATAAATGCTAGACACTGGGAAGAATACAATGTTTGTATGTGAGACCTGAAGCTTCTAGAAGAAGGGTGAATAGACCACCCCTGGTCCAGACTGAAGACAGGATCCAGTGAATTCAGGATTTCATCCCCAGCACCTTCCAACATAAACATCTCTATGGAGAGTTATTTATTTACGGTCTCCATCATTAGATTCTAAGCATCTTGAGGTACAACCATGTTTCTACCATTCTCTGAATTGCTGGTACTTGTCACAGTGCCTGGCACATAATGAACACTTAGTAAACCACCCAACCAACTGGGTGGCCAAATGACTGACTTATTTCCCAGTCCAATCCTACCCTGCACATGATAAGCAGGTGCTGCATCTCCTTTCTTACACATGGAAGTTGGAACTACCCAAGCCATTGGTTTCCAATCAGGATTTGTCTTTTACATCATTGGAATTGGCTGAAAATGAAAATCTGCATTTTGCTCCTAGCAGGCGCCCCGGTTTCGGGGAAATCGCAGAATTTCTAAAATAGCACGTTCCAAACATAGGTGAGCACTCAATTCTTCAGAGACTATAGCGTCCCGTGACTCACAGTGGGACAACAGCACTGGGACAAAAAGGCCAGGCCTTTGTTTCAGGAAGAAACCCAGGGTCACTGAAGCAATCTCATCAGAGCTCTGCGCAGGTTCATCTGTGAGCCCCGGCTCACTTTCTCATCTCAGCATCTGTACAGACCCTGATGGATAAAGAGTGATCTCTAGGAACTCTAAATCTCCCTCTAAAGGTTCCTTGAGATTCCTGCTCATCTTCACAGGAGTTCATTCTGGTATCAGACGCAGCCTCAGCTTGGCATTCTCCTTGTCTCTCCGGTACAGAAACACACGGCTTCATATCTCAGCCTATTTCTTCATCTGTGAAATGATGCCTGTAGCATCAACCTCAAAGAGCTACGGAGCAACAAGTTTTGAGAACCCTGAAATACTATATAAATGCCAGTAGTTACTGTTATCATTCTTCTTATATTCCATGTAATTCAGATAGAAATGGTCCTGGGACAAGGGGCTCTTCTATTCCAAGTCACAATGAAGAGTATGTTGATTTTGGATTTGGGAAGACCTCTGTTCAAACCCAACTTAGACCTTGGGTATGACACTCAGCTCTCTTGGACTTAGTTTCCCCATCTGTAAAATAAAGTGAATAGCATTTCCTCCCAGGATTGTGAGAATAAGAGGAAACGATCTCCGTAAAGTGTTCTCTGCAAACTTAAAGGCCCTATGTAAATAATAATAATAATAATAATAATAATAATAATAATAATAATAATAATAATAATGGCATTATTATTATTATTATTGTTATTGGGTCATCTGTGAAATGGGAACATCTCACCTGTACTGACTCTCGCATCAGACCATCAAAGACCCTTGCAAATGGCAAAATACCATATTGAAGTGTTGTTTCCCAAAACTGGTGTCACAGAGGAAATGGAAGGGTCACAGAGGAGAAAAGCCGCTGTGAGAATCTGGGGACCTCTAATGAAGAAAACACTCCATTACTTGTGGCTGGTGGGGGCCTGAAAAGTACAGGTAACGTTGGTTGAAATTGGCCAGTGGCCACGCAAATATACAAAGAAGCTAATAGAAGGCGGTGGAGGGAGCACTGCCAAGGATGCTCCGCTGGAAGGCAGAGAACTTGAGTTCAAATTCCTGGAAATGGATGCTACGTCACAGCTGATGTCAGGACATTTCTACAACTTTCAGAATTAGTAACAGAGGGGTTGGTTTTGTTCTACTGCTGTGCTAAGTTAGTTACAGGTGGCAGATTCATTTAGGAGAAGCTTCAAGTCAAGACTTGAGTTCAAATCCCACCTTATACACTAATTGGCTGTGACAAAGGGCAACTGATAACATCTCACTTTTTAGACTTGACGACAAGAGGTTTAGATTAAAATGCCTCTTTGAGCCTCTAAATGTGCCATATGATTCTAGCAGAGTGAAGAACTTCCTCTACTCTCACAGACAGACAACTCACGGCTGCCTAAAGCACTCAGAGGCTAGGTGATTTTCCCAGGGTCACAGAGCTAAAAAGCATCAGAGGTGATGCCACTTCTGACCCTGGCACTGCATCCCCTAGGCCATGCTGCCACTCATAATTATCCAAGAACAATTAGAAATGCAAAGGAGGAAAGCTGATGCCCAGCAACCCTATGGGTGGTGAAGGTGTCTCAGCATCAGCTATATAAGGCAATGCTCTTCGTACCTCAGGTGACTTTGGCAGCTTCCAAAGCACGAGCCCCACCTTCGGAGCTGGACCTATCTCCCTCGAGTCAGGGTAAGTGGCCAGGTGGAGTAGATGGGCATCTGCATGAGATTAATGAACTCTCATCAAGTTCCAAGACACCCATTCACAGGCTAGCAGAGACGCGATGCCCTTAACGCGTTGATTTAGTGCCCAAGAAAAATGTCTCTTATGTCTTCATTAAGAATATTAACTTTCCAGGTTGGCTTTGCAAGAGTAGCTAGCGTAGAGGGCAAGAGACAAGAAGAATCTTTTTGAATGTCAAGGCCTCCCAGGGTCAATTATACAGATGCTAATTTAGTAAATTCCCACTTACACAGACAGATTCAGGAGTGAATTGTTCTGCTAAATGCAATGCTCCATTTAATTGAGAGGTTCATCAGTATCATACATGGGACGCCAAGGTCCAAAGAGGGATAGCATCAAAAAGACCACAAAATCCTCCAAAATGAAAAAAATCCCCACTAAACTTCATTTCACAGGACCTCAGAAGTCAGACCCAGAAGAGCAAGAATTTTCTTTCCTTGGATGATTCAGAAGGCACTGAAGAATTCTGCCAGGTATCCACACCAAAATGAAGAGTCTATCCCAATACTGAGGATATGACACGTACAGGAGACTAGAGATGACATCCTGGCTCTGTGGCAAACTCAGGGCTCTTTTTAGGAAAGAATCTTTTTCTGAAAGTAGAAGGTACCATGCTCAAACAAAAAACTAACTAAATAAAAGCCTACTGCACTGACCTAGGTTTTCAGATTTTTAGAGCACTAAGTCCTGCCCAACTGGAAAGCCATTTGAGTATAATCTTCTTGAAGGCAACAACTATGTCACTTTTATCTTTGTATCACCCACACCTGCCCTGAACATTTTTGGTTTTGGCCCTGACTTCTCCAACAATTTATGGAATTTCAGGTGTGCATATTCCCTCCATCGATGGAAGGGATTTGAAGAGAAAGAAAGAAAGGGGTTTGTGCAGTCACACCATACTGCTGGGACAGAATTCAAACCTGGGTCTTCTTGATTCTGTCTGGCCCTCTTTCCACTATAACATGTTGCCCCTGAAGCCCAGCACACAGTATACATATAATCAATGTTTGTTGAATCAAGCTGAAAGGCTATGGGCCCAAGGGGAGACCTTGGGCAGGAGGTGGAGTGGTCTGTCTTCTGAGGACCAACTTAACTAGACCTTCATCACAGCCAGCACAGCTTACAAAGAACATCAGCTAAGGCTTAGGGAGGGGGTGGAGGTGGTAGTGGGGGGATGGCGTTAGCAAAGGAAGAAACCACAATGACAAAATCAGGTCCTTGTGATACTGAGGAAGCCTTTAAGCTTTCCAAGTTTGGGGGGACTCCAGATCAGTGGGAATTTCCCACGTGATTTCAAAGGGAAACAATTCCTTTTTCCCAGCATGCATCATCCAACTTCTCTTACACATTGTACCCCTGATAAAGCCCATCTATAAACCTATGAAAGGTTTCTAAAATTCAAATGAAATGAATATACATTTATATAGTGTCTACTCTGTAAGGTGCACTGCTAGGTGACATACATAAAGATGAACTAACAAAACGGACCTTGTCTTCAGGGAATTTACATTACAGATGACTTCTGAAGAAATTTAAAAATTAAATTAAGAAAATTAAAATTGATGAAAAAGGAGAATAAAGAGATTAAGAAAATAAGAATAAATGTAGTCTCCTCAGACATTCAAACCCAAACTCTTCTGATTTGAGCACCTATTTCTCTTGCATGAAATATCTTTTGGGGGTCAGTGGGGGGACTGAACTCAAGCCAACAAGATCGGCTGAAGTCAAGAGAGTCTTGACCACCTGGAGGATCCCTCAGGAAGCTTTACTCCACCAAGAAAAACCACCTCATTTCCAATATGACAACTAGTAGACAGAAGGATGGCTTCGGTTCCCAAGTAGGAGACAGCAACATGGCGACGAGGAAGCAGCAAGAGGAATTGATCATCATCAATGGAATTATCTACTTGTAGGGAAGGAAACTGGCAACCAGTTACACAACAAGCTGAATGCCTCCTCATCACTAAGGGACAGACTAAGAAACATATCTGGGATCCTAAGTTTAGAGCTGGAAGGAGCTCTTGAGGTCTGCTAATTCACCCCCCCCCATCTTACAGATGAAGAGACTACGTCTCAGAGAAGCTAAATGATGTCCCCAAAGTCCCACGAGCATTAACTGGTATAGAGAGCATCTGAAGCTCTTTCTGTAGACAGTGAATAAACATTTATTAAGTTCCTAGTCTGTGCCAGGTACTGTGCTAAGCACCTGCCAGAGGGATTCTCCCTCCATCTTCCTTATCCCCCTGGCTCCAGCCTCTCAGCTGAGGATTTTTATAATTCACCAAAAAAAAAAAAGTCAAGGTCCTTCTTTGAGCTCCATTTTCTCTCCTTCTCAACTAATATTACTAAGAAATCTTCCCCTACTATCACCTCCTTTACTCTAGTTCATCATAAAAAAAGTGGCATTTCTCCTTGTCAAGGGGAGACCCTCTACAAGCACCTTTGGTCCCATCCTTCCTTTATTTCATCCTCCCACTATCAGCCCACTTTCTCTCATGTTTAGTATTCCCTTACCTGCCAGCCCCTTCCCAGCTGTCTACAAAAACTCCAATGTCTCCTCCATCTTTAAAAAAAAAGTCCTCACTTGATCCAACCATTCCCGCTAACTCTAATCCTGTATCTCTCCTACTTTCTTGGATAAACTCCTTTTAGCCAAACTTCTTTCCCTTCAAAAGACAGCTCAAGCACCATTTTCTACGTGACACCTTTCCAGACTCCAATTGCTAATGCTGCCCCCTCCCCTGTTACCTGTCATATTTATCTGGGACCTCCAAGAACCCTTCTAATCCTAAATCTATGATACTATCTTTCTATTCTGTATCTATATTTCTATCTATAAATCCAGACCTGGAGTTAAGAACTCACCTTCATGAGTTCAAATTTGGCTTCAGACACTTAGTAGCTATGTGACCCTGGACAAGTCACTTAACCCTGTTTACCTCAGTTTCCTCATCTGTAAAATGAACTAGAGAAGGAAATGACAAACCACTCCAGTATTTTTGCTGAGAAACCCCAAATGGGGACATGAAAGGTTGAACATGAATGAAACTACTCAGCAACAATTATGTGTAAGTGTTTATGTTTCTTGTTGGCTCCCCTTTCGAATGTAAGTTCCTTGAGAGTAAGCATGGTTTCATTCTTTCTCTTTGTGTCTTCAGAGTCTGGGTCATGGTGTTACAGACCTACAGAGCTAGAAGGGTCTTTGGAGGTTATTTAGTTCAAGGTCTAAGGAAATAAGTCCTAGAGAGGCTGGCACAGAGTAGGCTCTCAAGAAATATTTGTTGGTTGATTGACTGAGCTTCTAAACAGACTTTGAAAACACCCAAATCCCGCCATTCCTGCACTCTGCTTTCTATGTGAATAGTTTTAAGGGCAGAGAAGGACATTCAATGGGAACTGTCCAGACTGCTGGCCATACAGTGGTGTCTCTTACAATGCTGAATAATGCCAGGCCTTATGTTGCTATTGAAATGGTAATAAACATCCGCACAGAAGAGCTTAGTTTAAAAGTCAACAATGGCGATGAATGGTCTGCAAATGCCAGGGCTTTTGAAGATTTTAGCAATCAGCTACATATGCTGAAGGGTAGGTGGAACTACTTCTGAGGGCCCTGAAGCAGGCTCTGATTGGAAGGCCTCTGGAACAGGCTGCCTGAGAAGTGCCTGGCCAGAAAGTGCCAACATGCCAGCCTGGCTCCCACCCTGGGACGTTCACCCCCAAGCATGGCAGCAAGGAGGGGGAGGAAGAGTGGGCCTGGCTGATGCCCCTTACATGACATCCCGCCCCAAGCTCTCTCATTATACAGATGACAAAAGTGAAGCTCAGAGAGGGGGAAAAAGCCTATGCCTACATCAGTCAGGTAGTAAGCAGCGGAGACAGGTCTCAAACCCAAGTGTGGTCCCTTTTCCATTAGGACAATCTCTTTGTTACAATTATGTCTAACACATGTGACTTTAGCATTCAGCTGCACGAAGGCCTAGTTCTACCAAGAAAGTCCATTCAATCCCCAAGGACTGCCAGCCAGCTATTAGTCACTGGGGACTGAATGGCTTTCTCCATGCTACGGTTTTATGTGTTAACAGGTAACCAAGAAAAATGCAAGCAAGTCCCAAAGAGCTTTGTACTGGTCAGTTCACCCCATGAAAGACTACTGGTAGTCACATGAACTCAGTTCCCCAGCTACATAAATTGCTATTTGTCTGGGGTGGGTTAAGTAAATGGCTATTTCAAAGTCAGGGAAACCCCCAGACATAAAACATTGACCATTTCTGCTCCAGACTGGGGGTCAGACACAAAAAGGGGTCACACTTCTTGGTTTTCACTACAAGATTTCCCAAACATGCACCTCCATTCTTCACAATGGCTGGGACAGCTCATATGCTAAAGTCAACCCCTTACTAAATATTTCAAGGCTGCTAATGGAAGCAAACGATCGTCTCAGTTATGCATCAACAGCCTTGCTTGATCCTAAAAACCAATTATAAATAAACTTCTAAATACAGCCAGCTTTAAAAAATGTATTTAAAAAAATACATCCACCTTCACACCATCCGTCAGCAGTGCACGTCTGACTCATCTAAAACCCCCTCCTCTAGGGAAACATTCCAGGACTTGGTTCCCATTTGCCTTCAGAATCATGGCTGTTCCGGCATTATTCCTAATAACTTCTAAAGGTTCCTTCCTCTTTGGGAAGAAGAAATTCATTTCCAAACACACTGCTCCCATTCACAAGAATATTTATGGTGCTGATAATTGAATTCCAGTCACGTGACAAGGGAACAGTGAGTTCATAGGGGAAAAAAATCAACTATAATTTCTACAGAGATCCATAAATTACTTCTCCCCTTCCTCTCCCTTGCCCATCCCCACCCCTACTGGAGCTCGGGGGAGCTTGGAGTCCTCGGAACTTGATGGCTCCATCTCTCCTATTCATTCCAACTTTAGTTTCATCGAAGAAATTCCACCCTCCTTACAGGGAATGACAAACGCTATGGAAAGCCCCCTGAAAGCTAGACCTTTGTGTCACTGCTTCGTGACCCTATGGGCTTGAAGTATTTTTGGTACAGGCCAAGGGCCTGCTTCCATGGTGCTTCTAATCCCTAGAGGCATCAGAGCTCAGAACAGAGGCTATGACCCTAACTCCAGGGCTGTCCCTCCCCATCCCCCACACCCAAATTCATCCATAGTCACACAGACACAGCATTGTAAACACCGTGGCCAGAGGGAGGTGGAAATTCATAGGATCATAGATTTAGTGCTGGGAAGAACTTTAGAGGTCATCTGGTCTGACTCCCTCATTTAATACAGGAAGAAACTGAGTGTCAGAAAGAGAGAGTTGAGCCTGCTCAAGGTCACGCAGGCAGTAAGTACATGGTCTAGCCAGCTCTAGAATCCAAGTCCTGTGACTCTTAAGCTAGAAGTCTTTCTACTGGGGAGTACTGCCTTATTTTTAACACCTCTCATTGGGGTAGCTAGGGGGCACATTTATGGTTGCAGTGGATAGAGCCCCAGGCCTGGAGTCAGGAAGACTCACCTTCCTGAGTTCAAACGTGGCCTCAGAGACTTACTAGCTGTGTGACCCTGGGCAAGTCACTTAACCCTGTTTGCCTCAGTTTCCTCATCTGCAAAATGAGCTGGAGAGGGAAAGGGGAACCTGTTCCAGTATCTTTACCGAGAAAACCCCAAACGAGATCGTGACAGTCCACACAATTCAACTATTAGGGATAATATTTCAAGGAAGACATACACAAATCATCCTAAAAAATTAACTCTTTCCCTCAGCCCCTACTTAACAGACCCATATTCAATACTGCAACAAAGATGGAACACTGACCATCAGGAATAACATTTAACTTGGATGAAAAAGCGACAGTATAATCCCAGAAGTAGTTCTTGTTTAGATCAAACCAAAGGCGGCCACGAGTAAATTTAGCCCAGCAGAGGTACAAACAATAGATCCTTCTTTCCTTTGGGAACTCATTGCAAAGTCACCATCTTCCATTTCCTTGGCTTCTTCTTCAAAATTCAGGTGCCCCCAAATGTACTATTTTTGTCACGTTTTATAACTTTGAAGGATCGCATCAATCAATAAACATTTATTAAGTGCCTACTATTTGCCAGATGCTCCAAAGAGCACTGTTTAAGCCCCGCTTAAGGGGGAGAATGTTACAGACCTTACTCCCTCTCTGTAGGTGAGTCTGCAAAAAGGTTCACATACATCCTCCCATCTGATTGTCACAACAGCTTTGGGAGGTAAGTACTATTATTTCCCTGGTTTTACAAGTGAGAAAACTGAGGCCAAGGGAGGTTCAAACACTTGCCCAAGGTCACACAGACAGGTAGCTCTGAGGTAGGATCTAAATTAGGGTCTGATTTCAAACCTACCACTTAAACTGCCTCTGGAAAATGGTAAGGAAAACACTTTGTAAATTTCCAGTGGGTGGGGGCCTTATTCTGCAAGGGGTGGTGCTTTGTAACTTACAGAGGGCTCTTAGCTCCAATCACAAGAGACCCTTCCTTTGTTAGTTACAGGGGACTTTTCTTTTGTAAGTTATAGTGGGGGGGTGTGTGTGTGGGGGTGTGTGCACAGGCCCTTACTTTGTAAATTATGAGGAATTCCTACTGAAAAATGTTTAGTTATGAATATTTTTTCATCCTCATGGCCAAATACGATCTGTTACAATATGAAACTAGGAACACAGAGAAACCTAAGCCCCATGAGGTTAAATGACCTTTCCAAGGACACTCGAAGAAGCTGGGGGCCATTATAAAAAAAAATGTGCTTTACTTCAAAGGAAATGCTGCTTTAGGAACTTAAGAATTATTTTCTATAAACACTCTCTGTCATTTGCTATTGAGCAAAGCCTACTCTCCCCCCTCCCCTGTCTGTTTTGAAATGGAACTGAAACTCAGAGACCAGAAGCAGCTGCTTAAAGAAAAAAACAACAAAGTCTCCTTCTTGAGCAGCTTATCAAACCCAAACACCTTTTTGGGTGCACCATCACCGATGTCAGCCTGGCTTTGTGATAAGTCTCAGGCCGTTACAAGAGAGTTATACTTCTTTTGCTGTTGTTGTTCAGCCTGGATGCCTTTTAAGAGTTCCCAAGCAGAGAGCTGCTCTAGAACAACATTCCAAGAACAATGTTTAAGAAACTAAAGAATTGTTCGTAGCATCTACACTGGACAGTTATGGACCTGAGGCTATAGCTAACAAGTCTAGGTCCCTCTTGGGCTACCCCTGCTTCGGAGAACTGTGTATTGACTGTGAAAGCCAATAGGTTCTGATATCTATTTACTAGGACCAGGTTCTAAGGCCATCCCTAAGATACTAGGACTGGAATGGTAATACACAGGAGGGTCACGGAACTAGACCATCTATCCACCCACTCTTGAGGTGAGCCAAGGTAGATGAAACTCAGCAACACCCTTGCCCGATCCCTAGGAAGAACACCATAAAAATGATGCCTTCTCACATGTATATAGAGGGCTCTGAAGGCTGCAGAATAATTCACATAGTTAACTTCATTTGAATGTGAAGACTCCAGGCCCATCTTCAGTTCCTGGCAGTGACAAAAGGGGGCTCACTAGAGCTGACCCAGCTCTTTTGGGTCAGTGATTCTTGTGTCATGTAGGCCATGACTCCATGGAGGAGAGGTCATGGTAACCAAAGTCCACTCTCCTCCAGTCATGGAGAGTATGGGGAAAGTCCGTTCCAAATGCTAGTCTGCATATCTGTCAACTACTGTTACTGGTGCTGTGAAACGCCAACCCCAGGGGTCCCAGGAAGTCCCCGGGGTCTGTTAGACCTCCATCAAGGCAAGATACAAACCATGCCTAATGTCTCAAGCTATGAAACTTTCAGTGAGTCTTCCGTAGAGAACCCAACATGTTCCCCAGAGGCCTTCTGCTGTATACTTAATATTGAATTATTGAATATGCCATCATTATGATATTAAAAAGTCATCCCCCCGTGTCTTGAATGCATTGTCTCATCTACGGCACTTGTTCCCGATTCTTCCTGCAAAGCTCAGGTCAGATGCCACCTTCTCCACAGACTGGCAGCCCCCTAAGCAGAAGGTGACCCCTCCCCCCTCAAATACAAGATCAGAGAGACCCAGAGTCAAAGGGACTTTACAGCTCATCGAGGTCAATGCCTTTATTTTCAAAGATAAGGAAACCAAGACCCTGCCATAGACAAAACGAGAAGGAATTCTAGTACTCATCAAGTCCAAATATCCCATTTTCCAGAGGAGGAAAAGTAAAGTATTTTTGCCCAAGATCGTACAGGGAGTAAGCAGCAGAGCTGAGATTTGAGACCAGGTCTTGTGTCTCCTAACCACTAGACCACCAGCAATCCCAACTTCCTAAAATACTCTTTCTGTATCTTAGCTGGGTGATGTAACAGAGAATGCTGGACTTGGAGTCGAGAAGCCCTGAATTCAAGTGCTGGCTCTGACGGCAGAAGTGTGACCGTGGGCAAGCTCCTTCACAGCTATCTGCCTCATTATTATGCCTATTATCTGTAAAACAGGTAATAACAATACCTACCCCTCAGGGTTGCTATGAGGATCAAGCTCTATTTAAATGTTAGCCATTACTTTTATTAGCTATGTGACCATGAATGAGATTCTTCAATTCTGTCTACCTCAGTTTCCTCATCTGAAAAAACCGTGGATAACAACAGACTCTCCCTGACAGGGTTGTTGTGAAGATCACACAAGTTAACACATGTAAAGTGCTGTGCAAATCTTAAAACCCCGTATAAAGCCTAGCTATTTCTTATCTCTCCTTTGTGCCTATCACACTCTACCTTGCATTAATTACATGTATCTACATACCTGTTATACTTTTTCCGAGAATGCTACCAGGCTGGAAACGAGCATCACCTGGGTCTAAGTCTCACCTGTGAAATGTACGGCTTGTGTGGTCCTCAGAAAGTCACTTAACTCTCTCTCTCTCTCCCTCTCTCTCTACCCCTTCTTCCCTCCCTCTCCTTCTCCCCCTCTCTCTCCCTTCTTCCCTCCCTCTCTCCCTTCTTCCCTCCCTCTCCCTCTCCCCCTCTCTCTCCCTTCTTTCCTCCCTCTCCCTCACTCTTTCCTTTCTTCCCGCCCTCTCCCTTCTTCCCGCCCTCTCCCTTCTTCCCTCTCTCTCCCTCTCCCTCTCCCAATTCCTCTTTCTCTATCACAGTAAGAAAAGCAAACATTCCAGAACTGTGACTTCATCAGCCTGAAGAACTCCCAGTATGGAAACTCACTTCATTGATGCAGATGAGCAACTCATTTCTAACTAACCATTCTAGAGACTTGCTCAGGTCACACTAAGAGGTAAAATGACTTGCCCAGGGTCACTGCTAGCATGAGTCAGAAGAGGGTTCTTTCTCTACTCTACCCTTCTGCCTCTAGTCTGACATGTGGTAGATGCTTACCAAATGTTTGCAAGATGATGATTATGGTCCTTGGTCTGTAAAACTTTCCCAGAATAAGCCTTGTTTTATTTTAGTTACTTGCCTCATGTCATCTGTTCAAATCTAGATTGACGTAAGGATTTATATGGCTTTATCCATTGACAAAAGAAATAGAAGCCAAGAATGATGAGATGAGAGTTAGGATGGCCTAGCGAACAGCAAGGTGGCCTCAGAGTCAGGAAATCCTGGGCTCTCCTCCTCTGTCTGACACCTCCTGGGACCCTGGGCCAGTCACTGAACTTTCTCAATGCTCCAAGCATTGAGAAGCCATGTTGACCTGGACTGGTGGGGGGTGTTATCTCCTTGGGAGTTTGCTATGTCTTAAGCCCAATCACTTCCCACCTCAAAAATGGTAAGTGCTTTACACACACACACACACACACACATACATGTGTGCACACACACATATGTGTATATATACATATATATGTATAGCATTTATGTATGTAATCTAACTTCTCCACATATTATATATGTGGCAATTGTCATTATCATAATAAATAAATTTAAAAATATATATATTATACACATCTATAATGACCTGCCTTAGCTTCCATATTTGTATCCTCAACACTTAATGCAACAGTTGGCACACAAGAAGTCTATAATGCATAATTTTCCATTCTTTCATTTGTATGTATATGAGCAAATCACAATAAAACATTATCTCACTGGAGAGTCTCTATGGTTCTGTGTTTTTATGATTCCCATTTTACAGATGACGAAGCATAGGCTGGGAAATTATGTCTGGCCCAGGATTCTCCAGCTAAATGGCACCAGAAAGGTACCAGGTAGGATTTGAACCCAGATCGTCTTGATATCAGGTCCTACACCCCACTGACTTATCCTTCTTCAGTACAAAACTGTCTCTAAATGCTACCTGGTTTCTGAGGCCCTGAGAAGTGGTCTGTTTCAAGGGCCAGACCACCCTTGACTCCCTCATAGAGGCCTAGGGAAGGTCACAGCCCCAAGGACAGGCCTTGCAGCTGGAGCCTGGGCCAGCACTGTAGGTACCAATTCATCTTCATCACCTTTCACAATTCACAGGGAAAGAACAATACTCAAAGGGTACATGTCAAAGGAGTGAAAACCCTTCTCATTCCACGTATAAAACCGCTGCTCACAAGTTGGGCCATGGTGAAAACTAGGTTATTTTTACTTACCCCTCAAAAAGGGGATGCCAGTCTCACCCGTTCACACTTGATCAGGAGAAAGTTTACAGAAATAGACTGATGGGTTCAGATTTTAAGTTAGTATTTAGAATCTATGGGCTAGAACCCATTGTCCAGAAGGTGCTCTCAGGCTGCACCAATTCAGCCCAGAAACTTTTATGCTGAATTTCTAAGTCAGAAGCAGAGCAAAGGAGGGGGGAACCCCACTATGTGTTTGGACTATTTATCTAAAGACTAAGCATCAGCTAAAATTAGGGGTTTTGTTGTTGGATAGTTTTTTGGTTTTGTTTTTTTTTACTTTTTCGGGGTTTTTTTTCTTCCTAGAGGAAGCAGGTCAGTTTTGTACATAAAGGCTGCCCTTCAGGAGAGGGCTGGGTGAGTCAAGGAGCTCAGTGTCACCAAATACTGAACTGGTTCTGCCCTCCCACAAACAGAAGCTGGTGAGGGAGCCCCAGTGCTTTCGGGGCCTGGGTCTCTGCTCTCTTGAGCTCCATCTTCCCTCCAACAGCATTATGATAAGACGGACTTTGTTTTCCAAATAAACCAAAGGCTGCCCATAAGCAAACTGGGGCTGCCCGGCTGCAGGCCTGATAATGCTGATAAGTGGAGACAAGGCAAAATTCTCCACTGCTCAGCATCACAGGGCTTTTGTTTTTTTTGTTTTTCTGTAGGAGGACTCACTGTATGTCCCATTAAAGCTATTCTCACCAGGGAAACACAATCTGGCCTGGGGGTGGGAAGATTCAGGTCTCAGTTGGGGCCTCTTGGGTCAGGGTATTGAATATGAAGAGGCCATAAGTTCAAATCCCAGCTCTGTGCAAGTCTTTCTGGGACTCAGTGTTCTTATCTGCAAAATGGCAGAGGGGGAGGCTAGATTTGGTGGCCGCTGGGGTCTCTGCAGCCTCTCAGGCTGTCATCCCGTGATACAACGGAATGGCCAAGGCCGAGCATCACTCACTCTGCAGTGCAACTGTTGCTTCCAGTGGCCATGAAGGTACACAAGGCTCCTGTGATGCCGGGGAGATTCAGCCCCCTCAGCAACAACCACTGTGCTCCCTGACTCAGGGAAGGGCTACGGGATACAGATAGGAAAACAGACATAAAGCGCCTACTGTGCACTGAGCACTTTCTAAAGATGAACCACTGAAAAAATGTCAGCTCTTATTAGGAGGACAAAGAGGCCACAAACCTATAATTTCATCCGTATGGGAAATTCCCAGTGTAAAGCATCGGAGAGCACAGACTCAGAGCTGGAAGGGGCCTCAAAGACCATCTAATCCAACACCCCTCATTTCACAGAAGCATAAACTGGGGCCCAGACAACTGAAGGGATTTGCCTGAGGTCATATATAGGATCAGTCAGAGGGGTTTGACAGGCCACCCAAGCCAAGTCCTCCATCTTACACATGAAGAAACTGAGGTCCACAGGGATGACATGACCATACAGCTGCCACATTCAAAGGGGAGAAGGGGATTTGAGCCCACCTTCTTCTGACTCAATGGAGCCCATCATTCTGTGTTGTGCCGTGTGGACTCTTGAGTCTTTCTAAACTTTGCAATCCAAGGAAACTGGATCCCTCATACCCACTTTTCCCTTCCCAATACTCAGGTGTCTTCCATCTGGCCAGTTAAAATAACTCATGCTACAATCTCTTAGAACTCTAACGCGATCATTTTTATTGTGTGCCTTCACAAGGCCCTGCCACCAGCTTCTGTGGGTGTGAGAAATGGGAGCGTCCTTGGCCAAAGCAACTCTCTGAAGCCAAGCAATAAAAACGGCTTTATCAGGAAGGTCCATTTGATCTGAGTTAATGCTGATAAACACCCTTTTTAACTTTCTTACCTTTCCCCATCATAAAAAATAAGGGGAAAATAGAGAATAACGTTTTTAATTAAAGAGACAGGAGTGATCTCTGTTACATTTCTGAGGACAAGACTTTGAAGAAGGAGGTCTGGGTTTTCATAGCATTTTAACACCCACCCTTGGACCACCAGATGTTTAGAACCAGAAGACGCCTTACTTATCATCCAGTGTGCCTACTAGCCAAGAATCCCCGGGTGTGGCCCTAAGACTGTGTGCCTTGATATCTTCCTCTGTTAAACAGTAATAACAGTATTTCTACTACCTACCCCTCCATATTTCTCTGTTCCAGCTATTGCTAAGCACCTCTTCTGCTGGGAGCTGGTGATGATGGTCTTGATATCAAAAGTACTTTCATAATATCAAAAGTACTCTGGACCTCAGAAGTATTATATAATTTGCTTCAGGATCATACATAGAGAGCTAAGAGGTCTTCTAGTCAAACCTCATGGAGGTACTGAAAGATTAGTTACTTCACAGATTTTCAGAGTTGGAAAAAACCTCAGCGGTCATCCAAGATCTCAAAACATACCCAAGGGGTCCTTCAGTATCTTCTTGGACATCTCCCATGAAGGAGAGCCCACCACTTGCAGGGCAACCCACTGCATTTTTAGACAGCTCTAATCTTTAGGAAATTTCCCCTGACGTCCAATCTAAACCTGGCTGGCTCTCGGCCACTTCCCCCCACTGATCCTAGCCCTGCCCTCTGGGGCCAGGCAGAACACGACTAATCCCTCTTTCCCATGACAGCCTTTCAAATATTTGAAGACAGCTATCTTTTCCCCCATGAGTCTTTTCTTCTCCAGGCTATTAGTGGGAGTACATGCACACCCACATGGATGTACTGCCTAGTGAGGACGTCAATCTGACATCTGTTATTTGAGAAAGAAATAATAATTACTCCTGCCATCCCATACATCCAAGAACCCCTAAGTTATTACTGAAGAGCTGCCATGTTCTAGGTGAGCCCTCTTTCTTAAAAGACTTCTTATGGTCCAGCCCACATGCCTCAATGCCTAATAATACTCCAATATTTCATGTGAATTTGCTCATCAGGTGCTACTTAAAGACAGGTATGGATACATCATGGTAACACAGAAAATTCTTTGACTCTAGAGTCCCCTAAAATGGCTGGAATGAGCCTTGGCTCCATCAGCCCTCAGAAAATCATTGATCCATCCTACCTTGCAAATGCATGGTATCCACTGACATGAAATCTTCATAGCCTTATTAGGCCACACAAGTCAAAAGGTAGTCTAGGAACCAGGATTTAGTAATGTTATTCCAAGAAACTCCATCCCATTAACTGAAGGGTAAACATATGATGGGGTGTAATAGAAAGGGGACTTGATTTGGCATTAGAGGGTTGAGGAGGTTTTGACCCTTGGCTCTGCCAGTCAGTACCTCCCTGGGTCCCAATGTCCTCATCTTTAAAATGGGGGACTAGCTTAGATGGCTTATGAGGTCCTTGCTAGAGCTAGCTCTAGGAGGCTATGAAAAGGGCGGGGGGTTGGTTTAGATGACTTCTAAAATCACCTCCAACTCTCAGGCTATGATTCTAGGAAATTATGGCCCATAATCCCTCAAGCAAGGGTTTAAGCTTAACCTGGGGCTCATGAACTTAAAAAAAATTGATAACTATTTCAACATATGTGTTTTATTTTATGCATTGAAAAATGTGATTCTGAGAAGGAGTCCATAAGGCTTCCTCAGACTGACTGTGCAGAGGTCCACAACACACAAAAGATTATTTTCATAAATAAAACAATAAAATAAAATTTAAAAATAATAAAATAAAACCCTGCTTTATTTAAAGCATCCAAGATAGAAGAAACAGAGTGACAAGTATCTCATTTGGAAAACATCAAGTTTCAAACTTCATGTCTTAATGGGGAACAATGGTTATCCTGCCCCTAAAAGTCACAGCTGGATGACCATGAACCAGAGTAGAAAATACAGAGCTGAAAATCAGTGCCTTATTCCTATCAGGATTCTTCCCCGCCACCTCCCCAACAAGCCTGGATGAAAATTAAGAAGATCGATTTGTAAGCCCATGAAAGTTCTTAGAGACAATGCAGCCTGATTTAATAATAATCAATGAAAGCCACAGACGTTGATGCAACAGAACAGCAAGCCAGTTCCCCAAAAGGAGGGCAGAAAGTTCACTCCAGGCCTTCTCTTATGCACTCCAGTGACGCGACCTTCATAAATATTGCATCGCATTCGGTGAACAGCTAAGCAGCCACAGCACATCTTAAGAGCTGGGAAATAACCAAGGGAAGACTCAACATCATAGAATTTAGAGCTACCAGGGACCCCAGAGGCCACCAAGTCCAACCCCCTCCTTGCACAGTTGAAGAAACTGAGCCCCCAAACAGATGGGAAAAGATTCCATCTCATTGCAAAATCTGATCTCTATAATTTCTCCATAAAGCATGGTTTAGCTTATCTAGATCTCCAAATTCTCCCAAATTGGGGCTCTCACAACTGTAATATTGCTTTTTTTCCCAAGTCCCACACATTTATTGAATGAATAAAAATCAATCCTATTCAGCCTGGCTTCCAAAATACATGAAGCAATAAGCAGCCAATTTAATGTCAGGTTTCAAACAAAAATCTCTAGTTTCTTTGACTACTTTATCTCCAGTATCACAAATATACAAGGTCTTTCTTGATCACACACCCCCCCCAGCTGCTAGACCTCCCCTCCCACATTACTGTGTATTTATTCTCTCTATATTCTTTCTATGTCCAGAGATAGATGTCTCATGAGAGAGAAGAGAACCTCCCCAAGGGCAGGAAAGTTTTATTTTTGTCTTCCTTTCCCCATTGTTTCACAGTGAGTCGGGTACACAGTAGGTACTTTGGATGGTAGGTTGATGACTGATTTCTAAAGCCCCTTCTAGATCTTGTTCTCCTGGAGAACCTCTAATGGGACCAAATGACTTTCTTTCCACAGAACTCAATTCCTTGGTTTTATGCATGGTGCTTTTTCCCTTTGAAGCATTATGAAATACCAGTTTCAGACACATACTAGATGTATGACCCTGGGCAAGTCACTTAACTCTGCCTTGGCTGCTCATCTATAATATGAGCTGGTGAAGGAAATGGCAAACCACTCCAGTATCTCTGACAAGAAAACCCCAAATGGGGTCATGAAGAGTCAGACATGATTGGGAATGACTAAACAGGGGTGGCTGGGTGGTGCAGTGAATGGAGCACCCGCCCTGGAGTCAGGAGGACCTGAGCTCAAATCTGGCCTCAGGCACTTAACACTTACTAGCTGTGTGACCTTGGGCAAGTCACTTAGTCCCAACTAACCTGCCCTGCCCCCTCCAAAAAGCAAAAATAAATAAAAGGAAATGACTGGACAGCACTTGATTTTGCATGCCCCTAAGAATAAATATCAAAGTCTAGAATTCTTTTGTAAATATATTTGACCTAGTGCAGAAAAAGAGATGCCAAAGGTGATTCATTTCCAAGGCTCCCACGTTAACAGCTCCAAGAGCCCAATCGGATATTTTCATTTATAATGTATTCCTGATAATGTACTTTCATGCCCATACATTCTACCCTTCCCCCGCTCTGGACTGACACAAGAGAGAGAATCTTTAAGATATGAATATTTGATATAAACTTTCACTCAGCCTGGTGGTTGTTATTTCTTTAAACCTAAGTCATTTTCCATTTGCAAAGACTAGACATTATGAGAGAAAAAAACTCTTTTGGAAAGAGTTTTACGGATCCCTTGGGTGAGCACTGGGTGCTTCACCTGGTCTCTTTGCTGGCATCGTGGCCCCACAAGAATAGCTGTCCCTGCCTGATAACAATGATCTGCCAATGGGGCACTGTGGTCGGATGATCTGGGTTCAAATGCCACCTTCGATACTTATCACTTGCGTGAACTTGGGAAACTTCCAACCTTCCATGCCTCAGTTTCCTCCTATGTAAAGCCAGAGGCTGCGCTGGAGGAACTCTAAGGTATCCTGTTTTCTTCATTGCTCCCTTTAGATCTAGGACCCTGATATCTGGTGTTATCTGGAAGCAGGCCATCGTGCACAAGTGGAAGGCTCTTCCGACGTCCAAGCCCATTCTGGCTCTCAGCGTATGGACCCCTAGTCGGAGGGAAAAGTCTTCAGGACTCACAGAAGTGGTTTATTTTACCTTTGCACACCCAGAACCCTGCAAAGCTCACTTTCAATTACTACCAGCTGTAGGAGGATTTAGGCAAGAGGTTTACTCTCTGTGGACCACAGCGGTCCCCAATATACTGGACCAATTGATCGCTCTGATGGTTCTTTCAGCTCTCACATTCTACTCCCTATGTTCTAAGAATATTTCTAGGTATGACATTGTGTGTTCTAAGGTCTCTCCCAGAATGAACATTCTGCGTCCTAAGACTCCTCCCAACACTGACACTCTATGTTCTCAGGTTGTCCCCAGCTCTAACAACTGGCTGCTTGAGCAATATAGTTCCTACCCTCAAGGAGCTTACGTTCCCAAAGCAGCATCTTTAATTGTTGCATCCAGCTTCTTCTACATAAAGAAATTAAATCCCCTTAGATTTGAACTCAGGTCCTCCTGACCCCAGGGCTGGTGCTCCATTCACTGCACCACCCAGCCACCCGTTTAGTCATTTGCAATCATGTCTGACTCTTCATGACCCCATTTGGAGCTTTCTTGTCAGAGATACTGGAATGCCATTTCCTTCTCCAGCTCATTTTACAGATGAGGAAACTGAGGCAAACAGGGGATGGGGGAGTGTCTAGTGCTTTTACCCTTTAGGAAAAAATCCAACTCAGCTAAATTACCTTTATTATCAGTCTTAGAGATTTCACTGTAGCCATTTTCTTGACTGGATCTATAGAACCCTATGAAATGACTCCTTAGAGAAGACAAGGCGGAAAAAAAAACACACAAGACAGTGATCAATGGATTCAATTAGTTACAGTATAATTCTACTGAGATGAATCAGATCAAGATACAGGGCAACTCCCATTTCCAGCCCAGCTAAAAGAACTTCCCTTCTGTGGGTCCCACCTTCTCCAGAGAGCAAGGCAAGGAGAAGTGCTGCTCTCAGGACACCAGTGCAGCCCCAGCAGCTCAGTGGGTCCTACTGAATCTCTCCTCCCCTTTCTTCTCTGTCTCTCCCCTCTCCCTTCTCTCTCCTTTCTCTCTCTCTCTCTCCTGCCCCTCCATCCCTCCCTCCTCTTTCTCACTCCTTTCTATCTCTGGTCCCCCGCTCTCCTCCCTCCACTCTGTCTCCTTTTCCTCTCCCCCTTTCTCTGTCTCCCTCCTCTTTCTCCTCTCTTCCTCCCTACTGTCTCTCTCTCTCTCCCCCTTCCATCCCTCCTGTCTCTTTTTTTCCTCTCTCCCTCCTTCCCCCCCCCACCCCCCCCCCCCCGGCCTTTAC
>CM053593.1:13559637-13658685 GCA_028646575.1 Pseudocheirus occidentalis
CCCAAATTAACTCTGTGGCCACTGCCCAACCACAGTTTGAAATAACTCGGCCGCCTGTTGGCCTGGTCCTTTCTCAAGCCCTGGCCTTTCCATTCTCATTCTGGGTGAAACCAAATCCCAGACAGCAAGCCAGTGCACTTGGGAATGGCCTCTCCTCTTGGCCAAGCAAAGGGTCTATTTAGGCAACTGCCACCATAAACAGACTTTTGCTTTTGATCTGAGAAGTCTCCACAGATGAGGAAGGAACGCAAACACGGAGTTGTTTTCATTCAGCTGTTTTATAGCTGTTCAGGGCAAACCAGGAGACTCAAGCTGATTAGCTAATCAAATAGGTGAGCCGTCAATCAAGGATAGGGACTGCAGTCCAGCAAAGAGTCCCTTTTAGAATCCACTAGAAGTCACGCAGTCTAGTGAATTGTGCCTACCTGCAGTCACCAAAAGGTCAGCATTTTCAGAGACAGGTGGGCTTTCAAGTCTACAATGTGACTGACCTTCACAACAACCTAACTGACAAGCATCCCTCCAGATGGGCTTTCCTCACCCTCACCCCCTGGGTTGGTTGGGACTTGGGATCATCGATGGGGACTCCCACAACCTATGAATTCCCTCCACTAAATCTGATTGCTAGCTTTTGTCTTTCTACCCCAAAGCTTCACATGATACATGGCCTCTAGTACAGCTAGGTCCTGATTAGAGTTAATAATGAATCCTGTGAAGTGGTCTCATGTATTTGAATTCAAACTATTCTAAGTTATAATTATATAAAATATGGTCATTGGTTCCAGCCCAATGGAAATTTGCAATGCAAATTTGAATAATGCAACCACTTCATGGAATTCATAATTCACACTAATCGGGATCTAGCTACAAGCCCTTTCTAAATGCTCGGGTATTAGCTGATTGACAGACAGCTTGGGGTACTGAGAAGGTGAGTGACCTGTCAGTGGTGAACCAGCCAGTAAGTATAAGACCTGAGCACAGATCTCCCTGATTCCAAGGATGGATCTCAACCTATTACATATATTCAAACATTCACACAAAACATTCAAGGATGCAAAGTGCTTCCTGTGATAGAAAGGGAGCCCGATGCAGCCTCAGGAGGACCTGAGTTCCAACCCTGCCTCCAACTCTACTAGACCTGAGACCATGGATGAGTCGCGTCCCACGGCCGGACCTCAGTCTAATAATAGCATCTACTGCACCCATAGGAGAGCTGTGAGATGACCAAGAGCTAAGGTAGCACAGAGCCGGGTACAGGGGGAGCACTTAAGAACATGGAGGAAGAGAAGCGCCGTAGGAACATGAGCTATGATTGTTATTAGTACATGATCTCATCCAAGTCACTGCACAGATCTGGTCACCGCCACTTTAGAGATGAGGAAAAGGAGGTTCAGGAAGTTCAGTCAATGGCCCAACCCCATTTCTTCCCAACTCCAAGTCCAGCAATTCATCAACTGCATCCTTAGGTCCAACCAAACTCGCCTCTGTCCCTTCTACCTGACACCCGTATCTCCTGGCTGCCCCCTTTGCTGGGAATGCACTTCCTCATCACCTGAGACTCAGAATATCTGGCCTCCTTGAAGCCCAAGCTCAAGTATCCTCCCTTTGCAGAGTTCTCCGATTTCTAGTGCCCTCCCTCAACCACCTTAATTATCTAATTATTAATGTATTTCATTTGCAGATATAAATATGGCTGTGGACAGAGAGACAGAAATCATTGAGTCAATCAACACTTATTAGGTACCTACTAGAGGGAAGGCATTATGCCAAGAGAGAGATAGTAGAGTCAATCAACATTTATTAAGTACCTACTACATGCCAAACATTATGCCAAGATAGAGATAGTAGTCAATCAACTTCTATCAAGTACCTACTATATGCCAGGCACAGGGCTTAAAGATGAAGAGATACAGAGATAGCCTACTGTGTGACCTTAGGCAAGTCACTTAACCTTTCCCTAATCTGCATTATCAGAATGAGTTTCCTCACCTGGGCGTTCCTTATTCTAATGAAATCCAGTCCCCATCCTTTGCCTATTTATTCTCTACAGACCTGGGACATGTACATGTGGTTTCCCTCAACAGAAGGTGCATTTTTCTGCAAGATGGTAACATATCTTGTGTCTACCTTGTTTGTACACAACGATCTACTCCATCTGACTGGGATCTCCTTGGGGGCAGGAATCCTTTTCTGCCTTTCTTTGCAGCCCCGGCACTCAGCACAGCCTGGTACCCAGCAGGTGCTTAATAAAAGCTTTCATTCCCTGCATCTGCATCCCTAGCCTTTATAAAGGTTTACAGAGAGCTGTACATGACTTATTTCATTTGAACCTCTCAACAGCTTTGTGAGGTAGGTGCTACCGTGACTCCATTTTACAGATGAGGACACCGAAGCTGTGAAAATTTGTAAGTGACCTGCACAGGGTCACCCCATCTAGGAAGAGTCTGAGGCAGGACTCAAATTCGTGTCTTCCTGACTCCAAATCCACCATACCACTGAGCACCATGCCTGGTACATAAGAGGCCCTTCAAATGCTTGCTGATTGATTTTCTTTGCTCTTTTTTTTTTCTGGTTTAAAGAAAATAAGGCAAATGAACAAATCGCTAACATAATTTATCATTTCCAATTTAAAGTTTCCAAAGAGGGACGGGTTTTCTGCTATGTGCCTGTCTGTCTGTGCCTGTTTCCTTCAGAATAATGCCATTCCAGTTGACTGAAGTCCCCCCCCCCCACCAATAACTGGCCAAAGCCGGGTTCTCTGTGTATTCCTGTCCAGGGGCCTGGAGCTCTTGGGGCTTTCTCCCACTGAAATCTAGGGATTTGCATAAATCACTCCAAGCAGCCAGAGCTCTGCAGTCTAATGCAATGGCCCTGATTTAAAACCGTTTCCAGTCTGACCACAGTGTGAGGCTACTCAGAGAAAGCAGCTCTCGGAAAAGTCTTCCTCCCTCGTTGGGTTAAGAGACAGTGGGCCATAAGCCTGGGGCTCCAATGCCAAGCTTCCTTTTTGTGGTCAGCAGAGAAGCTGTGTGGTTGAACTAGATGAGTCCAGAGGGTTGGTTTTGTTTTGTTTTATTTTTTTCTGTGTTAAAACAAGGGAAAGTGGGCCGGTTACAGTCACAGAGAAACCACAGCCAGTGTGCTCTGCTATTGCTTTCTCCCCTAAATGTGGCCTAGAGCGATTCTGCTTTCCAAAAAAAGGTTTAATTTAAACCATGCCCAGTGCTACAGGCTGCCACGTTTCTAAGCTGCACATTCCTTTCTCATCTGTGCTCGGCAGAACCGACATATTCGGTTTCCAATGGGATCCAGACAAAGTACAATAAATACAACATCGCTACCCATCCATTACTTAATTTGAAAATAACAAACTCTTCTCTGGAGCATAAGTTCTTCTCCCCCTTCTCTAGTGAATGATCCTGGGGTTCACTCAAGTGGTTTGGATTGTTGTAAACATGACCCTGAAGACCCAGTTCTTTTCTCTTTTGGGGGGGGGTGATAGGGAAGGGAGATGGGGTCATGAAGCAAAGGGGAACTTGGCCCAAAGTTTCCAAAGGGGCCACAACATTCAAGAAAGGACCTTCTTATTAGGAAGAGGCTTCAGGCGCGGCCAGGAGTCACTGAGCAAGAAGGGGAGGGAAGGTCTGTAATGTGTATTCCTTAGGAAACTAATAATGAACTTGGATTTCATGGAGTAACTCCAAATGCCTTTCTGGTGTACATACAATTGTTTGGTATTTTGCTTCATCCATTAAAATGTGAGTTTCTTGAGGGCAGAGACAGTTTTTAAAACTTGTTTTTTATTAGTCACAGTGCCTAGAAAATAGTAGGCATTGAATAAATGACTGTTGACTGACTTGGCTGTAGAAAGATGGCAATCACCAACCTGGGCGGTGCAATGGCCATACGGGTCACTCTTGCCTCCCACCTAACTGATAAAGCTTCCAAAACCTTAGAGCCTTACACTAAGATAGGGTGAAGCCCTGGGTTCAGATCCCACCTGAGACTCATTAGCTGAGTGGCTTTGAGCGTATGACTCCATCAAGCCAAATCTCAGGGTTCTCGGCCAGAACACGGCAGCTTGGTGGTAGCCTGTGGAGTCAGGAGGACCGGAGTTCAGATCCTGCCTCAGACACTAGCTGTGTGACTCTGGGCACATCACCTAACTTCTCTCTCTCAGCTTTAAGATCTCACTCATTGAAAAATCTTTTATCCTCTGATATCTGTATTAGGAGACTCCCGGGGTTACTGTGAGACATTAGTGCAGAATCAAAAGTACTCTGCAAACAATGAAGTGACGTGATTCTCACCTGTTGTGATTAGTCCCTTCTAGCAATGAAGGCTCTACTTATGCTGGGACGGGTCTAGGAGCATGGTTCCTGCCCTTGTGAGAACTACAGTAGGTCTGAGTGGGGAGATACGCCACATAGGATGTAACAGCCTGCTTTCATAAGAGCTAAAAAACAAAATGCCGGGAGGGATGGAAAGCAGGGGACCAGGACAGCGGGACCAGGAAGATCAGAAAAGGGGTGGCACTGAGAGTGTGGTCTGATTGGGCTGGGGCATGGAGAGAACAGAGGTATATCAGTCACTGACTGCCCCACGGGCCATGAGGACATCCAGAAAGGAAGAAAGGAAGCCACCACTGACCGGCTGATGGGCAGATGTCAATGGGCTCACCATCCATTGAGAAGATGGAACCATCCTGAAGAAGAGCAGCAGATTGCTTTGTGTGAGCTGGCAGAGTTTATTGTTCCTGACACTCACCACTTGGGGTAATCTTTGTATAGCAAACTAACAATTAGTCCTGGCTTTTAGGGAAAGTCTGATTCACCAGTGTCACTGTGGTCCAAAGAGAACTCTGTTTTAGAACAAAGTTGGCTCAGACTCTCATTTAAGTAGACAAGGATTTAAGCCCACTCGGGGCACTGGAGACCAGTCAAAAAGAATTCCTAAAACAGAACTCTGTATTTTTCAGTAGCAAAAAAAAAGCCTTATTGATGGGATAACTGCCAAGAGAAGTCCATTTTTTAGTTCAACAGCCTAGAGACTGTCGTTCTAAACTACTTGGTAAAATACAAACGTGGCACAATATTCCAAAAATATATCAATGCAGTGAATTCTTTGTAGTCTCTGAAATCTCCTTCTAAATATCAGATTTCCTTAACACAGAATCCTTGGGTTCTGCCCGAGACAATAGGCATTGCCCAGCGCTCACTATCAATTTTCTCGGATAACCAAGCCTCCAAATAGAAAGACAATGGATAGTGCTGCAAAAAAGGGAGGAAGGAAAGCACAGAAGCTGCCCTATAAACAGAATATTCAGAGTGGTTGTGCGTTGAATAGGTTATTTAAAAAGGGGTCTGGACCTCAGTTTTCCTTTCTGTACAATGGACTGGATTATAATATAAAGGTGGTCTTTGGCCACGGTCCAGTACTGCCTCTTTGCTTTATGGGTGAAGATGCCAAAGCCCAGAGGGATGTTCCTTTTCAGGCTTAACATACATGACTCCCCTTCATGCTCTACAGTCCAGCCAGACTAGACACTCACCAATGTTGTCATCTTTAGCAGGAACATATCACCTAATTCTTTTGTCTGGTCCCACCATGATATCAGCCTTAGAGAACATCTCAGCTCCCCTTATGTGCCTTTGGTCAAGCAAATTCACTTTTGGTTGTTGCTATCAATTTGTATCTCTTTCTGGCCATCTAAGATTTCTGAAACTATCTTATTATCAGTCAAGGCCTTTTTCCTGGGGGAGGGAGGAATGAGGAGGCAGAGAAGTAAAACCAGCCTTCACCAGGAAGGGTTTCTGCAGCTGGTATCTGGGGAAAATCTCTGGGCCAAAGTGTGGGCCTGCAAATTACAACTAGTTTATACAAATATGCTTTCTGTTTCCCATAGGATGACTTTTGATTTTTTTGCCTTTAGTTAGGAGAGTTTTTCTTTTTTTAATGGGTTAATTTACAAAACAGACCAACTGGGCCTTCTAAGCACACACAGGTATAAGAAGATAGGATGGTAGAGTGAAGAGAACCTTGGGTTTGGAACCCAAGACTCTGGGGTTAGAGCCTGGTCCTCCTACTTAATACCTGTATGACCTTGGTTAAGTCACTCCCAAAGTCAAACCACCTTCCACTTCTTCCCTGCCCCCGCCTAAAAAAATCTGGGTCCAAATTTCCTCATTCATAAAAAGAAGCGATTGGACTAGATGCATTCTAGAAGGCAGGACCAAGTCTGGAGATGGGAGGCGAGTTCAAATCCAGCCTAGCCTCACACATTTGCACATAACTTCTCTGCTGGCCTCGGTTTCTTCATTTGTAAAATTAAGATAGTGACAACACTTACTGCAGAAGGTGGCAGTGAAAATCAAAGGAAATAACGGGAATATAAAGCACTTTGCCAACCTTAAATTGCTGCAGAAGTGCCAGCTGTTGTCATTAGTGTAGCAATAGTCATTAAATTATTATTACTATTACGAGGCCAGGATTTCATTTGCATAAGGAACTCCCGTGTGAGGAAGGCCCTCTATCAGGGCAGGTTAGCACCTTCTTTACATCTTTTGGTCTTAGAGAGTTGCCCAGGGAACCAGGTAGCTAAGTGATTATTATTAGTAACTATTATTATTATTATTGTTATAATATTATTATTATATATTATTATTAACTATTATTAGTAACCTAAAGCCTTTTCCAGCTCCAAATCTAATATCCTCAAAAGTTACAATCCATTCATTAAAACCGAGTTTAGGGTAAGGACCTAATTCAGCTTGGATTCACACCATTCCCTCATTAGATTGTAAGCTACTTGAGGGTAAAGACTGTCTTTTGCCTCTCACCAATTAAGATCAATTAAGACTCATTCCTGGGGTGGCTAGGTGGTGCAGTGCATAGACTACCAGCCCTGGAGTCAGGAGTGCCTGAGTTCAAATCTGGCCTCAGACACTTAACACAAAAAACTAGCCGTGTGGCCTTGGGCAAGTCACTTAACCCCAACTGCCCTCCAAAAAAAACCCCAAAACAACAAACAAACAAAAGACTCATTCCTAACATTTTCTCAGAAGTGCCCTTTGGGCTGATGGGAGGGGATCCAGCATTCGGTCTAAGCCAAGACAAATCACAGAGCACCAGAGGAGCACTTAGAGCTTGCTCAGGCCAAGGGACACGAAGATGGATTCAGCAGACCCTCCCCTCAAGAAGCTTACCATCTGCCTGGAGAAAGCACTAGAGTGTGATCGCTAATGATGGGAAATGGGAGAGACCGACAAAGTCCTAGGAGAAATTTGGGGAGGGAAAGATCATTTATTTGGGGAGCCTGGGGAAAGGCTCCATGGAGACACCGGTGCCTGAGAGGCACATGTTTTGCCTTAAATATAATTGTCCACCTCCTGGATGCCTGAAAGGACTTCACAAACAAAGTCTGGGAGGGCTGAGGGGGAAGATCATGCCAGGTATGGGAGAGACATCAGACAGAGATAGCAACAGATAGGATTGGACACCACATCAGAAAGGAGAGAAGAGTGCCCGGGCGTGCCTACAGCTCAGAGCAGCCGTTCCTGACCTCTGCTGTGCCACGTTCAAAGCCCAACATCTGCACTTCCAAGCTGTACGGCCTGTGGACGGTCCCTTCCCTCTCTTTGGGCTTCATCTGGCAACAAGATGGCAACAGCTGGAATAGGTCCCTTCCACATCTACGGCTATGAGCCTATGACCTTTAATGCTTCTTTCTGCTCCCAAATCTATGATCTGACATCAACCCAGCCTTCTTTCTACACACTTTGTTTTCTCTCATCTAAATTCAAGTCTTAAAGTAAGAGGGAGGGAGAAAGAAAAGGAGATATGGAGACAGGAAGGGAGGGGAGAGGAGGGAAAGAGGGAAGGAATGAAGAAGGGAAGAATGAGAGAAGGAAGGAAGAAGGGAGGGAAAGAGGGAAGGAAGGAATGAGGGAAGGAACGAATAAGGGAGGGAACGAGGAAAGGAATTCCACTGAAAGAAAAAGGGGAAAATGATCTCATACTTTGACGCTTTGTTTTTAGTAAAGCCTTAGTCCAAGAAAAGTTTAATGGACTAGTAATAAACTCTCCAAAACGAGGGTTTATAATAGAAACCCTGACAGACCTTTAATTCTGCCAGCACTATTAGGCCTTGTTACAATAAAACCTGCATGTTTTCATCTCTGCCCATTATTTAAAGGAAGCCTTGGGAAGCCTCTTCTGTGAGAATGCCTCCTTGCCCTGACATGGGACAGCTCTAACTCCAGCCAGAGGCCGTAGGTCTGAAATGCCATGACAGTGACCATGCCAGGCAGGGCCTATGCCTAGTGACTGATGGTTGGGACTTTCCAAGTTTGCCTAAAAGGGTGAAGTTCCTCCCCAAATAGTGGGAACAGCGTTCTACCAAGCCTGCTGCCTCTTCAGACAAGTGATTAATCTCGTGATCGATAGACCATATGATTAGGTACTAATAGCTGATAGGAGGAGAGAATAAACAACCATAAATTTCCTTTGTGCAGAGGAAGCCAAGTGTAAGCGAGGTCACATAATGGCCACATTGGGTCATGTTGCCCAAGAAGCCCAAATAGAAAAGCAAAAATGGAGGATATATAGGTTTGTTTAAAAATCTTTTCAATGATTATCTTCCCATTCTGAGGCTGCTCAGGGTATCCAGTGAAGCTGGCAGCAAACTGGAGACAACTCCACTGTTAGACTGACAGATCCCACAGCCACCTTCAATGTAACCTGTCTCTGGGTGGTCTGTTTCCAACCCTCCCCTGATCTGGGAACTGCTGGACTTGATGCCTGGAGGGGAAATGAAAATGCTCTTGAGCAAGTCCCCAATATTGCTTCGGGCATTCAGTCCCCAGCCGTCCACCTCCCCACCCCCCAAGTGCCTGTCTGAACTCTCCTGCAAACGTACACATCCACACATCGCTGCTTGGGGCCATTCCTTTCTCAGGATGCTGTGAACTTCCAGGGATCAGGCTATCTGATATAAAGGCAGAGTTTCAGAAGGTCATAAATCTCATCCTTTCTTTTCTCCTTTTCCCTGTCTTCTTCCCTTTCTAAGACTATGCCCATCCCCACACCCCTCCCCATCATCTCCTTGAAAGAAAAAAAATCAATCAATCACTCAGAGACTAAAATGAAAAGCTGGGCTGCCACTTTGCTAGATGAGTTTCCCTTGTTCGTGTCCCTATTAAGAAAAAAAAAAGTCAACAATAGGCCATCTTTCTCCCCACGCCCATCCCTGGGCACTCCCAGCACCCACAGCCCCAATTCCCAAAAAGCAGAGAGCTCTGAAAGCCTTGCTGCCCATGAAGCCAGCAAAGGAAGGGGAAGGTGAAAAGCCACTGGGATCTGGCTGCTGTGGCCTCCCTGCCAGCTACCAGAAGCTCTTCTGTCTTCAAACATTCTCCTTCAGTCCTCTCTCCCAATTCTAAAAGGCCCAGGACTCCCCCATGACCCTCCTTAAATTTTAGAGATGTCTTTTGTTCCCTGTCAGACTGGGCAGGGAAACCTATACTTCTCTGTTCTTCCTCCCTTTCTATTGTCTCAGTGGCCCCTCTGGAAGGATATTCGATTGACTTTCTGAGGGGGAAGCCTGGGCCGGAAAACTGGGGATTTATTTGTTCCTAAAAAAACCTAGAAGCCCATTTCCCAAAGGTAAATAATGATCTATTGGGGAGAAGGCAGGCGGTATACACAGTTAACCTAAAAACGAGCCAAAGTAGGACACCAAGATCTCATAAATCAGTCAGGAACAGATGAAAAAGTCTCCCCCTTTGGTGGAGATATGACAGGCACTCAAAGAGATAATCCTTTTTTAAAGTATTTGTGGGGACCACTGAGGCAAAACTACATTAGGCCATGTTGATATCCTTGTCTGGATCTTCTCTTATCCCCACTGGAGAAGCAATCAGCCTACGCATCAAAAATCTTTCTCTGAGCGTCCCACTCCAGAAAATCACAACCTCTCCCGGCTGGATGGAACCCAGGCTCACAGGCTGTCACTGAGAGGTGGAAGAAGCTTTAAGAGTCATCTTGTAAATGCCTTCATTAACAGATGAGGACACTAACTCAAAGAAGTGAAGCAACTTGCCCCAAATCACCTTCATAAGCAGTAGTAAGTGGAAGAACTGGGATATGAACCTGGCTCTCTGACTCTCAATTCAGTTATTTTTCTGCTACCTCATGACCCTCAACAGCCCTCATACCGACTGCACACTATCCATTCCTGGCCATCTCCAAGTGGAGGCCCGAGACACCACTGATTGGGGACGGCGTGGAAGACATTCTGAGTCAGAGATGGGTTTGATTAGACAGCCTCCAAGACCCTTCCAATCTCAGAGATCCTTGGAATTTGTAAAGGATGGAAGAGTCTAAAGTCTTCAGGAGGAAGAGGATTTGCTTAAAGTTACATGAGGCAGTGGGTGAAGTAGATAAATAGCAAATCTTAGCCCTGAGTTCAAATCCCGCTTCTGACTTAAAACTGATTCTTTATGACTTTAAACTGAAGAGGAGGTACGGATGTTGACTGGGAAAGGAAGTTCGTCCAAGGCAATGCTCGTACCCATGAAATCACAGGCCCAGTTCGTAGCTTAAGCAAAGTGCTTTTTGTATATTGTCCATTGGATCTTGACAGCAACCCTAGGGGGTAGCTTCTCTTTTTATAGATGAAGACGCCCAGGGTCACACAACTCATGTGCCGGAGCTTGAACTCCCATCTTCCTGCCCCCCTGGCCAGTGCTCAAGGTCATGTGTGATAGCAAGAACCAGGATTTGAGAACCTGTTCAGAATCAGGATTCCAACCTAGATCTCAGCATTCCAAGCTGCTGCTTTTCCACCCTAACAGGCCTCCAGAGCCGTTATTCTACAGACCCCTCACAACCTCAGTGTTTTCTTCTGAACCTACGCCAAATCAAAGTCCCACAGGAGTCCAGGAACTATTTTGGCCTCTGGGAATTTCCAGCTACAGGCCCAGAGACATTCCTTGGAGGGGAACACTGTCCTCCCCGTGACTGTCCCCACCAACCTTCATACGGAAGCTGACAAATCTAGCCTGCAGTCTACAGATGATCAGTCCTCCGTTCTCCTTACTCCCCACTGCAGGATGCTGGGTTCTTCCATATATGCCAAGGCATTGAGAGTTGAGACAGACCTCTTATGATGACTTGGCTGCATTAAACAGACTGAAGTTATGTCTGTAAGAGCCAAGGTAAGGGAAACCACAAGTGCTCCCCAAAAAGCGGATGGACCCCTGAGGTCATAAAAGGGGGTATCCTGGGCAGTTTTTTTCTTTTCTTAAATCTTCCACCCCGGATCTGCCCAGTGCAGTGGAGCTTTTTCTTGGGGTCTTTTGCCAGATCAGGGAATACTGTATTTGCTCCTGGGACTCACAGTTTAGGGAAGGTGCTGATGAGCTGGAGAAAATCAAGAGAAGCGTGATGAGGATGATGACAGAACCTGACTCCATATCCCAGGAGGTTTG
Organism: Pseudocheirus occidentalis; assembly: GCA_028646575.1. NCBI lineage: Eukaryota > Metazoa > Chordata > Mammalia > Diprotodontia > Pseudocheiridae > Pseudocheirus > Pseudocheirus occidentalis. The sequence continues at coordinate 13,571,127 of CM053593.1, forward strand.
GGGATGGCCGCTGGGGAAAGGAGGAGTGAATTTGAACCTGAGGTCAAGAAAAACCTTCCTAGTGAGGAGAGCAGCTGAAAAGAGAGATAAGCTACCCCAAAGGAAGCAGACTCTCCTCCACTGGCCATCTCCAAGCAGAGGCAAGAGGACACCTTCTTGTGTAGAATGTAGAAGGGATTCTTGTTCTTCTATGGGTGAGACCAGATACCTCTGAGACATCCCAACTCAAAAGCTCAGTGTTCAGACCCAACCAGCTCAGCTCCCCTCTTCTGCCTAGTTCATGGTCCACTAACAATAACTATCTAAGACAGATGGGCTAAGTAGGCAGGCTTCTCACCCAGCTCTGTCGTGATTAAGGCAATGGGATACTCTTATCTACTGCATTTTTTTTTTTTTGCTTTCTGGAAGGGGAAGGTAGGGCAATTGGGATTGATTGACTTGCCCAAGGTCACATGGCTAGTTTTGTGTTAAGTGTCTGAGGCCAGATTTGAACTCAGGTTCTCCTGACTCCAGGGCCAGTGCTCTACTCACTGCGACACCTACCCACCCCTGTCTACTGCATTTTGCCTCATTCATTGCTGACCTTACCTCTTCTCACAGACGGAATTTCACTGAGGATATTTTCTGGAGATTTCCAATAGAAACTTTGACTGAAAAAGAGGTGGCTTAGCCAGCACTGCTCATATGGTGGGGTTCCTCTCAGAAGGCATACTCAGAAGAGAAGGACTGGATACCCCACACTTACTTCGCCAGTCTGGACACCATTAAACTGTAGAGGGCTGAAGAGGCAGCATGGTGCTGAGGGAAAGAGCCCTGGAGACCAGCTCCAGGCACTGGCTATCTGGGTGGCAGTGGGGGATAATGGCAACTATGTGTGCCTCAGTTTCCTCATCCATAAGATGAAAAGGTTAGAGTAGATGATCTCTGAGGTCCCTTCCCATCTCTGATCTACAACGTTAGCGTCATGGGGGACTGGCCAACGAAGGCTCAGTCAAGGGAGAATGAGTGTATTTGATAAGCCAGCTTCTGAAAATGACCAATGATGCACAGTGGGTGGGTCCAGTTTTCCATTTCTGAACACCCCAAGCATTCTGCTACTGCTCATGTCTGCCAGGAAATAAAGGACTTTTGAATGGCTGCTGAGGCATAAAATGGCACTAACTAGAAAGTGACCTGTTTTCCTTTGCTCCCTTCCACCTCTTTTTCTTTTTATTTCTCTCTCCCCCCTCTCATCTATCTCTAAGTCTCTGTTTTCTTCTCTCTGATTCATATTCACTCTCTCTCCCCACCCCCACCCCTCAGCAAGGACTGCAGAAAGTCCCTAGGTGGGAAGGGACTGAGCAGCAGCAGCAGCCACAGGCTCCTGCTACCAGCTGCCTATCTCCCCCATCCAGGCAGACACATGGCTGTCAACATGACACCTCTGATTCTTTGCATCTGTTTTTTTTCCTATTCTTAGATTCGTGAATGAGTGTTGGAAATGGAATGGGTCAGGCTATAACTTTGTGAGAGCTCTAAAGGTCCAGGGCTAGAAGCCCAGACAGATCTGGCTGCCTGCACAGCCCCAAGGAGCAACATGCAGGACCCAGCTCAGCAGTGAACCAGACCCAGCCTCCATTATGCTATTTTCTGGAATGGCTTCATCCATCAGTCACGCTGCCACTGAAAGGGAGCCTGGTAGAAGTAAAACTTTCTAACAAATATTTCAGTTTGAGCCCACACTCCCCCTCGAATCTGAGGTAGTACTGTGGGGAAGAGTGTCCTCCCTCAGTCTGGAGGGTAGGGTTGTAATCTATTCTTGCTGTATTTACTCAGTATATATCCCTTTATAAAAGCTAATTGATGTTAATAGTTAAATGGCCCTAATTACAGGATCAATGACATTAGGGTAATATTAATTATAACTGATAAGTGACAGTTGGGGAAAAGACTCTCAAAGCAGAGATTTAAGCCAGCAGTATTAGGAAGATACCCCCAACACATCAGGAGTAAACTAGAGTCCCAAGGTGAAAAGGTTTTCTTGCTTTGGGCACCCTACTTGCCAGTGAGAATATCCACTGGAAGAAGCCCTCCCAGAGTTCACATGGACCACCCTACAATGTATAGTCAGTCTCTACAGCCCTGTGTTTTCTGCCAAAACTGACGTCTGGTAGACATACACTTACCTAGAAGAACTGAAATGCATTGGTTCTTCCTACCCTGGTTGAAAAAAGGAAGATCTTACCTAGTCCCTTACTACGTGGAAAATGCTAATGAAACAAGGCTGTAAAGCAGGGCACCCAAGCGATGTGGAGATCTGCAAACCAGCCACAGTTTCCTAGAGGGAAAATTCAGGTCTAAGAAATTTCAATAGACCCTGAAAGGCGAAGCTTGGGTTTCCTCTCCAGAGGCAAACAATGCCAAAATCCACACATTGGCTTTCTCAACCAAAATAACACAATTAGCAGGGCCTCCTTTAAGACACACACAAGTGACATGTACACCTAAAAGATGATGTTCAATAATGGGCATTATCCTGAGGGGCTGGTTAACGTTAACAGGCTTAATGCAAATTGGAACACAGTCCGTCTCCCCAAACTGCCCTGCCATATTAATTGTTCAACCTGGAGGGGAAGGATTTCCTTCGTGTGGGTTATACTGAATGTTATCCAGTCCCTCAGGACTTCTGCTCCAAAAGCAAACCTTAATTTTCAGAGACAAACATAGAACTTGAGAACTGGAGAGGTCCCGAGGAATCAGCCAGCCCCAGACCTACTAAGAGCACCAATCCTTTCTTCTCCAGCTCAGACAAGTAGTTGGGCTACCTCTGCCTGGCGCATAGTAGGTGCTTAGGCAATATGCATGAACTGACAGCTAGAAAACCTAAAAACAGGGAACTCCCAGCTAAAGTATGTCACTCATTCCTTGTTTTGGGCAACTCAACTGTTAGGAAGGGTTCTTTCCCCTTACATTGAGCCAACATATATTTCCCTACAATAATTTCCCCTTGCTGGCCCTAGCTCTGCACTCCCAAGCCAAGTTAAAAAAAAAAAGTCTAATCCTCTTTCCATGTGACTGAAACTTCCATGATTTGAAATAAAGAAGGCACATGGACAAATCTTCAAATACTTGACGAGTCCTATTACATTCTTTCTTGGTTATCTTTCTTCACTGCAATGGATTAAACACATTCAAAATTTCCAGTCACCTCACCAAGCTGGCTTCTGTGATTGTCTGTGTCCCTTCCAAAATGTTATACCCAGGAAAGGACTCAGTTGTCCATATGGAGTTGGTCTAAAGCAGAATACAGGAAGACCAGACCAGACGCAACATTTCTATTAATGCAGCCTAAGACGGAATTAGCTTTCCCAGCAGTCATATCCCACTGTTGACTCACAACAGTAAGTCCACAATCCTCTGTACATTGTAGGTCTTTTTCCAATGAATTGCAGTTTAGCCACATTCTCCCCACCCACCCTGTACTGAGCTACCTTGTATCTGAATCTAAGCACTGTAGATTTATTGAAATTCCTCATGGGAGCCCTTGTCCACCATCCTAGCCTGTCAAGATATTTCAAGGTCCTCATTCTGCCATATATAATACAGTCATACATCCTTCACAACTCTGAGAAGCATGAAATCTGTGCCTTCATCCAAATCAGTGACCAAAAAGTTATTTACTAACAATTAAATTGTTAATTTTAATTAATTGAATTTAATAACTAAATTATTAAAAGTAGCAAGGGCACATACGGAGACTTGGAGTACTCCACCAGGGAATTCCCACCAATGCATTAATCAACATGCTTGGGTTCCACTCTAGAGGCATGTAATCCACAGTCAGCCACTTTTCTCCCTTAGAAGCTACTGGAAAGGGCTCTGTAAAATCCCACTGTAGAAATCCAGATATAATGTGTCCATAGCACTGTCCTGGCTTAGTTTGGTAATCTTCACAAAAAAGGACACGAGGCAAGCCTTCTGTGACTGGCTCTTAAGCAACTCATGCTAGCTTTCTGTGATCACCACTTTCCTAATGTAAACTAGGCTTTTCAGGAGCTGTTTCTAGGATTCTGCATAAATTCAACTTCAAGTAGATAGGCTCAGAGTTTGAAATATTTGCCTTCCTCCCGTGGGATGACATCTTCAGGTCACCATCAACAGGTCAGCAATCCCATTCTCAAGTCCTTCCAGAACCCTGGGATGTGATTCACACAGTCCAGATGACTTGAACCTCCTAAGCAGAGTTCAAATCCTGCCTCAGGCACACTACTTAGGTGTGTGACCCTTGGCAAGTCACTGAACCTGTCAGTCTCAGTTTCCTCATCTGTAAAGTGGGGACAATATTAGCCTCATAGGGTTGCTGTGTCATCAGGTAAGATAATGTATGTTAAGTGCTTTACTGACCTCAAAGTGGCATATAAATACCAGCTAATGTTACTACCCTTCCTGGTCCCAGGCTCATCTGCCTGGGTAGAGAAAAGCAGAAGAAACCTAGTGAACTGAATAGTTCTACCTGATCATAAGTCTCTGTTATCACGGTCCCTTCCAGCCTACACAGCAGCAGTACTGACCCTTCTTGGGCCTCCTCCTCCTCCTCTCCTCAGGGGACCATTTACTACTTTTACTATCTATTAGAAATATTATTTACTACTTTTACTATGTATTGCAAGCTCTGGCTCCTACAGGGCCACTCCCCTCTTCTCTTCCCACCCTCATTCAGAGGCCTTTCCAGTGGGGCATCCACGTCAGTCCTGTGAGGAGCCCTCCTTCTGCTGAATGTGACTGAATCCCCCAAAGTTTACCCTAAGAGACTCCTACCTCTGCTTTTGATCTCACTTTGCTTTTATCTGGGGGAAGGGTTCTTTTTAAAAGAAAAAAATATTTTGATGGTTGTATTTTAATATAATTGGTTTCAATGTATTTCATTTTAGACATTTAAAGTATGATTCTGAGGAATCCGTGGGCCTCACCAGACTACTAAGGGGTTCCATGGAATAAAAAAAAACACATTGAGAGCTCTTAAATTTAAGGAATTTAAGAGTTCTTTGGAAACTGGACATTGTTTCACTCACTGTACATGCATCCTCAGCACCTAACACTAAGCCTGGCATAGAGCAAGCTTTAATAAATGCTTTTTGGTTGATCCGTAGCCTGTTTCTGAATTCTCTGACAGCTACTCTACTGGAGCCTTGGGCACATGTCAGATTACGTCTGACTTTCACCTTCTTCTTGGATCATAAACAATATTCTTATCTTTTCAATTTTGCAAACCAGTTTCTCTTTACAGTACAGGCTAAGTAATAGTACAGGAACTTACAGTGCGGCATAACACCTGGTCACTTCTCCCTTAAAAAAGATGAAACTGTCAGCAGGCAAACAGTGCCTCAGCCCCTCTGCTTCTGGCAGAGGGGGACCTCAAACATACGTCCACGTTCCCAGGCATTCCTCCATACCCACTTTGGGATCTTTCTCCTCACTAAGTTTCCCTAGCTGGTATGTGCCCTCCTCCTACTCTCCCCCAAATGTTGGGCACCAGTTTTCTCCTCCAGTTGAAGGATTACCTCCTAAGAGCATCCTTGAAGACCATGGGATCACAGATTTAGAAGAAGTGCCAAGTCCAACCCCTTCCTCATTTTACAGACATGGAAACTTCACAGCAGTGAAGTGTCTTGCACAAGGTCATGCCAATAATCTAAATGTCTGAGGTGAGTTCTTCCTGACTCCAGAGCCAGCACTTCAGTCACCACACCACAGGCTCTCATTGCATACGTTCTTGAGAACAAAGAGTCCTCCAGGATGGTCCTTTTTATCTTGGGATCTCCATCATGAGCCCAGAGAACAGCAAAAAATTAATGCTCTCTAAGTGCTTTTTCATCCAGTTATCTAAATTTCTGAAAATAATAATACTACTCTGCTTTCTTCCTTAAAAAAAGTCTGTGCTTTTCACTGCCATATTACAATCACAAATTATATCCCATCAAATCTCAGGGATACTTTTGAGGCAAATGTTTCCTCTGTGGAGTTACTTTCTGTAGCATACACATACCGTGCACTATGTCAGGTATTCCCCTAACAGTTTATGAATACAATGTGGCCCTCATCTTGGTGCAGCTATGAGCCATTAAAACAATATTATTCTTTTTCTCTAGTTTGCCACTGTATCTTGTGCATTACTGAACACCTCCGTTACCCTCCCTCCTGTGACGCGCATGTTCCTCTCGACAGCTCTGAAAGCCCTCGAATCAGCTCAGCCAGTCTCCAGTCAATCACCTTCTTTCTGGACCTCACTACATTCACTCCATCCCTGGGCAAGAGACTGTTATTCTTTTCTCTTAGGCCATGTCTAGAAAGCCCAGACTGTCTTCTAAGACAGGCTGTTCAGTCTCCATGCTCTGCTTCCTCTTCTAGGAAAAGATCTTTACCTTCAATGAGCAACAGTGGGAAAAGATGCCACCTGTAACACCTCTATGTGCTTAAGGTTCCTCCCAGGACTCTGGAATCCCCAGCTAGACTCTCCAAGCTTCTCGTGGGAACAACCTTAGTTTCCATATGGATCGCCAGTAGTGGCTTTAAGTCTGGCAAGCGTCTCACCAGCTCATTTTGAAGGCATAGCTGCCTCAGCTGCCACACCACAGATTGATATCAGGTCCCATCCCTCCAATTTTAGCCTCACAAAAAGGTACATTCTTTTCAGGACACACACTTGAGTGCAATCTCATCATAAAAGCTACTAGGTAGAAATACCAAATCAGGATTACACCTTTCCCAACAATGCAGAAAGCCCAAGGTGCACTTTCAAAGCAAAGATGCAATTTAGCTACTGTTAGGCAAGTTGGAAAGCCTTCCCAGGCAGCCACTGTCTGGAGCTCTTTCTACATGGCAAGATCCCACTTTTCAAAAAATTCCCTCAATCCCCAGGGACTGGGTGGAAGAGGGCTTTACTAGAATTACATCTGACTCCATTACTGCAACCCCATAAATTACTTGGCCCTACTATCTCTCACCATTTGCAAGAAAACACTTTTAAAATTTAAAGATGCCACCTACAATTACTTCATTAGCAATCATCTTGCACCTTAATTTTCATCATACAAGTACTTAGGAATCTGTCATATTTATTTTTTGAAAAAAAGAGAGAGAAAGAGAAAGAGAGAGAGAGAGAAAGAGAGAGAGAGAAAGAGAGAGAGAGAAGGAGGGAGGGGGTGGAGGAGAGAGGGGGAGAGAAAGGGGAAAAGAGAGGGAGATCTGGTATGCCACCCTTGGGTGCCTATAGCTCCCAAATAGGATGCTTTTCATAGGAAAACCACCATCCCCAGGCTTCAGTGATTGACAGATTTGGGGATTTTAAGTGCTTCACTGCTGTAATATTGTTTCCCCCAAAAGACTATAAACTCCCTGAAGGCAAGACCCATTTCTGGTTTTGTCATTATGTCCCCCAGCACTTAGCACAGCACATGGAACAGAATAAGCATTTAATAAATAGACAGTTCATTGCTTGACTAATTGTTCAATTCTATTTATCATTCTGCCTAGTCAGAAATATTTAGGTTTTTTTCTTGTTAGCAACTTCCACAAGCCTCTGGTAAGGTGGAGAATGCAAAGGACGTCATCTATCCTTCTGCACAAAGAAGAAACAAGCTCGGAGACCTTATGTCGCTTGTCCATTGTCACACAGATTAGCAAAGGTCAGCACCAGGACTTAAGCCCAGATCATCCAACTCTGATTCCAGGACTCCTCCTACCTCAGCCTCTGCCTCTACTGAGAAATTAAAAGACAATAACAAAGTCTGATCGCTCTCTGATCTGAATCTTATTATTAATGATAATAATGCCCTAAGGTTGGTTAGCAAAATACATGTATCATCTTCGTTGGTTTTTCAACGTTCTCCATCATGAAGTCCCAATTTCCAAAGGGGCTGTGTTCTAAAAGTCCCCACCTAAGTGACCACTGGGAAACCAAATGCATTTGTCCCTGTATGGGCATGTGGGTCCCAAGCCAGGCCACAAAAGCCTAGGGCTGCCCTAATGGCAGAGGGCTGTGCCAATGGTCCTATGGAGTCTGACCGCTGCATATAGATAATTAATGTTCTAGCTGGAAATGCATCTGGAGCTCAACAGCCGACTGCTAGGGGCTCACCATGTTCTTCTACCCTGCCAGTGGAAACATCAGGGACTCCCCATTACACTCAGCCTGGGCCAGGATAAGCCATTAATCTGGGCTGTCACTGGGCCAGGATGAAGGGCCAGGGGGAGCCAGGCCCTGCACCCTTCTCAGGCCTGGTCAGCTTCCCATGAGCCCCTGTGCCAGACAGAGCTGACCACCATCCCAGAAGAGAAAACTGATCTAAACAAAGTCATCTACAAATCAATTTTAAATCGCCAACTCAGATCATTGTGGCGTCCCAATATTAATGACTGGCTCATCCATGTGTATTTTGGGGGACAATCACACCCAGCATCATGGGCAGTCTTTGTCAAAGGAGGAAACCAGGTATAGTGGGAAGAAGTTTGGTCTCAGAGTCAGGAAAGGCAGGTTCAAATCCCAGTCCTGGAACTTTCAGTTGTATGACACCCCACCCCTAGAGAGGCATGGAGCCTTCAGGACTCAGTCTCCCTACCTGTAAAAGGAGAATGAACCACTTCCTGCTAGAGGAGTCCCAGACTTCAAATACATAATGAGACACACATTTCTGTATGTAAGCAATGTGGGAATTATTCTGTTGGCCTGTATATATGCGCTGAGGGTTTTGTTTCTCTTTTTTGCTACTCAACTGGGTGGGCAGTGGGAGGGGGAAATAATAAATGCTTAAAAGAGAGTGAGAGAAGCAGAAATAGAGAAGGAAAGGAGGAGACTGGCAAAGGGAGGGAAGGAGGAAGAAAAGAAAGAAGGAAGGAGGGAAGGAGAGAAGGGAAGAAAGGAAAGAAGGAGGGAAGGAGGAAGGAAAAGAAGAGGAAAGGAAGAAAGAAAGGAGAGAAGGGAAGGAGGGAAGGAGAGAAGGGAAGGAGAGAAGGGAAGGAGGGAAGGGAAGGAGGGAAGGAGAAAAGGGAAGGAGGGAAGAAAGGAAGGAGGGAAGGAGAAAAGGGAAGGAGGGAAGAAAGGAAGGAGGGAAGGAGAGAAGGGAAGGAGAGAAGTGAAGGAGGGAAGGAGAGAAGGGAAGGAGAGAAGGGAAGAAGGGAAGAAAGGAAAGGAAGGAAGGAGGAGGGAAAAGAAGAGGAAAGGAGAAAAAGAGGAAAGAAAGAAGGGAAGAGAGAAAGAAACAAGGGAAGGAGGGAAGAAAGGAAGGATCCACCAGGCTGGAAGGATTTCTAGAATGAGAAATCCCCAGAGAAGATCAGGACCCCTCTGAATCCCACCAAACATCCCAAGCCTTCTCCGAAACAGGGGAAAAGGCAGGGAACCAGCCAGCAAAGGTAGGAGTAATGCAGAATCCCAGCTCCACAACCCCCCCACCACAACATGTGTCGCATTCACACTCGGAGAGGTGCTGAGTACACATGACTCCATGCCATTCTCCTGGCTTCTCCTGCGATTCCAGCAGCAGGGTGGCGACTGAAGAGGAACCTGATGGATACCTGTCTGCGGGTGCAGCAGGTGGAAAGCTGACACCATCTTGCTGTCATCACAGAACACGAGGAACATATTGATCTACCTGTAGACACACACCCAGATGGCTCAAGTGCTATAAATACCCATTTTCTCTGGAATGCACACAGTCATTTCTTTGCTTTGCTGATTGAAGACTAGCTGTTTGTAAACAAAGCAACACAGGGGATACCCAGACCCTGTTCTCCCACCTGGGCACAGAGGACAAGAGTATGGGATGTGGTATCAGGAGCCCCGGGTTCAAATTCTGCTGTGTGACCCTGGACAAAACATTTAACATCTCTGAACCTCAGTTTCTTCATCTCTACAGTGGGCTGGTATGGGAATTAAAGGTCACTGTGGAGATTAAATAACATGCCAAATCCCAAAGGATTAGATTTGAACTCAGGTCTTCCTGACTCCAGCTGTCTTCACACCCAAAATTACCTTGCATTTACTAAATCCTTATGTATGTACATGATCATGCATAGACAGAATATAAACTCCTCGGAGGCAGGAACTATCTCATTTTCATCTCTGTATCCCCAGGGCCCATAAATCAAACCAAAAATAGATCCTGATGTACAAACACTCGCTGGAGGGGGTAGAGCGTGGCTTCTGGAGTCTGAGGTCCTAAATTCAAATCTCACCACGGATGCTCCCTGTGTGACTCTAGGAGAGCTGCTTCACTGCCCCGCTCCCCGTTTTCCTCATGAAGGGTTTGGCCGTCACCACCACCACCATCATTTCTATGGCTCTTACTAAAACCAGCGCATTCTCTATGGTCTCTTCCAGCTGGAAATCTACAGTCTTTTGAACCTCTTCTGTGTCTGGGTCTCCATTTCTCCTTCATAAAAAAAGGGACCGGACTAACTGACCCCTCAAGGTCCTCTCAAGTTTGAAGGCTATGATCCTGTGTCCGACTCCTACCTGTGTGACAATGAGCAAATCACGACCCAAATGTCAATCTCCTCATCTGTGCAAGGAGACAGCATACCCACCTCGCAGCTTCGTCTGACAGTCTCAAATGAAAAAATAGAGGGTGTTCCAAAAGTCTGGGGGCAGTGCGGTTTGGGGCTCCTAAAGACTAAGCCTGCCCTGCCCCAGACTTTGGGGTGCCAGCAGCTATAAAGCAGTTTATAAATCGTTTGAAGCACTGTTTAAACAGCAGCCATTGTAGTGATTGCTGTTCTGGCTGAGACAGGGGTGTTCCTCCTTCTCCACTGAGTATCTGAAAGCAGTCGGCCCCTTTCCTCCCACTTTGAATTCTCAGTTCTTAATGTACCATGAGCTGGGAAATGATAACCAAATGTGGTAAGACTGTTAAATAAGAGTAAACAGGCTGGACAGATAGATAGCTAAAGGGGCTCCCCTCTGAGTTAGCTGCATGAACTTTGGGGCCAAGATTTTGCAGCACTGACTTTGGGTGACCACAGATTAATGTTCCATGACTTCCAAGTTCTCAGATGGGTTCTGAATAGCTGTGGCTGGCAGGTTCCAAGCAGTGGTATGCTGGTATTCATTTAACAACCAGCTCACCAGGGGTGGGGGGGGGGAAGTATGTATGATAATATACTTTCAAATTTAAACTGCATTATTAACATTTTCAATGTTAATTTTTGATATCCAATTCTTCAATAATTCAACATTTCCCACTAACGTTAACAGTTAACATTACTTCTTTAAGTCCAGACAATCAGCAAAACAGTTCATTAAACTCTGACTTGTAACATTTGCCGAATGTTGAGGTGTGAATGCTCAAACTGAAAATTTAACCATCCGCTCTACAGAGTCAACAGGCGCTGCCTTTAACACACCCTGGTTCTAAAGAGGAGATGTGTTATTTCTTGTAAAATATGCATTTCTCATCCCCCAGCCCTCCCAGAATGCTACTGCAGGGCAGTCTGCACTAAAATGCACCATGTCGTTATTTCAGGTCTCAAACTCTGGGATTAACAAATTTCAAATGTCCTCTCTGACAAAGAAACTAGAGGGGAGAGGAGAGATTACAGAACTTGGCATGAGATGACCCAAATTCAAATCCTGCCCCCTGCTATCTTGGAGAAACTGGATGAATCACTTAACCATAGTGGGACTCAGTTTCCTCACCTGTAAAATGAAGGAGGTGACACTCAATGGCTTCTATGGTTTCTTCCACCTCTACAGTCTCATACTTATCTTTTTTTAAACCATATTTCATTACATACATGTGTATGTATATGATGTACATGGAGAGAGAGGAAGCACCAAACACATAAATATAAGAAAATTACCACCAAAATTTTCTCTCAGTACCTTAATTTTTTTCAAAGACAATTATAGGGTTTATCTTAACGTTAAAAATTTTTAGATCAGGAGTAGAACATAGGAAAAGCTGCATTATTTACAGCTCATAATGACCCACTCCTGGAGTCACCCAAACCAAGTTCAATTTCAAACCAATCCCACACAGTGCATTATATTAAATCATATCACTGAGCTGGAGCTGACCACACATCCATACCTGCTCACTGCATAAGGAACAAGAGGGATATTTTGAAACAAGGTCAAAAGAAGAAGACATCTTCTCAATTCATTACCTACGAATTCCCCCCGCTTCAAGCTTGGGTTTTGCCTCTGCTGAAACAGGGAATTCAACAACAGTCTCAGCATAAGGCTGATATTCACTAATTGTTTGCCCAAATATAAGCCAACAGACTAGACTGGGGTGGGGGAAATCCTCATACCTTAGTTTGTATTATCTTCTCTAATTATTATCATTATCATCTACTGAATGCATTTTAAAGTTATTATTATGACAAAATCATATGGAAAAATAAGGATTCAGCCAAAAATCCTTCCAGGAATGGGGTGGGACCAGGCAGTTAGTTAACAGGAAACAGCAGCCCTCTTATAAAGCAGCTGAAGGCATCTTCAATCCTAATCCCAGTGGGGGAACTCCAGGAGACCTTTCTCAGCCCTCACCAGGGAATTTCCAGGGAGTTCCAGGTCTGACCCCATTCCCCTGCTTTGTTAGTCTACAGCTGATTTTATTTGTGTAAGAATTAATTTCTAATTTGGGTTTTCTCCTCTGCCTTATATTCCTGATGCCTAGAACAGTGCCCACCGTACACCAGACTACTAACAAATGTTTCTTGACCAAAAGAGAAATTAAAAAAAGAAATCCTCTCCCATTCCTTTGCAGAGGTGGGGGTTCACAGGTGTGGAGCAGTACATAACATCATGTGTCATAGATGCATCATTTGGCGTTTCTGATTTTTTTAATCTTTTTTTCCTCTTTTTACTTAAAAAAAGAGATCTCTGTTATAAGGGTATAAGATGTCTGTTATCTCTTTGAGATAAGGAGAGAATTTAAGTGGTGCTAAAAGAAACCAACAAAAATGTATTTCAAAAAATAAATGCTTGTTGATGAAAAGACTGATCTTAGCTGAGTATTACCACAACCTTGGAAGACAGGTGCTCCAAGCATTACTCCCAATTTATAGATGAGGAGAGTACATCTCTGTGCAAACATTAGTCAGGAAGACCAGAGGGTCATCACTTAAGAGCTAAAAGGGGTCTCCCAGAGGCCATCTTGTCCAAACTTCTCATTTCATGAATGCTGAGAAAACAGAAGTGACTCGCCTAAGGTCACACAGTTACTAAGCATCAGAATCAGCATCAGCATTAGAAGACTTATACTTTGCCCTTCACTTCTTCCTTTTAGAGATGAGAAAACTGAAGTCCAGAAAACTTGGGTATTTTTACCAATGCCACACGAGGTCAACAAAACCCAGGTTTTCGGACTCCAGGTTTTATAAACTGCCTTCTTGTTCCTAGCTACGTTCCACTTTCAGACACTGAATCGTTTATAGGTTAAAGGTCATACACCTCTCAGAAGGGCTTCAGGAGAATGGACCCAGGCAGGGGAGGCTCAAGAACCCAGGTAATTAGGGAATGAGGGCATCATACAAAGGACATTTCCTCCAAGAGAGAAGAGCCAAGCATCGGTGGGCAGCTAGCTCCTCTCGTTCCTGGGCAGGAATGAGGAGGGCTGGGTAAATAATCTCTTCACCTCCTGAACCACAAGCCACAGGAGCTCTTTCTCTTGCCAGGCCTGGGCGTTCCATTTGAGAGGAAGCCTGGTCAAGTGGTTACAGCTGGAAGCTGTTGGGGCGGATTGTAGGGAGGGGAAAAGTCAACCTTGACCTTCCTTCCTTGGAGAGGCCAAGCTAAGGAAATCACTGGATATCTCTGATCCTTTGATTGGACATTGATCTGTTCAGAACATCCTAAATCCAGAGCTGAAAGAGATCTGAGGAGCTACCCTCTTGTTTTACAGGTGAGGGGACTGAGGCTTAGAGTAATTAATGGGATGTATCTGAAGCCCTTCCCCACCTAGGAAGTAGGACTCTTCCTGACTCTAAGCCCAGTCCTGTCCACATTACGTCATAGCATCTAGCCTCAAAGCGCTGGGAGCCCTCGGTAGGACTGAACCACTTTTCCTTGTATCCCACCACATAGGAGATTCTTGCTAAATGTTTATTAAATGTTACTGAAAGCGCTTCATCTGCCAGAGCTTATTAGAGCTTATAACTGAAGGTCTACAGGAGTCTTCTTGGCCATCAACCAACCTTTCTAGTACGCCATTGAGAAGACTTAACAGATGAGCCTGGGAACCACAAAGCTTGGGATAAGATGCTCCTGAATTCGACATTCCCATGTTCATTCATAAACGTCAGCCTCTGAGAGGTCTCCATTTGGACTCTGGGGAAGAGGGAAAAACCTAAAAGTGGAGTTTACTATTTTCAAAGGAGTTTCAATATGGGGAGAACTCAAGAATCCTGTTCTTCGGGCTAAGTTTATAGTCTGAAATATGCTTCTTGTAAGAAATAATTTAAAAATGTGGAATCTAAAATTAAGCAAAAATAACATACAATATGTTCAGCCTTGAGATTTGCCAGGACTCAGCCAAGTTTACCATAAACAGAAGGCAGAAGTGTCTATTTTTAACTCTGCAGCCCTTGGGTGATTAAAATTTTGAGCCATAATAAACAATTTCTTTTCCCTCTTTGCAACTTAATTTCTCATTTGAGAGTGCAGTCTTTTTGGTTGTGGCAGATCTAGGCTGAGCACTTCATGCTTTTAAATTCTTTCTTTTTAAGTGTCTTTGCAAATTCAATTCCACTCAATTATCAGTTATTAAGTATCTGCATGTGCAAGGCCAAAGATGAGCAATGACAGCCCTTCCCTTTGAAAAGCTTACTCTGTGCAGGGCACAGAGTAATATGAGGCAGAATGCAACAGGGGCAAAGGAGCAATTTAGGTGCAGTGCTCTAGGAAAACTTGAGACAATGAATACAGCGATCACAAGAATGAACAGACCAAGCAATGGGCATTTATGAAGCACCAGGTACACCGTGCTAAGCTCTGGGGGTTACAAACCAATCCATGAGTCAATCAATAAGCATTCATTAAACATTTCCTCTGCACCAGCAGGCATAATGCTGAGTGCTGGAGAGCCAAAGTAAAAACCGACACAGCTCCTGACCTCCAGAAGCTTCCATTCTGATGGACCGAGTGGCACATACATAAATGGGTATCTGGAAGGGGAAGAACACTTTCATCTCGGAGAATGGAAGCAGGCTTCACATAAGATGAAAGAACGAACTGTGTGACTTTGGACAGACTATTCCATCTCCCTGAGCCCCAGTTTAAAAATGGATAATTACACTGAGCTGCCTCTCTCACAGGGCCCTTGTAGAGAAAGCACTTTGTGAATCTTCCAAGGGCTCTGTAGAAAAGTGACTTCATGCTAATACGCCAAGATCAATGCCGGTTTGGGAACTCTGTAAACACACCATACACAAAGTTAAATAGACCTATAAAACCATGACTCTCAGACAGAAATAAAGGATGAAAAAAAGGCAGTGGCATCATACCGAGAGACAAAATGCCTGTGTGAAGATGGGGAATCCTCACATCTGATCCCCAACCTGGCACTCACCGCCGTGGGACCCTGGATAAGTCACCTAACCTGGCTGAGCTTCAGTTTTGTCACCCGTAAAATGGAGATGAGGAGAGCTGTGGAAGCTTCCTCGCAGGATTGTTCTGTTAAGAGGGAATCATGAGCAGAAAGCCGGCGCTGTTTTTAAAGCGCTACGACAACATCAGCCGGCGTCACTGGTGGGACGTTCCAGCCTCTCCTGCTGGCTGACGGTGATTTTATGCATCCCCTTTCTATGGGTTGCAGCCCCCAACCCCTGCCTTCTCCTGCCTTTGTCCATCTCTGCCAATCACCTTCTCCCTACTCTGGCTCTGCCGGCTTCTTTCAAGGAGGAACTTTGCTTTAAATCTTCTTGGTGCTCATCACTTCCACTCTATCCCCTGGCATTCCCAAGGCAGCCTGGACTGTATTATAAAATCTGAGCATCTCCACACTGGGAGGGATGGAAGGGATGGATCACAGATTTAGAATTGGGAGGACTTTGGAGATCACTTGGCCCAATCCTGTCATTTTATGGGTAAGGGGACTTGACCAAGGTCACACAGTCTAGCTCTTATCATGGTCCTTGGCATTCAGTAAGCACTAAATAAATGCTCCATTCATGGCATTAATAATGCCACTGAGGCAGGGCCTAGTGAACCAGTGTTCAAATGAGGCTAATATTTCAATTAAGTGATAATGAGAAAGTGAGCTCCCATAGAAAAAAATCACTGAGGGGGACTGGGAGGCAGCTGGCCCAAACTTGGTATCTTATATAAGAGGAAATACGTGGTGAAGAGACTTGTCCAAGGTCACACAGACGTTACGAGACAGGATATGAACCCATGTCCTCTGACTCCAAAATACAGTACCTATTCCACTGAGTAACACCTTTATGCCACAGAAAGTTTCCTCCTTAGAATGAGAACCACTGAAGTGAATGAAGGGCTCACATGGAGCCTTTAATTATAACACACTAATTAACTGGCAGGAAGCAGCATCTATCACTTCAGGGATCAAATTTCACTGTTTGCAGAGTCCTTTCTCTGGACAAGCTGCCCAGAAAGGATGGTGCGTCTGGGAAGGGGTGAGGGGGTCCCTGAGTTACTTGGAGCAGCCTCTCTGAGGGCAGAGTTGGAGGAAGCCACCCAGGGGCCTTTCAGGGGAACCCGAGGCTGCCAGCACCCGGAGATGACTTGAGGTGTGTTCTGAAGCCACAGGACTCTGGGAAGCATCATGAATCAAGTTCCTGTAGCTGCCCTCTTGGGAGGAGGTGGTAAACATGGACCTATAATACAGAGGAGAGAGAAGGACCCCCAAGGTGGTTCCATGTCTGGAGTCTGTCTGCAAGGGGCTTATTTTCCCTGCTAACTGCCAGGCCTGGGGCCCAACGCCTTGGAAGGGGCTCTCCTTCTTCTCGCCTGTGATCTGTCTATCTCTCCCTCCCTTTATCTCTGTTTCTCTGTCTCTGTGTCCAAGTCTCTCTCTGTTTCTCTTTCTCTCCAACACAGTAAACAATTCACATAACCCACATGAGCCAGTAAGGTGACGTATGCATGAAGACCTGAGTCTAAATCCAGCCTCAGACACTAACTAGCAGTCTGAACCTGGGCAAGTCCCTTAACCTTGGTCTGCCTCAGTTTACACTTCTGTAAAAATGGATATAACCCTAGCACCTACAGCCCAGAGCTGTCCTATTTGTAAAGAGCTTTATTAGCTGGCTAATTATGATGATTAGCACATAAATCAGAAGCTTCCATTGGCCTTGAGCTTGTGAAGTTCAGCCCAACTGGGCTCCACGCATCATGCATGTCTGAAGAACCTACCGTGTGCCAGACAGTGTGCTAGGAGCTGGAGATGGAGAGATGGAAATAAAGCATAATCCTTGCCTCCAAAAAACTGACTTTCCACTAGGGAGGGGAAACATGGGCGCAGATAATTTAGATAATTCAATGCAGATATTTGGAAGACCCAAAACTAGAAGAGTTTCCTGTAGATGATCCCTGAGCTGTACTGCCAAGAGTCCCAGAGGTGGAAGGAAGAAAGGAGTGGATTCTAGGCAGGGGACACAGCCTATACAAATGCTCAGAGTCAGGAAATGACTGGCCAGACACTTCCTTTACAAGTAAAATGGGGGTGTGTTTGGAATATTCCTCACCCATCCATTCTCACACTGTCCATCAACAGTGGAGTTCATTAAGAGCTACACTGGATTATGTGGAGTCTATTTCCAACGAGTCATCCTATGTATACAGAACCACGAAATGTTTCATATAATTTTAAGAGGTGGAAGGAATGTCAAGTCCCACTTAGTCTAAGAGTGATTCTGTCCAATTCGATTCAACAATCATATATCATAAGGAGTTTCGAGGCACTCTATGAAGCAGTACTGGGTTGACCAAAATGGCAGCCCATCCCTGGCCTCAGAAGGCTTCCCTTAAATTGAAGCAGGAGTACAGAGATCAAAGAAACAGACTCCCAAAGATCAATTTCATCCCAAATGTCTCTTTCCTAGTCTAAAAATTAGGATTTTGGTCTGTATAATCTCTGAAGCGCTCACCAGCTCTAAATCCTTTTGAAGGAGGGATCCCTCTTGTATCCCTACAACACAGCCAAGGTAAACCTTTCCCTCTTAGACAATTCTGAGCATTGGCAAGGTCTTTCTTATATTATGATAGAATTAATATATTATATATTTATATAGTATAATTAACATATTTTATATAATTATGTTAAATTATATACAATCACATTGCACATATCACATATTATGTATAATATAATGAATAAATTATATATGCATATTTATATAATATAATTAACCTATTATATTTATATAACATAATTAATATACTTATATAATATAATTAATATATTATATTAAATTATATATACCATTACATTGTATATATACTATCGCATGTTATATATACAATTCAGATATTATAGTGAATCTACCTCCCATGCTTCCCCTCCATCCTCCCCACCACCGATCCTGAATCTGCTGTCTGGGGCCAAACCAGAATCCGAGCCTTCTTCCATATGAGGTACATTTATTTGGGAAGCCTCCAAAGAAAGGGTTAAGAGTAACTCCCCACCCCCACTCCCCAAGGATAGTCTCATTTATTTAATTTCCGAATCAATATTAAAGCTGACCTAAGTTTGGCATTAATTGAATGAGGGAAGGCAGTGGGATGTGGCAGGAAAGATGGTTGGCTTACAGTCAGAGGACCAGGGTTCAAATGTGACTTTGTCACTTACTGGATGACCCTGGGCAAGTAAGTGAATCACTTAGCCCAGCCTCAATGTCCAGCCCTGTAAAATGAGGGAGGTGGGACTGGATGATGTGGAAGGCCCCCTCCCGCTCCAAATTTATGATCCTTTCACCAAGTTTTTGAAAGGTTCTGGGCCCCTCCCCCAGGCCTTTTATACTATTCAAGCTTTTTATTAGGCCTAATGTTGATTGCATTCCCAGGGCATCTACTGGGTCGCATATAATTTGTCTAATTAAATTTAAAGAAGAGCTGTTTCTTGGGGCACCATTTCATCATTTCCCCTCATACTCCATGCTGTGGGCTCTAATGAGGACCTAAAAACACCATCGTAACTCGGCTTTGGTTTCAGCACAGATGAGCCTGGCTTGTTAAGACAGTCTTTGCTTGTCAGGAAAAATAGCTTTAATAAGTCATGGAATGTACAGAGTTTGATTAAGGCTAATCAAGGAGGAAAACCAGATGGGAGCACCAGGAACCAAACTTTAGTGTAACATGCGAAACTGGGCCTCTCGGCAGACGGATATAGCATCACATTTCTGGAAAGAATGGCTGGACAAAGGTGGGGAGACAGCCCCGATTTACAGCCAGACCACGTGGCTGCAATTCCCAGCCTCTGCCGCTTACCTGTAGGTTGTTGGGTAAGTCAAAAAGGAATCCAAGCCCTGCTGTTTACGACTGAGTGATGGAGTCACGTCCCCTCTCCCTGGCCCTCAGTTTCCCCACCTGTAAAATGAGCCTCCAGAATCTAAATTCAAGAGTTCTTGACTTTTTTTTTCAGGTAATGGACCCCTCTGGCAGTCTGGTGAAGCCCTTCTCAGAATCATGTTTTTAAATGCAAAAAATAACATCCAGAGTATTAAAAACAAAATTAATCACACTGAAATGCAGTTATTACATTATTCTACAAATCAAGTCTGCAGACCCTGGATTCAGAATCTCTGAATGATTACTAATAAGAACCTTCCTGGGCTCAATCTCTAATCTTGTGATCCTGCTAGGTCCTGTAACTTATCCCTTGGATTTATTTACCCTGAATAATTATTTCAATAAAGCAAACCAACATCTCCACCCACATGGATGGCAGGGGGAATAAGGAACTTTTGGGCACAAGCAGGGATTGCTCAGGGAAAGGTAAACAAATACATGAGCTCTAGAGAGTCACTTTTCATCAGCGTCTCTAACTTAGGGTCTCAGCGAGGTGCCTGGTGGGGGAGAGGAGTACAGAGATGGAGTGACTTCCCCAGACTCATAGCTATCAAGTATCAGAGATAGGTCTTTCTGACCCCAGACCCAGCATTCTATACCCTAGGCACAACAGATTGTGGAGGGATCTGAATTCTAAGCAGAAGAGTTCAAAACAATCCCTTATTAATTTTTTTTAATAATGAGAGTTAAGTGACTTGCCCAGGGTCACACAGCTAATAAGCATCTAAGACTGGATTTGAACTCGTACTCCTGACTCCAGGGTTGGTGCTCAGGCCTGTAGAGCCTGTACGTTTTTCGAGGGCTGTTCGAAGTCCTTTGGTGGGACGCAGGCTATGCAGACCTGGTCTGTGTTCTAAGGTTCCTCGCTGTCTCTAACATTCCATGTTAGAGGTTCTACCATTCGAGGTTCCTTCCAGCTTTCATGTTCCTAGAGTCTATAAAACTTAATTGTAGTTTCTGCCCTTTGGCTATAAAGCGACAGAAGGGACCTGTGGTATTTTTTTCACTATTTTCACTAGACATCCAAATAAAAAACAAGTGTCTGGGGTGCTTACATTTGGTATTCATCAGCTGTGATTTCCTCTTTTCCTTTCGATCACTTTTGTGGCTTGGCTTGGGAACCTATTTATTACAAAATTAGCACTTTTTCTTTTGAAGCCCATTCGCTGATGATACAGCTTTGACTCAAGACTTCGTATGGTTGTGTGAGTGGGGATGTTAGCACCTAGTTCAAAGTCCCAGCACTGCAGAGTTAGGACAGTGGAAATGTCTCATCCAGTCCCTTCACTGTGCAGAAGTAACTTCCAGTGGACACGAAGGTGTTTCTTGAAAAACCTACAGCTAAAATCTGAATATCTTAACTCTTCCCATTGTGAAATACTATCCCCCTCTTTATCACCATCTAACACATGGATGTAGGTCTGGAAGGGGCTCGAGGGGTCATTTAGTCCAAATCACTTATTTTGCAGGTGGGAAAACTGAGCTTCACAGAGTCTCACAGCATGACGAGATCCAAGGTTTGGAGTCAGAAGTGTGACTTCGGAGGTCATCTGATCTCAAACAACTCATTTTATCGATCAAGTATTTATTGTTGATTGCCTGACCTGGTCCAGTCCTCTCATTTTGCTAATGAGGAAACCAAAGCCTTTGGGGGTGATATGGCTCATTCATTAATAATTATAATAATTATTAATTAATTATTAGCATAGCTGCTGGTCCCATGGAACCTTCAGTCTTCCATAGACCTTTCAAAGTCATCGTTTCATCTTCACAAAAATCCCATGATGTTACTCTTCCCATTTGATAGATGAGGGAGGCTAAGACACTATGGGATTTGAACATAATCATAACAGAAGCTGGAGTGGATCCCAAGTCATCTGATTTCAATGGAAAGAACACTGGATTTAGAATTAAACCCTAATTCAGTTTATCTTTCCAGGACTCAGTTTACTCACCTGTAAAATGAGCACTGATAAAATTCTGAGAGACCTGAGATCCCACAATTCCAGTGTCTGTGCTCTGTCATCCCTACTGGGCTACTTCTCCCTGTCTTCTTTAAAACACTGGATAATAATAAAAAAGAGGCTCTAAATATTACAAAGCTTTCTTGACAGAGCCTGCAGACAACGCTGACACCCATGTGCTGATGTTACTCCAACTTTACAGATGGAGAAACTGAGTCTCAAGGAGTTAAATGACTTGTCCACGGTCACCCAGTTAGAAAGTAAAGGAGATGAGATTTGAACTCAGGTTACCTCCTAAAGTCTAGGGTTCTTAACACTATGCCATAGAAGACGTTTATTAGACACAAGACTGCCCCAAAGCTCTTATTCAGTAAATGGCATACGCTGGGATGGGGAGGCGTCCCCTGGAGCCCTCTCAGATAGAGGCTACTGAACAAGAGGAAATGGGAAGCATCTGGCCCAACTGAGGATGTGCCTCAGGTCACAAGGTGGTTCACCACCTTTTCCTGATTTTCCAGGAGGTAATAGAACACAGAAGCTGAATGAGAAAGCAGAGAGTTGTACAAAACGGACTTTAAACATTCTGCTTCTCTGAACTGAGAGGGGCAACTGAGCCAGGAAGGAAAGCTTACTGGTGTCTATGGACAGTCCCATAAAGAGGTACGTGTGTGTCTGTCTGTTTGGAGAGAGATTGCGTGCTAATATCCAAGGAGAACATTTACCTGTATATATGAAGAAACACATACCAATAGACTATATAAAGCAATGTGGGGCCAATTCTGGAATCAAACAACCCAGGATCAAATCCTGACTCTGGATTATGAGCTAGGCAACCTTGGGCCCAAACCTCCCCAGATCTTAGCCTCAGTTTCCCCCTCTGTAAAATGGACTGACTCAGCACCAGTCTCACACAGAGCCTTCCATACTAGGAATCCAGGGAAACATTTAAGTAAAGGATTATAAATAAGATCACAGATAAATCTTTCTTAATTTTCATTAATTTTCTAACTTCCATTAGATTAACACAGCACGAACAGCCCCCGTCTCCTCATCCCCCCTCTACGGACGGACACACACACACACACACACACACACTCTCTCTCTCTCTCTCTCTCTCTCTCTCTCTCTCTCTCTCTCTCTCTCTCTCTCTCTCTCTCTCTCTCTCTCTCACAGAACATTTTCAAACACCCAAAGGAAATAGCAAGGCCAGGGCTATCTGGCCTCCACATTTGCTCCCATGCTGTGAAGGAAGGGGGGAAAAAGCAACAGAGAGGCCTTTGGAAAGAAGAAAAGGATATAAAATGGCTTGGTGGGGGCTCTTTTGGATAATAATTTTCTATTTTTAAAAAATCCAGGATCTTAAAATACACCCCGTGCACTTTGTTTCAGACAAGGTTTTCTTTTTCCCTCCTTTCCCTCCTTTCTCTTCTCTTTCTTTCTATCTAATCGACACAAAGCACGGTCCCAAAAAGAAAAAGAAAAAAAAAAGGCCCTGACTCCCCAATCTTCAGTTCCACGCTGATCAGCAGGAAATTACCAGCAGTGGGTCGGGAGTTTCATGCCAAGAGTGAATTCTGAAACAAAAAGCCCTCTATTGTGTAAGGAAATCTGACATCAAGACCCTCAGCCATGTTCTAAACTCCAGTAATCCTTCTGTATGAGCTATGATTTGTTATATGTTTTTAACATGTGTAGCCCAAGTGCTCCGTCCCCTCCTCCTCAAAAAGAAACAGATTTGAAGTTTTTCTAGAGCTTTCTCTATTCTGAAACTCCCTTCCTGTCCACCCCTCCCCCTGCTCCCTACTAGGCCCACCAAACTCACAGAGAGCTGACCAATGAATCCTTGGAGGTTCCTAAGTCTGAACGCTCTTTAACCTCCTCACCTCAGAGTCCTTTGCAAACATTTGCAAAAACACCTTGGCAGATCCGAGAGTTTAATTTACTTCCAAGTTACCTGAGCAAAGGGTTTACAGTATTAACCTTATCTGCTCCCGGCCGATGTTGAGAGAAAGTTTGCTCCTTGGGTAAACCCCAAGTGCGCTGACATTTAACGGCCTCGAACATAATAATTACTTAAAACACACATACCCATACCAAAAACATACACAATCTTCACGAGATGGACAAATTGAGCAGAGCCAAGTTATGGTTTGAAATCAGAAGGCAAAACTGTTCCTAGGATTCCCTAATCCCAAAGGGTCAGTCTCTCAGTTACAAAACTCTCACCAGGGCAGAGCATCTGGGGCATTGCCCCAGGACAGCAAAAACACAGATAACTCCCACAGGCCCTTCTCAGAAATAAAGGCACTCTGCACCTAGTTAGCAAGAAAAAAATTAATGAAAATAGTTGGCTATCCCATGGTCAACTAACTGGGTGGTGGCTCCCTTCCACTCACGTGAGGATACACTGTATGTAACCTGCCCTGGGGTCAGTCTGGGGTGTCTGCCCCAGGTGAAAAAACATCTAGTTACAGTTCTGGCTAGCCACAAAACAAGAAGAATTCCCCATTCTTTTAATAAGGGTTTTCCTGGTTCTTTCAACCCAAATTTCATAATACAATCAAGAAGTCAGTGTATTCCTACAGTCATTCTGGAGCTAAGTGACCCTTCTCCACTGGACAGCATTTAATTCTTTCTAAATAAACCCCTCAAATGATGTCCCACCAACCCAGAATGATGCTCTTCTCTGATAGAAATCAGTGCCAGGAGCAGGAAGAAAACGGGAACAAGTCACCAAAGTATCAGTTGGAGAAGTTTTCTGGGCTCATTCCAAATGTCTACATCTGCTTGGCAACGGCTCAGAAAGAGATACGGTTACCCTTTTAACAGAAACAGAGCTTTTCCCAGGCTATGCTATATGAAAAACAGCTTGCTCTCTATCAGGAGAAAGGCCCAGCAGATCTGCAAAAAATCACACACTCGTCTCCCACTCGACAATAAAAATCCCCATCACATGGAGGACCAAATCTGTCCACAGCACAAGACCAGAGGTTCCCATATTGTCCGATTCAGGGGAGTTGGGGGTTGCCATGATTTTCCCCCTCTTTTCCTTTTCTCTTTCAACATAAGCCCCTGAGCAATTTACATACATCCCAGGCATCACCTCCCCAATTCTAATTTCCACCTACCCTCCCTCCCATCTCCACTTTGTAGCAGTCCTTCCCTCCTGAAATTATGTCTCCTTTGTATTTACATGGTTCTATCCCACATCCTAACTATACAGACTGTAACCTCCTTGTGGGCAGAGTCTATCATTCCATTTCTGTACCTCCTTCCCTGCCCCTTCCCTACTTGAACCTTGAACTTCAATAAAAATTCACTTTAAAAATATTTGTTGACAAGAACTCTGGAGCTAGAGGATGAAAGCTTCTTAAGACACGGCGGGACTGAGAAAATGTGTCTGTGTTTGAGAGGTCTCATGGAAGAGACGAGACACTCAGCCATCTTGCCCTGACCTCCGGTCCAAAGAAGCACAAAGTGGAGCCCCTTCGAGGGAAACAAGGGAAACCCAGCCCATGGATGTCAGCAAACAGAGCCATCATCACATTTGTTCACAGCCACCAACAGATCTAAAGACACTGTTTTTAATTATAACATTAATTGATCTTTTTGTCACCACTAATTAAGGGAGATAGCACCACAGTTATTTTACTAGCAATAGAAGACTTTGAGTTGCCGGGAAATACACCCATTATTGGTGGGGGGGGGGGGTTACAGAGGGAAAGGAGAGTTTTAGCAAAGAACAGTCATCTCAGAGAAAGAAGGATTTACCATAGTTAGGCACATTTTTATATTTTAATTCATCTTGCTACAGACACTTGCTTAGTCTTGCTTCAGTCAGAGGCCGTGTGGGCAGTGGGAAGGCTGGACCACCATTGTTGGGAAATTGGGGGAAGGGAAAGAAAAGACAGAAAAGCGGTAAAGGCCAAGTGGGGGGGGGGGTAAGGATGAGGGTGTGGTTAGAAGGTTGGGGGGAGGGGTGCTTATTATAGAACTACATGAAACTGTCACAGCCCTAGTGCCTTTAATGGGTATTTTACTGTTTCCACTTAGAATAAGTGATTAATTGAGCCACAGAAAAGTTATTCCAATAAAGAACAAACAAATTAAGTAAGTGGACCTTGTGCCACATAAAAGTCTAAGTTTCTTAATGGGCTGAAACTCCTTGGTCTCCCTTTAGATTTTGCCGAGTTAAGTGATACCCAAACATTCCCATTACCTCCTACAAGGAATCTCTCCTGATTCCCCAACAGTAAGTAGTTTTCCTACCATGCCCCCCAAATTACTTTGTTTAAATTTTCTCTTTATTCATCTGTCTACCTGTTGTCCCCTTCCTCCAGGTAGAATGTAAGCTCCTTGAGGGCAGACATTGTTTCATTTTTTTCATTTTCATCCCTAGGGCTCAGCAAGGTACCATTAAAGGCACATAGTAGGCAATTAATAAATCTTCCATCAATGGATACTCATTGGTTCCAAACAAAGTTACCTCTGGGGGTAAAGTCAGGACGTGTTCACCTACAAATACAAGCCCAAAAATTTAGGTGTGCTGGCCCCAACAAGGCAATAGTTCTCAGAGCTGCAGGCTACAATTCCAGCAGGCATGGTCTAGTATGACCCACTTCTACAGCGATTACGGTATGAGTCAGAAACCTGTTAAGACCCAATTAACAAAAATGTTATGCATCACTGATGCATGTTTTGTCCAGAGCTTAATTCCACTGCTTCCTTAAGTAAATTCTGTCCTGTTCTATTCATTAACTTTCTCTTCCCTTGGGTACAAGTGCTACTTTCTTCCCACTTTGTTTAAAAGGGGACAGCAGTCATAGGGCAATAGGGTAGATTCTTTGCTGTCCAGAACACTGCCAAAAATAGGGGCAGGAATCTTTGTCTCCAACACCCACTTAGCCCAGGAAGCCCTAGAGATGAAAATTAGTCTTGTTTCTGTGCAAGGTGGAGAATAAAAAAAATTCATGGCCAAGGCAAAATTGCAGTAAGGCAATTTTCCTTGCTCTCTCATTGTCTTGGATCTGAATTGGTTTTAACTCAATCTGTTACTATCAGCTCGTGGCATTGGGAATTTTTTTACATTTCTGAATCAATAAGTAAGTCCTTTATGACTTCCCGGGCTTCCAGGTGCCAATACTTCTTGAATCACTGTTGGGGTTCTAGGCCAAATGTATAATACGGCCAGTCTGTCATCAAAGACCTTAAATAATCTAACTGGGAAAATGGGGTTGGCCAACACAAAACCATCATTTCAAAAACTTACTCTGACTGTATAGATAGGGGCAGATTTAACAACAATCTGGCTGGTACTGTTTCTGACATAGTCCCAGGAGTAAAGGGCAACATAGTGGAATGGCTAGAAGGGTGACCTCAGAGCAAGGAAGGCTTGGGTTCAAGTCTTGCTTCTCACACATACTGGCTACATCCCTATAGAC
The DNA here is from genome assembly GCA_028646575.1 of Pseudocheirus occidentalis. Taxonomy (NCBI): domain Eukaryota; kingdom Metazoa; phylum Chordata; class Mammalia; order Diprotodontia; family Pseudocheiridae; genus Pseudocheirus; species Pseudocheirus occidentalis. Next base: position 13,598,039 of record CM053593.1, read on the forward strand.
AAACCACTTAACCTCTGGGGCTAATCCTATAGACTGAAGAGAAGGTTCTCATCAGCAATTGGTTGAGAGTTCTGAACTGTAAGCTTACACAAATTTTCCAAATTAAAGGGCTGGTCCAAAAAAAAAAAAGGAAGGCTCTGGATATATTCCCTCCCCCCACCAAAAAAATTATAATGATTTAACTTAATACATTTAATGGATCAAGTGTTTACCTCACACCTTCTTGTCTAGCAGATGACGCTATACCGTATGAAGTCTCAGACAGGAATGCTTGGGTCCAGTCCTGGCTCAAACAAGTACCAGCCTTGTAATTCTGGTCAAGTCACAAAACATCTCAATGCTCTAAATAACTCTTGACATTGCAAAGATGACATTGACCTGTATTGGTAGAAGATTGGTTCATTGCATGGTGACCCTCACTGGTAGAATTTGCTCACTTGGGAGTTCCTTATGCCAACAAAATCACAGTCTTTATGTCCTATTGGACTCAGGGTAAGTAAGGCACTCTGCTAGGTACTAGGGATGTAGTCTCTGACCTCCAGGAGCTCATTCAACTAAAATTTAATTGAGTGCAAAGGCTTCTGGTAATTGAGAATCCTCATAGCGAGCCATTGGCCAAACAAAAATTGCCTCCGGTGTCTGGCAGAGAACACTAGCGAGTTTCAAATTCAAAATGTGAACTGTCTTATTTCTCCCACAGAGTCCCCAGAATACACTTTCTTTCTTTAAAAAAAAACCAAGCTAAATAATACCCAATTCCAATGACCAATAAGTCTAGCACTCACTGATTCTAATGACCAATAAACTTGGCCCTGGAGCGGAGCTCAGAAAAAATTGTGCTCCCTCTGTTCTTTGCAGAGGTGGAGAGCTACAGATGGGAAATCCTACGTATACTGCCAGGCTCTGATATGTCAACTGGTTTTGCCAAGATGCATTTTTCCTCTTTCTTTTTAAAGGGTTGGCTCACTGGGTATGAAAGGGATGTATCTTGAAGTGATGTCATAAAAAACAATAACAAAAGTTATCAATAAAAACTTTTAATTAAAAATTGAGAAATACGGATTTATACAAAGTATCTGGGCAAACTGTTCTGTAGTGATTTCTGGAAAACCAATTCCCATACCATCTAGAGAGGCTCCATGTGGCTGAAAAATGCCATGCCAAACCAAATCCTTTAGAGATGAGAGAAAGGTAGAGGAGGATGACACGGGGGGCTGGGGGCCTGTGACCCTGATTCCAGTGCAGACACTGCCACAAAAGAGATGGATGATGTTGGCTGATCTCGTCCATTTCTCTGGGTGTTAGTTACTTCACCTGCAAGATGAGGGGCTGGGCCAGGCCATCGCTAAGGCTTCCTTGTGGCACTAAGACAGTCTAGATTTTTAATCTACCTCCATTTTACAAGCTCTTTAATACTCCCCTGGCCCTATGCTTCTCTTGCTGCTTGTAAAAAAGTCTTCGACCTCCACTTTTCGCCCCCAGGACACCGACCATTTAAAAACAACATGAAAACAGAAGGGAGTCGTTCATATTCATCAACTCTGATATTCAGGTTGCCAATCTTTCATTTCCTATGGAAAAGAGGTCCTCTTTTTAGACTGGCCTCATCCTGTGGCACCCTCCCCCCAGACAGACAGACAGCATCTCTTTAAAGGCCACCGTCCTTCCCCATCATCACTTATAAAAATGCATTGTGTGCCCACAGATACTGAATTTTGAGGCCAAGTGTCCCAAATAAAAGCCCATGAAATATAGTTACCTCAGAGAAACAACCACACCCCACAAACATAGGATCCCCTGGTCCAAACACAGCCTCTAATCCAAACCCCTCCAGAAACCTCTTCATTCCATCCTCAGATTAGCCTGGAGTAGAGACTCTGAACTCTCTTTGTGCCATGGACCCTCAGACAGTCCATAGGTCTAGTAAAGTCTATGGTTCCCTTCTTAAAATCATTATTTTAAATGCATAAAATAAAATATACAGAATGTCAAAAGAAACCAAGTGTATGGAAATACAGCTCTCCAAATACTTTTTTTTTCCTTCAAAAACAGCTCACAGACCTTCAGGAGAAGAGCCCCTATCCTAATGGCCTTCCCCTGTGCTCCCATCCCATGGTGCACGGCTGCCTTCTTTCTGTACACATTCTGCTTGCCCTAGTATGCGTCATAAACTCCTCAAGGGCAGGCCTGCTGCATTCCAGACCCTTAGTAAGTGCCTGCTGAATGTATCAATCAATAAATACTTAAGCACCTACTGTATGCCTGGCACGGCACTATGCTAAGCACTGAATTGAACAGATGGTCTCCAACCTATTTTTAATATTACCTGAGTAAGAAAAAAGCAGACAAAATAAAGTTTCCCAATCAGTCTTAAGAACTGGATGAGACTGCAGTTAGGTGGAATTTCTAAGTGGCTGAATGACCGCACTTCATAAATACAAATTACGGACAGGCGTTGACCTAGACATCAAGAACACAGATCTCAGAGCTTATCTGCACCCAAACTTCCCATGTTACAGATGGGGAAACGACACCCCAGAGCCACGGCTGTGACTTGCCCACAATCAAACAGGCAGTAAGGGGGAGATCACAGGATCCAATGTAACTTGGTGAAGAGTCCTCTGGCTATGGAGGCATGAAGACCTCTGCTCAAATCTGGTCTCAGACACCGGCCATCTCAGGCCCAGCTTTCTCATCTGCCAAGACTGGCAAACAAAAGCACCTGGCTCACAGGGCTGTTGTGAGGAGGAAATATTTGTTTTGCTTTGTAAATAGTAAATTGCTCTAGGAAAGCCAACTACTTCAAGCTAGAAGGACCCCTCAGATGCCACTGAGATTCACCTACTCATTCTACAGATGAGGAAGGGGAAGCCCCATCATGGTGAAGTGGCAAGTGGCATGTCCAAGGCCACACAGGTAGGACGTACTCGAAGCAGGAGTTAAAAGTCCTCTCCAAACACAAGTGTTCCTTCCACTGTACATTCCTTCAGAGGCCTAAGGAGGCTAAGAAATTCACCTAAGATCATGAAGATATTTTACCAAGCTGTCTGCCATTCCTACATTGGGCAAAGAGTTCTCATGGAGAACCTCTACAGAGAGCTGACCGCCACGCACAGGAGGCAATCCTTGCACCCATTCTGCATCTTCAAAGCAGAATGCCGCCGGCCTTGTGATGTACAGCATGCTGGGCTGGCCTGCTCCCCCTCCTTTCAAAGCATTTTCCATAGGCTCCTAAATGTTTCCATATGACTCCAGACTCTCCAGGTAACACAATTCCCTATAAAATGTTCCAAGATCTCTGCGGGCTCTGAAGGGAGTCGGAGAAGCTGCCAAGGGCTGCTCCTCCAGACAGCCCGATTCTTAACTAGACCGTCAACTGCTCTACCTACAGATTGGCATGATGTCTTTAAAACATGCTACAAAAGTTCACTATTCCCTAAGCTCCAGGCGGAGGAAACAGAGTGCTGTTTATACTAATATTAGTCTTTGTATTCAGCAGCCCATGGGGGTTAAAGGGTTGGGCCCTTTGGACTTTGCTTTGTGATACAGCAGCAAAAGACATCAAGACCTTCAAAGGAAAAAAGTTCAGCTCCAAAGTCATTTTTATCTGAATAAATTTTAAGCCTTTCATAAGGAAAAAAAGTTATTTTTAAAATTTCTATAATAAAAGGGTCTAGCACAAGTAGAGACAAAATTTAAAGGGCTGTGTGTGTTTCTCTCTGTTCCTCTCTCTCTCCTTTCTCTCTCTCTCTCTCTCTCTCTCCTTTCTCTCTCTCTCTCTGTCTCTCTCTCTCTCCTTTCTCTCTCTCTCCCTCTCTCTCTCTCTCTCTCTCTCTCTCTCTCTCTCTCTCTCTCTCTCTCTCTCTCTCTCTCTCTCTCTCTCTCTCTCTCTCTCTCTCTCTCTCTCTCTCTCTCTCCCCTTCCCTCTCCCTCTCTCTCTGTGACCTATGGCCTAAATGTCAAAGCAGCCCAGCCTCCCCTCCTTACAATCATAAGCTGTAGCTGTGGGCCCCGTGAGGACAGGTCCAGAATCTCTCTCTCCACAGTCAGAACCTGAGCTCGCCGCCGTGCTCCAGTAGCACAGCTGTTCTGGATGCAGCAAAGGCTTTGCTGCCATTTCCAAAAGCCTCGCTGAGCACAGACACACTTGAACATGGCCACCTGGATTCCCTCCCCTCGTGGAGGGAGGCCAGGTTATGAAGACTCCATCCTCAGCTGCCTTTGTAGAGAAAACAGCAAATCCATCACAAAGAGCTCTTGCTGGCCAACCAGGATGCTGCTTGACTTCCCAGTGGCGCCATTATCAAAACGAGCTGGGAACCATCGGCCCTCCCTTTGAACTTTTATAATTGTGCTATTCAACATTATATTCTGTACCTCCCTTAAAAAAAGTCATTAGGATTCTCAGTAAATAATTTTCACCCAAATGATAATCAGAATGATGGAGTTAGAACAAGCTATAGGGATGCTGTAGTCCAAATGCTCATTGTACAGACAAGGACACTGAGGCCCGAGCAGGGAAAAGCTCTATCCAAAGCCATTAGACCCATCAATGGCCAAGCCAAGATGGCGATCCCCAGTTTGGTGCACTCTCCATTGCACTCCTCTGCCTTCAGCTGACCAAATGATGACCAGCCCCAACAGCTAATGACCTCATTGTCTCTGGAAAGCCCTGGCTTTTCTCCTCTCACCATTAGAGTCGCTCTTCCTACCAGATTCCCTTTAGGCCATCTCCGATTCAAGAAAACAAGTGACTCTGTTTTGCCTTGGACCGAATCGTTTGCTAACGAAGCTGGGCACACGGGAAGCTTTTTACACATGCAAATCTGCCATTACACCCATTTTTAATTCTCTTATTTCCCTGATCTATATTCCTGCTTTCCAGATGGACCATCCGCTTCTTACCAATGCCAGTAACAGCTTGCGTATTGTTTGTTTAAAACAAAGATGATGGATTAAATATCATATGCAATGTGAGGAAAGGGGTTAAGACTAATAGCCAGCACCCCAACGAGATCAGAAACCAAGTCTGGGGACCTGCTTTCTAAATGGAGATACATAAATAAAGATTTAACATTCTCTCTCTCTCTCCCCCTCCCTCCCCCCTTCCCTCTCTCTCTCCCCATCTATCTTTCTGTCTCTCAATCTCTCTCTGTCTCTGTCAGAAGGCAAACCCTGATTCAATTTCTAATGGTAAGACCTTCTGCGTCTCTGGGGTTCAGCTTGTTCTGTGGCCCCATGACCCCCAAATGATACAGACTTATGTCATTTCATCCAAACACTCATTTCCCCATCATGTGCCTTGGGCCAACAGTGGCACTTTTGTTTGAAACATGCTGTTGAAATGAGTCCACTTGCGATGCTTCTACCTATGCTGAAGAGCTGGCGCTGCAGACTCTGAGCAGCTCAAAAGGACCCCATCCAACATTCTGCAATTTCTGTGCAAAACAAAACCCAAATGAATCACAACACAGGGGCCCCCTCTTTGTGCCCTCGGCATTGTTCTGGGGAGCTGCCTAGGAGGCAGTTGCCAGTCGTGTGGTCTGTGTATTAACCCATCCTACACACACACACACACACACACACACACACACACACACACACACACACACACACACACACACCATTATGTGAGTCTCCTGCCATGATGTGAAATCAGTCCTGAATATTTATGGGACCCTTCCATTAGGAAAAAGACACAAATCCACATTTCCAAGCCAGGACAGCAGAACTGTGCAAAAGCAGAAGATAATTCCATAAAGGGGTTCTGATGATAGAGTAATTTAATTCGATTATCAACAGAAGAATACTGATTAGGGTCTAGGAGTCCCTTGGGGGGCATCATCTCTAAGAACAGCAGACCAGAGATGGAATTCTCCATCTCCTCTGAGGTAGTGGGGTATGTTATCCTTCATGAAGACCAGAAACATCCCATGCCAGCTCCCCTACAACTCAGATTCAAACCTCAAATTCATCTCCAGTCTTGAGTTCTCATCCCCCAAAACTCTTTCATTTTGCTGGTTACCCCCTCTTTCCCCATCTCAACCCTCTGCATGTCCCCCAACTAGCCTACTTGAGGGATCTCAGACTGGAATTTTGCCCCCTGACTTGCACCAGGAGGAGATGACCTTTGAAGGGGAGGTGTGGTATTTTGCAATCCCTGTGTTTGAAAGGAGTGATAAAATCTGCCCAAGCCTCCTAAGTTCCAATTCTATGTCTTTCATTGAATGTATTATGACAGAATTCCAGCAGGCTGAAAACCCCATGCTGTCCTATGGCAAATTCGAGATTACAGATGGGATCATGAAAAACTTTTTCATAAAAATAATAAATAAAATGTACACAGCACATTAAAGTCTGTGAAACACTTTTCGAACATTTCATTGGATGCTGACGGCGAACTCGGCCGTCTCCCCGTAGCTGACTTCTGTCTTCTAACTAGGGCTCTCTACCTAAGGTTTGTAACACAAAGCGCTGTCCTGCTTACACGGGCGCTTCAAAAGGCAGAGAGATGAACGTGAGCCTCAAGACAAATACAGAGGAAGTGAGAATCAACAGAGACCCGAGGCTCATAGAGCTAGGGTTGGAAGGGTCCTTAGAGATCAGTCAATCCAACCCCCTCATTTGAAGGATCTGAAAACGAAGGTCCACAGAGAAGTGACCTGCCCAAGCTCACAGTTCATAAATGCCAGGAGTGGGAGTCAAAGCAAGGCTGCAGAACCATGGAATCTGAGAACTGGAAGGCAGGTCCTGATGCTCAGTGACAATGCCAAGGATGTCTTTGACCCTGAGAAGTTATTCTGGAGGCAAAATTTATTTTCATTCCAGAAGAGAAAAATGTTTGCTTCATCCCTTCCTATCATTATCATTGATCCAATCCAGGCCCTGGCACAAATGAAAAACTCTGGACTTGGAGGTGGAAGACCCAGGTTCACATTACAACTGGGTCACTTGCTATCTGTGGGACTCCCAAAAGTCATCTCACTTTTCTCACCCCCCCCCATTTCCTCATATGCAAAATGAAAGAGCTGAAGGAAATGATCCCTAAGGTCCCTTCTGAATCTAGAGTCTCTAAGCCTACACACTGGTTGGTGTGATGGTGGTGGTGGTGGCGGCTCGTCCTCTGTTCTTGAAGAGGACCAATGACTTCAGGAGGGTGATGGCTTGACTTGCAAGTGAACTGGATTTAAGTGAGGCAGGGCTGTGCACCTATGTGTATGAAGTGTATGTGCAGGTACTGCAAGAGGTAGAGAATTTGGAAAAGCCAAGACTCCTTGGTGCTTAGAGTCTAATTGGGAGAAAGTCCAATGTGACTTATTATTTATGTCCATCAGATGTTGGCCACCCAAGAGAAAAAGGAGATCATCTTGGTTGTTGAGTGTTAGGCTGCAAAGTCCAAAGGAGTCTCTCTGTTTTTATTACAACTTCAGAAAGTCAACCTTGCCCACCACTGGCCGCAGGCTGAATAAAGTGTGGTGCATGTATTCTTGTAACCAGTCACGGGCTCACTTTTTCCTTGAGGAAATTGAGACTCGGCAAGTCAGTACAACTGCCCAAGATTAACCAAACCAATTATATGGCAATACAATTACAGTAGTTAAAACACAGGTCTATGAGGCTGCATGTAAAGAATCCCTGGTAAAGGAGCTGATGCTTAATCCGAGCCTTGAAAGGAGACAAGATGTCCAGGAAGGAGGCGAGAATGGAGACCACTCTGAGCAGAAGGGAGAGTCTGCGTGGGTGAGGAGGCTGGACTAGCTGACCTCTAGGTCCTTTCTAGAACCAAATCTCTGATCCTATGATCCGTGACCACACTATGAGCTGAAAAGGTAATGATGGAGCCCACTGAGTTAAACTCCTTCCTTCTGTAGAAGGAGAAACTGAGACCCAAAGGGTGGAAGTAAGTTGCAGAGGATCCCACTGGGGCAGAGCAGGGCCTATGTATGACCCAGATTCCTGGACTCTTGGACTGAGAACTCTTAGACAAGCCTTCTGAGAGAACTGAGAGGGGAGGAGAGGGTCATTCAGCCATTAAGTGTATGTTAGACATCTAGTAGGTACTGGGCCCAGGCCCTGCCCACAGTCTAATGGGGATCTAAGTGATTCAGGACTGGAAGAGATCTCAGAAACATCTAGGCAGAGGGTTCTTGACCTGGCTCCATAGCCTGTCCCCAGCCAACAAGGGATCCATGGACAGATGTCGGGAAGTGTGCGAATCTGTGGGATTTCTTTTTATATTTTGCTAACTGATTTCAATATAATTGGTTTCCTTTGTAATCCTCTGCATCTTATTAAATGCAGTTAAATGCATGACCCTGGGAAGGCTCATGGGCTTCACCACTTGTCAGCTACGAGAATTAGAAAATCCCCCTTCTAGTTCAACGACTATGTCTCACAGATGGGGAAACTGAGTCACTGAAGGGGGGGTGGGCGAGGTCCTACAAATACTACAAGTGAGGAAAGGGCACGAAACGCCAAAGGAGAGAAAACCACAGGGAGGGCTCACCAGGCTCAGGAAGGGGAGAGTTAATGCTGGCAGCCTCAGCAGCCTGAACTCACACTGGCAGTTTTAGCTCTTGCATCATCGGCAGTACACAAGTCACACGCTGTCCTCGGTCCCTTCCATTGATTGAGTAACAGACAATGCAAGGCTTGAAGCTTGATGTCCTAATGTCGTGGGGTAGGGTATGGGGGTGGGGAGGGTCAACTGAGAACTTTACCATTGGTTAATAGAGCTGTTCTTAAGGTATTTGTGATTTTAACCTGCCACCAATATTCTGCCCAATAGAGCTCACTGGGAAATACAGTTTGGGGCCCCAATGAGAGATCTTGCCCAGGCTCAGGGTTAAATTTGATCAGGGACACTGAAGGGAGATCTTCCCTTTGAGACCTGAAGCCCCCAGAAGTCTCACTGACATTCTGTGCTTTCCCATAAACTCAGAAATAGCGTGTGCTTGGAGAGTGGCATTAATGATGGACAGTAATACTTCTAGAGCAACAGGCTTGTGGGCCAAGTCTCAGTTTGAAGAGAATGTTAACTGTGGGTTATTAAAAACCTCAGAAACTCAAATTGCAGAGGAATAAAGAGGGGCCATTTTTCAACCATTTAAAGCAGGCATCTTCTCCCACTTGGCTAGAGTACTGGGAGAAATTCTCTCTCTCCCTCTCTCTCTCTCCCCAAATTTCTCTCTCTCTCTCTCTCTCTCTCTCTCTCTCTCTCTCTCTCTCTCTCTCTCTCTCTCTCTCTCTCTCACTCTCTCTCTCTCTCTTTCCCCCCTTATCTCTCTCCCTCTCTGTTTCTCTCTGACTTTCCCCCTCTCTGACTTCCCCCAGGCTTATCACCCTAGTGATGACAGACAGCATGGTGTTGCTGAGAACCATCTCTTTAAGTGCAAAGGACAGACTGGGCTCCCAATGAAAGGAAGCTAGAGCCCTGTAGGTCATCTGGTCTGACTCCCTTATCTTACAGCTAGGGGAACTGAGGCCCAGAGAGGAGAAAGAAGCTGCCTAAGGTCCCACAGAGAAATTCAGGCCATGAGATGATGTCCACCTTTCTGATTCTCACAACGTGCTCAGGATGGGTTAAGCTCAAGGTACCCGACAGGTTTGGGGAGCAGGGACTTTAAAGAAGAAACTGGAAATGGAGGAACCTCGTAGAGAAGTGATGTGATTCCTGGATCACCCGGCTAATATGAGAAGTAGAATTGAAACTCAGGTCTTCCTGAATCCAAAACCAGTACTCTATCCACACTGCCAGATTGCTTCTCAAAAGCTGAAATTCTCTATGTAATTTGGAAGGAGAAGGATGAGGGTGAGAATGAGGGAGAGGGAGAGGAAGAGGAAGAGGAAGAGGAAGAGGAAGAGGAAGAGGGAGAGGAAGAATCAGTCTATTTTGCTTAAATTAACTAACGGGGAAAAACCATGTTTGTTTTGGTTTAAATAACCCAAATTTGCCACCTGTAAAGCCACTAGAAATCCCACCACCTCTGCACCATTCTGCTCCAAACAAACTCTACATACTATACAATGCAGGGAACAACCAGAGGGGAACTATTAAGTCTAAAGGCCAGAGTTGAAGTCTTACCTTTAATATTTTGACCTAATATCTCTGTGGCCCAAGAAATGCTCTAAAACTGCAAGTTACACATCCCCACAAGCATCAGTCAAAGGGGTTTCCGCTCCAGGGGTTCCCTACACCAATGAATTCAGAGAGTCTAAACCAAAAATAAACAAATAAATATAAACTCCCCTGGATTCCTGAGACAAAGCTTTTCTTTCTAAGAGGAGGAGAGAGTTAATAAAGAGAGAAGAAAGATGAGAAGAGACTGAACTACAGCTGTCCAAGGGCACCAAGCAAACATTTCTTCAGACCCGTAGACTTTGGACTGACTGATGTCACCTCTGGGGTCGCCAGCAGGCTGCTCATGCCACAGAAGGGCCTCCAAGGCTCTTTCCCCCAACATCCTCATCTTACAAATGATCAAACTGTGGACAAGGGAGGGTAGTGACTTGCCCAAGGTCACCTCTGTGGCTCACACCACAGTTAGGGACCAAATAGAGCTTCTCAAATTCCCATCCTGTGTCACTCTCTGTGAAACGCCTGTAACATATGCTTGTGGCCAGCCTCCCTCTGCCTTCCTCCTCACTTTCCAGAATCCTCCTCTTCCATGGAGGCTCAGCTCGGCCGCCATCAACTCCATGAAAAGTCTTTCCAGATCTGGAGGGATAAGAATGCTTTCCCCCTCCTCCCTAGAGCAAAAGGACCATACCCCTAGAGCAGGAAGGGCCATCAGAGGTTACATCATCTGCCCCAGCCCCCTCATTTTATAGAGGAAGACACTGATCCCTAGAGAAGTTAAGTAACTTGTCCAAGGCCTTGCCTCAACTATGACTGATGAAGAGAAGAGACTTGAGGGAATAACCTGGGGTCCTTCTCAATTCAGTGCAACAAATACACATTAACTGAGGCACCTGTGTGTATGGATAGAGAGCCAGCCTTGAAGCAGGGAGACCTGGGTTCAAGTCCCAGTACTGACACACTGACTATAGTCATTTAAAGTCTCAGCCCTCTAGATGACTCTTTAAGACTATAAATTGCAAGGAAAAAAGTGACAACCTGCTTTGGTAGATGGACTGCCCTCACCTGGGAGTTCCAGTCCCTATCCCTACTTACTATTTGTGCTTTGGATACAAAGATTAAAGGGGCAGAGTCTTTGCACTCAGGGAACTTCTTTATGGGTTAGATAGAACCCAGATAGAACTTGACTCAGATAAGGAGAAAGAAAGAAAGCATTTATTAAGCACCTTCTATCTACCCAGCTCTGGGCTAAATGCTATACAAATATTATCTCATTTCAACCAGCAAGATAAGTAAATAAGGAAGGCAAGTAGATAAGTAAATGGAAAGCAGGATTTCAAAGACAGATGATTAACAAGTGGGGGGAGGGAGGAACCTAAGGAGAGCAGGCTTGGTAACTGTCCTCAGGGTCTACACTAGAGCCCAGCCAAAGCAGGGCTGGGGAACAACAACTACTGCACTTAAAATCTCCAGGAGAAGCATCCTCAGGTCCTCTGACCTCTGCACACAGTAGGCGTTTACCAATGGCCTTGCCCTGTCATGATGGGGATCTGATTCCAGAGGGAACAAAGTGATTTAAATCATTGCACCTCAACACCCGGAACCCCCAGATCCATCCCTAACTTTCTGAGATGCTTTGGTCTGAGTAACTGCAAAGGGAAAAAAAAAGGAAAGAAAGTTTTACATCAAACAGCAATAAGAGCTATTCCTACTGTACAAATTATTAAAATTAATGAATGCCACCCAGGCAGTGCCAGATAAAAACGAAGAATGCTGGGTGATGCCAACTTCTCTGATTAATGCATCCTGCGCTGACGTTTTCATACCGTTTCTCCTAATTAAAGACAAACAGAAATTTCCTCTCACCAAACACTTTTCTGCGGCAGCTTGCCTCCAGCATTTTCTTGAACAACATTGATCATTGGTTCTGCTTGGTGGCAGTCATCTCTTATATCATAAAGCTATTAGCAAAGTCTTCCAGTTTAGTCTTCTTCTAGTGACTCAGTGTGAGTGAGTGGAGGTTACGTGACCCTGGTCCCTTGAAGGCTCGGCCAGCAAAGGGCCAGCTCTGGTGAGGGAGGTCAAGCAGGAAAGACTTGGTGACGACCTTGGTGATGAGTTGGGTGTCAATCAACATCAAGAACCAACCAAGTTTCAGCTAGCCTGGAGAAGGGAAGACTTGAGAGGAGAATGATGGCTCTCTAGGGGCTCTCACTTGCCCCAGAGGGCAGAGCCAGGTGTGATGGAAGGCAAATGTGGGGTCAATGTACAAAAAACCTCAAGCTTCACAACACTAAAAGCCAACCTAAGTGTAATAGGCTTTGTAGAGAATTGGATGATTCTCTTGCCATGGAGATCTTCAAGACAAGACTGATGTCTACTCATCAAATAAATAATAACTGGGATTCCTTTCATGTAGCTTGTGCTCCCCTTCACTGATGAAGCCCCTTGTGACTCTCAAATTCTGATTCTGGCAACAATAGGGAATGAACTTTTTCTGGGACTTTTCAGTCTCAGAGGTTTTCCAATTCTTCATACCAAGCAAGGTAAAGAAGGGCTGCAACCTGTATTTATGAAGAGAGCACCTATACCAAAGAAGTCTCTGATCCTTGAAGAACCAAGGTGAAGGTAGATGATGAATAGATCTGAGCTTATCAAAGTCATCAAGTTATAAAGATGAAGAGTGGTCCCAGACTCTACTTTCTTTGGCTTCTCCCTCCCTTAAGGTGGCCATTACCCTCTTATCCTCCTCCCTCTCCTTCCCCTACCAATGACTGCTCCCAGAATCCAAGTGACCTCTCTTTGGGCGTACTTCCAATTGGTAGTAGTGGCATGGCAGAAAAAAAAATGCTGCATCTGGAATCAGAAGAGCTGGGTTCAAATCTTACCTTTTCTACTTACTAACTACAAGACCTTAGGCAAGTCACTTATCTGTTTTCTCATCTGTAACCAAAAAAATTTTTTAAATATTTTTAAAGGAATAACAGGTTTTCTGTATCTTGAAGGAACTGAAATAATAACTACCAATAGTGGCAAAGCCTTTAAGGTTTACAATGTACTTCAAATACATTCTCTCATTTGAGCCTCTCAACAATGCTGGAAGGCAGATGCTACAGGTATTATCATCCCCTTGGAGGATTGAAGTGATCCACCTGCAGTCATAAAGCTAGTATGTACAAGAGATGGGTCTTCCTGACTTCAAGAACAAAGCCTGAACTCCTATGCTTTAATGCCGCTCACTAAAGCAACACATGAGCGATCTTCATCATCATCGGTTTATCATTCTCATCTTTTCAGATGAGGTCCAGAGAGAAATGACTTATTGGACAAGGAAAATACCCTGATTTTGGTCTCTTTAATGTTCTACAGATTATTGTACAGAGAGATAATATAAGTGATTTTTATAGCTGAATAAAAAGACAGGACGTACGCTCGCCTTCTTAAAGCTCACTGAACGTATATTTAGTATTTCTCCATAGATAGATCCGGATGATGATTATTTCTTAAAACTGCCTCTCTTAGTGTCTTACTTATTAAAGACATGTCAAGCACAGGCAAATAGATGAGGGAGGTATTTTGGACAGTTAGTGAAGTGTTCCCAGCATCCTTGAAATCCTACTATGTGGGTGGCCGCCCAGTTTACCAATGCAGAAGGCCAGCCGTGATGTGCATTAATTATATCACTCCTTAAGCCCTCATGGTGAGCCAGAGGAAATGCCCTCATGGGGGAAGGGGGAGGGGACGGGAAGGAAGGGAAAGAAAGGGAAAGAGAAAAACAGAGAAGCTCAGATGATGGTTTTTTTAAAGAGTGGATCCTTTAAAGCGGGCATGGTCCAAATGTTTTTCGACAGTTGTAGAGAAGGGTGTTTACCACCATCACCCAAAGTATTTGAGGCTACAAGTGAATGGAGGGTTAAGAGAACACTGACTACAGAGTCTGTAAGGTATCTTCCAGCTCTAACATTATATAATTTCCCGGGAAGAAAATATAGCCCCAGGAGAGTTTATGCGGCAGTCAGCTATAATGGGAAATTTGGGGTTCGAGCCTTATTTCATCATTTAATTTTTACCGTGTGACACTGAGCAAGTCATTCCTCTAAAAAATGCAGAAAGGAGACAGAGGGAGGGAAGAGGGACAGAGGGACACATAAAAGTTCTCTGATTGTGATGCAGCCTCCAAGGCCACCCACTTCCTTCTCCCAAAAAAGAGAGCCATATACTTGGGTCTAGTTCTAAAGGACTTCCCTGATAAAACTGAGAGGACTTCCTACATCTGAGATGTAAAGTCTCGGGAGGATAAAAAGTCCCCAGCACTGATGTGAACCACACCTCACCAATCTCTTCATTCATGCCCAGCATCAATGTGTGTTGGGTTCCCAAGTCCATCTCTGTGGCAGGAGGTATATCAACAATATGGGAAGCTGCCTCCATCATCCCCCTGCCCTAGAATTCTACTGGAAAAGGACTCTTTTAGGGCGGGGGAGGAATGGAGGAACTTTGCTTTGTCAAATATATTAGGAAGTATTGCCAATATAATAGAAATATTGATCCCTCTCTGAGTTTTCCAAATACAATAGTCCTAGCGGAAAGAAAACAACAGTTAGGTTAATGCTATTGTCTTCAGTGAGTGGAGTTCATAAGATCTTTATTATATATTCACTACCCACAACCATACCCACATCATTCTGTCTCAATTCAAGTCAACAAAAATTTACTAAGTAATGCATATGTTCAGGTCACTGCACATCCATGCTAGAGATATAAAGACAAAACCCACAAGTCTCTGCCTTCAAGGAACACACATCCTACTGAGGGACACAACATGGGCAAATCACTTCATCTATAAAATTATGGGGTTTAGCTAAACATCCTTTCAAGTCCCTTTCTGACAAAACTCTACAAAGCAAAATTTTAACAGGACAACAATATTATTATTTTGACAGGCTATGGAACTGTATATTTAGGGTCAGAAGAAAGCTTAAAAGGACACCTTAACTGACTCTTTCTCCCCTTTTACAGATGAGGACGACTGAGATGCAGGGAAATGAAACAAAGTGCTCCTGGTCACACAGCTAGGAAATGTCAGAGGCAGGACTGACTCCCCCTGTCTAGTCCTGCTCACTCCAAGGTTAGTAGCCTATACATTATCCACACTGCTTCTGTGATAATTCACTCAACAAGGTAAACATCAGCCTTCACTCACTCACTCTAAACATCCAACAGGTTGGTGACCATCCCAACAAAGGTGGAAAATGGGATCTCCTACCCTGGTGAAGGATGGAGCTCCCTTTAGCAATCTGGTGAACAAGATTCCAGTCATGGAAGGCTGAGATCCAGTCTGACTGCTGGACGTTAACTCGATTCACCAAACTGGAATGCTCTCTTATGGGGCAGAACACCCAGAGATAGCAACTTGACGAACACCATCCCCAGGAGATAATAGACTCTGGAAAGCAGGGGATGGGGTATCCTTACACCAAATCACTCTTCACCTATCTGCAACAACTGCCAGTTTGGTTTGGTTTTTGTTTTTATCAAACTGTCATAAAACTTCATTGCCAGGCAAAGCTCATGATGTCATTTCTGCCCCACCGTCAAGGGCTTAGACTTACACCATGTCCCTGGTAAATACAGAAAAGTTACAAGAGGTCAATCTAGCAAACCATGGCCCATCCTGTCAACGATCCAGGCTGTGAAGAAATAAGAGGAGAGGTCCAGACCTAGGAATAAGTCACTGACTTGTCTTACCCTGCCTTCCACCAAAGTTCAAATACTGACCAAATATTGTACTTAGTCCCAGGGGGAGAGTACACCCTCTGAAAACCAAGTAGCCTTTTAATAGGCAAGAATAAACTTAGAAAAATTCTTTAGCAAGGCAAGGCGACTCAGAGGGGATGTATTTGGGGGGGGGGATGTATTTTTCTTCTCTTCCACAGAGATCTCCATCAATTTCCTTGGAATGAAGAACATAATGAAATGAGAAGTAAAACATTTTTTTTAATTTAATAAACACAGAGTCACCCCCACCCTTTTAAACACGACTAGACCTTATAACCTCCTCAGTTTCCTACAGCCAGAGGGAATCGTGGATTTAGAGCTGAAAGGAATCCTAGAGTTCAGCTGATTTCTCCTCTTCATCTTCCAGATAAGGAAACCAAGGGGCAAAGAGATTATGTGACTTACTCTGGGTCACACCTTGGCAGAGTAAATGCATGAACCCAGTCCTCTGACTGCAAATTCAATGGTCTTTCTACTACAGTGTGATTTCTCATGTTACCCCTATAAGCACATGCATTATCTATCCCATACTGTGACTTAGGATAATAACAGTAACAAAGATTTGCATAGCACTTTAAGGTTTACAAAGCACTTTATGCTTGTATCATTTGAATCTCACAACAACCCTGGGAGGTAAATGTTACTACTATCCCCATCTTCCAGATGAAGACACTAAGGCACAA
Source organism: Pseudocheirus occidentalis (assembly GCA_028646575.1). NCBI lineage: Eukaryota > Metazoa > Chordata > Mammalia > Diprotodontia > Pseudocheiridae > Pseudocheirus > Pseudocheirus occidentalis. The sequence goes on from CM053593.1 coordinate 13,614,578, forward strand.
AGACATAAAGCAAACTTGTGGGAAAATACAGTTACTAAGTTTCTGGGGTCAAATTTGAATTCAAGTCTTCCTGATTCTTCTAACACCCTATCTACTGTGCTACCTTGGCTGCTGGATCACAGCAGGCAATTTCTAACCAATTTCTCAACTCTAATACCCTTTTGGTCATCCTTCTTGTATACTGCAGATGAAAGAGTAGCGGTTCTGGAGTCAGAGGACCTGGATTAAAATCCTTCCTCTAACACTTAACCTGCAGGACCTTAGGTAAGTTACCTAGCCTCTGTGGATTTCAGTTTTCTCAAAATGAAGGTTCTGACCTTTCATGTTTTCTGAGGTCCTTTTCAGTCCTAAACCTAGGATCTCATGGTTCCCAATGCTCACCTCCTGAAGAATTTTCAATGACTTTTTTTCCCCTCACTATAAAATTTGAACTCCTTTACTTGACTGTCAGGAACTTCTGCAATCTGGCTCCAATCTATTGTCCAATCTCACCTCCTGTTCCTCCTCTACATGAATATCCTTCATTCTCTACAGACCAGTCTAATCCTTATCTCCCAAACATTCCTTAAGTATTCCTAACTCTCCCACCTACAAAGTCTTCATCTCTCATTTCCATCCATCTAATGCTCTACCAATTCCTTGAAAAATCTTCTCTGTACTCCTTTGCAAGAACTTAATTTTCTATAGGTACATGTAATTTAAAAGCCAATGATTTACATCTAGAAGAGACCCAGAAGCTGGAAGAAAGATCCAACTCTCTCTGTTTATTTCGCCTCCTCTTTCTACTGACCTATGTGTCATCTTCTCAGCAAGACCATACACTTTGTATAAGAAGGGAGAAGGATATATAGGTATGGCATTCCATGTGGCCCAGCACAGGGCCTGGCGCAGAATAGATAATAAATATTTGCTGAGGGAAAGTCCATGGTAGATGTTCAATATTTGTTGACTGGCATAATTACCATAAATTATGGTTTTCAAAATCTTACTATATAAGGTTTATTCAAAGTTATATCCCCTCCCCCAAAAAGTACAAACAAATTAATTCAGCTTATCTATGTGAAAGACACTGTAGTAGGCACTGAGGCTCACAAGGATGAACAAGAGCCCCCAGGGGCCTTACATCTAACATGTGAGATAAGAAATGTAAACAGATAAGAGATGTGAGATCCTAAATCCACCAAATATGAACATGTGTATGAAAGAAAGAAATGACTAGGAAAAATCTGAGAAGAGGGAGATCACTTCTGGTTGAGGACAGAGGGACATCATTAGGAAGAGCTTCAGAAAGGATACAGCTTTGGAGCTGAGCCCTGACAAAGGATAGGATTTCAACATCCCTCTTAAAACGCAGCCCCCAGAATGTAACAAAATATTCCAGATGTGCTCTGCCCAGGCAGAACCAAGCAGAACTCAGATGTCTCCTCTCTCTTAGAAGCAACGCTTCTTCTAACGAAGCCCAAGATCAAATTAGCTTTTTCAGTGACCACGCCAGACTGCTGCCTCATAATGATGAGTTGGTGGTTCACTAAAACCTCCAGATCTTTTTCAGATGACTTATTGTCTGGCCATGTCATCTGGAAACAATGTATCAGGATCCAGGCTCAGAGAAACACAGCAGGCCTTGGTTCTGAGACAGTCAGTGCTGATACAGTTGCCACATGAGAGTTCTCCAACTACAGGAGGGGTCTAGGAAGAGGGAAAGTAATTGATATGGTGAAAAAAAAGACTGGATTTGAAGTCAAATGCCCAGCATATATGAGGAGCTTAATAAATGCTTTCTGCCAGGTTCAAAGCCAGATCTTACTAGTTGCTATTATGTAATTCTTAGAAAATTATCTAAATACTGAGCCTCAGTTTCCCTATCTGTAACAACTGGAGGAATAAGAGCCATAGGACTCACCTCGGGTTATTGTGGGGCTCCAATGAAAAAAGTCTATAAAACACTTTCTAAACTTTAAGGTGCTATAAAAATGACAGTATTATTATCATAATTAATATTTTTTATTATCAAGAAACAAAGAGTAGAAACTGCATACCCATCCAGTTCCTATGTGATTAAAGGCTGAGTATTCCATTTTTGTCATAGCAAAGAACTGGAAAGAAGGTTGATGCCCATCAAAGAGGGAACAGCAGAAGAAATTACTAAGCCTAGAACGGGATACTAACACCTGGTAAGAAATGATGGACGTGAAAACTTCAGAGAAGCGTAGGAAGCTTTATATGAACTGATGCAATACCAAGTAAAAAGAACCAGAAGAACTGCACACAACACCTGCAATAATGTAAACGGGAGGGGAAGGAAGGGAATGAAACCGAATGCTGTGTAACTGAAAGGGCCGAGTTCAGCCTTAGAAAAGACTTGAGGAAATGTACCTCCCTCTCTTCTTTGCAGAGCGGAGGACTCTAGGGGTAGGACTTTGTAGGTTAGTTCTGCTAAGACGATTTTTTTTCCTCTCTTTATTTTCCACTATAGGCTATGATTCTCTGGGTAAAGGAAGGGAAGGGCTATATTCGGGAACAAAGGTATAAGAAAACAAAAGACACTAATGTGAATTAAAAGAGCATTCCGGTAAGAAAACGGAGACGTATTTTTCAATAAGAAGATATTGATTTGTTTTAAAAAATAATAATAAATGACTCAAACCCCCAATCTCAAAGCCGAGAGAGACTTCCCGATGCCACCATTTTCTATGGAACAGTGGGAAAAGAGGAAGAAAGACAGAAAAAGAAAGGAGGAAAGAAAGAGGGAGAGAAAAGAAGAAACCGTCTTTCTACTTTGGACAAATAGGATTAAGCTTCTTAGGCTATTCTTTGTTGTTTTGACTTCAACAATTTATGCAGATAAGATGTTAATTAGGGTAATTGTAACTTACATTATGCTTGTGTAAACCTCTCCATTGGTAGGGAAGTGTGGGAATGGACACAACTGGTATTGAGAGCAGCTGGAGGAGCTGGGCCCTGAAAGGCCAGGGCTGTGGATCACTTTCCTGTCCTTACAATTTGTTTTTATGAGGTGATAACATTTTTACAAATACCATCATTTTTGCTTTTTTATATTGTAAGTGACAGGCTGACATTTTACAACTGGCTTATTGAAAACAGGAATTGAGCACTCCAGCAGCAAAGGACATTAACTGCTGAATAGAGATTCAGATGCTAATGAGGTGAGAGGGGTCTCCAGAAAGTTGTGATAAATGCTACACACACTCTAACTAGCTGTGAATGTGGGTTGACAAAGAACATGTACACCAGGGTTCAATAAAATGTAACCCTTTAAATTAATCATACTGGCAGCATTTCATAGAATACCCAACAATCTCCTTTCTGTTAGCCAAGGGAGCGGAGGAAACTGGAGGGCTCCATAAATGGACGTTCCCACATCTCCCCCTCTACACACAGCGAGACCCTCACCGGTCCGAACCTCGACGGGGGCTTCCAAAAAGCTCTAAATAACCAAGCTGGAGGGGGCTTCCTGGTCAGCCTTGTTCTCACCACACTGAAGAGGGAAAGGTAGTGTGCTGATAAAATGCTCGGAGGTAGTCAGGAAGGCCAGAGCCGTAACCAGGGCAGGGCGACCGGGGCTTAGGCCCAGGATGCGAGATTTTAGAGAAGACCTAAAGCATCATGTTAAAATTCATTTCCTCTTCTGAGTGGCCACACCCTGGGTCCCTACTCCTTCATTAGAAATTTCTAGGTAATCCAGTGACTGCTTCTTTCCTCATTTTAGTCGCCTAGCTTCAGGGATCATACCATCTAATCAATCAATTAAGCTCTTACTATGTGTCAGAAATCATGTTATACACTGAATATAAAAAGAAAGGCCAAAACAATCCCTGCCTTGAGGAGGTCATATTCTAATGGGGAAGCCCACATGAAAATAAATGGGCATATAAGACATATACAGAGTCTGTGGAAGGGAATCTCTGAGGGGAAGGCACTAGCAGCTGGTAGGGACTTGGAAAGGCCTCCCACAGAAGGTGGGAACCCAGCCATCCACCAAGACACCAAAGCCCAGCCACTGCAGGCATCTTGCCATCTGTCCTACCATTACATGCATACCACAACCCTCATTCCTCCAACTCTCCCCCCTCTTTCTCAGGAAACAATAATCAAATCAATAATACAGAGGAATACGGTCTAGTCTCTGTGGCTTGGGTGACAATTCGGATGCTTGCCAAGACCCAGACTCCCTTCCTCAGCCTCCACTGAAGCCTCACCATAGAAGAGAAGCTTTTTTAATGGTGGAGACCATCTCACTGACTTCTCTGGAACTCCAGCCTAGCACTGCACTGACTGGTTGATCCCCCTCTGACCCAGTGCCCACACCCCAAAGGGTCCCCCATCTCCCAGTTGAGAGAGGGGCAGGGAAAGGGGCATAATAGTCTGAAATGGAGTCACCTGGAAAGAGACTGGGCCTTGTTATGTTTCACTCCAACAGGTACAATGGGCGTCAGCAGGGAGGTAGCACTTCAGGGTGAAGCCGGAAAATACTTAACAATCAGAGCTACCCCAAAGCGGAAAGGGGCGAGGGAGGTGGTGAGGGCCTTCTCACTAGAGATCCCTAAGCAAATGTTGTCACACACTGTCTGCCATAAGGCAATTCCTGTTCAGGTAAGGGTTGGACTAAATGTCTTTAAGGTTCTTGCCAATGGGAAAAAAAACGCTAGGTGGTGCCTTAGAGAAAGTGATAGATCAGGAGGCAGGAAGATTTGAGTTGAAATACAGCTGCAGACACTTACTAGCTGTGTGACCCTGGGCAAGTCACTTACCCCTGTTTGCTTCAGTTTCCTCATCTGTAAAATGAGCTGGAGAAGGAAATGGCAAAACCCTCCAGTATCTCTGCCAAGAAAACCCTATATGGGGTCACAAAGAGTCAGAGACAACCGACCAACAACAATATTGTAGTGGAAACAGTGAGGGAGCTGGCATCCAAGGCTGTAGCTCAGTTCCACTCAACCTTATTCTAACTTAATCTAATCTAATCTCTTATTCTAACATCATTAGAAGGCAGAGGCTTAGGGGAGCACGGACTGTTGTACTTTTTTCTCTATGTTCCCACTGTCTGACACATAGTAAGCACTTGATAAATGCCTGTCTCTTGTTTAATCTCTTTTGTATGCCTGTTTCTTCATCTGTAAAATGGGGAGAAGACCTCTATTATCTATCTCACCAGGTGAGGAAAGGGCTTTGTAAAAACAAACCAAAACCATAAGGAGGTTATACAAATGCGATCTCTTACTAAAATGGAAGAGGAAAGGTTTCTACTAGATGAGAGGGTAATGATCTCAAAGCACGTAAAAGGAGGCTTGTAATTTTCTGTTTCACTTTCCACCCTCGGGCTTGCTAAACTACCTGCCTATCTGCATATTAATAACTTGAGATCTCCAGGGATAGGGGTCCAAGGCAATGATGTCTTACCACAGTCCCTAAATATAAACGCAAAACACAGACAGGTTACTGCACCTTAAAGCAATGAGCGCTAATATCCCTTCTGGTTTTAGCCAATTTCCCTCTTGGCAAGAAGCACCAGTCTGTACACGGCACCTCGAGCTTGCTGGCTGTCAGAATTATGGCCCAGCCAATGCCTGAGTGGTATTCTTGTCTTTTCACTGTGGAAAGAAACTTATCAGCCTGACATATAAAAGCCTCTTCTAGAAGCAAGTTATTATGCCAAGATGGAGACACACTTGCCCCACTAACTAAATCTTGCACTTCTAGCTCCCATCGCTATACACTCTGATTCTGAATATAACTCCAAGAGTCTAAATCAAAAGCAAATCAGCCCATCTCAATCCAATTTCCTTAAAGAAAACCTGGGGGTGGGGGAGGAGAGCATATGTATAAATAGACATGGCCCTAAATCTATGGGATGCGGAAGGGAAGCAGCTTGCTGTAGGGGGTCCAGCACTAGACTTGGAATCTGGGAGAACCAGATTCAAATCCTGCCCTGGGCACTTGCTAGCTATGTGACCTTGGGCAAGTTAATTAACTTCTCTGAACCTCAATTTTATCATCCACAAAATCAGGATAAACAGCTCCTCCTTCACGTGACTGGGATAGGGATCAAGTGGGATGTTATATTTGAAGTTCTTTGGAAATCGTAAAGTTTTCTATATATGCCAGCTAATAACGAATGTGAGAGTGACTATTACGAGCAGCCTGGCATTGTGAACAGGCAGTCAACCCTGGGTTAGAAAGGGACAGGGGAGGGGGGAGGAACTACAAGGAAATAATTCTTTGTATAGCTTCTCTTACACGTGCCACGGCTTTACAAATATTTCATTTGATTTTGGACCCAAGAAAGACTACACTTCAAGATGCTTCTGACACATACTAGTTACGTGACACTGGTAAAGTCACTGAACTTGCCACTGTGCCTCAGTTTCCTTAAAGGGGCTGGACTCAATGTGACCTTAAAAAAGTCCCATCTAAACCTATGGTCCTATGAAGCCAAATGACCTTACTTCCCCGTGGGCCTTTAAGAACTCTCTAGGACATATACACAAAGCTCTACGTATAACTGTAAACACATTTCATATATGTGTAAAATCTTCATATACATCTATAAATCTACATAAGATTTGCTTAAGTATACAGACTTATGTCACAGATGCGTAGGTATGTATGGATATCTATATACCATGAATTACATGCTAAGCATTCGCAGAGGTCCAGTTCAGGTGCAGGCCAGGGGTGGGGGGTGGGGGGTGGGAGGTCATCCTGGCTAAACTCCACCTCCCTACTGCCCTGATAAACAATCAGCCCTTCCCCGGGCATACTGCCTGACCTCGCCTATGCTCTTAATTACATTATGCCAAACTCTGAAATTATTAGATGAAGTTGGGAGTTACCCGCCCCCCCAGATAATAACCTCCTGGCAGACAGGGCCTGCATCACCTTTATTTTTTCATGCTCCTGGCAAAGCACCTTGCATACAGCAGGTACATAGAAAAATGACCTGCTGAACCAAGAAAACAAGAAAACTCTCTCTCTTTTTCCTCTCTCTGTCTCTCTCTCCTCTCCCTCTGTCTGTCTCCTTCTCTCTCTCTCTCTCTCTCTCTCTCTCTCTTTCTCTCTCTCTCTCTCTCACTCCTATGTGTATATGTACTCATAAAGGAGGCTTCACAGCATACCTTGAAGGTGACCCTAGGTCCTTCAAGGCTATCCCAGCAGAACTCTGGCATGTCAGCCCAGGCTGGACAAGCTTCAAGCATGAGCCCAGTGACAGACTGTGTGTCTGTCGCCCAAGGACCAGCCCAGCTGAAGCAGTGAAGATCCACAGCAGAAGGCCAGACACCTGGGTGAATGTTTTAGCTAAATAACACATGAAAACTAAGACAAAGAAAGGTGGCTATCTGAGTCAGTGGAGGGAATGAGTGCACCATAGAAGCTATGGGTCTTCTAGAAGAGGGACAGACAGACAGGAAAGGAGGGAGGGAGAGAGGGAGACACAGAGAGGGAGACAGAGAGACAGACAGAGAAAGACAGAGAGAGAGAGAGAGAGAGAGAGAGAGAGAGAGAGAGAGAAATAGGTCTAGAAGGATGGACACTTATGATAGACAAGATGACAAAGAAAGATATGAAAGAGATTAAGTGGATGGTAGATAAGATACATATATACATAAAGAAAACAGACACATATATGATAGAGCAATTAGGTAAATGGGAGATAAGATACACACATAAGTAAAGAGATAAAGACACATGGAGAGAATGACCTATAGACACAGACAAAACAGAGACATGTGGGCATAGATATGTTTAGATGAATAGAGAGACTTTCAGGCAAACAGGTGTGTGTGTGTATACAGGGGCTGTAGAGTCCTTAAGGCTATGAGGGACCTCAGGAGGCAACTACTTTGGCACTTACATCACAATTCTATATTAGACGAATGCCCATACAAATGAGTATACACAGAAGAAGTATCACAGCATCACAAAGGTCAGGGCTCGGAGTCAGGAAGAACTGTGTGTGTGGATGGATGGAGGGATGGATGGATGGGTAGGTGGATATATGTATATATAGAAAGAGCAGATCTTGCAGAAAGAAAGACAAAGGTTTAAATTCTTCCTCTTCATATATACAGAGTGCTGTGTGACCCTGGGCAAATCACTGAACCTCTCAATGCTCCAGGTAACTCAGTAAAACCATATTTTGTAGAGAAGGTATCACCCTGCATTGGTACAGTAAATCTCCATTACCAAGATTTCCCAGGACCAACTACAAAATAAAACCACCACCACAGAAAGACACATATATCTATCATCTATGGGTCTATCTATCCATCTACCTATCATTTATAGTGACATGTCATTTATTTCAGCTATCATCTGTTGCCTATCCATATCCATTTACTCATCCATCCAACCATTTATCATCTCCATCAATATCATCCATTTCATATATCTATCCAGCTACTGTTTATGTAAATCTACCTATCCATCTATCCATCTATCCATCCATCCATCTATCCATCTATCTACCTATCCACCTATCTATCTACCTATCTATCTATTTATCTCTATCTATCTCTATCTATTCATCCATCTATCATCTATCAATCCATCCATCTACCTATCTATTGACCTATCCATCCATCTCTCTATCTCCATCTATCCATCTATCTATCTATCTATCTATCTATCTATCTATCTATCTATCTAATCTACACACACAAACACATCAACCCTTACACGCTTCAATAGATGGACACATCTGTTTTCCAAGGCTATACCTACCAACGTATGTTACTGCTGACATTTTATTTAACTGACACAAACCAGTCTCTGGTCAAGAATGGCCTCAGGGCCTGTGTGGCCCCCACACAGAAGAGCCAAAGGAAACCTTTACCCTTCAGCAAGTAAGAGTTACTCTTCAACTTTTTGTGAGCAGAAAGCTCACTGCCCACCCTCCTACCTCCCACCCCGCCCCCAAAGAGGAGCAAGTCGTGAAATGCTCAGCAGTTGAGAAAGGGCCATTTAGCCAAATTGCATACCTGTGCTGTGTCAGCTTTCTGCTGGATTCATCTCATTCCATTGGTCTAATGGATGCCAATTGAATTTAATTAACAAAACTACTTTGACTCCTTTCATACTGTGCTGAATGTAATGAAATCCTTCTCCTTTTTTTTTTTTGCATTCCACTAAAGAATGTCCTTTACTGCAGGCCCGCTGTTAGAATATTAAACGTTCCGTGTTACGCTTAAAAGATAGAAAGCGGCCAGCTCCTGCCCCATGACTTAAATGTAGTTACTGACTTACATAACATAAAATAATTAAAAAGATACTCTGATAGTGATACGCCGTATAGATTCAATTACCACAATGTCTCCATTAAAGGCACTTTTATAGTATGAATAAAATGCAAATCCTCTTTATGGATCAATACCAGAACATAATTCTATTCTTCCTCCTGAGAAGGAAGTGGGCCATAATAAATCATCCTCCCATGAAAATGGGAAAAAGTGATTTCTTTGGAAAGGTTTCTTTAAACCTGCACTCAGTTCTAGATGCCCTATTTTCCATCCATTAAGGTTCTTGTTTTCAAACTCAAGACTTAAATGGGGTGGGGGGGAGGCAGGAAAGAGCACATTCTGGATAAAGCAAAAGGGAAGCTTCCATTGGTAAAAAGCACCATCGTGGTTCCTCGTGGATCAGAAATCCATAAGAGACGTTCCTGCAGAATTAAATCATCTTCCTTAAATCCAATGGGGAAAACAGAGATTGCTCCAACCCTATGTTGAAGGAATAGATTTTGTGGGTCTCGCTTTTGCCTGGCTGGGCACCCAAAGACAAGTTCTCATGATGGATTATTGTGGTATCTCTGGATCTCTGACTTTGAACTCTGACCCCACCTCCTCCTTTTTTTTCCCCCCCTCCACAACTGACAGTTGGGCCCTCACACTTGCCATCTGTAGAGACTGGAAGGGGAGAGGACTTAGCTTACATTAATCAACCAATTAAGAAGAGACTTAAACAAAACAGAGAAAGCATAATAAAGCCCTGACTGCTTAATAGCGGTTCCACTTTTAATGGTTGTCTTCCTGCAGTTTGCTGACAAGATTAGGGGTAATCTATTGAAGGCTTCCCTAAGATGGCGTGAGAAAGGAGAAACAGATGCACGGGCCTGCCCAGCCAGTCTGGATCCCGCTAACTGGCCAAAAACAAGACCGGAAGGAACAGTGGTTCCCATCAAAGTGGACAGGAGGCCAAACTCCACGAGTTCACTGCAGAGAGTTGGGAATTGTAAATGGCTGCCCCCTACTATAGCCCCCTTTACATGAAAACAGCAAATGGTAGGACCATCTGAAGGAGCCGCCATTGGAAAATGGAGCCCAACTGGACCCCTGGGATGGTGGCTTAGGCTAATGACTGTTCCTTTAGGAACAGCCTTCAGTATTCCACAGTCACTGCCTTAGAGCTGGAAGGGCCCTTAGAAATGATGGAGTCTTCTTTCATGGACCCAGAGGGTGACTAGCTAGTGGCCAAGGTCACTCTAAGATGGGGAAGGAGTGGAGATGCAAAACTAGGTATCCCAGCTCCAAATCCTACTTTCTCTCCAATGCACCATGCTGCCCCCCCCCACCGGTCCTAATGCCACTCAGTTTTCAGATGCTGTTGAGCTACAGAGAAGACCCAGACAGGAAAACTTCTAAGGGGCACAAGAGGGAGAAGTAAAATTGAAGTCAGAAGACCAGCATCTGAGAGCCAGCTCTGACCCTCTGTAGCCAGGGAACATGGGGCCGATTTCTCCTTTCTAAGGTTCAAATTCCTTGTCTGCAAAAGGCTATGAAGAAAGCCAAGAAGCGTCAGGAAAAGGTGCAATGGGGCCTTCTTTCAAATCTTGGTCTGTACCACTGTGATCTCGGTTCTAACGTCTTTAAAATCAGGGAGATGGACTCAGGCCACAGACCTTAGCCAGCAAACTGGGAAATGTCTGACAAAATAAGTAAAAATATACAATGGAACATAGAAAATGTTAATATGTGGTTTTCTAAGTGCCCACAAGGACCTATTTTTTATTTGAGTTTGATGCTACTGAGTTCCCTTCCATTTCTAACATGTCTCACTGATTTAGGCAAAGGTCCTTCTATGATTAATACATGATATATTTGGTATTTATTTGGTAAATATGTTTTATTTACTAATCTGTGCATATTTTGTTTTGCTTCCTATAGAAAATAAGTTCCTCAAGGACAGGGACTGGTTCATTTGAATCTTCGTATCCCTAGGACCTAGGAGACAGTCTGGCATACAGCAGGTGCTTAATAAATGCTTACTGAACTACCTCGCTTTCCAATAATGCTGCCTAGTATTAGTCCAAATAAAACATTGAAATAGAGCCAAAAGTGCCAAGATAAAACACACAGTTGATTGAAATGATTTCTCACAATATCTTGAATTTATATTTTAATAAAAACATTAACTAGCTCCCCCTTTGAATCAATCTGCCAAAAGGGTGACCCCTGTATCCCCCTATTACATAGCCACATGAGGGCTTTTATTCACTTTGAAAATAAGATCACTCCACCAGTAAGCAAAGAGATTCTTTGTTAACTTGTTTGACACAAACCACGATGCAATGGGTAAGTATCACTGAAATGGTGGCCTGTCTTTGAAGTCCCATCTCCATTATCCATGCTAAAAGACAGGGGGCTGAGACATGTGAGGTACCAGTGAGCAGAAAATTCAGACCTTTTGCTTTTCATTACACAACTTGTCCTCGTCATATTTCTCTTCCCAACTCTGTTTGGTTTGGGCTAATATTAAACTAAGTATACATTCATGGTTGGGAGGTAGGGGGAGTGGACAGGTCAAGGGGTGAAGGTGAATGCCAGGCTATGGAATGTGACCTGTCTGAGCAACCAAGACCAGCTCTAGAGGACGCATCTCTCCTCAAGTTGCCCAAATCACCGTTGAATCACGAAACTAGACAGAACCTCATGGTATCCAGCTCTTCAGTGGGGCTGGTTCTCTCCCTCCCCTGACCTGGCCAAGGTCATTCCATTTCTCAGTATTCCTCTTTCTCGTGGCTTTGTTGTTGGGTCACATCTGACTCTTTGTGACCCCATTTGAGGTTTTCTTGGTAGAGATACCAGAGTGGTTTGCCATTTCCTTCTCCAGTTCATTTTACAGATGAGGAAATTGAGGCAAACAGGGTTAAGTGACTTGCCCATGGTCACAGAGTTAGAAAGTGTGAGGTTGATTGTGAACTCACAAAGATGAGTCTTCCTGATTCCAGGTCTGGCACTCTATCCACCACCACCTAGCTGCCTGCCTTCTCCTGCCTTAGGAATGGGAGTAACTCAAAATAATTACCGTCTACCCTTTGTTGGCAAGAAAATAATAATTCAGTCTCCATGTCCTTGCTCTCACAAACAGATAAGTAGTGACCAGAGGAGCTAAAGACAATAGTTAATGTTTATATCATCCTATATAAGTCCTGTGAAGAGTTTACAGAAATTGCAGCTTTTAACCATTGAAATAAGCCTGTGAGGAGGGTCATACAGGAAATATTAGCCCTATTTTGCAAATAAAGAGACTGGGTCCAAAGGTAAGTGATGTATTTGCCCAAGGACAAAAGGAGGGCAGCTGGCCCTGCAAACTTGGTACTCTGATTTCAATTCCAGGGATCTGGCAAGACTATCTATTCTAACAGACTCAAGTATATACCAAGACTCCGATAAGTATAATTAAGAATCTATACAAATCAAATTCTTTTCTGTATGACCAAGGAATCTGTAAGATCTGTTGCCTCCCCACAGGCCACGAGCAGAAAATACCAGAACCAAGAGAAAGTGAGCATCCCAAAAGCCACGGAAAAAGAACTATTTAATATATCCATTCACTCAATACATGTAGTTATTACCATAAGATACCATGTAAGCTGCCAAGGAAAAAGTTGAAAAATCAATTAATTGACAAATAGTTATCAAGCACAGCAGAGCACGGTGGAGAGAAAGTTGGTTTTGAAACAAGGAAATAACATGGGTTCAAGACCCACTTCTGACATAGAGCGGCCATTTGACGCTGGACAAGTCACTTGACCTTCACGTCTATTACTCTATTTGCTAAAAAAATTCTGCAAAAGGGACCCTTGGTCAAAAACTCTGAGGAACTTAACATTTAGGAAGCATAGAGAGAAAAAAAGATGAATCCAGGTTGAACACAAAAAATGTGACACTCCCGTACAAAGGTGACCTGGCATATCCAGCTTGGAATTAGCTGAGGCTTAGGATGAGTGAGAAGCACAACATTTATTCATTCAATGAACACTTATTTGCCTCCAATGCAGGCAAGACAGGGGGAGCCATGCTTTAAAATATATGTGTGTGTGTGTGTATAAACATATACACGCATGCAAGGGCATGCATACAGACACCCACGTGCGTGTACATATGGGTGTGCACAAGTGTATATGTGCACACACATGTGGGAGAGGAATTGCTAACAACTCAAGCTGTCCTGGAATTAAATGGGTGGTCATCAGGGGTAGTGGCTTCTGAATCTATCTCAGTTTGCTCTACTTATAAAATGAGAATGATGGACTCAATAATCTTCAAGGTCCCTTTCAGCTTTAAACCACCGGTCCCCTGGTTCCTTGTTCTCATCTCTCTCTAGTGGGGTTGCATGACCCCTTACAACGGATTCCTGCCTGCTTGGGTTTCTTCTAATTTTCAGATTCTATAATTACATAATTCAGATATTAATGCTCAGTAGAAAGCCGGAATCTATGCTGCACTGGCTCCAAAAAAGGCTTTGTTCCTCACCAAGGAGGCCACACTTACTAGAATGGCCCCATCAGGAAAACCCACTTGGTCCTTTGTGAATTTTGTGACCATGCAGACTGCAAGGCAGTCCCTCTGCAGCCTTTTGGATTTTACTAGAGACAAAAGTCAAGAAACATTCCATTCCATTTTTCATCCACCAACTGGAAATGTTTTCATTGAGGGCTCACCACAGAATCTGGGCAGGATTTGGCCCCTCTTAATATTCTGTGAAAGCACAAAGCAGGATTTTCCTGGTCCCTTTAAAACAAATTAATTTCCATATGATTTGACATTATCATTTCTTGTTTCTCAATATTTTCAATGGTTTTATGCACAAGAAAGAGAAATCCCGCCCCCCCCCAAAAAGAAAAAAAAATCCTTCCATTATCCTCACTGAAGACAGTCAGGGCTTTAAGGTATGTAAAAAGAGTCCAGAAAGAAATACTTGACAGAGAAGTCTGCAGTGGACTGGGTTTGATAATGAACATGCCTTAGAGGAAAAAAAAAACATGAATGCTGTATGTGTTGGGGGAAGGAAGTCTTATCTTTGCTTGGGTCCTGTTTCCCTTGGAGAGGCTTATGTTACCTACAACCAAGAGGTCTCCAATTAAAAAAAGGAGAATTACATAGGCTGGGGTATTTTGGAGCTGATGAAAGGGGCCTTGGAGTGAAGTTTTGGAGGGGAGTTTTCAAGCCCCTCTCCAGAAGTGGGTCAAATACTTTCATCCTGGCTTTTGACACTTCCAGTACCGGAGGCTTTTGGCCCCTTCTAAGTTAAGAGAAGTAGGCAGGCCAGACTGCATGCTGCAAGGTTATGATACATACTCATATTTGCCAGAGACAAGGATGTCACCCACAGAACGTTTCCCAGCAGAAATGAAATCCAAAGCAATACACAAAGGGGGAAGAAGACAGTCAACCTGAAATGCAGGGATTGGATTCCAGAGGGGCGGCATGCTTCTAGCAGAAAGGTCGCTGGACTTGGTCAGCCAGCTATGGTTCTGAATACCACTATTGAAGATTCACTAACTGTGTGTTCTGTCTGGGACTTTGTTTCTTTGTGTTAAATGAGGTGGTCAGGCTAGATGGCCACAATAATCTCTGCCAGTTTGTAATCTAAAATCCCACAAGCTTCCTAGCTGGATGACCCTGGACAAGTCACTCAGATGCTTCCAGCTTCTGTGTATGCCTCAAAAATAACAGTTCCCATCTCAGAGTTGTTTCAAGGCTCAAATAAGGAATGAAAAGCATATTATGTATCAGTTCTAATAAAGTTCATCCCTGTTCTCCCTCTAATTTAAGAGGTTTTAACCTGGGGTCCACAGATCCACTTGAGTTCCGTAAGTACATTTCAGAGGCTCTGTGGACTTGGATGGGGAGACAAAAATCATACCTTTATTTTCATTAACATGGAACTGAAACAGCATTTCCTTCAATTATGCAAAAATATGATTCAGAAAAGGGGTCCAGAGGCTTCACCAGACTTCCAGAGAGGCCCAGGGCACAGAAAAAGAACTGCTCTAGATAACCACATTCTTCTTGACTCCAACAGATTCTAAAAGATGAAATAAAATTTCCCGTTCTTGACATACCAACGGGCCAACAACTACACATTACCCCTCGCCTACATCATTCTCACGGAGGCAAAGATTGCAAGGAAAGGTCAAGTCTGTGGGACTTGAGACAGAACAATTCAGACAGTCTGAATGGTCGCCACGTACTTGGAATGGATGGGGGTAGTCTCATCAAGGCTCTTTAGGGAGCCCAGTAATACCTGTATGTGTCAATAACAGTCTGGGTTTGATTTCAAGAAAGCCTACTGATTTGAGGGGTAAAGAAGAGACAGAGAGACAGAGACAGAGAGACAGGGGGAATCACTCTCCCTTTTCTTGGTGGGAAGGTCTGACAGAAGACAAGTTCAGCCCTGAATTGAACAGACAACTTCTCCTGAAATGAACATTTCATGTGGGTTCCCTTGTTCCTTTCTCAGCACAGTTACCCTGAAAGTCAGCATCTCCAGCTGATGCTGTGTTCTATTTGACTCCCTCAGCTATGAAGTGCTGAATGTTCACAGGATCCTACCTTTGAGCACAGTGTCTCCTGCTTCAAAATAGTTGGGTTTTCTGGAGACATAAACCAAGAAGGTAGCCTGGCCTTTGGAACTAGTAACCAACGGTGATTTTTTTTTTTTAAGCAGCTGGCTGCGTAAGCCTCCAGATGATTTTCGTTTCCTCTGCAGTCTTTACTGCTAAAATAACATTGATCTGTGCCAATCAATAAGGAGAGCAAAAGAACCCTGGCTAGCATGAGCGACAAGGGGCAATTCAGAAGTCCAAAAGATCTTTAATCCCTTTCTCTGACTCTGGCTATGACCAGCAGAGTTCAAGAAGGCACTGACTGGAGGCTGACAGAATGTGGAACTATTGTTCTGAGGGCCTTTGATGCACCAAGCAGGAGAGATTCCAGCTCTGACCACAAGCCACCTATCCCCAGGTGTCCAGCAAAGAGCCAGAGGAGGAGAAGACCCCTCCTCCTGCAGTCACTTGCTTTGAAATCCATGGAAAAGAAAGATTAAATAAATGGCTTTATCATTGACAAACTATGGAAAGTAAAAATAGGTCTGTGTGGTCAGTCAGCGAACCTAGATATCGCTCATCAGGAAAGAAACATGTTTTGTTTTTTTTTCCATTTGGTAATGGGAGAAAGGGGACAGAATTAAGGCAGAGCTGGTCAGATTTCACTCTGACACACCCAAAGTCAAGAAAAATGCTATTCTAATGATTCTAGTTCAATTGATCAATTTTAAGCACCTACTATGCATGAGGCTTTATGATGAGCTTGAAGGTCACTAACTTAAAGAAAACAGTCCCTGCCTTCAAGTAACTTACAAATGATCAGAATTTGAGAATCTGGCTCATTCGTTCATTCGAGAAACATTCATTAAGCACCTACTATGTTCCAAGCACCCTGCTAAGTGTTGGGGTTACAAAAAGAGGCATAAGACAGTCACTGCTTTCAAAAAGCTTACTCAAAAACTGGAAGAGACCTCAGAGACCATCAGTCCAACCCTCCCATTTTACAGATGAGGAAACTGAGGTTCACGGAGGTTGAGTAAGTGTCCAAGGTCACCAAGGGTTAGAACCCATTATCTCATTCTTAACCTGGGGTCTGCAAACTTGGTTTAACTGTGTTTTAGTGTAATTGGTTGGCTTGGTAATACTTTGTATTTTGTTTTATACATTTAAAAACACAATTTTGGGAAGTCCATCATAGGCTTCATTAGACCAATCACCAGAAGGCTCCAGGACACAAAAATGGGTTAAGAACTCCTAATCCACATCTATATGTCATACACACAGTATAATTCAACATGGTTCTTGCTGAGTTATTATTTTTACAAATAATAATAATAACAATACTTCACATTTATACAGTGTTTTGCGGTTTGAAAAGTATCTCATTTGAAGGGGAGAAAATCTGAAACTCAAGTGATTCTGGAACTGAATCTTGTAAACCAAAAGTAAACAAACAAGTCAATTAAAAAAAGGTAAAATAAATCAAATGAATCATAACTAAAAAAAAGTATCTCATTTGATCCTCCCAACAATCTTATGAGATATGGGGTTGCTATTACACCCATTTTACAGTCAAAAGAGCTGAGGTCCAAAAAATATACATGACTTACTCATGGTCACACAGCGAGTAAGCATTAAGTGGTAGAATCTGAACTCAATTCCACCCAACTCTAATTCCAGCCCTCTTTCCACTATTACCTCATGCCTCTAGAAAATGAACTGCTTCCCGACTATTTCATCTTGGGAACCCGTGTGCACAAGTCACCCCGAAACTATGCAAAGACCATAGATTGCAAAATAAAACCATCAGGTAGCCGAGGGTAGTTGTATACAGATGGTTTATTTAATCTGCGGACAACATGGTTTTCCCTTTCCCTGGAGGATCTCAACTGCTAACATCCCATGAACAGTATCAAGTTCACTTCACTCTTCTCACTGACTGTAAAACAAAGAAATCTGTCTTGAGTTTCCTGACGTTCCACATGTTACTGTGACTAATCCTGAGCCATTTTATTCAGAGAGCTTAGAGTAAGTCTCTATGACAATCCCATGCCATTCGAAATACACCAGACATGCTCTCTGTCTTCAGAAATAACGACAGGACGTCTGCCCAGCTCTTACAAATTAAAGGGCAGATTCTACTTTCTGATTAAGTGAGGAACTATAACAAAGGAAGAAAAAGTACAATGTGGGAAACAGTTTAGCCCCACTCATTTTCTTCTCTTATTTTTATTTTTAAATTCCATTTTTCAGCCATGGAGTATTGGTACTACTCCCTATAACCATCTGTACACACTTTCCCAAAAGACCATCACAGCTGTCCAGTTTAACACACATACTCTCTGTCTCTCTCTCTCTCTCTCTCTCTCTCTCTGTCTCTCTCTCTCTCTCTCTCTCTCCCACCCCCCCCCCCGTTTCTGCCTGAATCTAATAAATAAACGTTTGAGAAGGTTTTGTAAAAGTGGTATTTCAATTTAGGGCTTCTTCACATGATTTGACCTTGACTTAATCCCAATCATCTCTTACCCCCCTTTCCTTTTTTCAAATTTTCACTGACTAATGGATGGATTTTATCTTTTTTATTTTTTCCTAAGGAGCCACTCATTTTTTATTTCTGAAAAATGAGCAAGATGGATCTTAATATTTTAAGGTCATGCCCGTGCTAATGTTTCTTTGGAGAAAATGCTCCCAAAGAAGCAACAAATAATAAAAACTGGAGACCCTGGACCTTCTTGAATCTCTTGTAAATATTAAGAAAAAAAATTAAATGTCCAAAGTAAACAAATCATAAAATTTACATTTAATTAAAAAACACAAGCTATAAAATAACTAGATCCATCAGATTAAGTCGTACTATAACCTAATACACAATGTCCCAAAAGTCTTAGTTCAGCTTATGACTAAGCTAAGACTTTTGGGACATCCTATGTGTATATGTATTTATTAACTTTATATTTATGCTGCATATATTTTTAATCTGTAGTCATTGTCTTCCCCATTAGAACGCATGCTCCTCAAAGGCAGAGATTTTTCCTCTTTATAGTTAAATCCTCAGCACTTAACATATAGATGCCAGGAAACAGGGAAGAGTTCCTTGAAAAAAAACTAAAAAACTCCTAGGACTGGATGAAAGAATGGTAGGTTTTTGTAATTTTCTTATTTAAATTATACACTTTGAAAATCTTAAAGTTTTAGAGAGATAGAGGGCTGGTCCAGGCAGGTGAAGAGCTGGCTATTATCTGGTAAATTTCCCAGTTGGTTATAATCTGGTTAATTTCAGCAGCAGAGGATGTCATTATAGGTCCCCGGGAAAAGATGAGCTTAACTAAGTCTAGCTCACAAACCATTTCTAATGGTTTTTCTAGCAGTCACTCCCCCAAGTACCAGCTTCCGGCTTACGATGAACTACTGAGGCCAGACCTTAAAACACTCTCATCTCCAGCCTCCTACACAGTATTCAACTGGAGGGAATGAATTAACTACTTTTCACAATTCTGCACTTAGAGAGTACTTTTTATACCAAAGCCGGTCTGTAGTCGCTGATAAAGCCCCTTCTGTCCTAGTTCAGCTAAGAGGGAGGTAGAGGCTCAGCCAGAAAGACCCTACATCAAACAGCATTCCCTCTACCTACTTTGTGCAAGGAACTCTGCCTGACGATAGAGACAAAATTATTCCTGACCTGGGGTAAAGCATTTTAACCACTCTGAGCCTTCTCTTCCTCCCCTACAAAATAAGGCTATAATATGGATAATGACAGTGCCTACTACACCCAGCCTACCTCACAGGGCTTTCAGGCTGACCAAATGAGATAATATGATAATCACTAATCATACCCAAAGTAACCACACCATTATATAGTGCTTTCATGTTTGCCAAGTGCCCCATAAACATATATATATACGTATGTATATAACCTCACTTGATATAAAGCAAAGGTTAGAAGCCAGGAGTCAGTCCTAGGCATTACTAGTTCTTTATTAATTACTATTGCCATTACAACTTCTCAAGTTTCAAGAAATTTGAAAGAACACTGATAATCCTTTGTAGGTAAAGCAGCAAAGTGAGGGAGGACAGCGTGACAGAGAAGGCAATGCAGGGGCCTGGGGAGTTTCTGGCCTGGAACTTCTGGTCTGCCCTATGACCTTTTACCTTCCTGAGGCAAGAGTTTTCTAATTTGTAAACTGGGAAAGCACAGGTCTTGCATCACCAGGCTCCTGAAAGGATGGTCAGGAGAGTGATATCAGAGAATTTATGTAATGTCCTATGTAAACCTAAGAGCCCTGTTACATCATCACTAATTATTATTAACAATAAAATTTTATGCTAATCATCATCCCGGTCATGAGCATGCCACTGAAATGAAAGCAAGCTAAGGAAATTATTGATTAGTGCTGCTGTGGTAAGGTAAAAGCAGAAGAGGCTAAGTCTGAGGGGCACCAGTGTCAGAGCTGAGACGGGCCCCAGAACACGGAATGTCAGAGCTCGGAAGACTCCTAGAACATGGAATTTCAGGGCTGGGAGGGGTCCTAGAACAGAGAATGTCAGAGCCTGGGAAGATGAAACAGACCCCAAATACAGAGGCTCAAAAGGATCTTAAAACTCATCGAGTTCAATACCTTCATTATACAGAAAAGGAACTGAGGCCCAAAGGGAGCCAGCAACAGTTCAAATCCCCAGAAATCCCCACATTTTCCCAGGGGAAGAAGAAAACTTTTAGTTACTATACATTTGGGCAAATGGAGTCTGAAGGGGAAAACATTAAAGTTTTTTTTTTCTCTGAACAATCTATAACACTACAAAAAGTTTTTGGACTTTTTTACCATAAAAAGTAAAAATTTAAAAATTCTCAAAATAATTTAAAAGGTGAGAGAGACCAACCTAACCCTAATTCAGTTTGGAATGCCCGTCGGACCTGTTGGAGGACAGACCCCAGAAAGCCTGACTCACAGAACTAGACCAAGCAAACTAGGTCCATTCCCATCCTCCTTTGCCTGAGGGCTGAACTTACTGCCCAGATCCCAGACAGAAGCATGGAAGTCTTAAAGATCCCTAGGGAGTCCTAACTTGGCCACGAGTGAAAATCTAGCAGGTGATTAATTTAATTAATTTAAACGATTAATGAGAATGCTTTATTTTGGCCCGACTCTTCTCATCTTAGTAATGAGGAAACTGAGAACCAGAGAGGAAAAATGACTTAGCCAAGGTCACCTGGATTAGCAAGCTCACTGCTCAACTCAAAATGGGGAGAAAAATCTGAAACAATATCAGAACAAGAAGCACTGAAAATGAAGGGTACAGAAATACCCTTATGACAAAGGTTAGGTTTCCAAATGGAGAATGCCAATCTGTCCGGCAGAGAGGAATACATTACCAAGTCATCACATTAAAAAGTCCAATGCATTTTGAGTCAAGGGGCCTGCCTGCCTAATGACTGCACTACCTTATGTCTGCACTGCTTTGGGTAATTTCTTCATTTTAGCCTCAGTTTAATGATAATAATAATAATAATAATTACTGGAATCACATAAGAGTTTCAAAGCTCTTGATAACTATTAGCTCATTTTATATTCAAAACTGCTGTTATTAATCACATTTTACAGATGAGGAACCTGAGATAGAATTTAAGTGCCTTACCCAGGGTCACACTGCTTTGTATCTGAAGCTGCATTTGAACTCAGGTCTCCCTGGTTCTAGGTCCTGCACCATCTAGCTGCCTATAAAATAAGGGGATTGGCCTACATAACCTCTGAAGATCTCACAAGAGCTAGATCTCACAAAACTCCTCTGTTGTACCCTCACTCTAATTCTGTTACAGAGGAGAATTCAGTATAAGGTCAACCCACCTGGAACCCATCCCTGGTTATTCCACTGCTGACTTGGTGCACAGGTAATCTAAGCGTTTCTCTCATTTTCACTGTACTGCAAACCTACAAACATGACTTCAGAGTCGCTAAATTATGTCCACCTGTGCCAGCAGCCCATGCCTTGACTATCCATTAGGTATAAAATCAGTCCTTCCCATGCCAAAGTGGCTGTTTCCCTTGCTGTCAACTCACAATGCTTTCTGGGTGAAATCTCTAGCCTTTCCAATCAAGGGTCTCAGTAGCTTTTAAAACTAAATGTAGGCGGTGACTATACAAAGCAATACATTTATCCATTTCTGCCTATGCCTCATCTTTTTCCTCAGTCTAGAAAGCAAAAGTCAAAAACAATGCACTCTTGAGTCTGGGCACTTACAGCATCAATATTCTCTTTCTCCAAAGGGCCCTCCCGGGAGCCAAAGCCCATGAGATGGCACCCTTTTCTCCCCATCTCTCCTGGCTTTGTTTGATTGAACGGCAAAAGGCCAAGTTCAAATCCAATTTTTCTAAATCCAGATGGCCGTTCTCTAGGCAGGGAGCTAAGGCAAAAACACTTAATTCAAGCCACTCCTGAAGGCTCTCCCAACTACATGGAGATTCTTGGTTTGGGGACTCACAACCACCACAAAGTTCACTGGAGGGAGGCCTTATATTCCTAATGAAGCCATTAAGAGGCCACACAATCGAGTACAGCAAGGACCCACTATCTTTCCTGGACAGGAACTCCCAACAATAGCTATGCTGTTAATGGCATCCAGTTACAAAGAAGCCATTCTCAGAAGTTACTTGAAACTGCTTTTCCTAAAACAGAAAATCTACCCCTAAAAAGAAATATAGAAGAAAAAAGCAACCAGATGAATTCCTCTCTCCCCCAAAACAAGTCCAACTGAGTCTATTTTTTTTAAATCAGATGTTCTAAGATGGAAAATATGACCTCACTCCAGCGTCACCAATCACCAAATAATAGCCTCTCCGTCTATGCAATGATCATGAGTATTACCCAAAAAAAGAATGATCTTTCTTAACTAAAGGAATTGTCTTCTGGCCCTTTCTATCTGAATTCCACCTAGAGGCTGAGGGGCTGAAAGTTACAAAATCAGAATTCAAATTCCTGCTCTGTCTCTTGCTACCTGTCCAAAGCTGGACAAAACACATCTTGCCTTATGCTCTTGCCTTATGTACCTCACACATAAAATGAAGATATGCTGAAATTCCCTTCCAACACTGATGATGATGATAGATAGACAGACAGATAGACAGACAGATGATAGATAGGTAGATAGATGATAGATAGATAAATAGATAGACAGATGGATAGATGGATAGATAGACAGATCAAACATACATACAGACAGATCAAACAGACAGACAGACATAGATAGATAGATCGATCGATAGATAGATAGACAGATAGATGGATAGATAGATGGATAGACAGATGGATATAGACAGACAGATAGATGGATAGATGGATGGATAGATAGACAGACAGATAGATGATAGATAGACAGACAGACAGATAGATAGTACATATGTATGCTCTGTAAACCTTAGAGTATGCTTCCCTTTTATGAAAAAAAGATGAGATCCATATAAAAGTGATCATTGTGGTAACAGTCGAATTTAATAACATGTTTAATAGATGTCAAACCAAATGTGTGCAACACCCTAACAACATGAAATGACAAGTTCTCCAAATATAGAAATGAGGCAGCAGAGATCAAAACCGCCCTGGAACGGGATGAGGTCCACAGCGTCTTGTCTGCTACTGGAGCCATCCTGAAAACTCTTTCTGCGAGCCTAGAGTACCTAAGTTCTCTTCCTAGTATTTTTACTCCATTTTTTAAAAAGCAATCATTTAATCCACCTGCAAAACAGTTCCCCAATATTCAGCACAAAAGAACAACAGGAGAACCATATCTCTCTGCTTCTCTGAATCGAACTTAGATGAAAAGAATGAAAGCAATGCTCATGATAATAACAGGAAGTCATCCTTGGACTCAGAAAGACATAGGTTCAAACCCTGCCTCTGACACAGCCTGGTTATGAGTCATTTCCCTTCTAAGGGGTCCCAAGCCACCATCTCAGGACTAGAAATTGCAAACTGGCTGCTGATATGCAGTGGCAGACAAAAAAGTCTTTGCTGGAAAGTTCCCTACATGGGCGAAATCAGAGGTCCGAACTGATAAGAAATAACAATAACACATAACTTATGCACTTTTATCTTATATTTGGGGATTGTTCTATGGCTCTTTCTTTCATACACTGGTGTAGCAAGTGCATAGAAGGCTGTCCTTGGTGTCAGGAAGATATGAGTCCCAGACCTGTGTTGGATGCACACTGGATGGGAGACCCTGGTCAGATCATTAAACCTTAGAGGTTTCTTAAGGCTTTTTAAATTAAGCCTCAGATACTCTCTATGACTCCAAGTGTCAGAGGAGTCACCAAATGACATCAGTGAAGATTATTTCCACATCAGAAATTCCCCAAATCAATGAAATCTCAAAAGCAGACCAACATACCCAGCGTTCCTCTAACAGTGTGAGGTTCACCAAGTACTCCAAATCTACCATCTTATAACAGTGATAAAAATAGTAACTGACCTCATAAAGTAGTTTATGGTTGGCAAAGCACTTCAAATGTATTCTCTCATAATAAGAACTGAACTGAATATAGTGCTTTAGTCATACAATGTGGTGCACATGCATTATCTCATTTGACCCTGACAATAATCTTACGAGGCAGAATTATCCCCATTTTACTGATGAGAAAACCAAGACCTGAAAAGATTCCAGAAGTGGTAGAAGTGGGATTTGGACCCAGGTCTGCCCCAACTCTAGATCTATTATAATGCTGCCTCTTAGCAACACAGAGACCCATTTGGGTTATATTGGGTTATATGACAGACAGACAGACAGATACATGATAGATAGATAGACAGACAGATAGATAGATAGATAGATAGATAGATAGATAGATATGGATATAGGTATACAGATATAGATATTTCACTCTTGTTTATATTTTTAATAGTAACTAATGTTTTAAAAAATAATCTCAAAATGTGGTGCCTGGAACTTGAACTTCTCTTATTCCCAAATAGAAAAAAGTATAAAAGAAAAAAAACATTCAAAATATTCACTGACAGCACCTGCAATCGTATCTACATGAAGGCTATTTATTGTAGTGATCTCAATGCAAGCAGTGAAATTAATCCTATCCTGAGAATCTAGAGAAAGTCTCAATATCTCATTTTTAGTTAGCTCCTGTCACCTCTCAATTTCATTAAATATTCAAATTTGCCATGAGGTTGTGCTCAGTACAACCCATCTGTCTGTGGCCCTCCCTCCCTTTGACCTTAATCTGATGGTCCTTTTGCAGCCAAGTCATCTCAGAAGGCGATGGGAATTTGTCTCCCCAATGGGGCTGCAGAGTCAGATCCCCCAAGAGGCAATGGAAGCCTCGGGCCTGCCTGTGATGGGCCCCCATGTGCCCAACACTCCATTCCTTCTCACAGTCACATGGGTTGGACTCAGGGCCATAAAATGATGAGGGAGGGGTCTGGGGGCAGTTTATTAGGGAAAATTACCTCTACCAAATTTCACACCCTGAAAAGCAGGTCCGTAATTTTAACCGATAAATTCGATTTAACAATATAGCACCACAGTTCCTAGGCCATCCAATGCCAACTATTTTTCCCTGTCCAAAATCCAACCAATCAGATGAGATTTTGTGACTCACCATAGATACATCTCACCCAATAGTATGAACGTGTTGCGCGGCCCAATCAGGTTCTGACACAATTACAAAAAAGGGGGAAAAAAAAGGCACCCAAACCATGGCAACAGAGACAACAGCCTGGCAGGGGCAGCTGCTCACAAACACACGTACAATTTTTAAAGGGTCTTCATTAAAAAAAAAAGTATCTTTATTGCCATGTTCATTCCCTTACTCCGTTGCATAGGGCACTGATCATGAGGAAAGAGCCCTCTTTAATTAAAAAAAAAAAACAAACCCGAATCTACAGTCATAAACTCTGAAAAAACTGCCAACATCTAACCATATCTGTCTACTTCCCACCAGTCCTGAGAAACCACTTAGTAGCTACATAAAAATGCATGTGGTGGTGGGTTGGACAGGCTGACTGGTGGTTAAGAATCAACGGTTCCTAACAGATTTAGAGCTGGAAAAGGCCTCAGAGGCCAAATAGTCTGATCCCTCTCATTTCAGAGAGGCAAAGGAATGGAAGTGACTCACCCAAGGTCACACAAGCAATGGCATTAGTGGTGGAGTAACCTCCAATGCAACATACTCCCAACTCTATCCTCCTAATCCTGTTTATTGATTCAGTTACAACACTAATAACAACTGATGTATACTGGTCTTACAAGGTGACAAAGCACCACACACAGGGCATTCTCATCTCATACCTGCAGGGTTTCATCCTCACTCCCAGAAGAGCTCCTTGAGGCTCACAGGGTGAACGCCGGCGCTCTCTCAGCTAACAATCAGCAGAACTGAGGTTTCCCGGCAGGTCTTTCTGATTCCAAGTTAACCACTCCATCCCCTACACCACAGCGCATCCCTACCACCGGGCCCCTTGCTAGATCAAAGTCGCCTTTTATCCATGGACTTCACAGCAAGCAGTGAGGGACAGCAGAAAAGGTCCAGGGTTTGAACCTCAGCTTAGCCTTTTATTTCCTCCATGGCCTTTCCTTCCATGGGTCCCCATTTCCTCTGCTATAAAATGAGAGGTCTGAATTAGACAATCTGTATTCAATAAGCCTATGAGTCAGTTTGCCCCTTCCTGAAAATGGGTAAGCATAGGAGTCAACAAGCATTTATAAAAGGCCTACTATGTGCCATAAGGATGGCTTATCGATATTTTTCAAAATAAAGGTTATGACAGGGAAGGGCTTGAGGCCTGGTGTGGAAGAAGGAAGAGATCCCACTGTATCACCAAAATGTTTAGGCATTAGCTGACAACAACCTAGCAGGCTCCTTTCAAATTTGCCCTCGCTGTTGAGGCATAAATAAATATAATTCACACAAAAGAATGTCACATAAACCATCTTCCCAGACAAGCTAAGAATTCCCAGTCTCTCAATCTCTCAAGCCCAGGCAGGGCTTTTCACTTTTGCACTGAAATCATTCATAGCTAAGCTTGTGGAAGTCTGTAGTAGCAAAAACACCCCAAGCTGCTCACATCAAGTCATTTAAATGCATTAAAATTAAATCTGTCCCCGCTTCCCTTTTCTCTTTTCTCCATATGAAACTCAGTTGAAAGTCATCAACATTCTCTTCATACAATTACATCTTCCCTTCTTAAAATCTGGATATTTTCAAATTGGTTTTAAGAATCAATTCACATGAGGCCATACTCCATGGGGTAGAGTTTATGTATTTCTGTAACATGCTAAAACAGAGTTGATGCCTCTATGAATATCAAGGAATATCAGAATTAGGTCTACTTGAAACACATAAAAATTAGTAAGGAGCATGGGGGCAGCTGGGTGGCACAGCGGATGGAGGGCTGGGCCTGAAATCAGCAAGACTCATCTTCATGAGTTCGAATCCAGCCTAAGACATTTCTTAGCTTTGTGGCCCTGGGCAAGTCACTTAATGGTGTTTTCCTCAGTTTCTTCACCTGTAAAATGAGCTGGAGAAGGAAATGGCAAACCATCTTTGCCAGGAAAACTCCAAAATGGGGTCAGAGAGTCAGACAGGACTGAACAAGAACAAAAGAAGCACCGGATTCCACAGTGTGTTCCAGATCCAGATCCGAGTGCTGAGTGTAAAGGTTATTCTCTACGTGGCTCCAAGCAGGTCACTCTAGACTCCCCTCTCTTCCTCTGCCTATCCTGGCCACCTCACAGGGATGTGAGAAGCAGAGAAAATGAACACAAAAAGGCTCAGTGAACATGGATCTTCTCAAAGTAAGATGTCACTGTGGACTTGGAGACATCTTTAACGCTTATTAGCTGTGTGACCCCAAGCAAGTAATGTGACCTCTCCGATCCTCAGTTTCTTCACCTGTTAATTGGGAATAATAATATCCACCTCTAGGGTTTAATTCCAGGTGCCGTCTCAAAGTCTAACTGAATCCTATGGCTTTCAGGATAAAATACCCAGGACCACTCCATCCACAAGACTTGTCCATAAAAAGAGGCTTTTGAAACACACTAAACACCTACGATCTGAGACAAAGAAGAGCCTGGGTCCATTCCAGATGCTAACCCAAGGCTGATGGCCTCATGACCAATGTCCTCTTCTCCAGTTCTAACAAAATCTCATCCTGTGACTGACAAGACTTGAATTCAATACAAAAGAATCTCAACCATCAGTCTCTCTGGGGGAAAAGAAGGGGAGGAAGGCAGGTAAAGAGGGTGGAGGGCCTTTTATTTTAATATATAACAAAGAAGAATTAAAAAGAGGGGAGTTTGGAACCTAAGCCACTACTGCACCCCTAAAGGCTTCAAGGCTTTTTCATTTGTCCTAAAGCTAAACTTCCTTTTATACACCACCCCCCAAATAGAGTGTGATTCCCCTTAAGAGCAAATACTATTCCTATCCCCAGTGCTTGGCACATAAGAAACAATAAATACTTTTTCACTCATTCATCCACTCCTATTGTCTTCACCAAATTCACCACCAATTCCCAATTTCCATTTGTAGAGGGTGGGTGTGAAATGAGGGGACTTGTGGGGTGTCACTATGTAGAAGGAAATGAGAGCTTTCCAAAGTATAGGAGACCAGATGATAAATGGGAAGGAGGCCTGGCCCTGGAGTCTGAGGACCCCAATTTGAATCTCTCCCTCCTCTGTGGGTCTTTAGACTAGTGATTTCCCCTTTCTTGGCCTCAGCTTTCTCATCTGCAAAATGGAGAAAGGGTAGCGAAGTCAAGTGAAGTCCCTGGTCCTGCCCTGGATCTATAATTGGATGATTGAAAATAACCGATACTGGATTAGCCAGGTCTTAGCATCGAGCAACCACCAAACGACACCACAAATCAAGTGCTTTCTTTAGATTATATCTGCGTTGAATTTTGCCTAAAAGACACGAACTTGGTAAGGATAAGGACAAATGTTGCTTCCATACTACAATGTTCTGAATCCAGTTAAAATCAGGGAGGATGAGGCCCCTCTCTGGAAAGTTAATGTTATCATGATTGTTTCTCCCTTTTAATTAAGGCTTGGTCAATCAATAAATCAATCATTCAACCAATGGAGTAATTATGAAACACCTAGCTCGTGCTGAGCACTACACTAGGCACAGAAAGACACAGACAAAAAGGAAACAGTGTCTGGCCTGCTATTTAATTGCTACAGTAACAGGAGAGTAGCTCCAGGAGGCAAAGTATGCCCCTTTCCCACATGGGATTACTGCACCAAACCACAAGAAGTGAGTGGGTGGGAGCAGAGAAAGAGAGAGACTCTGACTGGGGGTGAAGCTCTGTGGGGAGTCAGGAAAAGCCTTGGATCTAAGGCCTTTATGCGAAATGAGTGCCTCTAGTCCATGACCCAGCTTTGAGATTCCAGTTGAATTCTGGGAAGCTGGGACCATGTAACCGCTCCAGAAGCGGGTACCTTTTCTCTTTCTTACTGGTAGGCAAATGGGGTCATTGATTTAGAGTTAAACAAGAATTTAGGAATCATGCAGTCCAATCCCTGCATTTTACAGGTGAGGAAACTGAGGTTTCACAAGGGGGCAATGACATGGCCCAGGTCACACAGAGTGTAAGTGCCAGGCTCCCTAACACCCAACTCAGCACTCACTGAACCATGAAAAGCCAGCCCTTGTCCTTGTTGCCTTTCGGGCAGTGGGGGTGAGGGGTAGAGAAGAGCAGATCATAAAGGGAGGGAGCATGGAACTGCTCTGATGTTCTTCATTGAAATCTTGAGAACCAATTGAAAATGTAACATTTTGCTTCCCTTTCCTAAGGGAAGGAACTCTCTTAAATCCATAAAATCATCACTTCATGGACCCCTAAAACTGCCTCCCTCTGAAACCTGGCTATGCAAGCAGCACAAAGGGATGGGTCTCCTAGCATCTCTCCAGGTCTTGAAAGGTTTACCAGTATTCTTCATATTACAATCCCCACCCAACTTCTTTACAGATATAGCCTAGCATGGATGTGGAACATCCATTTAACATCAGGCCATTCCAATATATCCATTCTAGGGAACCTTTTTAAAATTCTCCTCGTTATAAGGATCTCTTAGATGGAGAAAAGGAATAAGCATACAGCAAAATGCTGGGACTATTAAAAAAGGCAGAAAATGGTCAAAATTCATTTAAGAAACAAAGTGCTTTACAAATGTTTTCACATCTGAGCCTCACAACAACTCTGAGGTCTGGGTATCATTATTCCCAATTAGCAGATGGGGAAAGTGAGGATCAGAGAGGGTAAACTGCTTGCCTGTAGTCACACAGCAAATAAGTGTTAAAGACATAAGGGTCAAACACAGATTTCTCCTGTCTCGAAGTTGACCTGGGTTCTCTAGTACTCAAAGCATCTCTTCAATATGGAAAGAGGAAGAAACTTTTCATAGGATCTCCAGGTGGACCCTTGAGTTTGAGGTTCTAAGCAGCTCTTTACACACACACACACACACACACACACACACACACACACACACACACTCTCTCTCTCTCTCTCTCTCTCTCTCTCTCTCTCTCTCTCTCTCTCTGAGACTTTCACTCTCATTTCTCTCACACATATACAGTCATTTCTCACACACACACACGTGCACATGCATGCACTCATTCTCTTTCTCACACATACACACATATTTCTCTCACACATACACTCTCTCTCACATACACAGTCACAGACATGCACACCAGACTTTAAAAGCCTGATCCATTTCTGAGTTCACATCCATTCTCTGTACCACACTCTGCCTAACACACAACTACTCCTCAGGAAAAACAGTGATGGCTGCTAACAAACCCAAGTGCTGGGCCCATTCCTGTAGCTGCATCTTTGTTCTGCATGTCTCATCTCCCCATCCAATTCTCAAAATTGTTTTCAATAATCCATATTGACATTTGTGAACAATTAGACTGGCTACTGCTTCTGTGCATGACTTAAAAGGCGGCCACGCTGCTCTGGGCCCTGTGGAAGCAGCTTGAGGGCTGCACCAAGGGAAACACCCAGCCCTACTGTGTACAGCAGCGACCACAACAAAGCCTGTGGTTTCTCCCACACTCGCCTTAAATAGATTTAAATTAATGCTGTTCATCATTGGGTGGAAAAGGGAAATATAAAAAGGCAGTAACTTGGGAAGGCAAAGCCAGCCAACAGAACTCGGAAATTTTCTTCCCAACACACAGACCTCATAGCTGTAAACGGGCTGACCTCCATTCAAGAGCTCCAGCCACAGAGGTGAAAGGGTCCCTTCTCTCCTTGTCTGGGGCAGATACATTCTCTCTGGTTTAGGATGAAGGCCATTTCCTCAACAAGATGGAAAAACCCATACATATCCATATACGTATACATTGGGAGTGAGTGTGTGTGTCCATGTCTGTACACATATAAATTGTGCGCAGAACACTGCTCAGAGGGCATGCAATGATCAAAATACCAAATTTCAAAGTCATGCTCTAGTGGTATTATTAATGTTCTAAATAACACATGCCTCCAGTAGCCCATTATCAATCTTCTTTCTATAGGAATAATAATGGTAACAAGGATAATAGTGAGTATTTGTATAGTACGTTAAGGTTTGCAAAATGACAGGCATGTGACATATATGTGGTACACGTGTGTTTTACATGTGTGCACATACACACGTGTGTATGCATGTACACAGATATACATCTACATATAGAGAGAGATGTCTCTATCAATATAACATATATAAAATTTTTGTCCTCAAATCACCCAGAATATCAAAAGCAGATTTCAGCCAGTTCTGTTGTTTGTGAGTGATAGTTACTGACCAAAGAAGGTGATTTCAAAGGGAGCTGATGAGGCAGCCGTCATACAGTTGTACTCTTGTTTGGGGTTTGGGTCAGCAGGATAACGTATAAAACCAGCTGCGTCCCAGACTAGATTCTGACTGCCCAAATCCATTGGCTTCTCCTCCACCTCAGGCACTCGATCAGTCCGCTTTCCAAAACAGAGTCTGTCTTTGGGGTTGTGAAAGTCATACCTCTGAGTCTGGGTGAGGATTTGGATGCGTAATTCTAGGACAGATCCTTCTGAGATCACAAAGTCTGAAGCTGTCTAATCCAACCTCCTTTTACAGGTGAGGAAACGGAGGACGTACTCTGGTATTGAATCGCCTTGCCTGGGGACATACTAGCATTCACCATCTTTTCTGATTTATGCCGGCTCTCACGGCTGTACACAAATACACTTCTCCCTTCATGTTTAAGAATCTTAATGAAGAATGTGGTCAAAGGAAGCAGTGTGCCATAGTGGGTAGAGAGACAACCTGGGAGTCTGGACAGCCCTGCAATTCAGGCCCTGCTCATTTCTAACTCATTCTCTGTACTTCAAACAACTTTCCAAAGAGCTGAGCTGCACAGCTGCATCCATGGAAGGTCTTTTTAGTAGCTAGGGCTTTCTACACTGCAGACCTCTTTGCATGTAACTCCAAACAAAAAACACCAACAACCACCTAGAAACCTAACATTATTTGTTATGTCTCCTTGGTGACTTCCTGCAGTCAGGAAGACCTGAGTTCCAATCGGGCCTTAGACACTTCAGAGCTGTGTGACTCTGGGCAAATCACAAGACCTCTTCCGGCCTCAGTTTATTTACATTTGTAAAATGGGGATAATAGTAGCACCCACCTCCCAAGGTTGTTGTGGAAACACAAGGACAGCATTTAGCAAAGCTTAACATACTATATAAAACTATTATTACTGTGATTATAATTATAATTATTCCCACAGAAAAAAGACTTCTAATAGGCCCCTGTAGGTGTTTATTATTAAAGATATTCAATCTACTGGAACACAACTTTGAAATTTTCTATTTTGTTTATTTCAGACCATTCTAAGGAGCACTATACACACAACTTCGATGTGTACATGCATGCACGAACACACACACACACACACACACACACACACACACACTCCTGATCTTACACCTGCTCTTTAGCAGTGGGAAGTGGATTCTCAATCTGTCAACATGGCCATCTGGTCTGACTGCATATCATGGCTTTCTATAATACTATATGAAGGAATGGTAAGCAAGAAGCCAAAAAAATCATCTGAAAATACATCAGAATAGAAGAATCGGACATGAGCCTTAAAGACACAAAAGTGAGACAAGCCGGAGACAAGCCAGGGCACCACTGGAATGATTTCAAGTTAGCTTTCACCCCATCCTAGGGGGGTTAATGAGATGTATTGGTGAGAAGGTGTGCAATGAAAGTCCAGACAGGTACAGACTTTCACAAGGCACAACCAGGGTTTCTAAGCCCTCTCAAAAATGCAAAGGATCTTCTTCAGCCCTTTCCCCACTCTGCTGCCCACTGAGCTGGCACCAGAGGAAAGGGAGAGGGGTCAACAGCATTACTACCAGTAACAGCAGCTCACAAACACTGCCCTCTCCAAGGAAGATGTGGTCTTTCTGCATTACAAGGCAGGGCAGGAAGTATGTATTAAATGCTTACCGTATGCCAAAAATCACTAGGGATGCAAATACACACAAAAAGACAGACACAGGAATTGAAAAGTGTTCTCGCTAAAAGACACTGAGCTGGGGAGAAGAGGAAGAGGGAATCTGGGTTTGCATCCCACCTTTCTGGCCACAGCAGCTTGCTCCTAAGCTCTGGTTTCCTCAGCTGGACAACGTGGCTAAAAACAGCCCTTGCCTCACAGGATTTGGTGGAAAGTCCAAATGGAATAAAGTAAACAAAGATCTTAGTGAATCATAAAGCACCCAAAAGGCGTCCAGTTTTTTTCTGCTGTTGTTATAACTAGTATTATAGGTACTTTTAAATGAAGGCTTCTCTTCAATGATCTAATAGTGTATACAGCTGCTTATGTCTAAAGAAAAGCAACCAAGTGTGATGTCTTTCAGGTTGAAGGGTAAGGCCACTTGGGGTATATGACCCTGAGGAAAGTGAAGGCAGTCCAGTGAAGAAGAAAGAGTAATAAGAAGAAAGAAGAAATGATAATAATAAATGTACGGATAAAATGTTAAGGTTTCTATAGTATTTTATGTGCATAATATCATTTGAGTAACAATAACTCTATAAGATGAATTTAGCAGACTTCATTATCTTCATCCCCTCCCTTAAAACAACAATAAAAACATCAAGATTTGTAAGGAGATCTGGCTTCCCAAAGGGTTTTAAAAATTAGAAAGATATCAATGAAACAGAGAATAATTTCAAGTTTCATTTATCCCAAAATTTTTTTTAAAAAACCCTCCAAATTAAAACTACTCCTACTCAGACGCACATATACCCACATCTGTACACAGCTGTCTGGGCAGCTTTAATTCCCTCTCAGGCCAGCTAATGACAATTGTCAGAAATCCCAGGGGGGCCACAGCAATTCAGCAGCCTACAGACAGCCACTACCCCCCCCCCAGACAAGTACTTGAAAAATCTGACCTCTCACCCAATGGAGCTCCCTTAATTCAGAATCTTTTCTACCATCTGATTACCTTAGCAGAAGTTCTACTGGGGCAGTAAGGGGAAGAAAAAAAAAAAAACCTCAAGAAAGTTCTCGGTTGAGTGCCTACTAATGAACAAAGGTTAACTTTATCTGAAAGGTCACATGCCTGGTGGCTAAGGTGACGACCTTAACAACTGAAATTGTGACCTTGCCACGTGCCGGGGATATTGTAGATTCTGATACAGATCATGTACTAAAGGACCAGTCTGGCCATAAATTAGCTTCGACTCCCACAAAGACAACGCCCAACCATGCTATCCTTGTATGTCCAAGTGGCCATACAGACGGTCCAGAGGAGAACTCCAAAGAAGCCTAAATCAAGGGTCTAAAAACGACTTCCACTCTACCAGTTGGAACGCCAATCCTCATAGTTAGTGCTCAAATTTCATTACATTTTGGTTTTCTTTAAAAAGAAAAAAAAATACATCAAATTCATATAACTCCAATGTTTCTCGTCGTCAAGAAAAAAATTGGCACTGAGATCCTGTATTGTACTTTGCAGCATCCAAATGCGTCTGAGAAAGAATAAAACATTGTTCCTTTAATAAGATAATTGAATCTGCATTAGCAGAAGCATTCTTCAAGTATTTACACGTGTGTTCTCTCAAAGATTACAATTTCCGACCAAAGAAAAGGCCTGACAGCTAAGCAACAATTACCGCGTCCATTTTAGGAGGCACAGAGTTTGTCGCTGTTGAAGTCATCGAGAAAAAGGCATTTTTGGAACCAGATACTCAATTTTTTTTTAAGGGAAAGAGAGATAAAAAAATAAATAAGTGCTTCGGATAAAGAGGCCACAATTGTCTTGGCATATAGCTCAAGGCACGTTTCAGCGTCTGTGCCTCCTGCCAATACTGGCAAGTTCTCAAAACTTTTAAGGAGGTAAAAACATTGTTTAGTGTTTACAAATCTTCAGCATTCTAGCAGATGCTTGTCAAATCAGTTATATGTAAGTTGACCAACCTACCTAATATTTGAATTGGCAACTTCCCTTCCATAAATAACAGGTCTCGGACTCTCTCAGATCCAGCCTAAAATGTTTTTAGACAAAGGGTCCTTAATATTTTCTTTTGCAATGCTCCTGTCGCTCACACAGCAGAAGCTGCCATGACTGCGGTCCCGTAGGAACCAATGGCCGCCGAGTTGGCCACTATTCAGGCATTGCCAAGGATTCTGGGATACATCAAGAAAACCAAATAAAAGGTAGCCTGATCTGTGATGTTTCCAATCAATCTTCCAGAGGCCTTCAGCGTGCGACTCAACCTACTCAGCAACATTCTAAATGTCAGTTTACCAAGGGCTCCTCCCTTTGCTACCAACATCCGTATATCCTACCGCCCTACCTAGAGAGGGGGATCTGTGGGCAAATATGTTGCCAGAGTCCACCAGAATAATGATATCAAAGAAAAGAGTCAACAAACACACATAAAGAACGGGAATAGTGTTTTTAACTCCAAGAGAATATTTAATTTGTTGAATATTCGAGGTACGGATCAAATTTAACCCACTGCTCTCTTATTTGGAAGGATGTATGTCAAAATCAATTTCACCTGTTGGCAAACTCCAATCTCTAAGTTGGTCAAACCAAAGTTTTTATTAGTTGTTTTTTTTTAAATCTCTAGCAGGTGACAAGACAGGATGGGTCATTGTAATTGGAAACCATGGTGTAAACAAGTCTTTTTTTTTTCCAGGGAGGACAGGTGGAATGAGGGAAACTTGCCTTTCTCTACCATCCTCTCCATAGTGACATATACATACAAAGAGATTTAAAATTATACGGTGGCAATATTGGGGCTTTTTAAGGTCGAAAACATCTGGGTTTTGCTAAAGAGACCACCTTTAGCTACTTGCTTTTTTTAATTTATGCTGCCTCATGCTGGTCAATCTTTCCAATCTACCAAGAAATCTTTGATAATGTGACTATCAGACAACTTAGAGACGACACTCTGGGAAATATTCACCTCTCCTACATCAATATTGGGTCCGAAAGATCACAGGATTGGCGTGCCAAGTCCCTCCCAAGTCGCATGCAGCAAGGGACCTGGAGACAGCAATTGTTACATTCCCAAGGTATATACTGATAGTCTCCTGTGAACTGATGACTACTCAAAGAAAAGTTTCATATTTCTGGAGGTCACCAAAAGTCCTCCCAAAAGAGTACAGTATGGATCTTCTGGTTTGTTTTTCTATATTCCTCAAGAAAATTAATGAATAGGTAAGTAAACAAATGAAATATGCAAATAAATAAATGGAAAGATAGATGATTGATGACAGATAGATGGATGGATGGATGGATAGATAGAGAGATATAGATAGGTAGATAGAGAGATGGATAAGAGGGATAAGATAGATAGATGGATAGATGGATAGATAAATGAAATACCCAACTGGCAAGATTTCACAACTTTCATTCTTCCATCTGGCTCAAGTAACCGCTATGACGGTAATCTAGCAAGACCGGTATGTACATAGGAAAAGTCAACAAATGACACAAGACTTGAGCTTTCACATAACACAATGTACCTTTTGTCTAAAGTAAGACTAAAGGAGAATATACAAATGCATTATTTCATGCAACTCTCAATACGTTCCCTTCAGGCTGCCTCTCAAGATCTCCAGCAGATTCTCTAGCAAGCATTCCCCCCCCCCAAAGAGTCTGTAAGAGACAACACTGACTCATTCCTTTTTTGAACCAATTCGAGTTGAATCAGTCCTCAGCCTCAGGATGGTCTGCACTGCATAGACTGGTTACTTTTGACATTAGCTTCTCCCTCAATTCGTCCTAGGAATTACTTGTTGCCCAGCTCCTTTAAATAAGAAGCTTTCCACGGCTCCCAAATGTCTATACTCATGATATTTTTCCAGTGTAAAAGAACAGTAATTTGATAGGTTATGACTCAACTTTTTTTTTTAATTGGCAGTGGGCTTCAGAAAGTTCTCGTACATAAGTACTAAGAATCTGTCCTCAGTAACAAACTCGTGTGTGCATTAAACTTGTCCATTTGCTATTTCAAATACGCCCTTTGTTAGTCCTTCCCCAGCATTGCTTGTTTTGGTCAATATTATTGAGTATGTTTTGGACGCACCTACAGAAGCCAACCTGCTTTCTTAACTACTTACCAATAGAACTCACGAGCTTGAGTTCATGGCTACGGTTTCCCCCCTTAAGGAAGGGGTAGGTGCTGCTGCTAAAGCTTTTCTGTTCAGGTCTGCGCCTCTCTTTGAAGCCTGCCTGCCTGTCTGCCTGCCCTACACATTCGGCAGGCCCCTCATCAAGCTCAGAAATATATCTGCAGAGCCGGCTGTCATTAGTATAACAGAAAAATGCATGGGGAAAAAAAGAATTTTTTTTAAGTAAAAGAACAATATTTGGCTGCCATCACACTTACCTGCTGCATGAACAAAATATGCCAAATATAAATCGAGTTCCTTAACAGAAACTCCTATGTGATGGGGCTGGACACACAGCCCTGGGTTTGAGCATTGTGGGGACTTTACAAGGCGCTCTCCGTCAGTACTTTCGAGTGGAATACCTTTAAATAAAATCACCATCACAAGGTCCAACCTCCAGACTTTATCTGCCTGGCGAAGGCAGTCAATTCTTCGCATCTTGCCTTTCTGGTCTGGGTTAGAAAGAACACAACATGGAGGCTTTTTCCCCGTAACCGTGAGAACAAAATCCTCGCGATACTCAGGTCGGATGTCTTTCCGTAATTTGGCCAGAAGTCTGGATGCCCATTTCTGTTTGACTTCAGGTTTCTCACTTAGCAACTCATCCTTTACTGCTCTCTCTTCCTCTTTTGACATGCGCTTCTCGTGTTTTTTAAAGTATTTTCGTTTTCGGGCTTGAAGGTTGAACCACGTGTACGCGAACGCTCGGACGTGGGGCAGAAGTGCTTCGATGAAGGGATGAAATTCATCCTAAGGAAGAGAATTTGAAAAATATAAATGTGTATTGTATCTGTGAGCACAATGGAAACCAAAGAAAAACCGTTTTTCCTTAAGAAAATATTCACATTTTAAATGAAATTACAATTGGATATCCTCTGTATGGATATACCGAAAGTTTTCTAAAGGGGCCACAGAGAAACAAGTCCAGTATCCCAACTCTAGCAGAGAAGCAAGAGAAAGACAAAATTAAAGAATGTTAACATTTATTCAGCATCACTTTTCACCTGATCATGTTAGTGACTGTGGCCTAGTGTTCAAATTCACCTGAGATGGCCAATAGGAGACAGACTAACCCAGGAGAGGAGAAACAGCCTTAGGTTATCCTTAGCCTGGTTCCAAATCAGGCATATCTAACTTTGCTCTAGCTTTGACCCCACTACTTGTGGGGTAGCCAGGGCATGCCCGCCAAATTGGCAAATCCAGAACCTTTATCTGCCAATCAATGTTTGTCTGTAGAAGTCCAAGGCAAGGCATAGTAAAAATGTTCTCCAAGATGAATTTAGCAACGGCAATCACTCATACTAGAAAGTTTCTCTCTGAGAAACTTTACAGAAAGCTTTGAAATTCCTTGTTATTAATATTTATTATTTTTAGTACTCCTTTTGGATGTCAAAAAGAAATACAACTATCTGCCCCAAAACAGCAAAGATTCAGAAAATGTGGGTAGATCTCCTTCAAAAGAAGTAAAGTATTACCTTTTGTATCTCTCTGACCAAAAAAAGATGTCAGAATACTAATGTCATGACTACATAATACTTGAAGTAGATAATAAAAAAAGGGAGGGTGGTACGGAGAAGGACATACTTGCAAACAGAAAATCTGAAAGCCTCTTAATAACCAGAAAGGTTAACAAGTACATTTTAAAATTTTGTTTATGTAAAGAAGAATGATATGCGAATAATAAAAGAAATATTTCTGGTTCTGTCTTGCTAGAACGGAAAAAGTCAATGTTGTTCAAGTTTAGAATATTTTGAAAAACATACTGTTAAAAAGAAAGGGCTCTACATTTAAATTTTTTGAAAGTACCCAACAAGTAAGCTGAATTTAATAGAGTATGATGATCTGTGTTATTTTATAATGCCAATTAATTCAGTAACAACACCTGAGATCTTCCAAGAAAATAACCCTGTAAGATACATGGAAGCAGCACCTACAGAGGGCTTCCCGAAACCACAGAATGCTTCCTTAATAAATGGCTGTTCTCAAATGACTCCATCAAAAAAATTTTTTAAACAAAATAATTTACTTTCAAGCAAGTAAGGATTTAAAGACACATGCACATAGAGAGCTGCTGGATTGTACTAGTGGGGAAGGACACACTAATATTCTAAAATATGCTTTCATTTTAAAATATAGTTTCTAATGGTCCTCTAAAGGAATATATGTCAAAGTCCCATGCAATTGGACATCCTCCCCAACACAAACAGACGCAGACACACACACACACAATCATCAATAGTGTAATATTACCTTAGCTTCATAACCTAATCAACACGTGCCCTTTATAGGCCAACAGGTTAAAAATCATACATACATGTTGGTGGGTAGGGTTAGGGTTAAAGAAAAGGCTAAGCACAGTGATGAAGGAAAATTAGCTAAGCTAGCACAAAACTAGTCCTCTATATAAATAAGTATTAATAGGATATTTATAAAATAAACCATTTCGGTCAGGGGCACCTATTTCTTTCCACTTCTGGGCAAGTCAGGCCTAGTATTTCCCGTAAGTTTTGAGAAATGTTCTCTTTTCAGTAAGAAATTTTTTAAAGAGCGGAGGCATGCACAATATATATGCCTGCTTTCGGTGGCAGAGAAATAGCTTGACAGAGTAAGAGGGAACATCGGGAGCCACAAGAAGCCATTAAAAAAAACAAAACACCAAAATATTTCTGATGCTTAAGAGATTCCAGTTGATAGCTCTTAAAAAAGTCCCTTTCCTTCCCTTCTTTCTCCTTTGAAGTTAAAGTTACCAACTAAGGCACACTCAGACTCACATAAAAGTTCCACCTCCCACAGTAGGGTATTTAAACATCCCTAAATTCTGGGCATATATTTGGGAAAAAAAAATTTTGAACTATCTAAGTCACATACCTAATACACTGCTTCCCGGCGGACTTTCTCACAGCCAGGACGTGTTGGGACCAAAGCTCGATACTATTCTAGAAGCAAGAACTCAGTCTGCCTTAAACTCTAAAGTGAGCTTTTACACACACACACACACACACACACACACACACACACACACACACACACACACACACACACATTTTACACACACACACACACACACACACACACACACACACACACACACACACACACACACACACCCTCCACTTTAAAGACCTCAGTCCCATTTCATTTTATAAGGCAAAGAATAACTTAGCTCCAAGCAATTCATAGCTTATGGTAAAGCTCAGGGAAAGTCATGATTAATCATAAAAACATTTTACAATATTCTGAAGTGACTTTTAAATGGGAAATGACAATATGACCTAAGTGTGGGTGGCTCCCTGGTCACTTTCTAATCGTCCCTAACTGCACCCACAATCCATTTCCATCTCAATATGCACCAACTGGCGAGTGCTCATACACATGTTTACTAGTTATGAAAATTAAATTTGCTCCTTAGTTTTATATCAAAAGTACTTTGATTTTATTTTCCCTCAAAGGCCTTAAGAAGGTGGTTTTGTTTTGCCTGGGCTCATTTACAAAATCACAAAGTTAAAAAAAAATTTTAAATATTTTAAATCCATCTTGTCTCATGTAAGGTTTAGGAAATAAATATACAGGAGACGCCAAAATTAAAATGTTCTCTTTACAGAAACTACTACACAGTTCAATCTTGAAAAGCTGAACAGTATCACTAGCTTCAACAAACGTGGTTATTGTTACTAATTTTTTAAAATGGCAATGTGTTTTTATATATCATCACAAATACAATCGTAAGCTCAGCAATATTCCAATATCGTTCAGCGAAAACAAAGACCATTTTATATGTGCACACACATACTCAGGAAGCAAAGCTAAGTGCTATTGATAAAAATAAAAAACCTTCAGTTTCCAGACTTATCATAATTGGAATCAGTCTCTATAGCATTGATCTGATGGAAACTAAGAACCATTATCAGTTGATATTTCTGGAATCGAATATTGGGCCAAGGCTCACCTATAAATCGCTCACGGACTAGCACTGTATGCCACTGGCGATGTTTGGGCATGCTATGCCCGTGTGTATTCTTCAGGCAGCCTTTGCTGGCCTGGTCAGAGTGTCCAAAAGCACTGTACAAGGTACATGGACCCTGTCCTTCCAGTTCCGGTCTTTCCACGGTGTTTTCTGGACCAGTTTTTTTTTTCTTTTTTATTCAGTATTTAGGAAGGTTTTCTTTCTAAAATGGTCCCTAAACTTTTCCAAATGCGCCAGAGCCTTAAATAAA
This sequence comes from Pseudocheirus occidentalis, assembly GCA_028646575.1. Classification (NCBI taxonomy): domain Eukaryota; kingdom Metazoa; phylum Chordata; class Mammalia; order Diprotodontia; family Pseudocheiridae; genus Pseudocheirus; species Pseudocheirus occidentalis. The sequence continues at coordinate 13,656,316 of CM053593.1, forward strand.
ATTATTATCTCATTTTTGAACGTGTAGGAAGTCAAATAAAACAGTTTGTAGGGAGCATTCAGCCTACATTTTCTTCATAAATACAGAAGTAAGGGATTCTCTGCCGCTTTCTAGAAGAGGCCTGCTGAATCTATTTAACTCCTTCCATAATATGCCAAGAACAAAGTTTACAAAATGAGATAATAGTTCATTAACCAAAAGAAAGCCATCTTTAGATTTTCTGAATGTACTCCTGGGCCTACAGAGGAAGAGGAAAACCCTCAATAATAGCTATAAAGTAGGTTTTTCCAAATGCTACTCCAAATGGGCCGATGGGCAGAGATGAGAAGCTGTGGATCCAGGGTGCTATCTGGCCTCGATTTATACCTGTGGCTTAAACTCTGGCCAGACCCAGGCTTCAGAATCTGAGCCTTGTCACTTCAGCCCCAGGGGCTCATTCAAAAAGCCTCCTCCACTTGAACCACATCCTGAACTCCAGTGCAATGGTGAGCCCAGCCAAAGTGCTGGGAAAGTTTCCTCTGAGTAACTTAAATCCCAGAAGTTCGTAGAAAAACTTTTGACAGATCACAAAGCATAAATGCCCAATATTAAGGCAATACTTAAACACCAGAAGTACAGTATCAAACCCTATGTACATGGGAGTCTTCCGGGATTAAACAGCTATTACTATTATATTACTGAGATACAGGAATGATGAAGTTCGCGTATAGAAAATTAATCCCTAGGACTACAGGGAAAAAAGAAAAGGCTCAGTTTCTGGTCCTTCGTAAGGTAGTTTCAGTAAACCATTATTTCTAAATTGAAGGCATGTAGTTTAATGTCTGAACTGTTGGGGGAAAGGGGGGTTTAAAGGGGAGATCTGAATAATCACTATTTAAACAAAACACCTATGGGGAAGTTGATGTCGAGATATTTAAGCAGCAACAAGACTCGTCCGCATTAAAAAAAAAATTATAAAAATCACTTTGACTTCGTGCCTTTGAGACTATGAAAAGAAATAACACATCCTCTCTATGAGCCGGGCTGAAGCCGGGAATAAGCCATATTTTGAAGGGAGTGGAGGGGAGCATGGGGAAGGGGGAGGGGTTGAGAGGGGGATGAGAAGGGGGAGGGGGTGAACAGAGAGTTGGACAGAAAGAAAAAGTTGCCCGAAGTCCAGAGCAGGGAGTGAACCTAGAGAGGAGCGGTCGGTACGGCAGCCCCAGCCAGCCGAGGAGAGAGTCCGTCGGAAGAAGATAGAGGGTGCGAGTCTGAGGCTGGACGCTCGGGGGAGGGCGGCCGGCCGGCAAGCCGACTGTCCCACTCCATGAACAGACAAGCGGCTCTTCCTCAGCTACCCAAGTGAAATGAACAAGCCAAAAGAAACCGACCAAACTCCAGTAGGCAAAAGGCAACTTTTTTTAGTGTTGCGTTTTCTCAGCACACGCGCACCGAAAGTTTCATTTCAAAAAAAAAAAAAAATTAACGGGAAGAAAAATTGTAAAAAAGCAGAGAGGACCCAAAGGAAATGGGCACCCCCCCCCCCCCCAGCAAATGATAGGGCCAGCGCGAATCCACGGAACCCATTTTCCCGGAGAAGAGTTGACGTCCCCGTAATCTTAGGCTGGGGAGAACGATCGATCTGGGGGCAGCGACAGGAAGGGACCCCTCGGCTCTTGTAAACTCCTCTCCCCTCCCGACCGCCGCAGGACCCAGATCGCCCAAAAGCAAAGCCGAAAAAGTAGAGCTGGAGGGCTGGGGAGGGAGGATGGGGGTTTGGAGCAGGAAAGGGGGAGCTATTCTTCTCGGATGCAATATCCCCCAAACTGGCTACACGCTTCGGGGCGTTGCGATTGTACTGTTTTTCAAAACCCCTTATGTCCCGGAGAGGGGGGGTGGTGGAAAGAGGACACCTCTTTCCGTGGGTCCTCAACTCCCATACCCTGGCCCGAGGAGCTGCAGCTACTCCTAAACCCCAGACCTCCCTTGTCCTGATTTCAGCTGACTAGGAGTGACAGGGGCTCGGACCCAGCTCAACACGTGCGGATCGTCAGAATGCACAGCCCTCTTCTGCACTGGACTCCCCCCTCATATTAATTAAACCATTAATAAGTGGGCGCCATTAGCCATGTGCCGGTGCCCGCACAAATGGCCGTGGAAGGCGAATGCAACCGAATGGAAACAAAGTTACTTTCTTAAAGCTGTATTTCTCCCACACGCAGGGAGAGTGAGCGAGAGGGAGACACGCACAGAGCCAGGCACACCCGGAGGGAGGGAGGAGGGAGGGAGGCAGGCACATGCACAGAGCAGGCAGAACCAGCCCGATTGTCCACCGCCGCCCCCCACCCCCTCCCGCGCCCGCCCCCCTCCCCCCGCGCGCCCAACCTCTCC
>CM053593.1:13659185-13687827 GCA_028646575.1 Pseudocheirus occidentalis
TGCAGAATGTCTGCTCCTGCCCGGTAACTTTCTCTCCCACCAGTCCAGATTCAAACGCTCATAAAGAAACAAAAGTGTTAGATACAGGCTACATTGCCAACTCGCCCCTCTGCCCAAGTTTGCAAAGCTAAATCAGTCAGACTGGCTGTATTTTTTAAAGGGGATATTTTGAAGGGGGTGGAAAGAGGGAGTAGGAAGGGGGGGGGGGTTCACGGAGAGAGGAGGGAGGGAGCCTGGAAAGGAGATTGACTTTAGACAACATAGGTGAAGTCCTACCTAGACTGAGTACAGTCCAATTACATAAGTAATTCATTGTTAGGAAGGATAACTCCCCTACCCCCCCCCCAATATCCCATTGGAAATAACCGCTTCGATCATTCATTTTGCAAGTGCTAGGCTGCCTTGAAATGGGATTGTCTGTGAGCGAAGGAGGCTCCTGCCATGATCTCTGCTATCCATATTCTCGCTGGCAGGCTGCCCGGTGTTGCATTTGCTATGTTTGATTTGCAGAAACGTTACCTTGCCAGCCTGAGTGAAATCCTCTTAGATATATAAATTACGTCAATATGGTTTCACTTATTCGTCCATCTCAAATACCTTTCATTTCAAAGGTACTTAATGGGCAGATCTTATTAATATGGTTTAGGCTTTAATACCCAAGGCATTGAAGTTCAAAGTGTAATAAAGGTGACCACCACTACCCCTAACACCAACCAGAAGACAAGCCTACTTATAAAGCCACACTTGGGTTCATCCTCTTCCCCCCCCCCCCCACTTCCCCACTGAGCCGCAGGCTGGTGGTCTATGTTAGACACATACGGATACCTGCGTGCAAAAATCCGTGACGTTGAAGTGGGCAGCAGCCTGGGTTGATTGTCAAACCTTCTGATTTCCAAACTGAAAAGCCTATGCACTCTATGCTTAGCTAGGAATTTAACTCAAAGAGTGGAAAGAGCTCATATTATTTTCCTTTCACTTCCCAACAGGATTAGGTTTCTACACAGATCACAGAGAGGGTGGGGGCGGGGAGAAAAGGGGAGAGAGAGTTTAGTCAAAGGCTGCCAATTAGGAACACCAATACAAGCTGGAGCAGTTGGCTTCTACTGGACTGGTGTCAGGCACTTGTCGCAGGGCTGAACTCCGGCAGCCAGAGAGCCATTCACAGTCAACTCCCACTCATCCCTTCACAAGGGAGGTGCTAGCAACCCGGGGAGAGACAGGGCAAAAGGTTCTTTTCTTTTGCTTCTTTTATTTACAATTGACCATAGAGAGAAACACTAGAGATACAATCCGAAGAAAAAACAAAGCCTCGTCCTGGTCCTCCCTTCCCCTCTTCCTCCCAGTGACAAAACAGCCGTCATTCCACCTGGGAAACAGTCCAGGCCAACAACCTCACACTCCCTTCCTTAGGCCTCTCGCTTACAATTCGGCAAGTCAAGGGTGAGCGGAGCAAGAGTTTCAGAAACTAAGAGCAGTTAAGATCACTGACTTTCTTCCAATGAACTTTCCAAGCCAGCGTCTTAAGTCCACGGGTGCGTGGGGGCACTGCAGCACTGACCACTAGCCGACTGTAACTGACCAGGACGCAATCAGCTTCACAACCCTGACACCTTCCCTAGCAGGGCCAGGATACTTCACCTATCCCCGAGAACCACTCGCAACATTTCCTAGGTTCTGTTTTAAAGGGAGTGGGGGAGGGGCGAAGAACAATCTTTTAAAGTTCCAGATTTCACTGGCAAAGCGTTTCCGGTATGCTTCAGCGTGCAACAAAGAAGGCATAAAACTCATGCAAAACTGCGGCTAATCAGTATTTTCACTTAAACTACCACAACACTCCCCTATTGTGCTAGCTAAAGCCGGAAGACTTCTATGGCTTTGACAGGCTCTAGTACACCATCCCCTACCGAGCGCAGAGAACTTTAGACACCCTCTGCCCCACCCCTTGGCAATTTCGAACCATACTACACCCAAGCTTTCTCCTGATTGGACAAAGACCTTGTCAATCGTCTGTGTCGGTAACATTGATTAGAGGATTGAATAGTCAATTATTCCTCGGTCCAGACATTGCTTTTCGGGTTAGGTTGACTGCTGAGGCTAGATGTCTTTACATAGCCGAGCACGTAGGGTTCCCCCCCCCCCCCCGCTTTTTTGGAACCGAGCAAGCGCTAGGAGGGGGGAAAAAATCTGTCAACCTCAGCGGTTTTCTCAAATCCCTAGGAAAATAAAAAAGGAAACCCGGTCTTTTTGGTGCATACATCCATACCCACCCACACTGCTATCTCTTGCAAAAGAAAAAAAAAAATGCCAAAACTAGCAAAGACCAGAAAGCACATCACAGTAGACATTCCAAGCAAGCACTTAACGCAAATGCACCCGAAACCATCTTAAAGTCTTAACCATTAAGTATAAACCAGCCTACCAACATCTTTGTTTATAAAGCATGTATCATATAAACGCAAAATAGAAAGTTGATGCATCACGTACCATTGCAATGTAACAAGAGTACGTGAGAAACTTTAAAGGGTTCAGACGAACTGCTTCATTGTTGCCACCTTTTTTTTTGCATTTTAAAAATATCTAAATAAACTTGGAACCGTTGAAAACCCGGAAGAGATTTTTTTAAGCTCTTGGCCAATTGTAGGCTTCTTGGAGATTTTTTTACTCCAAATCAGAAGGATTTTGCAATTGCAATGCGCGCTCTCCCTCTCTCAGTCTCTCTCAATGTCTCTCTCTTTCTCTCTCTCTCTCTGTGTCTCTCTTGCCTCTTTTTGAAAGCGATCCAACCCGGGCTGGCTGGTTCTCAGAATCTCTCTGGCTTTGCCTTGTGGGCTTTGGATTGTGTTAGACTTTGCAGAAGTTGCAATCGATTCGGCAGTCTCTCTCCCCCTACCCGCCCCCCCTCCTTGTTTATTTCCGCAATCGCTGCAATTTGCATAGTAACCACGCACGAGGCGGCGGCTGCACGCCGAGGGAAAGCGGCCACCCTCCCTCCTCCTGTCTCCTCCCCCCAACACGCGTAGCCAATCGGAGGCCTGGAACTCTGCGCGAGCTCCAGGATTCAGCGCGAGCTCCGGCCGGGACAATGTTCCAAAGAGAAGACCCTGGCTTAGTAGGCCCGGCTCCCGGGATCTGCGGAGGCGGGCAGTGTTCTGTGCACAGGGGGAGTTCCCTCGCAGGCGGGTATTGCAGTCCAGAGCCCAGAGAGAGCGGATGGGGGAGGGCCGGGGCCCGCAGTCATGTGCGGGTTTGGCATGCTTTCATCAACTCCTTCCACCTGCTTTCTCGGCTTCTTTCCCCAAAGCTTCCTGTGAGTTATGAGGCCGGGTCCCGATGCTTGTGGTGAGAGATTTAACCTTTATTTGCACTGGGAGAGACCGAAAGCTAAGGATCCTTTTCGGTGCATTAAATCACATGAGTGCAAAAATATCGCAGGAAACTCGCAGTGAATTCAGGATTCTCTAGTTTTGCACCAGCGTTGCTGCGTTTTCTGCAGAGGACTGAGTCTATAATTAGGAAGCCTAATTCATAGAGAGCCCTGCCTTCTTCAGGCTGGTAAGAACCTGCGGTATTGTGACTGAATCATCTGCAGATTCCCACGCCCTTAGTTGACTTTTGTCCATTCTCTACTCGCGTCCCCCAAATACACCTTTAATCACCACCAAGGTAACAGAAATGACCATGAGAAAGAGCACTTTTAAATGCAGTAGCTTTGAGGTTGTTGCAACAATGTTACTAAAAATCTTTTCATCTCACTATTTTGAAAAGCAGACTAACTTAGTGTTTGGGGTCCGGGCTTTCGTAAATACGTGCCCCATTCGGACCATGTGCATTGGTTTTGTGTGCAAGTCTTGTTTCTGGTTCAAGAACTGAGGGCATTTTGCAGATTCACTCTTAAGGCTCAGATCTGCTTTGGACCTCATGGTAATTTTTTAAAGTCACCTGGGAGGAGGCCTCGAAGAAGAGGGGGTACCCCAGAGGGAGAGGGCTCCTACAATTCTCTAGTGCTCTAAACTTCCCTGGAGGAGGATGCCTAATTAATAAGTGCGGAGGGCCTTGTACTGTTAAACAGAATGAAGTTCAGGCAAGGAGGAAGAGTGGAAGGGGAGGGAGGAGTTTCTAGAATCTAGAAGTTTCTGAGCATTTCATTTTCAAGTCACATCTTGACTGGGAATCACCCGTTTTATTCTTTTCACTACCCCTTACATCCCTAGGAAATGGTATGGCAGGTACATCCTGGGGATGGAAAATTCAAGTTTTCTTGGTTCTGCTGCCCCCTTTACAGGGTTAAGTGCTGGCTTGCTCTCAGAATCCTTTGGCACATCCCTAGGAGACCAGATATGGAGCTGCCTCAGGAGTCACCTAGTTCTCTCCCCTCATTTTCCAGAGCTGGAAACTGAGGCCAGGAGAACAGAAGGACATTATATCATAGAATGCCGTACACCTAGAACTGTGAAGAACTTAGGTCATCTAGTCCAACCCCATATTTTCTGTTTGAGGAAGACAAAGCCCTAGAAAGGGAAATAGTGAGGATAGAAGAGCCTGGCATGCTGCATATGGTCTGTGGGGTCACAAAGAGTCAAACACAACTGAATAACAATAAACTGTCCCTTTCCAAATCCATCACTCTTTTACTGGACCCTACTGTACCCCCTTACCCCTGCTGGGTCTTGGAGAATATCCCCTTTCCTTACTTGATTCCCAGTCTCTTCTCCCACCCCAGAAATGTGCCTGTCTGGACAGCAGGACTGGATTTAGTCCTAGTCAAGGAATAAAGAGCTTGTAAATTCAGTACTGCAGAAAAATTGCTGCATGACCTTGAATGGGATAGAGGAACCAGCATGTTTCTTATCTTCCCTTTGTATATATCTTGCATTAACTTATTTGTACACATGTTGAATCCCCATTAAAAATGGAAGCACCTTGTTGTCTGGGACTTCTTCATCCTGGCTCATAGTATGTTGATTGATTGACTGCTAGCTAAAGGACCATGGACAGGTCACTTAACAGTCCTCTCCAGAGATGTCCAACTCTCCTGCTGCAACACTGCAGAAGAGTGAAGTCTGAGCCAGGTTCATACGTAATTGGGAAAGATATGACAAAATCAAAATACAATAAAACATAAGATAACGTCCTAAATCAGCATGCAGCCTGCAGTGGGTGCAGTTTCATGACCCTCTTTTCTATTTGCATTTGATACCACTGAACTCGAGCATAAGCTCCTGCAGTTAGGTTTTGAGGTCTTGGAGAGCCAAGGCCACTTTTTGCTTTTTTGTATCCTGTTTCTTAGCACCCTGCCTGGCACATAGGAGGGACCTAATACATGCTAATCAACTGACTTAACTTCTCATCTTCAAAATGGGTACACAAATAGCTCCTACCTCACATATATTTAATGCACTAATTATAAAACTGTAATGACCCAGCTTGTCCCCAAAGAGGAGAGAGAAGGATCCTGTGCAGAGGTGGAGGGCTACAAGGTTGGAAAATTTCAGACTTGGTTTCTCTCTTGATTAGTTTTGCTGAACTGTGTTTCTTTCTCTCTCTCTCTCTCTCTCTCTCTCTCTCTCTCTCTCTCTCTCTCTCTCTCTCTCTCTCTCTCTCCTCTCTCTCTTTCTCTCTCTCTCCTCTCTCTCTCTCTTTCTCTTTCTCTCTCCCTTCCTCTCCCTCCCTCCATCTCTCTCTCCCTCCCTCCCCCCTCCCCCCTCTTCCTCTCTCTCTTTCTCTCCCTCCTTCCCTCCCCCCTCTCTCCCTCCCACTCCCCTCCCTCCTTCTCTATCTCTCTGTTTCTTCATTTCTCATATATTCAGAGTGTGTGTGTGTGTGTGTGTGTGTCTGTACACACACTCATAATCACATGGTAAGGCTCCTGGGAAGAAGTTAGATTTCTCCCCTCCTGGGAAATGTAGGTGATATCAAAACAGAAGTTATCAATAAAAATTTATTTTTAAAAAATGCTGGGGTCAGGTCCTGTTGCTGACACTTCTGAACCACATGAGCCTGAGGAATCATTTCCACTCTCTAGAGCAGGGTATTCTCATCTGTAAAATGGAGATAATATTAAAGTTGCTCGTATCAGAGCATCTCAAGGGCAGAATAATCTGCTGCATTGGGAAATGAAGGTAGATGTAAGAACAGTTCAATAACAATGTAAAAATTCTTTCTTTTTCCTGGGGGTTGAATTTGATCATACTGGCCATTTAGGACCCTGGTTTCCATTTTTCTATGTCTTTTGATGACTATAAAATGGTCATAAATGGAATTTTTTAAAGATAGGTTAATAGCCCAGCTGAGAGTGGGTGTGACCCCCCCCCAACTCAGGGTCTATCTGCCCCTGTTGTCTCATCAACAACATCTCCAAGCTTCAGTTTCCTCATTTGTACAGGGGTGATCAATGAAGTGCCCCTCCGACTTCCCAGTGTGGTCAGAAGGAACTTCATGAATCTCATAAAGATGAGATCTCTGACTTGTGTGCTAACACAGATTGGGATGGGATCGGGGAGGGCCACTACCTCAGACTAGACATGAGAAGGGACCTTCCTGACCCCAGGGAGGCCTGCAGAACATTCACAGGTATCTAGAGAGGATACAGAGAATGATCCTTCGAGAGAGTTGTTCTATATGCCCTTACAATAGGGAATGTGTTCAGTGTGAGGCATATCCTTACTACTGGAAACCAGGGAACTCTTAGCAGAATGAATTACATAGTGCTAGCTACTTTTAGAGCCCTTCATGTCTGTAAGGTCCGTGCATTTGTACAGACCATCTCTGGGGTCTGGAATATTGTGGAAATGTCTCTGACTGTAGTTGGACGATGTGGGTTCATATCCTACCTCAGACACTAACTCCCTGCATGTTATTGGGCAAGTTCACCTCCCTTGACCTGGGGTAGCTCTCATCTGTAAAATGGGGGGGTTGGACTAGGTAACTGCTCTAAGGTTCAATAACCCAGGCTTAGGCAGAGCACTGGATAGAGGCACTGGGATCACAGTCAGGAAGATCTGAATTGTGTATAAATCCGGCTTCAGATACTTCAGCTATAACTGAACAAGTCCTAACTGGCTGCCTCAGTTTCCTCAACTGTAAAATGGAGATAGTACTAGCACCCACCTCCCAGGATGGTTATGAGGGTCCAATGAGATAATTTTTTTTTTTTTGCTTTTTGGAGGGCAGTTGGGGTTAAGTGACTTGCCCAAGGTCACACAGCTAGTTTTTGTGTTAAGTGTCTGAGTTTGGATTTGAACTCAGGCCCTCCTGACTACAGGGCCTGTGCTCTATTCACTGCATCACCTAGCTACCCCAAGATAATCTTTTGAAAGCTCTTAGCACAGTGCCTGCAGGTAATGCCAAGCAAAGGCAACTTCTAAGGTTCAGATTACCAGCATAGCAAACCCCATTTATTCAGTGACAGATTAAGGCAAACATTCACAGAACAGAGAAAATCAAAACAATGTAACTCATTCATTTAGCAAGTAAGTTCTCAATTTAATTGCAAAGCACCAAGGTCCAAGCATCCCACCCCTGGCCAGTACACTAGTGAAAGTAGCCCATTCCTGGGCAGTACAATGGAGATTAGTTTCCAGTCATAAGCAAAGTACATTCATTTGGTCAATCACAGAGCACAAAAAAATAAAAGGTTTCCCATCCCTGGATCACAATTGAATTACAATACCATCCATTAAAGCCAAGCACTTTCTCAAAAGGGGCAGGGGAGCACAAAAGGCCATTTACCCTTAAGCTACAACAAGGTTAAGATACCATCACAGCATTGAGAACCCAAGGTAAGGCCCTTCCTTCATCTTCACTCAAGGCAAGTTCTCAGCAATCTCAGTTCCTGGGGAGACAAGGCTCAACAGAACCATAGCCAGTGTCCTCATCAAGTCACACTCTGCCTGCAGAACAGTTCCAGAACTCCTGGAAACATCAGCAAAGCCCCTTTCCAGGATTTCTGCCAACATACAACAAGAAACTCCTCCTTCAGAGCTTCTGAACCAACAGCCAGGTTCCAGGACCTCTACAACAGTAGCATTGTCCTTCACCAGCAGGTGAATCTGGCAAAACAACATCAAAACAGACAAAAAAAATACTGGCATCACAGCCATGCCTCCACAGTTCTCAGCAGCTCTGGGGGGCAGTTCCCAAAAGTCCTTCTGCCCTCCTCTGCTTGGGCCTGTCTCCCAATTTACGACTCCTCCCAGTTCCGCCCTCTCTCTTTACATCAACAAGCAATCCCACAAGTGGGATTCACAACCTGTGGGTTTTAACACTCAACCCAAAAACCAAGCCGATACGGGGGAACTTTAAATTCAATTACCATTACACTGGCATATAGTTGGCATTTAATAAATACTTATTCCTTCCCTATAATTGCTGCCTGTTGAATTTCTTCTCTTTCTTGAAGACTTAACTCCAGTCTCTCTGCTGATCTCTGAGCCAAATGTGATTGCTGCCTCCCCAGGTACTTCTGTGCTGTGCTTTCTCTGACTCTCTTCTCCGTCCCAATCACATCCTGTTTTGAATCATCATTGTATCGTATAGATTTATGTACTTGTCATTTTTCACACACACACACACACACACACACACACACACACATACACACGCCAGTAAATTTTAGATCCTTTCAGGGCAGGGACTACTTTTTTTTTAACTTATTATGCCCAACTTTCTCCCCCACACCCCTGCCCAAGAATATAGAACTCCTGATAAATTCCCATCTACCAAGGCAGATTGGTCTGCAGGTTATAGCCTTGATGAGTTGTCTGGAACCCTGAGAGGTTCTGATTGTACAAGGTTCATTCACCCAGTGAGTACATTTTAGAAATAGGACTGGAACCCAGATCTTCCTGACCACAGTGTCAGGGAGCCACAAAGCCATGCCACAGTGCATTTTCTTATTACTACCATTTATTTATTCTCATTGATGAAAGCCAATAGGAACACCAGACTCTTGACTCTGGGTCTCATTTTCCCCTTCACAACCTCCCCCTGATGGAATCTCTGATCTAAGAAATGACTTTTGGTCTCTCCCAACGTTCCCCGCTGGTCTTTGCAGATGAGTTAGGTGAGTTCATCGTCAGTGATGAGCTTCTAGCCCTGCCTTACTTAGGCCCTGCAAGGAGGCGGTAAAGGGATCTGGACAAAGCCTGCAGTGGGGTTGGCAGTGTTGGTGAGTCAGTTTAATCACCAATTCATGTTTAGGTCTAGTCCCAGTCCTGGCTGGTTTTCCAGGGTTCCTCCGCACCAATGGGATGGGAAGAGGAGGGTACATTTCTCCCTTGTTTCCACTGCTAAGGTGAGAAAGCCAGAGACAGTGAGACAGAGAGAGCAATGGGAAAAATAGACCAAGTTACACTTTTAAAAATATGTGTGTGTGTGTATATATATATATATATATATATATATATATATATATATATACACACACACATACACACATATATACACACACATATAATGTGTACATATAGGTATATACACATTATATAACATGTATGTACATGTATGTGTGCACACACATATATGTGTACATGAATAAATATGCATATAAAATTCCTCTCAGAGCTTTAAGAGATTACCTGGCACAACTCTTTCATTTTACAGATGAGAAAACTGATCAGCAGCAAGTGTTTATTAAACATCCACTAAGTTCTATTCACAGTATTAGGTTCAGGGGGGTACAAGTAAAAAGAATGCACTGATCTCCGCTGGTAATGAGCTTATGATTCTAATGGGAGAGCTAGCAGAACGCAGAAACAGAATAGACATAAAATTCCTCTATCCAAATATACTCCAAGTAGTTCCATGGAAGGCAGTTTGGGAGAGAAGGCGCCAGCACTTGGAGGGATTAGGGAAAGCTTCCTTCAGGGAACAGGGCTTCAGCTGTGCCTCAAGGAAGAAAAGGACTTGACAAAGCCAGGGTAGGAAGGCATGGGCGGGGCTGGGGCATTCAGAGAACCGAGCCCCACAGGGAGGCAGAGAGGTGCCAAGCCAGTCAAAGGCCAAGCTGAGACTGGAACTGACGTCTGACTTCTGGCCTGCTGCTCCTTCTACCAGCTTAGCCTTCCCACGTAAGAAATACTATCTCTAGAGTTTGGGAAAAGGGAGAATGGAAATCGGATTATCCTATGGACAGAATAGCTATGAAATTAAGTCAGGTACAGCATGGGGGCCATAAAATCTAGGCAGATTCCAAGAGAAGCTCTGCCTGGAAAACACACCACCACCAACTGGGGCCCCAGCCCAACACAACCATTTCCAAGAGTCCCTCTCTGTGGTCTGTGGTCTTGTTTAGAATGGAAGGGTGGGAAATTCTAGTGTCTGGCTGAGGTGCTCAGCTGGCACTGGGACAAAGAAGCTAGGGGCACAGGGGGAACCTGTTTTTAAGGAGAAAATCTCCTCCTGGAAACTCAACTGTAGCTCTGGAGCAGGGGGCAGCATTATCAGGATGCTGCCACAGTCCCTGAGGATAGTTTTCTTGGATTAAATAACCAACCAAGTTGACTAACACTGTCTCTTGGGTCTGGACCAGATAGTGGGAGGGGAGGTCCTCCTCCCCCATAGGCAGGGAGAGGAGCAAAGGGAGGAGGGCAGGGGTGGTCTAGGTGAAGGAGCTCATCTCTGGCACTTGGATCTCATGCTCTCTGCACCTTTCCTCACCCATCACCACTCATGACTCTCCTTGACCCACCCACCTTCCCTTTTCTAATGCAACCAAGAGTGGAAGAGACCAAAAGAATCTCTTTCCAGAAGATGACTTTTTCTTCCTGTTGTTGTGTTTTTTTGTCTATGTTGTGGCATAAAGGAGCACATTGGTTACTCAGCCCATGGAATTTTTTCACTTACTGAAGTGGCTGAATATCTGCTTGCCAGTCAACCCTGATTGTTTCTCCAGTCTTTGATAGTGTAAACACTGAGGAGGTGGGATGAAGACAGAGAGCCAAAGACCTCGATCAGGTCCATGCTCAGCTAGTACCTGGCTCAGGAATCCTGAGCCACTCTGGACCTCAGTGTCCTTTCCTGTAAAATAAGGAAGTTGGAGGGGAGATGCCTTGGAAACTGCTCTAACAACTGGAGCAGGCCTGAAATTGAATGGGTTCCCTCATGAGGCTCTGAGTTTCCCATCAGTGAAAGCATTTAATAGAGAAAGAAAAGCCTATAGTAGAATTAGGCTAGAAGTCAGGATATCAGGGTTTGTATTTCCAGCTTCAAGGCTTAAAATCTGTGACCATGAACAACTCACAACCACTCTGAGCCCTCATTTCTTCCTCTTAAAAATGGGGAAGAGCTCCCAGAACTATTTAAAGAGAAGCAGAATGGAAACTCTAAAATATACATGATTACTATGGCTATTTATAGTACTAACATATGTGTATGTGTGTATGTACATATATACATATACATAAATATATATGCTTCTTTCTTTAAGTGTGACAAAGGAGTTTGCTTCCATTATTTCATTCTCACAATAACCCTATATATTGGTTAGTGTTATTATTATCCTTACTTTAGAGATGAGGAAGTTGAGGCTTAACAAGCTATATGATTGATACATATAGGTAGGTGAGATTTAAATCCGACTCATTCTGACTTTATTGACATATGGACTATTATATAAGAGATTCATACATTTGCCAAAGGGTCTGCCTTAAGGGACCTTCCAGATCCCCTTCTGTTCTACGAATTTGCTTTGTGGTCTTTGGCAATTCGTGTCTTTTTCTTCCTTGGTCTTTTTCCTGGTAAGCTCTCATCCCAGAACCACTCAATTCCCAGAGGCCACTCAATTCCAACATAAGTCCTTACTGAAATCTAGGGAGCCTTATTTTTTCTCTTTTCAGTCAAAGATGGCATACTTCAGCATTTCCCAAACTGAACTCCCTATCAAGCTTGAGTCACTGCCTTTGGTAGCAACCCTAGTGACCCAGTTAGGACACTGATTTAATAACTAATTTAATAACAAAGTAATAGGACCTAGAAGGAAACTTAGTGAGTATTTTGAGATTCTAGTCCATCTTTCTCATCTTACAAAGGAGGACCTGACTTGCTCAATATCACTCAAGTTGTCAGTAGCAAAGCTGAGTTGCAAATTCAGTTTCCCTCACTCCAGATTCAGCATCCCTCTTTGTGAAGCTCTCCATGCCTGGAATGCCTAGTCTCTTAGAATCTAAACCTCCTTCCTTCTGGCCACAGCTTCCATGACATCTTGCCCATGGAGAGGGCGAGTAATTCGTAGTAGTAATTCGTACTTTCTCCTTCAAATTCCATGATATTAATTGTTTAATCATGGATCCTTCTAGTAGAATGTAAGCTCCTTGAGGCAAGGGACTATCATTCATTTTGTTTATAACAGCACAAGCGCAAACCACTTGAATGGGGTTGTGTTTGGACATAAGCAATCCAATACATATTCATTTAGATTGGCCAAAAGGTGCTATTATGAAGTAGCATATCTGTAGAATACTTCAGATTTTATGAAAACCCTAGAAGAAGCAAACATTCTAACAATCCATTTCTTATGATAGAGAATTTGTGACTATCTTTGTTCTGTCTCTACATAGTTATCATATCACTAATGAATGCTTTGGGAATCACAAAAATACCTCCATGTGATGATGATGCTTTATCTCTCTCTCTCTCTCTCTCTCTCTCTCTCTCTCTCTCTCTCTCTGTCTCTTATTCTGTTCTTTTTGTTCTATGGTAGAATTTGAGTAGAAGAGCATTCTTTGTGTACTTCTAAAAATGATGAATGATCCCTAAAAGACTTTTTTTAATGGACCTAGAAAAAGGAAAGCAATTGTGTTCTATCTTGGACCAAATGAGTACAGAGATGGGCTGTTGGGGAATTTATTGCTGGAATACTCAGCATTTTATCAGGCATGAATAATGTCTTGAGACATCAAATCTTCAGTTCTCCTACCTTCAACTGTTTCCTGAAAAGGTGGTAAGGGAGGAAGAGACCAAAGCCGTTCCAGAAATTCTGAGAATCGGACATAAATTGGACCCTGTGTGTACTGAAGAATGAAATCTGAAATTAAAGAGAAATCTGGGAGAAATCAGTATATCTCTTGGCAGATAGGGTGCTAGACCTGATCTCCTTTCTCTGCCTCAGTTTCCTTATCAGTAAAATGAAGATAATAATACCACCTTCCATTGTCAGGAGGATCAGATGAGACAATAGATCTAAAATATTTCACAAACCTTAAAGTCCCATAGTAACATTATTACTTAAAATATGATGTACTTTGTTTGAACTCAAATGGTTGGAAATGGGGCTAGTTTGAAATCTATTAAATCTAAGTTGGTAGGAAAAATGGTGCATTTATGCAAAAGGTAGTAAATGCTTGTCCTTCAGAATGCTTTCTGTTCATTCATTCTCCAGCCTTTACAAAAAAATGATTAATTTAGCAGCCAGACACATGGCACACATGTTAACTGTGTCCCTTGAGATAAGAACGTTTACCAGTCCATCCTTTGAAAAGCTCTCTCAACCAGACCAAGCCGAACCAAAAACTGCACAAAGAGTAACATCAGTACATCCAGCTTTTATAGTGTTCACTAAATTGTACAGGTCTGTATTATGGAAGCAACAGTGTGTCTCCTTCCCACCATCATTATACTTTCCTTCTGAGATAAACCTTTGCTTTGCACTGTATATATCTTATATACAGAGTTATTTGCATATCTCATTAGAAAGTGAACTCCTTGAAGGCAAGAACCATGCTTTTGTCTTTCTTTGTGTTCCCAGCTTGGCACACAGGGCTTAATAATTAATTAATTATTTTTTGAGCTATTCTGATTAGCTTGACTGAGAAAGGGTAGGGGATGGAGACAGATATGGAGAGAAAAGAGAGAAAAGGAGGCAGAGATAGGGCTAAAATACCCCTCAAGTGTAGGAACCTCATGCAACTTGCAGGAGTGCTGTGCTATGATGGTCAGCTTAGTGACACGGGAGCACTTAGACAAAATGCAGCCTCCTTGATGTCAGAGACCACTTTGTTTTGCCTTGGCAGCCCTGGTACCATACAGTGGACCCTCTATACAGAAGGCATTTAGTGGTTTGTGGCATTGTTGAATTGAGTTTTGAAAGGTTTAAGGATGCTGAGAAGCCATGGTCAATCATGACTCCTGAGGACCCATGAGGACCCCCTCCCCCGCTGACTCTCTTTCCTCACTGAGAGAACCAGGAAGAAACTTTTCTCCTCTTCTCTTCCCATCAGTATGTAGGAAGCCTGCAAACTTGGCCAAGAGGGGGCCTAATTCTACAATGCAGAATGAAACACCCAATTTGGGAGCTAAGGGCATTTGGCTCAACCAATTTTTCAAAAATTTTTTTTTAATCTCCTCTCTCCTCCTCCCACCCTCCCCTGCAGTGGGAGGATGAGAGAGAGGGAAAAAATGTTTGATAATTTTAAAAAAATTTAAAGTTATATCTCAGTAACTGGGGGAGGGGAGCTGTTTTTTTCTCCTTAAAAACTCAAGGTCAGCATATAGTTATGAGGACCTTTCGATCTTAATGATTTGAAAGTGGTCAAGCATGATGTAAGGTCCTAATCCATTGAGGAGATTGGAGAGATTTTCATGGTAAATAACTGTGTTAGGAATGGAACTAGGTCTTTCCCAAATTAAATGTTTCTTAGATCCAATCTTATTGAAGTGTGTGCTCAGCTCATCCTCCTTCTCCCTCCCTGGCAGCATCTGAACTTAGATAACGGCTCACCAACCCTGCTTTTACAAGCACCTGGATTGTTTGTAGAACTGTTAGCCTCTCACTCTGAAAGTTTTCATTTGCTCATGGCCTTTGTTTTCAAAATTGCTTACTTGTTGTAGAGCAGCGGTTCTCAACCCATGGTTGCTACCCCTTTGGGGGTCAAACGACCCTTTCACAGGGGTCACAGGGGCCACCTAAGACCATCGGAAAACATATATTTCTGATGGTCTTAGGAACCTCTGTCCATCTCCAGGCAGGTCAGTCCACATGCAGATATACCCACATACCATAGGAGTATTAAAGGGTTGCTGCATTAGGAAGGTTGAGAACCACTGTTGTAGAGTGTTACTTCTCAGTTTATGCAGCATTGGGGTATAACAAGCCTTTCTGAGGCTGGGGAGACAAATTAAATTTGCTTACTTTGAAATATAAAAATGTTGCTCAAATTTTACTTACCTCGTCCTATGATACAAGAAGTTTGATATGTGTGAGTCCAAAGTGGGGACCTGGGAAGAATTATTAGTGACAAACAAATCAATGGGAATGCCACTGCTTCTGGACTTTGTTGCTCCACATTGTTTTTGAAATCAATATAATTCAAGGTATAATAAACATTAGATCATTGAGTAATGTTCATGGCCAACACAAGTTTATTCATGTTACCAAATAATTCACCTGCTCATTTCAGGCCAGGACAAAATGACCCAATCAAGTTAATGATCAAAATAGACTTTGCCTTTAAGAAAACCTCAAGCTCTTCCAACAGCCAGTAGATAACTTCTTTTGTCTTGTCCTGTCCTGTCCTGTGTTGTGTTGTGTTGTGTTGTGTTGTGTTGTGTTGTACACATGTCAGAGTGGTGACAGAGTCAGGTTTGAATATGGGAAGAGCTTCGTTCAAATCTGTCCTCTAATACCTGGTGACCACGTAAACATATCCTCCTGAACATAACCTCTCATTACTCTAGGCCAGGCAACAAACTCCAATAGATTAGAACCCCTAAGCCAAACAGAAGAATCCTCACTTGTGGCATATTGACTTAGCTTTAGGTTGTAATATATTGTCTGTGTTTTATCAGATGATTTAATTGTAACATCAAAGTGGAAAATAAGGGGTTGCCCAACTATTGCAGAATGGCTAACTAAACTGTGTTATATGAATGGAATGTAATATTAATGTGCCCTAAAAATGATTAAATGTGTGGTTTTAGAAGAAACTCAGAAAAAAACTCTCTGAACTGATATAAAATGAAGTAAGCAGAACCAGGAAAACAATGTATACAATGACAACAACGTTACAGAAAAAAAACCGACTTTGGAAGACTGAGGACGCTGATTGGTGACAAACCTTGAGTTCAGAGGAGTGAAGAGAAATCGCGCCATCACCTCCTACCAGAGAGGCGATGGATCTAAAATCCAGAATGAGACGCGTTTTTGTACACCACAAATGTGGGGATTTGTTTTCCTAGGTTGTGTGTTTGGCATGAGGTTAAAAAGAATCAGTTGGGAGAGAGATAATAAAAGACTTAAAAGAATGTAGAATGTCATTCAGTAAGTATTCTGCTACAAACAGAAGGAAAAGGCAGCTCCTTCTCTTGAAGAGCTCATAGTCTAGTAGGGAAGACTGAAAGTAAGCAAATATAGACAAACAGGCCACATAGAGCATAAATAGGAAGTCATTGACCATCGGAAGGTGCTAGAACTAAGAGGGTTTGAAGAAAGGCTTCCTGTAGAAGGTAGAATTGTGGTTGGGACTTGAAGAAAGCCAGAGATGCCCCAGAGATGATCTAGGCCAGTCCTCTTCACCAGAGAGATAGCTCACTCTCGTCTCAGTAGCTTGAGTTTGGGAAGAAAAAGAAAATGCCCCCCAAAAGTTATTACTTTGGAAATCAATGGCTTTCCTTGATAAATTGGTACAAAGACCTCCTCTCTGTGAAAATAGACTGTGTTGTCCCGGACTTATATCTGTTCTAGGAGACTGAACCTAAAATACCTTCCCCCTCTCATATCATATCAAGCTTGAAATCCTAGGACTCTAACTTGGAACATTGAAACAACTGCCCCAAACACTGCCCCAAACACACATGGAGTCAGAAATGCTGGCCCTGGGAAGGAACAGGGTGTTGGAAAACACCATTTGGCTATCATCACAGACTTGGAACACAGCAAGCAAATCAGAGAGCTGTTCTTCACTCTAGCCGAGTAGGCCACAGCCCTTTGTAGTCCACATTTCCAAAAATCCAGACTTTAGGCTAGCCAATAGATACAATCATTTCCTTCACCAACTCAAGTCCCAGTACATCCTGTTTTTAGATTAGAAAGTGGTCATCCAGAGTCACTGTGGCAAGATAAAAGAAATTAACGGGGAACAGCAACTACCCCCAGTGCTAGCACTAGCCCCATTTCTCTGCCTTGGAACCACAGACATCATTCATTTGCTCTGGCCCTTCTCCCACCAACCATGCGCTGCCTAGTAGGATTTGTAGGAGTTTGGTAGGGGCAACTGAGTAGCATTCTAAAGTATCAGAATAGGACTTTAGTGTGGGGTATTGTGGGATGTTACAGAATTAGAGATTTCCAGAAGGAAACTTGGGCGTAGTCTGGTACAGCTGGACCAGTCTAAGGAAACTAAGGCCTGGAGGTCATTTACCCAAAGGTCACAGAAACGGCAAGTAGCAGACATGGGATTGGAACTCAGGTCCTGTCACTCCAGCTACATTAGTTTTTCCCATTGTGCCCTGTTGCCCTCTCTGGGATTTAGTGTTCATGTTTCTAACAGAGACTGGTTTTGACAAAATGCTGCCCCCAACCTTTTATCTGGAACTGAGTAGGGATATGATTTCATTTCATTTGCAGTGCAGCACCTTTGTCCATGTAATTAACTTCTTACAAACAGTCGGTTCCCCTCCCTTCCTCTCTTCCTCCTTCCCTCTTTCCAAGGTGGACTAGATGGATAAACCAAATTCCACTCATCTTTCTAACAATGGATTTCTCCCTTAAATTAGGATTGCTTTTGGTCATTCTCCTGGTGTGGCCAAGTCCAAAGTCTCAGATCTGGCCAGCTTCCTCAGCTACAGCTGCTCATGTGTGATCCGCTATGCAGTTAACATCTTCAGTGCTGGGAAAGTTACTCCAGAGACACAGAGGCACTGCTCAAATGGGGCTGAGATACCCTATTAGCATTGGGCTCCTTAAACTCTCCACCAACAACTCCATTTACCCTTTGAAACTGGAAAACACCAGACTCCCTCCTCAGTCTGTTTTGGGAGAGTAACAAAAGCTAGCGTTAAAGGTAAACAATTTATAAATATGATCTCATCTGATCTTCAAACCTTGGGAGGTAGGTGTTATTATCATGCCTGATTTTTACAGATAAGGAAACATAACTAAATAAGAAGTTAAGTGGCTTACTGAAAGGGCACAGAGCTAATAAATGTGAGACCACACATTGGAATTCAAGTCTTCTTGACTCTCTATGCAGGGAGCTTGTCTAAATATGCCTGTGATACTAAAAACAAATGGGGATAAATTTTATCAAGTCTCAATCCCCCTAAACTCTTCAAAACCTCAAAGTATTGTTGTGTCCATGTAGTTTACAATTTCTTCCACATTTTACAATTTCCTTTCTTTTTTGTCCTTCACTTTTGTCCTTCCTTCCTTCCTTCCTTCCTTCCTTCCTTCCTTCCTTCCTTCCTTTCCTTCTCTATCATTATATAAAGAAAGGGTAGGATTTGTGGGTGTTAGGACTTTTATTTTTTAATGAGCATATTAAGATACCTCTTGATGGCTGGGTTGATTACCTGCCTCGCTAGAAGACACCCCCTCCTCCCATTGGTCCAGCACCATCGGGGGAGCTGGTAGCTTCGTAGGTCACGAAGCCTGCCTGCACTGACTGCAATGGCACGGCTGCTGCTCCAGCAGCTGCTGGGGCTGGGGCTGGCACTGTCTCCCTCTCTCTCCAGGCCGGTGCTGGAACAAGAAGCTTAGCCCTGACCCCCGACCCCCATGTGTTTGCACCGTAGATGCCCCCTGTTTTTCCTGACGCAGGACAGATTTGTTGGGGAGAGTTATTTATTTTATTTTTAAGGCTCTGGCTAACCGTGGCAGGTGAGGCGGGAGCAGAGACGAGACATAGAAGTAGACACACCAGGGCACACAAAGCCAGCCACCTTCCGAGACGGGAGTCAAAGGCTGTCCCCAAGGTGGGGCTTGAGGACCAGGGAGATGAGAGAAACCGTGAGCCTTCCCAGGACCGTTTTGCTCTTCGGGGAACCTCTGGTAGCCATTTTCTCGAGTGATTTTGGGTTTTGTCGAGAAAGCAAATGAAATGCTTGCAAATGATGGCTCCCCCCTTGCTCCCCTACTTTGCTCTGCATATCCCAAGCCCACTCCTACCCAGCCCACGGAGGGGGGGCGGCGGGAGGAAAAGCGCAAGTACCCAAAGTGGCCAATGAATAGGCATCCCGTGTGCCGCTCCCGCAGTCCCTCCCCGCCCCCGCCCGCCCTTGCCCCCTGCCACCGTGGTCACTCCTAGAGCAATCCGGGCTCGCGGCCCCGCTCTAGTCCTTCTCGGAGCGCGCTACAGCGGACGGCGCTTCAGAGCCCCCTCCCCACCCACTCCTCTGCAGCAGTGCACGCTAGCCCGCAGTAGCCGAAGGAAGCAGGCGAAAACACTGGCTGGCCGAAAGATGGGCCCGCAGCAGTGGCTCAGGCTTCGGCCTCGGTCAGCCTGGTCGTGCTGTCACTTTAAATCGTCCTCACGCGCGTCCACACACTCACACACGGAGACACACGGGCAGACCCCCGCGCGCTCGCCCCCTCCCCATAGCTGCATGGGCATTCCACATGTGTGTGCCGGCTTGTCGGGCCGTGGCTTGCCTGCGGCAGTGCTTACTGTGTATGAGGTGGGAAGAGAGGGCCCTGTCCCCCCGCCCATCCCTACCCTCTCCTCCAGCACCCCGACCCACCGCCCCACCCTCAACCTTTGCAGTGGGACCCGCGGTGGCTACGCAGCCGGAGGAGAAATAAAGTCTGAACAAAGCTAAACTGCGCGACAGTCACGTCTCAGGGAAACTGAGTGGCGTGAGTGCAGCCTCTGGAAGGAATCCGATCACTTACAAGGCAAACAAAGCCCGCTTTCCTGTTGTGGGGTTTATTTTTTTTTTTTTTTAAGACGGGGAGAAATACGCACTTTCGGTTCAGCTAGGCTAACCCTCTATCTCGCCAAGGCGCACGCAAGTGGAGAAGAGCCTGCGGCGGCTGTGATTGCTAGGGAAAGGACGTGCGGAGAAGACATTCCTGGGGAAACGTCTGAAAGTAAGGAAGGCATAAGACAGCCTCTGCTATGCTATATATTGTATGCCAAGCATGGAGTGAGTGCCTGGGTTAAAATGTCTCTGCTCAGCGAGCGGGAGTAGCGCGGGGCCAAAAAACCCCAAACTAAGCCCTATTCTGGGAGCCAGGACGACTGGGTTTGTGTCCCAGCTCTGCCCATACACAGCTGTGTGACCTTGGGCCAGTCACTTCCTCTCTGTTGGGGTGCGGTTTCCTCCTCCTTCCAACGAGGGGGTTGGGCTCTCCGGTCGTATCCAGCTCAAACATTGTCTGATTCTGGGCTGGTTGTGAGGAAGCGAAGTTCTAAAGTTCCCCTTTGCTGTAAATACTCAGCTATGCCCTTAGAATTAGACAGCTGATGACTCCAGCTCCAGGGCGGTTGGAGCACTCAGGAAAGTACCTGCTGGAAGGGTTGTTATTGGCTGGTCCCCGATTTATTCCGCATGGAACGCTATTTGAGGAGGAGGATCACACAATCTGATTATCACATGATGGGAGAAGGGGGTGGGAACCCGACTTCCTTAAAGGTAACGTCCAGGATTTGCGAGCAGGAGATTCAGAAGCCCTCCAGGTTTATAACGTTTCCCGTTTATTTGACAAGTCTCAGGCTCTGTCTCCTTAGGAGGAGTAAAGCCTCAAGTCTGATCTTTGGGGAGTGGAAGTAAGAAGAGACGATTTGGAAAGAAGGAAAAAATAAATTCCTTGGGAGGGAAATTTTAATGAATGAATGAATGAATGAATTAGTGAAAAAAATGATTTTGCGTTGATTTAGCATGAAAAAAAATGATTTAGCATTTACTACGGGCCAAGCATTGTGCTAAGCTTTGGGAGATATAAATGGACAATTGAGAATTCCTGGCTCTTAAGGGGCTCACACTCTCTTGGGGGAAGAATAGACCAGATTATCTGTTTAATTTCGAAGCTCTCTGCTTAGCCTGTGTAGACACTGTCCAAGGGCAGGGCCCAGGTTGGGAACACAGCAGTGAATGGACTACAGGTCCCATACTGTACCCTAGACAGAGGAACTGCACACCTCACCAGCCTAAGGGAGGTTTGTTTCTGTTTTCTTTAGTGATGGTACTCTAAAGCCCACAGACACTACTCAGCTACGTGATTAATACCAGACCCCAATGTTTTCTAACTCCATCAATCTGACCCTTCATCAGCTACTAAAAGGGGCAGGCGGACTTCAGTAGAATCTAATGTCCTATCTAGTCTAATCCTGCTCCACTCGGATACAGGACCTCTTCAGGGGTAGGGGAAGAGAAAAATCTTTGAAGAAACTATTCTAAAATACTGGGCCCCTTAAATGAAGCTACCTTGTAACTGTCTCTTTCCTGTTTGCTCTCCTCCTTGCTGTCCACCCCCTCTCCAGTCCATCCCATCCTTCTTTAAAGAGCTCAAGGCGTGATGAATACAGTTTGGTCCCAAGCCTCTTCTCTGCACTGTCTTCTTTATCATGTCAGGAATGGTTTAATGAAAAATAAATGTGATTCTGGGTCTGGTTTTGTAGAACATTTGGAGGCCTCTCCCTGCCTCCTTCCTGGCCTGTGACCCCTCTGGACCTCAGTTTCTTCATCCACAAAGTAAAATACCTGTACCTGGATGATCTCTAAGGCCCTTTCTGTAAGATTCCTCTCCTAGCTTGATATAAAGAGGAGTGTGGACAACTAGGATAGGTTTGAGGGAAGGAGATATGATGCCTAAGGATCCAACTCTGTGACTCTCTTTGGGAGTTACAGGAGGGGGAACAGTGTAGGTTTACAGAAGTGTGTGGATTAGGCTATTCCAATATTGAGTTAGGTAGGGACCTTAATGCTGAATACTAGAACCCTGGAAAAGCTAGGTCATTAACCCCCTCCTCTTTTAAAATCCATATCACTTACTAAAACTGCATTTTCTTCCCTCACCTGGATGCCAGAGGTGTTAGGAATGCCAGCCAGGTGCATCTCAGGCCGGGTTTCTCCCCTGCCAGGCCCAGGCAGGAGAAAAGGCAAGTTTGATGGCCCTAGTCTTACAGGCCAAAGATTGGGAGAGTTCTGGGTAGCACCAGATGCTGGTAAAAGTCTCCAGATCTGACCAAAGCATCTTGCCTGGATCCTGAAGGTAAATTTCTTGGATCCAAACACTACCAAAATAAAACATCATCCCTTGGTCAATCTAATTAACACAAGTATTAAATAAATCCTCAGTCCTTCATTGTATGCCCTCTGTAGCAATCCTTTACCTGCTTCCTCCCCTTCCAGCTTTGGATGGGTGGGCTATATTGAAGTAGAAGGCTTCCCCAAAAGGGCCTTTGCAAATAGCCAGGATTGCAGTGCCCCACCCCCTTAATGTGAAAGCAATTGACCCTTTTTCTCAGCTGATGATTTCCCAAAGTTGAAACTGAAGAAATTATTAGAATAGAACAGAAACTATGGCATGGGAAATAAGGAAGTCCTTTTTTTTTTTCCTCCTCCCTGTCAAAATTCCTTTTCAATTATCTCCCACCCTATACCTCCCACCCCTGCCCTTTTAAAAATAAATCACTGTCCTAGTGTAAGTTTTTTTGGGAATAGCCTGAGACTTCCTATAGCAAGAAGTCTGGAGAGTATTTCATTTGCTCCTTTTAGTACAAGGATTTCTTTCAGGCAGTTCTAGCTCAGTGCCCTAAGTGATCAAACTAGCTTTCTTGTAAGGAAGATACAGTAACAGAAAGTTCAGGTGGATTGTTGTTTCCACCCCTAGCTCCAGCCTCTCCAATATGGACAATTAGGGTGAATTAGGACCCTTTGAGAAAAGTGTTTTGAAAGATAAGAATTGGGGAGCTGGGCCCATGAGAACTGGGGGCTTTGGGCCTGAAAGTGATGACCGAGAGAGTGTATTGCCCTGGTAAGAAGGAAGAGCTGAGGAGAGACCCCAGAACCAAGTTCGGGAATGTGCAAAGAGAGTCTTCCCCCTCTGTCTTCCTGTGCCCTCCCCAGAAGAATCCTCTCATGAGATCTAAAAGGAGATCCTGTTTCTTACTTTCATCTTGAAAGCTGCAAAATGTAATTCTTCTGAATGATCTTTCAGCAAGAGATGGTGAGATGCACAACACAGTAGTGGACTTTAAAAGAAAGGCTCTCTCTAACTCTCTCAACTTAGTAATGGCAACCAGTGAAGTGAGACATTTTTCTCCCCTTCCCCCATTCTCTCCTCCTGCCCCCTCCTGCCCCCCCCATGTAGGAACCCTGGAAACTTGGCCAAGACTGGGCCTAGATCTAAACATTAATTTGTGATTAAACCAACTCAGCAAACTTCTTGCCAAACTCATTTCCAGGGTGTCTTGTAAAAAACAGGGAGTAAGTTTGGGTTGTTTTTTTTTTTTAGTGCATTTTAGCCTATGCCTGATTATTATGACTTCTATTAATATTTTAAAAATCTGGTCATTTGAAAAACACTGTTTTCTGGGGAAGTGGATCCTATCCAATGCTTCTCTTGTCCCAAGCCCTTGCACAAAGAGCACAGTTCTTTCAAGAAAAGGGTCTGCTTCACTACTCACTTCTAGAGTTCAGGAGATTGCAATCTATCTCTAATTTTTAAGAAACTTTTCACAGAAGTAGAGCCTCTAAGAGTGAATTTCCATCAGTGCACGAAAAAGCAAATCCTCTCTCAAGGTAAGGCCCAGTTGAAGAAGGCGATCAACGATTTAAAAAAAAAAGCGGGGGGGGGGGTGTCCCTTTCTAATTAATAACTAAACCACAGTTTTTAACTTCTGAACCGCAAAGTCTTGAGCTTGTGGGGCTGTGAAGCCGGGGGATCGGGGTGACTGACTCACTGGAGGCCGGCAGAGACTATGAAAACAACAGACTAACAGACCTCCAGGGTTGCTGGGAGAAAGGCAAACTTTTCACCACTTTCAGGCAGCCAGACCAGACTTTCCCCAGGACCAGTCGCGCACACACGTGTTTTGTAACTGTCTGGGGTGGAGGGGGTGGGGAAGCTGGGAGTGCCCCTAGCAACCTCACACTTTGACACCGAATAACCATTCTGAAAAAACAAACAAAAAACCTTTAGCTGGTTTTAGCCTCAGATCTTGGGAAGGTGTGTGCAGATACACGTTCGTTAGGTGTGCGCCCATTCTGGCCAGACACCCGGGCTCTGAGAGCAAAAAAATCGCCCAGATTCTGTCCACATCCTCCCCAGGATGTCTGGATTTGGACATCCCCCGGACCTGAAGCCTTAGCGCTTTCTCTGTTTAGGTTTTGTGTGTTCCGTGTTAGAAGGACAGTTTGGGATGAGTTTGCGGCTTTCCAGCCTCACGGACGCACGGGTTTCATGGGGCTCTGAAAAGGCCCCGCAGCTGCAGAAATCGGGACAAAAAGTTGGTGGCCCCGGCGGGGGGGGGGGGGTAGTTTGCAAAGAGAAGTTTGCAGAGATCACGAGAGAAATCTATTTACGGCTCTCTTCGTACCAACGCTTACTGGGCTAAGATATATCGGCCGCCGCGCTGGAGTTTCTTGCAGACTTTCAGCCTAGTTTCCAATGTTTGCTCCAGGAAAGCAGAGTGTCTTCCCCACAGCCCTCTTTCTCCTCTTTACATCACCTCTCCAACCTAGTAAGCCAGGGAGCCCGACGTTCCTGTCCCTCGTGGGCACACCTCACAATTGTGGCGGTCTCTTAATATTCCTCTCCAGATCTACTCGCAAGTTTCTTTAGGCACTCCTGCGCCGGGACGCATGTCAGTTTCTTAACATTGCGGCTTGGAACCTCTGGAAGGGTTAGTTACGGGGGAGCCCAGGAGCAATTGACTGGTTTTCCTCCTAAAGCTGTGTTAAGGGGTGCGGAAGTCACATTTTATTTTCCTGCCGAATCTCGAATCTCCCGTCCTCTTCCCCCGGCACACTCGGTAGCTTCTTGGCACCGAGCAGCTGCAGGAATGCAGGAAACACTGATGGACGCGATCTGTTATCTTTGCTTAACCTCAGGGGGTCGCCTCCATATGCCAATTCCAGTTTGTTTTATGAAAGAAAGATAGGTAGAAAGAAAGAAGAAGGAGAAAGAAATGGAGGAAGAAAAAAACAGAAAAGTAAGAAACACAGAGAAAGAAAAAAGGAGAGAAGAAGGAGAAAGAAAAAAGGGGAAAAGAAAATGAAAATGAAAAGAGGAAGAAAGGAAAGAGAAAAAAAGAAAGGGCAAGAGGCACCAAATGTACGACTGATCAATGAACCTCAGTACCAGCTGCCTTTTCTTTCGATCCCCACTCAACTCCCGAAAGCAGGTTCGGTTCCTTAGTCCACAGACATCCAGAGCTTTGGAACACCCCAGTTCAACTAGTCTCCCTATCTGAACCCAGCCGACCCTACTAAGAAAACTCTCGGAGCAAAAAAAAGTCCTCTGGAGGGTGGAAGAGGTCACTCCTTGTCCGTCGGTGCCTTTAAAGAGAATTTGAACTTTTTCGAGAGATTGTATTTGTGAATGAGGCTTTTTTTTTTATTCCTGCTTTGGGACAGTTTCAAGCCGTCTGAAGAAATAGGCAGTTGGGCACTTACCCGACTGATCCTTTCCTGTATATTAAAGGATTTTATTTGGGCCTTGTGGGGGAAAAAAAAGGTAACAGTTAATTTCTCTCTCCTACAGAATCTCTTCTTTTTCTCTTTTTTCCTCCTTCAAAATGGGGGTGATAGCCTCATCTTAATTTGAGTAGAATGTTTCCAAAAGATGACAGTAGATGTAGAAAGCTGAGGTTGAAATAAATCGGGTTGGGACATCCCGCTCCCAGCTCTTCCTTCCTCAGCAGCTGTTCCCACCGGTTTGTTCACTGGAAACCTTAAAAAGCCTCTTGAAATGGACGAAAAGCTTTCATTCCAAGTGTTTTGTTTTTGTTTTTCAAAGAGAACGCACTGAACTTTGCAATAATCTTTGTCTCCAAACGATGAACTTTGGGACATTTTATTGCCTTTGGGAACCAGGGAAAACTTTAACTTCACGGAGTTTTATTTTTTTAAAGCGAGAAGTTCGCTGGAGTTCTCTCTAACCGCTATTTGTCAGTTTCGTGGACTACAATTTCGAACTCTCCAAAGACGCAAATGAAAATGTTCTGGACTAGGTTTCAGAACAGGGTAAGGCGCGAGGTGTAAGAGATTATCTCTAAAAGAAGAATTCTGCGGTTAGTGTTTTCCCGTGCAGCTTTTTAATTTACCCATTTCTTTTACCTCGCTACCAGAACGTCAGAAGACGATTTTTATTAACGATAACAGAATGAAAACCTCTGGTTATTGGGGTCCTTCCCACCCCGGATGAGCTGCTCCTTCTACACTGAGAGAAGCGAGCCGGTTGTCTTCCTAGAGGGGTCATACAACCTGGGCTGCATTGTTGGAAACTCCTCTTAAGTTTTCCTTAATTCCCGAGACCGACGCGCACACCTGGAACCACAGGCGACCCGCGGCTTCCGAAATTCCTGCAGCGGAGCCCACTATTAAAGGAGCCGCCTTAGGACCCCTAAACTACCCCTGCACTGTTGTTCCCTCCCCAGCTCCCTCTTCCCCTAACAAATACACTGCTCCCTTCCTCATTAGCTTCCCGATATCTGGGGTAATAAAGTGTAAAATACACCCGTTCCTTCTTTCTTGTCTTCTATTTCCACAAGCCTTATAGCTGTCTTTGAGTGAAAACTTACAATTTCCTTTATCTCTGACCCTATAAAAGACTGTATACTGTATTGAAATAACGTATGAAAAGCACTTTATAAAACTTAAAGCATGATATGTTTGCTATTACCTACACATATATGTATGCATAGTTATCTAAACCTCTGATTTTATAGGATTAGGGTACTCCAATTAAGTTATATCCCTCTACTACCATATATAAGTGCCTGCTCACCAGTTCACAATGGCCCAAAGCACTGAATAATCAATGACTTGTCCAGGGTCACACTGTCAGTGTGTGTCAAAGATGGGACTTGAAACCATCCTGTGGCTCTGGGTACAGCTGACACACTACACTCCCTCTTGTCCTCTGTCTGGTTGGTTGGGGTGTCAGCTGAAACTGATCACCAGGGGTGTCTATTCCAGACTTTTTGTTGTTTTCTTGTTCTGGAGCTGGGGATTGGAACTGAAGATGCTGGGCCTGGAATCTGTGCTTCAGTCCAGAAGAAGAGTGAGAGGGGAGCAGAAGTAGGGCTTCAGATGAGGGCTGCAGCTCATCTTCCTTCCCAATAAAGACCTCCTTCTTGTCCTGCAGGTGGCTTCTCTCTTAACAGTCCCTTACCTCTCCCCTGCTATGTCCTCAACACCCTAAGTTGCTTTTCAGCCTCTATTCTTGAATTAACCAAAGGGTATTATAATTTATAGTTGGAAGGAACTTCAGTGGCCAACTAACCCAACTTTGAGTCTTAGACATGACAGGCACTGATGTGTAGTAGAGGGAATTCTGGGCTCTCAATGATCATACAATCATTGATCATACAATCTTACAAGACCAAGGGCATACTTCTCTGGGCCTCAGTTTTCTCCGATGTAAAATGGAACTCAATAATACCTTCCTGAGTTGTTGTGACACTCAAATAAAAGAATGTATCTAAAGAGTTTT
Source organism: Pseudocheirus occidentalis (assembly GCA_028646575.1). NCBI lineage: Eukaryota > Metazoa > Chordata > Mammalia > Diprotodontia > Pseudocheiridae > Pseudocheirus > Pseudocheirus occidentalis. The sequence goes on from CM053593.1 coordinate 13,686,775, forward strand.
ATGAGCCTTACATATGAATGTCAAAAGTATTTACTATGTTCCAGGCACTGTACCAGGCACTGGAAATGCAAATAAAAATCAACTACAATTCTTTACATCAAGAAACTTACAATCTAATAGAGGAAAGAACTCATAGTTACATGATCCTGGGCAAGTGGCTTAACCCCGTCGGCCTCCCTTTCCTCATCTACAGAATGGGGAAAATAATAGCACTTCCTTCCCATGGTGGTTGTGAAGATCACATGTTTGAAGTGAGCTGTCAGCCTTAAAACTAGAGAAATGGGAACTGCTATCCAGGGAGGCCTGCTTTGGACAGTCAGTCATATCAAGGGCGGCTTTTGGTGATTAATAATTAAGAATCTCCAGTAATTAGAAAGTTCTTCCTTACATTTGCCCCTAAGTTTATTTGAGATCACAGAATACTTACTCCTAACTCTTCATTTTACAGATGGGAAAACTGAATGCCTGAGAGGTTGAGTGACTTGCTCAGAGCCCAGGTCTGACCATCTGTAGAGTCAGGGTCAGAGAGGGCCTCCCTCCTTTGCCTATCTGTCCAGAGCCTTCTTGTCCTTCCTGGGAAGCATCTCCCCTTCTGCGTCTCAGCACCCCATGTGCTGCCAAGTGGGCTGGAGGCTGGGGCCACATAGGAGTGATCCCTTTAATGATCTCTCTAGTTGCTTGGGCTCCCTGATTAAAAGCACAAAGCGACGGAAGGAAGGAAGGACCAAGTTAACCAGGTTGAATAGAGAGCGCAAGGCTGAGCCAACCATGGAGCCCCGGGCTGATCTTGGTGCAGTGAATGAACCAGGGCGCCACCTACAGGCAGATTTCAGGTAGCATCCCAGAGAAAGGCACTTCTTTTCTTTGCCTTAAGGGCCGGGTTTCAGAACTGGACTGGTGCCCGGTGGTTTTCCCTAAGCCTGTGGCTTCTGTTTCTGCCTGGAGAACAGGGCCTGATGGCTGCAGCTGGGATCTTGAGGTTGAGGGGGAGGGGCGTGTGTGTGTGTGTGTGTGTGTGTGTGTGTGTGAGAGAGAGAGAGAGAGAGAGAGAGA
>CM053593.1:13688327-13703445 GCA_028646575.1 Pseudocheirus occidentalis
AGGAAGGAAGGAAGGAAGGAAGAAAGAAAGAAAGAAAGAAAGAAAGAAAGAAAGAAAGAAAGAAAGAAAGAAAGAAAGAAAGAAAGAAAGAAAGAAAGAAAGAAAGAAAGAAAGAAAGAAAGAAAGAAAGAAAAGCAGATAGGACAGGATATATAGACAGATGATTGATAGGTGAATAGACACCAATAGTGGGAGAGAGAGAGATAATAAATAGATAGATGAACAGACGGACATATAGATGATAGGCTGGTAGGTGTATATGTATGAACAGGTAAAAATACAGACTAGGATTAGGGGTGGGATTTTGAACCTGACTCTGGAAGCAGTAGATAGGCTTTAAGAACAGGAGTGATGGGGCCATATCTATGGATAAGAAATCATAGCTTGCCCGTGTGGAGAAGGCTGGACTGAACATGAGGAGACCCGGGACCAAGCAGAGGCTATTGTGAGAGTCCAGGAGTCTGCTAATAAGGATCCGAAGCAAGTGCATAGATCTAAAAGAAAAGCGGAGGCTCGGAAAACCAGCCAGGAGGAGGGAATACCCTGCATGGTGGTGCCCTGATCTCTGCATTTGTTGAGCAGACCTCGAGCTTTTCTGAGGCCCCAGGGACTATTGCATTCTCGTCCCCTTCATCTTGCCTGCCTGCCACACATTGTGGATACTTAACAATTTCTTTCTTTTTTTAAAAAAAGAGCACTGGATTTGGAGTCAAGGGCAGCTAGGTGGTGCAGTAAAGTACCAGGACTGGAATCAGGAAGAGCTGAGTTCAAATGTGGCCTCAGACATTTAGTAACTGTGTGACCCTGGCAAGTCACCTAACCCCATTTGCCTCAGTTTCCTCATCTGTAAAATGAGTTGTAGAAAGAAATGGTAAGCCATTCCAGTCTCTTTGCCATAAACCCCCAACGGGGTCACAAATAGTTGGAAACAATTAAACAAAAACAATGACCTCCGTTCAAATTCCACATACTTGTGTGACTCTGACCATGCTGTTTAACCTCTATGGACAAGAAGGCCTCAAAGGTAGCATCTAACTCTAAGTCTATGAAGGTGGGAATGAATGAATGAGTGAGTGAGTGAATGAATGAATGAATGAATGAATGAAACAGCAAAATCAGAAGTGCCAAGTTCAAGAGAAAAAACCTTCAGCATCAATAGATCATAGATTTCAAGCAGGAAGTGACCTCAGAGGCTGTGGAGGCTAAACCATTCAATTTACAAATGAGGAAACTGAGGCCCAGGGAGATTTAAGCAGTTTGTCCATGGTCACACAGGTAGTGAGCCTAGGAGATGGAAACAGACCAAGCTCTCTGGGTCTAGTCTGTGTTCTTTCAACCATCACCATACACCCTTCTGGCCCCATTTTTCAGATGAACAAATGAAGCCCAGGAAGAGCTAAGAAAAGAGGGGGGGAACAACTTGCACAAGGTCACATCAGAGACAAAACAACGAAATAATGTTGGGTCCAAGGTTCCGGTAGAGACGTCCAATGGGCATGTGCAGGGAACCAAGACCCAGAGAAGCTTGGCCTCTGTCATGAAGCTAGGTAGAAACAGAGATGAGAGCAGCCCCAGGGGCTCTTGGGAGAAAATCCATCATTCTCTCAAATGTCCCCTGCTGCTGTCCCTCTTAGGGAATCATGAACGCTGTCTATCGAATTGAAATGATAGGGTTTTGTGTGTGTGTGTGTGTGTGTGTGTGTGTGTGTGTATACATATGTGTATGGTGTGTGTATGTGTGTGTATTATGCTCCTTTTCCTTATTTTTTTTAAAGGAAGGGAATTCAGAGTTCAAGCAGCTCACATCTTTAACTTGTTGGTGTTGATGATTGGATGATGGGAAAAATTAGTACTGGTTTAGAGCATGCGGCAGAAAATGTGTCGGCATGGGGAGGGGGGCCTGTGGGTGCTGAGGGGTGAAGCCAGGACAGTCGGACACCCTTTCCACTGAGTTTCCTTTGCTTATTGAATTCAGTAGACAGAATTGGAGCAATGTTGTTTTAAGGAAATTATCAGGGTGCTTTTCTGACACTCGTTCATAGGCTCTCTCTCGCTTTTTTTTTCTCCTTCTGAAAGATAAAGCATTCCGAGAAATTGCTTCCAATCAGCCTGATTTCTTATACTGTTGTGAAGTGCTCTGGGATTATTGAGAGATACATTAAAGTTGTTTCAGGCATCCTTCAAGCGCTAGCGTATATCATTTTGTATCTGGAGAGCGTCTGCCAGGAAAAAGGCACAAATACGGTCCAGACAAAGTCGATGTTACCCCATCCAGCTCCTACCCCCGAATTAAACGGAGCAAGGGCTTTACCCTGCTCTTCCCGGAGTGGGGATGGACTACGGCGAACCATTCACACTCTTAAAGTCTTCCTTGTGACTTCAAGTGCCTGCAGGATTGCCCTAGAGGGACTGGCCTCAGGACGGTGGCTGAATCTAGGTCCGGTAGGGACCTCAGAAGCCGCTGAGTCCAATCCCTCCACTTTACAGATCAGGAAACAGATGTTAAATGACTTCACCAAGGTGGTGAATTCAGGCCTTCCGGCTCCAGCGCTCTTCCCCCCCCCCCCCATCGTTGTTTGGCCCTAAAAGACAGAATGAGGAGAAATGAATATTAGCTTCAAAGAGGAAAGTTTAAGCTCACTGTGAGGAAAAATGCCGTAACAATGAAGACTGGAAGAAAAAAATGGGAAGCCAGAGTTAATGGGCATATAGTAGGTTCTTAATAAATAGTCAGATTTCATTTGAAAGAGTAAGAAAAACCTGAGTTTAAATCCTACGATACCAATCCAACCATATTCAAATGTTCAGATCCAATCAAAGTTTTGTTGCTCTGGGCCGATCACTTAGTAAACTCTCTCCATCTGTTTCCCCATCTGTGAAATGGGGATAATAATAGCACCCACCTCACAGGGTTCCTGTGATGACCAAATGAGACGGGGTGCCAAGTACTTCGGACATCTTTAGACGCCAGGGAAATACAGGCCAGCTATTATTAGTAACAAGAACAATAACAATTTTCAAAATTAAAAGCATGACATAAGCAGAAGCTATTGTTTTAACTACAAAATAAGCTTCGCTACACTAAAAAGGGAAGCTATTTTGGAAAAGTATACATGGATACCAGAACATAACAACAATGTACACCATCCATAATGGACAGAACACTGAACTTGAAGTGCCCACAATCCATCACTGCCTGGCTGTGTGACCATGGGCAGGTCACTTCCTCTCTCTGAATCATGTGACCAAAGACGGGTCAATCCAATTCATTCGACATTTATTAAGCTCCGTCAAAACAAAATGCAAATAGCCCCCGCCCTGAAGGTGGCAAAGTTGGTTATCCTAGAGTCAGGAAGGTCTGGGTTCAAGTCCAGCCTCAGATACTTACTTGCTGTGTGACTCTGGACACTTGGCCTCAATTTTTTCATCTGTTCAAAGGGGATAATAATGAGTATTTACTTCACAGGGTTGTTGTAAAGATCTAATGAGATAATACATGGAGGGCCCATTGCAAACCTTACAATGCTAGTTCTCACATTGTCATCATCATTGTCATCATCGTTGTCATCATTGTCATCATCATCGTCATCATTGTCATCATTGTCATCATTGTCATCATCATTGTCATCATTGTCATCATTGTCATCATCGTCGTCATCATTGTCATCATTGTCATCATTGTCATCATCATTGTCATCATTGTCATCATCGTCATCATTGTCATCATCATCATCATTGTCATCATCATCATTGTCATCATTGTCATCATCATCATCATTGTCATCGTTGTCATCATTGTCATCATCATCATCATCATCGTCATCATTGTCATCATTGTCATCATTGTCATCATCATTGCCATCATCGTCATCATTGTCATCATCATTGTCATCATCGTCAGCATTGTCATCAGTGTCATCATCGTTGTCATCATTGTCATCATCGTCATCATCATTGTCATCATCGTCATCATCATCATCTTTGTCATCATTGTCATCTTCGTTGTCATCATCGTCATCATCTTTGTCACCACTGTCATCATCGTCATCATTGTCATCATCGTTATCATCATCGTCATCGTCATCATCGTTGTCATCATTGTCATCATCGTTGTCATCATTGTCATCATCATCATTGTCGTTGTCATCTTTGTCATCATCATTGTCATCATCGTCACCATCATCTTTATTGTCCAGGGGTTACAACAGTGTACCTTATAGAGAAAGTCCACTGTAAACCTTAGAGCTCATGAGTTTGTTTGTTTGTTTGTTTGTTTAATTCGTAATCATGGTTCACTTTTGTGCAGTCTGTGGTTAGAGCTTAGGAGACAATATCCTCAAAACCTTCCAGGGAGATAAGAAGGACAAGTGTAATTATTACCATTTCACAGATGAGCAAACTAAGACTCTGAGAGCCTTGGTGACTGACGTTCCTGGTGGTCAGGAGCATCATGGGAATGTAGAATTTGATCTTCAAATAATCCTCAAAGCGTGAGTTCTTGGCAACGGATGAATCATGGCCATCTTTGGTGGTCTAGTAAAGCTAATGAAACCCTTCTCAGAATCCTGACTTTGTGAAAAATTCCTAATTGAATGAAAGATCATGTTTCAGTTAGAGGTTAATGAAAATAAAGATGCAATATTTTCCTATCCGAGCTCACTGACCCCCTGAAATTCACCCACAGGCCACTTGGGCATCCAGAGACACCGGGTGGAGACCCTTATCTTAGAGACCTATCCAGTCCAGTCATCTCATTTTGCACTTGATGAAATGAAGGCCAAAGAAGAGGGATTCGAGGCCAGTTTTTATCCCAGAGGCACATTGGATTTCCCCCTGACCTGCCACCTCAGCCGAGATGGCCATCACCATACGTGGGCAGGCCCATTTTTAGAGCCTGTATATAACCTGAGGACTCTAGTGAGGAGACTGACTGCCCCAGCTGTTCGTGAAGCCAGAAACAGAAGCTCCATGAACCCAAAAAGGAGCTGGAAACCCAAGGAGGAAGGGAGGATATTGAATTAGGCCTGGCTCCCCATGGGGAGGTCCTTTGCCAGTGAAATCAAACAGGAATAACTCAGTGTTCATTGAGTTTGCCTAGAGTTACTGAGAGGCACATTCATCCCCGAGTGGCAGCACCAGGGGGTTCAGGCTTAGCAAAATGTCAGCCAAGCCAAGCCTGATTAGGCCAAGCCTGGCTGACAGCAGTAAATCTGGGAAACAGCAAGAAGTGGGTATAGGCAGCACCTCTTCCTCCAGAGAGCCATCTCAAATTGAGAACAATGTGGGCCCCCCAGAAATGGCTCAGGGACCCAGAGGAAGCTCTCAGGATTTCCTGGAAACAAAGGGGGTGATTCCTCCTGGTAGCCTCCCAGCTCACACCCCCCACCAAGAGGGTCAGAAATCTGTCCCTGGGCAGAGGCACCTCAAACAGGGCTGGCCTGACACGGTTGGTTGGATCCCTTGTTACTTGCTGTCCTCTCCTCCAGTCTCCTTGGCACAAGCTCATTGGCAGCATCTGCTGGGAGCTGCAGGCAATCGATTGTCAGCCAATAAACAGAGAGTCCAGGAGGGCCTGGCGGTAGCCTTCAGGAAGGTTTCAACCCCCAGGCTAGTACAGCTGGCTTGCTAACCTCAGGGAAACCCGACTGGCCTGTGCTCGGGTATCTGATGAACCAGGCTCAGTGCAAGGGAAGGAGGGATGTGATGGGACTGGGGGCTGGGAACTGAGGGTCAGGGGTTGGAGACTGAAGTCTGAGGGCTGGGGCTAGGAGCTGGGAGCTAGGGGCTAGAGGCTGGGGGCTAGGGAATGAGGGCTGAACTGACCCCCCCAAGACAGCCGGTGGGGGAACTGCAATAGGAAAATGATCATATTTGCCTTCTGCCATAAAAGTAACTCATATTCATAAAGGGATTTATGGTTATAATTCCACTTTAATAAGAACATTATTAAATAAGTGCAGTACCCAGCTCATTGGTAGGGATACCAAGTGCTAGGTGCTAAAGAAAAAATTCCTGCCCTCACGAAGCTTACATTCTACCAAGGGGAACAACACATATTCAACTTGTAAGTAACATATATGTGCATGTGTCTATTTGGATAATAAAAAGTAATTTCTTGGGGAGTCAGAAAACCAGAGGAAACAGGTAGAAAACAGTGACACATCCCATCTGCTATCTCCTTAGTACAATCCCAACAATCATAACAATGGCTATGTAAGTGTGATTATCCCAGTTTAGAGATGAAGTGAAAACTGAGGGTTCAGTGAAATGAAAAAGCATTCCCAAGGTCATAAGTGACAAAGCTGGCCTTCACACAGACCCAAGCCTCCTGACACCACCGTGCTCCCTCTCTTTCTCTCCAGCCCTTCCTTCATGGTTCCTTTCAGAGTTCTCAAGCTGCCCTTTTTATTCTGTCCCAAATGAAAGCAGATATTAGAAGTTGCCATTTCTATAGCAATGAAGAAAACAAGCAAGTATTTATTGAGTACCTATTCTATGCTAGGTTTTGCACTAGGATCTCAGAATACAAGAACAGCAATGCTTAAGGAGCTTCCATTCTCTAGGGGACAACAGCATGCATACATAAATATATCACCATCTCTGGACTATGCCCTCCACACTTGAACTCTCAGTTTGAGTCTCCTAGGGGACAACTATTCCATGTTTCTGTGGGTTCACACTCTATAGCTTATGAGCCCCCACTGGTGCATTCACTTTTAACAATAAGACAGCTGACATAATTAGCTCAAAGCAAAGTCCTTTATAGAAAAGGTATAACATGGACAAAATATTACTCCTATAAACCCAGGGCACACTCCCCCATAAATACATATTGTAGCAGTGTCGTGAGTAGAAACAAAAAAGGGACTCTTCTTAATAGGGAAGCACATATGTAGGGAATAAACATGACCAAGGCAACTCATACCTCTGACACTCACCAGAAGGCCCCAGATTTCTTTCCTCAAACCCAATCAAGTTGAGCATTTATTAAACACTTGCCATGTGCTAAGTTATGGAATTATGGTTCTCCAAGTGTCTTCATGCTGTTCTCCCCAGGGAAAGGGTATTAAATTAAGTAGGCAAATAAATAAAGCATAATCATCCCTGTCTTATATGTGAAGAAACAGGAGTTCAGACAGGGTGAAGTATAGTTCAATTTATTAAATATGTACTATGTGCTCAGATACCATGCCAGGTACTAGAGATACAAACACAAAAAAGTAAAACATTTTTTACCTTCAAGAAGTTTACCTTCTGATGGGGACACAAAGTTAGGAGGGACTGCTAATGATATAAATTGCAAAATCAAAACTTTTAAAAATTATTCTGATAGGGCCAAACAAGAAAAAATTCAGTAAGAATAAAGATAATTTTGTATTTGGGCTGTAACAGGGGTATTGCATAGATGCAGAATATCAGAAATCTGACTTGGTTGACATTAGGACATATAAAAAAAGATCTGGAGGTTTTAGTTAATCACAAGATTAACATAATCCTGGAAAGAAATGGGTTTATTCGCTAAGTTCATTCAGTCCTAAACTTCATTAAGAGAGCACTCCATGGCATCTCCACTCAGGGAATGAATATTCCTGCTGTCCTCTGTACTAATCAGACCATATGTCAACTATAGTTCTGGGTGATATATTATAAGAGGTATATTGGCAACCTGGAATGTGCCTAGAGGAGGTGAAGGATCTGGAAGCAATAAGACATGAACGGTGATGGAAAAAAATGGATATTTTTAGCTTGGATCAAAGAACGCTAGGGAAGGTTGTCCTCAAATACTTGTGGAAATGACTTGACCACAGTCACTCAGCTAGCATGTGATAGAACCAGGTTTAGTTGAACTCCACTCTCTGCTGACTTCAAATCTAGGGCTCTTTCTGTCATAAGACAAGACTTCTTCATGAGATTCTGTTGCTTAAGGTAATAATGAACTCACTCTTGCAGCAGTAAATTAGTGTAAAAAACAACAACACTGAATTTGGAGTCTAAAGATCTTGGGTTTGATGCCTAGCTTGCAATTTATTACCTGTGTGGCCTTGAGAAAGTCACTTCACCTCCACTGGACTCAGTTTCCCCCTTTTTAAAAAGAAAGGAAGGAGAATGGAAGAAAGGAGAGAGGAGAAGGAAGGAAAGAAAGAAGGGAGGGAAGAAGGGAGAAAGGAAGGAAGAAGGAAAGAAAAGGAAGAAAATGAAGAAAGGACGGAGAGAAGAAAATAAAGAAGAAAAAATAAGAAAGGAAGCAAGAAAATAAAGAAGAAAAAGTAAGGAAGGAAGGAGCAAGAAAAGAGAAGGGAAGGGAACAAACATGTATGAAGTCCCTCCGATGTGCCAGGCATTGTGCTAAGCACTTTACAGTGATCTTATTTGGTCCTTACAGCACCCCCAGGACACAAGTACTATTATGCCCATTTTACAGATGAGGAAACTGAGGCCCAGAAAAGTTACATAACTTGTCCAAGGTAGTGATTGGTAAAGCCAACATTTGAGCACAAGTCCAAATCCAAGTGCTTTTTCCACCATCCCCATGGAATATTAGTGTCTGTGACAGACCCCTAAGTGGAGAAGTTATTTGGGGTCAGGGAACCTTCTTAAAGTTACTCAGATTGCCCCAAGTGGTCAACTCAATCTATTCTGCCAACAGTAAGGTTGGCTTCCTGGCTAATATCGAAGGCTGAACACAGAAATATTTCTCTCTCGTACACCTACAGACGCTTACTTAGAAGGTCCCCAGGGTCAGCATAACATTAGAAAACAAAGAGTATGTGTTGAAAAACAGCTGACCCAACGGACAGGATAGACTTCCCAATGTCTCCAAAGTTGCTTACTTCAGCCTTTATGGAGTAAAGCACTGTCAGTAGCCAGAGATACCACTGTGGCCAGCACGCAGTACAGCCGTAAATCTTAGAGCCATATTATTTAAGAGACTAGACTCTTTTTGTGTGTGTGGTGATATTAAACCAAGCCCACCACCAGCTCATAAATCAGTGAGGCAATTTCCATCCCCAGCTGCCTCTCTCTGACTTCCGGAGAGGAACACAGCTTCTAGCACATTGCCTGCGGCTAAAGCAGGGATAAGGAAGCTAAAGAAAGGGACCAATTTTAGAAATTCTTTCCTGTGTCTCCTCTCTGGGGCTCAGTTTCTCCATCTGGAAAATTAGGGTGTCAGTTTCTTATACAATCCTCTTCCCTGTTCTTTGTATCTTGAAATATTTGGGTGTTAATGACTGTCATGATAAAATATATATTATATAAGTGTACATTTCTATAATATGTATTATATCTATACAATATCCATCTATATATCTGTATCTTTATATTCATAGATATAGTGATGTAATGTGAAATGGGGGTAGAAAACAGGTCCCTTGATTCTCCAGAATAGGCAGCTGCAGCTAGAACTCTGGACTTGGAATCACAAAGAACTGGGTTTGAATCCTGCTTCACTTAATAGGTGTAGCCCTAGACCAGTGACTTGGCCTCCCAAACCCAGGATCCTCATTTGTAAAATAAAGGGTGGGCAGATAGGTGGCAAAATGCATAGAGCACTGGATCTGGAATCAGGAAGACCTGAGTTCAAATTTGAATTCAGCACTTACTAGCTGTGTGACCCTGGGCAAGTCATTTCACCAGTTTGCCTTAGTTTCCTCATCTGTCAAATGAGCTGGAAAAGGAATCTTTGGCAAGAATACCCTAAATGGAGCCATGAAAAGTCAGGCACAACTGAACAACAATAACATTCAATGACCAAGAAGTATAACTGGGGCTTGCCTGAGGCCACATAGTCAGCAGAAAACCTAAGGAAAGGCAGGAAGGGGGGAGGGGGGAGGGGGGAGGAGGGAACTGTCCACAGTCGCAGCCAGGGCTTGAATGAGAACTCCTCTTTGTCCTGCCTTCCCAGGCCACTTCTCTCTCTACTGCATTAAACTCTCACCTCCATTTTCTCTCTCCTCCTTGATCTTTTTCTTTCTAACTGGGTGACCCTCTTGGAGAGCGAGAATTGCATCATTCTTTGCATTTCTGTCCCTGAAGCTTAGCACAGTATTTGACCCATAGTGAGCCCTTAATAAGTGCTTGTTTGTTCCCTCATTCCCCTTCTTCAACCTCTCTTTTTCCTTTCCCTATTTTGCTTTCTCCCTCCTCTGTGTTTTAGACCTATCAGATACCTCCCCAGAGCCCCAAGGGGAAAAGGGTAACTGACCACAAGTGTGGAGCATCTTGAGAGAGAGGCTGGCACCAGTCAAATGTGGGCTTTCTTCCAGGGCAGGATAAGGTACTCAGCTTTCTTTTTGGTTCAGCCAGGGAGGGAGCAGCTATCACCTGGAGAAATTCAGCCTCAGTTTCCTCATTTGTAACTGTGCAAGGTGGAAACAAAATAATCCCTGCCCTCTAGGAGATTATCTTCTAATGTAGGTGTGGGGGGGGGGGGGAGACATGTCAACATATGCACCAACAAGTAAATAGAAAATAAATACATAGTAATTTCCTAATTGGCATGGAGGAAGGGCATCAAAGAAGATCAGTAGAAACCTGGGTTAAGAGGTAGCAGTTGGTACTTGAATTAACCCTTAAATGGAGCTAAGAATTCTAAGAGGTGAAAGGAGAGCCTTCTCAAGCATTAGGGTCCAGGTGATACATGTGCACAAAGGTAAGAGGCAGTGTCACACACAATTGTGAGTGTGCTAGGTCATCTGGAATATAGTCTATCTGAGGGCATATCACTTCATTTTCTAAGAGAACCAATGGCATCCCAGGTGATGCCTTGACTTGCCTATGAATTGTATTTAAGTGAGGCAAAGTTGTGCCTCACTCTCTCTTCCTGAGTCTGAAAAGATAGGCTGGAATCAGACTGTGATGGGCTTTAAAGGACAATTAGAGAGGTTTGCATTTTGTCCTTGAGGCAATAGGGAGCCACAGAGACTCCTTGAGGAATACTCTCCTACAAGACTATGTTACTAGTAATGACCTAAACCACTTTGCAAATTGGTGCCCTAGTGGAACAAACCCAGTACTCCACTCAGCTAGTTCCTTCTTCTGCTCTTCCTTCCCTTTCTTTCTTCTTCCCCCTTTTCCTTCTTTCCCTCTTCCTTTTCTACATCACTCCCTCTTGCCTTCCTTCCTTTGAAGGAAACTAGGTCAGATTGGCTAACAATTGAGCAGGTACTCTAACCAGGAAAACCTCAGACTTGTAGATTTAATAATAATCAAAAAAGTTCTTTCTCTCCTCAAAATCTCTGAGGATCTTTTGTTTGGTACTTTCATGACCCTTATCACTCCCTACTCATTCCTGTACATGCCACATTTCCCAAGGTTCCCTCTCCATGAGACTGTAAGGGACAGTGACAAGATCATTTTTGTCATCAAATTAATTCAAATGAATGAAGGAAAGGTACTTAATCAATGTTTGTCGATTGAACATGATCCTAACTGCCATTTCTACTTTACTAGAATACTTTATGTTCATGATCTTATTTGAATCTCCTGATAGTCTTAAGAGATAGAAAGCAATTTCTACCCATTTCACAGATAAGGAAACTTGAGCACACACCAAGTCTTAGAGCTAGAAGAGACCTATTTAAAAAGTCATCTCCTCCAAACCCCTCAATATACATGAGAAAACCAAGACTCAGGGAAGTTAATTGGCCTTGCCAAAGTCACACAAGTGGTAAGTGGGATGAAGATCCATCCAACACCAACTCTGTTTTCTTTCCCATTATAGCCCATGGCCCCCACAGAATTCTGTGGGTAAACTATGGTGTCTGAGACTGGATTCAGACCCCCATTTGTTGTTACCAAAGCCCCAGGGTTTCCTTCTCACTGCTTCCCCTGGGTGCCAGTCTTCCCCATTCTTTCTGCTCCCATCCAGTTCTTTTCAATGTGCCTGACTAAAAGCGAAAGGCTTTGCATCTGAATGTCAACTCATTTTATGAAAGACTTTGAAACATTCTGTAAGTGATTTCACTTCCAGAGCTAATGCTTTCTGGCAGAAAATATTACCCCTGCATCTCTATGCAGAGGAAAGAAGCTGCCTGCATTGCCTTCTCCTCATTGCCTTCTCCTCATTTATATAAGTTGCTGCTTAAGATGAGTGTATTTGGGAATTCAGTCGTATTCTTTTCTCTCTGTGCAGGTTAATGCCTTATCCCTGGCCTCTGGGAGGGAAAGATCTTACAAAGAGAGTTATGAGCTTTTTATTTAGAGAGTATGGTTGGGCTGATTTGTGGATGCATAGACCGGAAGGATTTAAAGCAGTTGATTTGCTGAGAACTGCAGTTTAGACAGAACAATACAGGATCATCTCTGATCCTGGCCCTCAGCAGCCTGAGCTGATATAAATTTGTGGTAACGAAGAAGCCCCTTTTATAAATCCAAGGTCCATAATAAAAGGAAGGAAGGAAGGAAGGAAGGAAGGAAGGAAGGAAGGAAGGAAGGAAGGAAGGAAGGAAGGAAGGAAGGAAGGAAGGAAGGAAGGAAGGCATTATTACCTACCTCCATTGCTTTAGTATCATAAGGCTTTTAGGAAAACTCCAAGAAGACACCTTAGAGCTCATGTTCTGTTTCTGTCTCCTCAGAGACCACCCACTGCACCAGTGGAGCCTGTAGTATGAGGCAGTATGAGGCGGAGCACACCAGTTGTCTAAAGATCAGAGTCCATGTTTTACCTTTAATGGACAGCTGTGTGACTATTGGGAAAGCCAGTGAATCTCTCTGGTTTCAGCCTCCTCATCTGTAAAATGGGAGCACTGGTGTGACTGAGAGCCAGACTAAGGGCCAGGACACATGTGAGGTTGTGTCTCACACACACACACACACACACACACACACACACACACACACACACACACACAGACTGGCTGCCTTGGGCAGCACTCATCCTCTCTGAGCCTCCGGAAATTCCTTAAAACTAACTTGCAAAGAAGGTCCTGATCTCATTGATAAAGACAATTTCCCCACTAGGAATTTCCTACCCTGATGAAATGTAGATCTGATGGAAAACAATGTTTGCCGTCCCTCCCTAGGAGGTGAGAAAGTGTTTTTGCAAATCCTCAAGAGTTTTTAAATTGCAAGTGTTACTGCATGCTTGAATAAAGGAGTCTAGGAAAGGCTGTGACTTTGCCAAGGTCACACTGAAAGTTATTCCAGAGCCTGGATTCAGACATGGGCCTCCCAACTGCCGGCTCTGGGATCCTTTCTCTGCTGCTCACCCAGTCCTCTGCCATTGTTGACCCTTTCCCATATGAATGCCCAGATTGTCTAAAACCCGTCTGCAGCTCAGGTTAAATGAAAGAAGAAAGGAAAACCTGGCCACATCAGGATTGCTAATAGAGGCTAGCCCAGAGCCCCAGGCCACTGAGGAGTCAGCAGGTGCCTGGTGCCCAGGGTGACAATGGGCCAGGTCCTACCCAGAACCACACAGACCAGAGGCTTTTAGGGATTTCTGTCCCTCCTGCTTTCCCTGGGCTGCTTCACATCCTGGCCAAATGCTGACACTCTCTGTGCGTTGAGGATCTGGAGTTTTTTAAGCAGCACGCATCCTTCAGCAAGCCCCTCTCAGACCATCACAGTGACAATTGGGTAGAATGCACACTCAGCAGAAAAAAAAAGAGGGGAACTGCTTTGAACTACTTTACATGGAAGGGAAACCCTGCAGAGATGTCAGCTCCCTTTCCTCCTCCAGGGCCCAGGCCTCTTTTAGGGGAAGCAGAGCGGCCTGGAAGAAGGGGGTGGCCTCAACTCAGCCTTCTCATGCCCTCACACAATTTTATACATCTGGCCAGGGCTCCTAGCTCAGTGTGGAATATGGACTTTGCTAACTCTATCAGGAGACAGAGAGAGCCTTTATAAATGAGAAGTGCATGAACCCGAGCTGCTAACATCTGCTCAGTGTGTGTGTATGGGGGGGGGATGGAGGGGAAGGAGGGCGGGGGAGGGGACAAGAAAGCCAGCTTGCTTGCTTGCTTTCCCCTTTCCTCTTTTCCTCCCACCCTTCCCTTTTTTATTCCTTCTTTCCTCCTCTCTTTGTTCTTCCTCCCTTCCTTTCTCTCTTTTCTATCTTCCCTCTCTTACCTCCCTTCCTCATTTCTTTCCTTCTTTTGTTTCTTTTTCTTTCTTTCCTTCTTTCTTTCCTCCTTTCTCTCTCTCACTTGCCCCCTTCCCTCTCTTCTTTCCTTCTTTCTTCCTTTTTTCTATGTCCCCTCTTTTCTTCCCTCCCTTCCCTCCTCTCTTTCCTTCTTTCAGTCCTTTCAGTCCTCCTTTCTTTCTTTTTCTTTCTTCTCTCTTTTCTTTCTTCCTTTCATTCTATCTTCCTTTTATTTCCTTTCTTTTTTCTATTACACCTTCTTTCTATTTGTTTTCTCTCTTCCTGCCTTTTTACTTCTTTTTTCTTCATCCTTTCCATTCTTTCTTTTTCTTCTTGTTTCCTTCTTCATTCTTCTTGACTTATTTTCTCTTTTATTTTTTCCTTCCTTTTTTCTTTCTCCTTATTCCTCCCACCATTACTTCTTTCTTCATTAATCCACCTTTCCTGCATCTCTGTGTCACTCTTCCTGTTTCTCTGTCTTTGTCTCTGTCTCTCTCTCTTTCTCCCTGTCTGTTTCTCTTTCCCTCATACTCTCCTTCTCTTTTTTTGTTTATGCCTAGGTTTGAACAGTTCTACAACTCTGCTTTGTTATAGCTTCAAAGCCCACAGGCTTCCATCCAAAAGTATTCTGGGCCACTCTGAACCCTGACAGGTCAGAAGAGACAGGTTGTTTCACTCAGGACAAAATACCAGTTTCTCAAAATGTTTGCCCTTTTTGCCATTATCATGGCTCATAAATAATAACAAACATTTCCATTCCCCTGCGTCATAACTGTGCTAGGTGTTGAAAAGGCATGGAGACAGACCCTCAGTCCTGCCAAGTGGAGAATCAACATTAAGCAAAACTCAAAGGCAGAAGGAGCAGAAAGTGCGCTATCGTACATGTCATGGACCAGTGAGGAGACCTTTCATTCCTGGCAGTCCAGCTGGTTCATGGTCAGCTGACTTTAGGATATGTCTTAGTTGTAACCATCTCCAAAATAAAAGGTGTTTCAAGGATGGGAAGAAGGAAGGAAGGAAAGAAGGAAGGAAGGA
>CM053593.1:13703945-13720363 GCA_028646575.1 Pseudocheirus occidentalis
GGAAGGAAGGAGAGAAGGAAGGAAGGAAGGAAGGAGATAAGGAAGGAAGGAAGGAAGGAAGGAAGGAAGGAAGGAAGGAGAATGAAGCATTTTTGTTATTGTTCAGTCATTTCAGTCATGTCCAACTCTTTTTGACCTTATTTGGGGTTTTCTTGGCAAAGATACTGGAATAGTTTGCCATCTCCTCATTTTACAGATGAGGAAACTGAGGCTAGCAAGGTTAGATGACTTGCCGAGGATCACACAGCTAGTAAGTGTCTGAGGCCAGATTTGAACTCAGAAAGAGGAGTCTTCCTGACTCCAGGCCCGGCGTGTTTGGTCAGCTCTATCCACTGTATCACCTCTTATGTTTGTCACTGGGAGAGCCACCACCTTGTTCATTACTGCCTTCCAAGTACATCCTCCATTAACCAAACAAAACTAGTGCACTTGGCCAGACCAGCCGCTTCTCCCAGTGCTTGATCTCTAGTTGCTGCCCTAGCTGATCAGCCCCTAAACAGCCATAGACTGAGAGCCAAAAGAGAAATTAAGGGTCATCAAGGTTCAATCTCCTCGTTTTACAGATCAGAAAACTGAGTTCAGAAAGTGACTTGCCCAAGGTCGCTCAAGCAGCAAGCAGAAAATCCAGAGTTCAGCCTCAGTCCTCAGATTCTAAATTCAGCCCACACTCAGGTTCCTGCCAGCTCTAATATCCTCCATTTACTCTCTGGGTGACTTCTGGCTAGACTTTTAATCTCTCTAGGCCTTGGATTCTTTAAATATAAAAAGGGGCAGTTGTCCTAGATGGTATCTCTAGATCCAGGATTATTTGTGTGACCTGTGTGGTTTCAGTCACTTCCCTTTCCTGGGTCTCAGTTTCCCCTTCTGGGGAATGAGGTCAGGCTAGATGGCTTAGATCTAGGACCCTAAATCACATTACCTTCCTCAGCCTCAGTTTCCCCATCTGTAAAATGAAGGAATTGGAGTCTCTGACCTCTGAAGTCCTCACAAGCTTTAGGTCTATACTTCTGGGTTGAGATTTATTGTGTTTTAATCAACCCCTGGCGGCATGTTCTCTTTGCATAAGCATGAAATGTGCCAGTGACTTGGCTCAATTCTAAATGGACCAGTTCCCCCGTCCCTTCCTCCACATGGCTTTTCCAGGATCCCCCAAGCTAGCCAGAAGTCCTATCACATGCCTTCAGTGCTGTGAAGATGGGGGCAGAAATGACTGTGACCTGAACCAAAGATGGCAGGGAGCTGGGCATTAGGACTGACGTCACCACTGAATTCAGGGGTGAGGCGAGTGAAATCAGGCCTTAGAGATTTCCATGGCTCTAGACCAATGCCTAGACCTCAGAAGGCCTGGCTTTGCTGCTTTTCCTCATTAGCTAATTTCTTTTCCTGACATCTTAGGGACGTTGCAGTTCTAGTAAGAAGCAGAGAGGAGAATCCCCAAACTCATGTCTGACAAAGCCCTTTAGCCACAAGTCAAAAGGTGCCTCCTGTTCTCCTGAGATCTTCTGGCCCATTCAGGCTCCTGGAGCTCCAAGGACATTAGCCAATAGTTTCTATGCAGATAGATGTCAGTGTTTGACCGTATTGGGTCCTCCTAGCAGCCCCAGGAAGGGATGATGGCCAGGTTCCCCATTTCACTGAAAACAGATCAGAGTATCACAAGATTCAGAACTGGAAGTGATCTTAGAAAGTGCAAAGATTCACTCTCATTGAATATGAGGACAGGGACAGGACATGGGATTTCAGCCATCTAGGGGACTCCCAGATGAGGAAACTCATTCCACCAACACAGGTCTCCACCTTCTCCACAGCTGATAGACAGACTTAGGGAACTGGCTAAAACACGAAGAGAATAAGAGACTTGCTCAGGGTCACACAATCTGAGTGTGTCAGAGGTGGAATTTGAACTAGTCTTATTAGTTTCAAGGATGACTTGTCATTCACTGCATCACCCTGCCCAGTGGTACAGATGCCTGTACAGTCAGAGTTTGGAAAGGGGACTCAGGGATCAGCTAGGTGAAGAACATTGAACCTTTTTGTGCCCTGGCCCCTCTGGAAGGTGGGCGGGGGAGCCTATGGATCCTTTCTCAGAATTATGTTTTCAAATGTGTCACATAAAATGCATATAATTACAAAAGAAGCCACTCATTAGGGAAAATAAAGATGTAATTTTTTCTCACTCACATTCATAGACCTTCCCTCTCCTGAAATCTGTTCTTGTTGTTCCTGCATTTTCAAAGAGGACCAATGACATCATGGGTGATGTCTTAACTTGCTTGTGACTGGGATTTGGGTGGCAGAGTTAGCTGCACAAAGCCATGAGCCTCACCTTCTCTTCCTGAGTCATCAAAGTCCAGTGACAGGACAAAAGTCAGGATGACTGGCAAGGGCCCAGGATGCACTGGATGGCCTTGGCATCTTTGACCAAGCTCCTGCACAGAGCCTGCTTCAGCCTCCTTCATGGTTGTTGCAATAAATTGCTCTCGTCCATCCATTCTGCCAGGGAAAGTCTTCACATGATCAGGGTAGACACTGGTTTCCTCAACCTGGTTCAGTCCATCTGCTAAAATGATTTTAC
Organism: Pseudocheirus occidentalis; assembly: GCA_028646575.1. Lineage (NCBI taxonomy): Eukaryota > Metazoa > Chordata > Mammalia > Diprotodontia > Pseudocheiridae > Pseudocheirus > Pseudocheirus occidentalis. The sequence goes on from CM053593.1 coordinate 13,706,521, forward strand.
CAGTTTATGGTCATGGAGAATGCTGAGGCTTCTTGGAGTCACGAGTGAGAGTAGGGTGGGGCATACAGAGTGTTCAGGAAAGACTAGGACCTACTGACATCTATTTACCAACCCTTGGAGATCCATGAATTCCAGGCTATAAACCACAATGAGGCCAAGCTGTATCTGAAAATTTCCTCTAATTATCCTCATCTTTCTTCATGATTAAAAAGCATTTACTAAGCACCTACTGCATGCCAGGTACTATATTATGCTAAACACTAGGCCTAGCAAGAAAGGCAACAACACAAGTCCCTTTCCCTCAAGGAGCTTGCATTCTAAAAAGGAGAGACAATGTGCCAGCAATTCTGCGCATTTGGGACATGCACAGAAATCTAGCACACCAACTCACACCTGGGACCCACCACCATCACCAAATATCAACACCCAGAATTCCCTGTCCTCATTTGCCTTGTGGAAGTCATGTCTCTCTTGTTTGGAAAGTCCAAATGTTGTCTTGAGCAAAGTAATCCCAAGTCCTAAGGCTTGCCCTCACTGAACCACACCTGAAGTAGACATCCTTCTGCCTCATCATGTAATCAGAGACTGAAGGCTGGAGTGGGCCCCACAGCCCATCTGGTCCTACCCCCTTATTTTATAGAACATCCTAGATTTCGAGCCAAAAGGAGCCTAAGAGGACATCTAGTCTAATCTCATTTTACAGAGGAGGAAACCAAGCCACAGAAAGTCACTACTCACCTAGGAAGGGACAGTAAGTGACAAATCCTCAAATTGAATGCAGGCTCTATTGACAACAAATCTAGTCCTCTTTCCATGCAACCAAACTTGGGCTGTGAGACCTGAAAGACTTTTGAGCAAAACATGGGCCTTTTGGATGCTGGTTTGAGTTCAACATGAAGTCTTTGGTGCTATATGTTTCATGATATGGGCTTGGTTGCTGGCCTTTCTTTTGGAAGGGAAAGGGCATGGACCCAGACTGATTTATTTGTTCCATCTCAGAAAAGATGCCCTCGATAAGTCAGCTCTTCAGTTATTAGCAGAGCAGCAATAAGGAGGGATTCTGGCTGTAAATGCAGCCTTCTTTAGTCTATGCACAGAACAGGGCTCACATCTTTACAATCTCTCCCATATGGTCCCACTGCAACCCCACCCTCCAAGTTCAAGCCTTCCTCTCTTTTTACCTGGACAATTATCCTAAGGATTGATTCAATTCAACAAACATGAGGGGCCTACCATATGCCAGGCAGGCCCTGTGTGCAGTGCTTGGAATTCAAGACCCTTTCCTCAGGGAGTTTCCATTCTATTGTTGGGATACAATGTAGCCACTGAGAAGAAGTAATTGTCTCATAGATACAAAAGGATACAAAGTAATTTCAAGAAAGAAAAAAGAGGAGAGGAGTGATGTGCCATTTCTTTCTCCCCCACATTTTACAGGTAAACTGAGGCAAATAGGGTTAAGTGACTTGCCCAGGGTCACACAGCTAGTAAGTGGCTTGAGTCCAGATCTGAACTCACAGTCTTCTTGCACTTGCACTATGATGCCACCTTTTCACGACCATATTCAGGCCAAAGCTGGGAGACCTAATTCATCTGTGTGTACAGAAGCAACTCTGTATCTTTTCAGTTCTTTCAAGTTGATCTATTTCCCAAATGGAGAGGAGATTGCTTCAGTTGAGGTCATCCAGTTACGGTATCCCCTGATTCTTTGATCAACCAAGCAGTAACGCTGATGTTAGTAATCTCTCAGTCCCCATTTGGGTTAATGAATCAGCTTGACTTCCATTCTAGCCCAGATGTAATCTTTTATAGCTTAATGATTTGTTCTAACAGACGCTTCCATGGAATATAAACAGTTCCCCAGGATCCAGTGAAAAGAGTTTTTATTTCTAACTTCTGTTTCTAATTAATTGTGGGCCAATTTGGCTGGACCTTGCCCTACTGTAATCACTCTGAGACTGTACCCTTGGATAAATTCTTAATAATTACCTCCCTAAAGATATTCATGAGGTCAGCAATGGAATTCATGTGAAAAGAGAGAATTTCAAGGGAATCAAGGTCCATGAGCTAGAGAATGAGCACATCTATTTTGGCTGATTCAACTCAATTCAGCAAAGACTTACTGGGCACCTACTATGTTCCAGGAGCTAGGGATACAAAGACAAAAGGATATTAATCCCTGCCCTCAAAGAGTTGACATTCTGCTGAGAGAAAACAACAAAAGCTGATAAGAAAACACAAAACTTATTAAAGAGTGAAGACAAAGAAATTTCTAGAAGAAAAGCATTAATAACCATTATGGTATAGGGAGGGGAAAGGTTTCCTTTAGGAGCTGACATCTAAATGTACTTTAAAGAAAAGGAGAGATTCCAAAGGGCAGGGGTGAGGTAGGAGAGTGTCCTTGGCTGTATAGACCATAGGGCTCTGAACTTGGAGTCAGGAAGACTAGAGTTCTAATCCTACCTCACCCACTTACTCAGCTATGGGACCTTGAGTAATTTCCCTATATCTCAGTGTCTTCATCTGTAATATGAGGGTAATAAAAGCATCTACTTCACAGGGCTGTTATGAGAGTCTGATGGCATGATACACACAAAGCTTGAAGAAATATATGTTAGCTATTATTATTAACGCAACTCTAGAGGCTTCCTGAAGGGGGCAGTCCATGAGCTGAGCCTTGAAAGGAAAAAATGGAGCATTCCAAAGTTGGGGAAACAGTCTATATAAAAGCTTGGAGACAAAAGACAAAATCAAGCCCTCTTCCTGAAAATTCCCTGGTGATGACTCCAGCATCCCAGGAAAAGACCAGAGGATTCCTATTCATATTAGCCATCGGCTGGGAAAGTGCCTCTCAGGAGGGCAGTGAAGGTCGCCCTCAAGTTCCTAGCTTGGAAAAATGATGGCAATGCCATTTCCAATTCAGCGTTAGGCTGGGAAGGTTGCAAATTAATTACAATTATGCCTTCTTTGTGCCAAGTGATAATTTACTGCAATTAATTATCAGAAGATATACTGCTGTCAATTATGATACTTGTTCTTGGAAAGGGGTGGAGGGGAAGGAGCCGTTTGCACAAGGGAACTGAAATCTCTAACTAAGTTATATTTTGCTTTTTTTTTCATTTTCAATTAAGCTATTATCATTTGTTTTCATTATGTCAGACACAATAGAGAAACCAACATTGTTCCTTTACTCTTTTTCTTTATCTCCTCACTATCTCAACTTTCCCCCAGTCAACAGTCCCATTGTTACACCTGCAAGTTGTACAGAGAGTAAGGAACCCTTCAGAATTAATGAGTGCAGCTGCGTTCTCTCCAACATGCCACACTTGTGAAAGAGACCTCTTTAAAGTACCATTATCACAATATTGATAGAGTTATTTATAGGACTGCAAACGTTCCCAGTCATAACAGAGGACTTGTTAACCCTATTGCCGCTCACGTTGTTACCATCTCCTGGCCCCCATCCAGACCTTGTGATCAAGCACCAGGTGGACTGATGTTTCTACACAAATGAGCTTAAAAAAAGATATTGGGAAAACTTCTCCCAGACCAGATTGGAGGAGAGAGAAAAGATTCAGGAATCCAAGGACCCCAACTCAAATCCTAAAAAGTAGTCTACAGGTTTGACTTTAGACAAGTTGCTTGACCTCTAGACTTTGGGTTCATCATTTACAAAGGGGGAGGGTTGGACCAAACTGGACTACTTACTTCTTCTCATACACAGAAGTCATCTCCCACCTCCACACCTTTGCATAGACTGCCCTCCCTTCTTACCTCTATCTTTGGAATCCCTAGCTCCCTTCAATACTCAGCTCTAGTTCTATCTCCTTTTTACCATCTTTCCTGATTCCCCCCAATTGTTAGTGTCCCCCTTTTACCGCCAAATTGCTTTGCCTTTGTTTTTCATTTTTATGGGTTGTTTCCCCAATAGAAAGTTAGCTTCCCTGTATCTCCAGTAACTAGCACCATGTACACATTAATAAATGTGTCTTGGATTCAATAGTGAATCTCTAAGACCCCTTCAAGGTATAATATGATCCTAGGAGGGGGTCAGACTGCAACTATTGGACTAGGCAAAGTGTCTCCTTGGTTCTCTCTCTCCCTTTCTGCTTCTCTTTCCCTGTCTCCATCCACTCTTCTACTTTCCATCCAATTAATAATGATGGCAGGATGCAGTTCTCCTCTTCCTTTCTCCCTTCTCCCACCCCTTGGGGCTGATGAAGAGGATGCTATGCAGAAGAAACCAGCAACACAAAGCAAGTAGATGAAGGCTGTGGCCAACAGGAGTCCCATTGGCACAAAAGCCTAGCTGAGAAGGAAAGATAACAAAATGGTGCATATCTGTCCCCTGCCCAACCAAATCCAAGAGAGTGAATAGGCATAGGAAAGTGTATGAGGTTTAGAAGCTCTCTGACCAGTGAATGCCCCATCCCTGGCCATACTGCTCCTTCTATTACACAGACACAGCCTTAATCATTCCAGGAAGTCTTGGGACAGGTGGGGAGGGGAATAATAGGGAGACATTACACATATAAGCCTACCTACTATCTCAGGTGGACTCATGAGCCTCAGTGGGATTGTCCAGAACACATGGACCTTGGCTGGGTCACTGCTAGTCCTAGACCCAACCCCATCCCCATCCCACCCCCTGCCACCTGGACCTAACAGGAAACTCAAGAGAGAGTTTCTCAGAACACGTGCAAATGTGTGTGCTTTGGACTTTGTCCCTTCTGTGTGAGGAATGGAATGAAGGTGAGCGTGGCTGAATCTTAGAATAGACGGAGGGGAGAAGCATGTGAGAAGATGAAGAATATAGGAAGGGGCTGAGCTGAAAAGGGCTTTAAAAGCTAAACAGAGAACGTCCTATTTTCTCCTGGAGGTATTGGGCAGCCAATGGAAATATTAAGGGAAAGGATAACATGTTCAAACTTGCACTTTGGCATCTGAAGGAAGAATTAGACTGGGAAGGGGGCAGAGAGGATGGGCCTTGAGGCAGGGAGACCAACCAGAAGGCCATTGCACTGGTCTGGGCAAGAGATTATGAGGGTTTGACCTAGGGTGTCAAATGTGTGACTGGAGAGAAGGGGTGGGGGGAAGAAGTGGTATTTGAGAAAGATTCTCAAGGGAGAAATGACCAGATCTGGCAGTTGCTTCGGCCTCTGCGGATTCCAGGACGACACCAAGGTTGTGAGCCCAGGTGACTAGAAGGCTGGCAGTATCCACAATAGTAATAAGAAAAGCAGCCTTTTTGTGGGTTTGGCAGTAAATCCTAGGGAAATCCATTCCTCTTCTCCCCTTTCATTAGTCCTATCCCTTTGTTCAAAATATTTTTTTTAATTTACACGTCTGTATACATGCCACAGGAGTAGTTAGGTGGGATGGAGCGCCAAGCCTGGAGTTAGGAAGACCCAAGTTCAAATCTGTCCTCCAATACTTCCTAGCTGTGTGACCCTGGATGGGTCACTTCACCCTGTTTGCCTCAGATTCCTTAACTATAAAATGAGCTGGAGAAGTAAATGGCAAATCATTCCAGTATCTTTGCCAAGAAATCCCAAATGGGGTCACAGAGAGCCAGACACAATTGGAAAAAAAAAAGCTGAGCTCTACATGTTGTATTTCCCCAGTAAATCTGTAAACTCTCTGAGGGCAGGAATTTCTTCATTCTGGTCTTTGTGACTCTGGCACTGGACACAAGGCCTAGCACATAAGTAGACCTTTAGAAGGCATTTGCTGAATTGAACTCTATGCAGGAGGAATGACCAAAGGAAAGCATTAAGAGAGGAAATGAGCTCACACATAGGATGTGGCTTTAAGAAACTCCATAATTACAACGTGGGGAGGTCATGATTAGGCAGAACTTGCTGTGATAAAGATCTGGAGGTTTCAGTGGACTGCAAGCTTAGTAGAAAATAACACTATGATTTCCCCTCCCCCCCCCACCCAGAAAAGCCAGTGTGATCTTGGGGGACATTAAGAGAAGCTCACTTTCCAGGAATAGGAGTCAGTCATCTACTCTCATCTGCTCTGTTCAAACTACATCTGGAGTATTGTGTTCAGTTCCCAGCACCAGAGTTTGGGGGAGGAAGGAAAGAGAGGGAAGAAACATTTTTATTGTACCTACTATGTGCCAGGCACAGTGCTAAACACTACAAATATTGTGTCATTTGATCCTCACAACCACCCTGTTGGGATCTGATCCCTGTCTTACAGGTGAGAAAACCAACATCCAGAGCCAAAGTGAGTTACCCAGAAGGCAAGCTGAGGAAGTTATGTGGATCAGTTCATATTAACAAACTGGAGACCATGGAGAGGAAGGCAATTGAGATAGTGGAGGGCCTCACATTCATTCCAAAGCAAAATCAGCTGGAGGAACTGGAAAGACAGCCTCTATATATAAAGTGCAAACCTGAAACTCTTTATCACTTCTGGCCATTATCACTATTCTCCAAGCTGAGATTACTTAGGCTATGCTCATCTCACAGCATGGAGGTCCTCAGGCAAAGGCTGGATGACCACTTGTCAGGGATACTGTTCAGGGAGCCCTCGTAAATAAACATCCTTCCAACAATAAGACTGTGTGACTTGGTGATTCTGAGGAGAATCAGGATTTGGACTTGAGTCTACCTAGCTAGGTGGTACTTGGTTTAGAATCAGGAAGACCCCATTTCATGAATTCGAATCTGGCCTAAGACACTTACTAGCTGTGTGACCCTGGGTAAATCACTTAACCCTGCTTGGCTCAGTTTCCTCATCTGTAAAATGAGCTACAGAAGGATACAGCAAACCCGTCCAGTGTCTCTGCCAAGAAAACCCCAAATTGGTTTACAAAGAGTTGGGCACAAGTAAACAACTTCCTAATTCACACTTCATTTAAAACCTTTCACATTCTGGTTCTATGCCACCTTTTCAATATTTCACATTCTCCACACATCCCTATTCCTAACAAACTGGGCTACTTGCTGTCCCTAGCCTCAGCTTTCTATTTCCCACCTTTGTTTGGGCTGTTCCCCATCTACATTGTGCTCCTTGCACACTTTGTCCTTTTAGAATTCCCAGCTTCATCCAAATTTCCACAAAGTCTTTCATGTTCCCCTTACTTGTAAGTGCTCTCACCCAATGGAAATGACCATGCATTGTCTTGTTGGTTTAGCTGTTGTACCTCTCAGTAGAATGTCAGTTCCCTGAAGACAGGGTTCTTTCACTTTTACCTAGCATGGGTGCGCACACATACACACACACAGTGGGTCTACAAGAAATATTTGTTCTTGTGACATAAAAACCCAGTTCTCTTTCCACAAGACTAAGTACCTTTGGCTACTTTCATCCAAACCTTGGGCTGAACTCCAAGGAATACACACTTTGAGTCATGATCCCAAAGCCCACCCTTGTAATTCATTTCCTATTCTCAGAGAATCTCCCAATTCCTCATTAGCCATACCCTTGGCCAAGAGCAATAGAGCAAACACAACTTCCCTCAAATGAAACAGTAGTCAGAGAGCAAAGGAGGTTTTCAAAAGGTCATTTTAACATAAAAAAGGTAGTAATTCATGCATGAAAAATTTTTAAAAAGGAAGAAACCTAATGATGTTCTATTCAGCATCCTGAGAACCAAGTTAAAAGGATCCTCAAAGGTCAACCTTCTCATTTTACAGATGAGGAAGTCAAGGCCCAGAGAGGGCAAGATGCTTGGCAAAATCACACAGCCATTGAACAGTAAAGCCAGGTCTGTGAACCTGCTCTAATAGATGATAGCAATAATTCAACAAAGGTTGGCATATTGGCTACAAATATGAGTTGGTACTATATTAAATGAAGCAAAAGTGAAAGTGGTGCCACACTCCAGTGTCCCAAAGAACCGCTATGATCAGGAGGTACTCCAGATTTTTTAATTTGGGGGGGATGCCTGGAACAAAAATGGAAGTATTTCTGTCCATGCTCTTCTAGATGTGATTTTCCTCATGAGGATTCCTGATTCTCTTTAAGGCTGGGTATTTTCTTTTCTTTTTTTTAATTGATTTGTTTATTTACTTATAGTTTACAAGATTCAGTTCCACAATCCCTTGAGTTTCAGATTTTCTCCCCTCCTTCTCTCCCTGCCCCCACCATGGCGGGATGCAGTAAAGTATAGGATCTGCAAAAACTTTCACACTGGACATTAGTCTGGTTGTATAGAAGGGTTGTAGTCAATGGAGTGAACAATGGGAAAGAAGAAACAAAACCAACCATGGAAAAGAGCAATAGCATGTATTGCTTCAGTCTCCATTTAAACTCTGGTCTTTCTAGATCTTTCTCTGAATGTAGACATCTCCTTCCACCCTGAGACTTGTAGAGTTGTCTTATAACTGTGGTTTGCTGAGAAGAGTCCAGTCTATCAAAGTTGGGCGTCACATATACGATGTGTCTGTGACTGTGTACAAATTTTTCCTGGTTCTGCTCCTCTCACTTAGCATCAGTTTGTATAAACCTCAAGGCTGGATATTTTCTTAATCTTTGTCATTGATTTTAGCCAACTTCTCACATGTGAGAAGAGGCTTTTTGGTGACAAGACCATCTTTTGAAGGATGTCTCAGTTGGAAAGACCCATTTCTGATTTATATCTATCTATTCATGTCTCCCGCAAAGTGTTCATGGCGTTTTCATCCACAAATATTTATTGAGATTCCTGATGGGGACCATGTGGTATAAGGATGGTCCCTTGAGAGCTCCAGTGCTTCTTCCATTAGCTAATAATAGTAAGAGTCAGCTAGATGTCATGGTGGACAAAAGATCTCACTTAAAGTCAGTTGGAATCCTGCCTCACATGTTTATTGCTTACATGACTCTGGGAAAGGCACTTAACCTCTCTGTCCCTCAGTTTCCTTATCTACAAACTGGGAATAGTAACAACACCGACCACACAGGGTGGCTGTAAGGATCATTAAGAAAACATTTGGAAAGTGCTTTGCAAATCTTAAGGTTCTATAGAAGTATTTGCTATTATCATGATTTCTATAAGGTTGGCAAAGCACTTGACAGATTATCTCATTTAATAACCACTCATCAATAAAACATTAGAGGGAAGAGAGGAGAGGGGAAGAGATGCCGAGATGGAGAGTAGCTAAATGATTGGCCTAAAATAAGGGATATGGTAGTAAATGTTTAACAATGGGCTCTCCAAAAAGGCTACATACTCTTGAGTTTAATCTGCATTATTATGAACATTTTCCACAGCACTTTCTTAAGTCTAGACAATCCACCAAACAATAAATCAAGGTCAAATCTGTAACATTTGCCAATTCCTGAGGTGTAAATACTAAGGTTAAACAGTTGGCTAGCAGCAAAGTCAGGATCCCAACCTTTGAGAGTCCCTCATAGCTCCTAATAGCTGAGTCTATAGTTCCTATCAAAGTCGAAGCCTGCAACTTTCTCTCCTGGTAGAATCAAATCCTTCTGAGTTCTTTATCTTATTCTTAGCAAAAGAGAAGGTGTAGGAACTAATCTTCCTCTGGAAGGGCTGTCTGCCTCACCTTGAATGTCAGAATTGCCCAGCTTCAGGAGAGACTTGGGAAAAGGAGGTTTTGATCTACTCCCTTCTACAAATCTTACGATAGTTTCGTGTGATCTATTCCAAGAGGGGGGGCAGCTAAGTGGCACTGCACTGGATACAGTATTGGGCATGCAGTCAAGAAGACTCTTGTTCCTGAGTTCAAATCTGACCTCAGACACTTGCTAATTGTGTGACCCTGAGCAAGTCACTTCACCCTGTTTGCCTCAGTTTCCTCATCTGTAAAATGAGCTGAAGAAGGAAATGGCAAACCTCTCTAGTATCGCTGCCAAGAGAACCCAAAATGGGTCCACAGAGAGTTGGACATGGCTGAAATCACTGAACAGCATCCCAAGAAGACATATTTTTGTTACTTTCCATAGGCCCTTTGGTAATGTATCTAAGAGAGTAGGAACTCATTTATCTAACACTTTCAGAAAATGATGAGGAAAAGTGAATATGTCCCAGATAGCTAAAGCTCCCTGCTTCAAATGCCAAAACAGTTTATTCCAGCCGTTTGGTCCAAATATCTCTTATCTTTGAAGCAGCACCATGCAAGGGAGAGAACCATGAATTTATAATCAAAGATCCTGGGTTCAAATTCTACCTCAGTCACTCATTACCTCTATAACCTTGGTAAGTCACTTAAAATCTCTTATTCTCAATTTGTTCATCTGTAAAATAAAGGGATTTGACTCAGTGGTCTCAAAGATATCTCTAACTCTAAATCTGTGGTCCTCTGGATTGAATTGAATTGAATTGAATTGAATTGATGGACTGTGCATTATATAAAATATATATCTCCCCTCAAATCTAACATAAAACTCTACACAAAGCAGACAGTTAAGAAATATTATTTGGATGGAGTGGAATGGAATGGGCTCTAGGATGCTTGGTTCTCAGCTAGAAGTCTCCAATTCCCTTCCCTGGCTACTTAGGTCTTCTCAAAACCATTGCTGGGTCTCCATTAGGACAGAAACCCTATGGGTGTTCCCACTCAGAGGTTGAGATCATAAGCTCATAGGACCTTGTATGGTGGAGTGTATGGAATTGGAAAGACGGTTCAAATTCCTACACCGATACTAACCATATGACCCTGGAAAAGTCACCCAAATTCTCTGAGCCTCGAGTTCCTCATCTGTGATATGATGGCAATGCCTGTAGCATGGTCATGAGGTTCAAACAAGATTCTCTATACAAAGCATTTGGTGAATTTTAAAGTGACTTAAATCCATTATTACCCAGAGTGCTTTGGTCTCTGCCCATTTTGATCCATGCTTCCCATGACTGCCAAAGTGACTAGATGAGCCTCCTATTGGGTAATCTCTAGCAGTTCCCCATTTCCTCCAGGGTCATTTAAAGGCCTCTCTGGCTCCTTCCCATCTTTGGAGCTTCTTACACTTTCCTCCCCTGCATAGCCTCTCTAGTCTAATTGTGTTGTCCACTGGCTGTTCTTCCCTCAGGACTCTTGTTTCCTCTCTCTGTGTTTTGTTCTGGTTTTCCCTCATGTCTGGAACACTTCCTCCTCATCTCCAGTCCCTAGTCTCTCTGGATTTCTTCATAATTTGGTTCAAATCTCACCTTTTGCAGAAGATTTTTCCTGGCTCCCCAACTACTAGTGCCTTCCCCTCCCTTGGTCCCTTTAATCTGCTCCCTGTCTAGTTATATGCATACTGTTACTTCCACTACAATGTAAAGTCCTGGATCAAAGGATGCCCGTCGCTTAGCACAGGAACTGGCACATAGTGAGAATGAAGTAGATGTTAATTAATAGATTGCTAGTGTCAGAGCGGGGATGGGGACCCTCTGAGCTGTTCAGCCCACACCTGAAGCACTGCCTCTAGCTCCAGGCACCATACCCTTGCCAAATCAAAGTGAACACAAAGGGTGGACGGTGTGATGCAGTGGGGTGTGTATTTTTCTTTCTTTCATCAATCCAGATCCTGGCTTACTGGTGACCTTCTCAAATCTCGAGGTGCCACTACTCCTCCATGCCTACCGAACTCTACACCACCACCACCATCATTTCCTCCCCACCCCGAAAGTCAGGATGGTTTTTTTTTTACCCACCCCTTTCTGTGCCTCCCAGATAATAGGAAACTGAGCATCATCTTGGTGGAATAAAAAGAACACTCACTGGACTTGGAGTCAAGAAATCTAGGTTTAAATCCCAGCTTTATTAATTAGTAGTTGTATGGATCAGGCACTTAGATAGCACAGAGGACAGAGCACCAAGCCTGGAGTCAGGAAGACATGAGCTCAAATATGACCTCAGACACTTACTGGCTGCATGACTCCAGGCAAACTACTTCACCTCAGCTTCCTTTCCTGTAAAATGGGGGTATTAATAACACTTACCTCCTACCTGTAAAGTGGGGATAATAATAACACCTCTACTCAGGGATCAAATGAGATATTTGTAATGTAACTACATGAATAGTAGTCATCATTGTTATTTAAGCTCTATTAAGCTTCTAGGGTCATTGCTCTTGCTGTAAAATGATTATAGTCCTGAAAGCTGTGATTATAGTTCAGAGAGTTGTGAGGAGAGCTTTGTATGCTTCCTGGAAGATGTCTCTCATGGTATACTCATATCCCTGGGTTAGGGCTGAGAACTGCTCAATTATTAGGTTGTTTGACATTTTTTTTTACTAGGAAACCTTCTGGAAGGAGACTCAATGAGGGATTGGGTGGTGAGGAGAGAGTCCCCTGATGAAAAATTGATAGAGGAAGGTAGCAGTTGATAAAGGTTCTTGAAATTCAGGTCTGATCTTTTACCAAATACAAGACTTCCCCCACTCTTTGCTTCCCTCTTGCCTTTAAATCTTTCTCAGCCTAGACCTTGGTATTTAACTCAGTCCTAGATCCATGGCCAGGAGCTGCCAGGCAGAGTTGTACTTGACAGACCCAACATTTAACAAGGGAAAATGTTTTAGAGATGGGAGTTCCTAGTGCAAATATGAAATTTCATGATGAGCAAGCTATGTGTTCCCAATCTAGGAATAAGCTGGCATCAGGAAACTGCAAAGGTTTCCAACTTTTCCTGTTAAAGGTCTTCCTTTAAAAAGAAAACTTATATTTCCAGAACAACAGACAGAGCTATATTTAAATGTAAATGCCTAAAAATGCAAAGGAAAAGGTAGTCGGATTATCTACAGATACAACACAATGATATGAAGGCAGGGTCGTTCAATGAGTAGAGCACTGGCCATAAGTCAGAGGACAAGGTTTGAAATCCTGAGTGTGTGCTGGAGACCACAGGAACCTTAGATAGCTACCAGAGTGTCTAATCCAAGCCTGAATGTGTACCTCATCATTGACAGAGCCAATGAGTGGTCATCCAGCCTTTGCTTGAAGACCTCCATGAGGGAAATATCCTCCACCTCTGGAGGCAGCCTATTCCTCTGTGGGATAGCTCTCATAGTTGGGAAGTTTTCTCCTATTTCAAACCTAAAGCTGCCTCTTTGTAATGTCCACCCATTCCTTTCTAAACTGGGAGGAAAGGGGCAATGGTAGCTACCTTCAATCCTTTGAAGGGCTGTAACAGTTTATATAGCCCTTAATTTGTCCCATATACTGTGCTAAGCATCTTACAATTATTATCTCATTAGATTTTCACAACAACCCTGGTACATGCTATTATTGTTCCCATTTTACAGATGTGGGAACCGAAGCAAAGAAGTGAAGGGACTCGCCAAGGGTCATGCAAGTCATGAGTGTCTGAGGCCAAACTAGAACTCGGGTCTTCTAGACTCATAGCTGCCTCAAGGTTCTATTAACCCACCATTATTATTAACCTCAATGATTGTACCATGAGACACTGTGTTGCCATGGTCACAAGTCACTTCACCCCTACTAGGTTTCATTTTTTCCTTTCCTGTTCAGGGGCACAATAATATCTCAAATACCTACCTCATCGGGTTGTTATGAGGAAGACACCTTGTCAATCTGTATCAATGTAAATTGATTTTATTAATTAATTTTAATTTATTGATTTATTAATAATTAATTGATTAAATGGCTATTATTGCCATGAATACTGGGCTGCAATTTAGCAGTAACATTGATAGGACTTCTTGCCCTCCCAGCAGGTAGTTCTAGATGGCTGTATTTTAAAATCTGTATCTATTCCTTGCCAGTGTTTTATTCCTCCCAAAATGTCAATGATTGTTTTTTGATGTTTAAGAAGAGTCTTACTCAGATGACATGCCTCAGCCACCTTCTGATTTGTTATTCTTAATCAGTGGTGAATTGCAAGACCAAAGAACCTATTTTATTAGAACTATGGGTAAAGTAAGAGTAAATTGGCATCACATGTTAAGT
>CM053593.1:13720863-13765067 GCA_028646575.1 Pseudocheirus occidentalis
TCCTTCCTTCCTTCCTTCCTTCCTTCCTTCCTTCCTTCCTTCCTTCCTTCCTTCCTTCCCTCCCTCCTTCCTTTCTTTCTTTGTACTTTTCTGCCTTCTTCTTTTTTACTTTCCTCTTTCTCCTCTTCCTCTCCCCACCTTCACATCACTTTTACTCCCTCGGTTAAAGGAAGTGCCTAGCCACCACCAGAGCATCTTTCTGGCCTCCCTACAACATGATACCTGAGAACACTCTCCTGGAACACCAAAGGTTCCCCAATTATTTGAGTTTTGCTATAGGATTATCATGGAAAACAAGTAGCAGCACATGTGCCTTTACATTGAACCTTTACAAACTCACTTCCTCTCCTGCTTCTCTCTCTCTCTCTCTCTCTCTCTCTCTCTCTCTCTCTCTCTCTCTCCCTCTCCCTTCCTCTCTCTCTTCCCCTCCCTCCCCCTTTCTCTCTCTCCCCTCCCTCCCCCTCTCTCCCCCTCCCTTCCTTTCTCTCTCCCCCTCCCTCCCTCCCTCTCTCTCTCTTCCTTTCTCCTCTCCCTTTTTCTCTTTCTCTTTCTACCACTCCCCTTTCCCCCTCTTCCTTCCTTTGTTTCTTCCTCAGTATCTCTCACTTCCTGACAGAAGGAGAAAGGTCAGATAACACCTGGAGCTCCCTGTGGGCTGAGAGCCTGCAATATTTTCCTCTGGTGGGTGCTGAGGCTGGAGTGAGGCTTCAGTTAGGGCGGAGGCAGCTAATCTCTTGTGCCAACTTGTTTCAGGTTTAGCAGTACTTTTCAGCAAAAGTTATCTTTGACAAAAGGATGTGGGGTGTGGGGATTTCTGACTGAGTTGGGGGTGGTAGAGGTAGTGGGTGGGGGACCTGTGGAGTAATGGGGGGAGTAGGGAGTGTCATTGGTGATCCCGAGTCTTCCCAACTGTCATTGTCTAAGAAGAGCTTTGGATTTGGACTCAGAGAACCTGGGTTTGAAACCTGGCTCTGGTCCTCATGTGACCTTGGACAAGGCACTCTCCCTTCATTTCCACCTCTACAGAATGAAGGGATTGGCTGGATTACCTCCAGCATCCCTCCCAGCTTTAAACAGATGCTTGGCAGAGTTGTGAGAGGCCGTTGTGAAGTGGGCAGAGAACCTGACTCAAAGTGAGGAAAGACTGAGTTCAAACCTGACCCTGGGACCCTGGAAAAGATTCCCAGGGGATTCTTGAGGTTCCCTCAGAGAACTCTCAAAGACTGGATGCTGTAGAATGGAGGCCTAGCTGCAATGGTAGGAGTCCGCGTGTCAATCAGTCAACACACATTTAAGGGGTGCAAGATGCTGGGCATACAAAGACAAGACTGAAACAATCCCCATCCTCAAGAAGTAGCCTCACTGACTGGGAGGGGGGTGGATCATGTAGAAAGAGGCCTTGAAGGGGAGCTTTAAAGTAAGATAGAGGTAGAGGGGAGGAGGAAGGGCATCCCAGGCCTGGGGGGGGGGCAGACAGGCTACAAAAAGACATGAAGGGACATGGAATGTTGCGTGTGAGAAACAGTAAGAAGGTCAATGTGGCCAGACTGTTGAGGACATGAGAGAGAGAGCAGTGTGTAATAAGCCTGGAAAGATAGCCTGAAGGCATATTGTGAATGGCTAGACATGACAAACAGAGAAGTTTTCATTTTATCCTGATGTCCATAGGGAGCCACTGTGGCACCTTGAGGAGTGCCATGACATGGTGAGATCTGTCTGTGCTTTAAGAACATTACTCTGGTAGCTGAATGTAGAACAGTTTGGAAAGAAGAAAGACTGGAAGTAGCAACATTAATTAGGAGGCTATTACAATAGTCCAAGTCAGAGGTTAGGAGGTCCTGGACTGGGACAGTGGCTCTGGGAGTGGAGAGGTCACAGATGTGACATATTATAACACAATGTCGAATAGCATAGGGTCATGCAGCATAAGGTAATTTAATATAAGATAATACAATGCAATGTAATGTAAGGTATCATTACATTTCTCTGAAGTTCAATCACATCCACATAGGTCATTGATTGGTCATCTGCCTATATGGATGGATAGTCCCTGGATTCTTATTATTATCAAGGAAAGAAAGAAGACATTGGAAATACTAATACTAAAATGATATAAATCCATTTTTCTACTCTAAGGTTATAAAGCAGTTTTCTCAAGAGAACCCTACCTATGAGGTACCAGGGGGTGCAAGTATTAGAAATTCCATTTTCAAGGCTCTGACTTGTCCCACAGTGATCTAGCTGTTAGCATCAGAGCAAGGATTCAAAATCAAGGTTTCTCCAGAAGTTGAGCCTTCTCTCTGCTAGGTTCACCCTTCCAGTAAGGAGGTGGTGGCAGACATCTCAATTCGGTAGGATGGAACATGTTTCAGTGTCACTGGCCCCAAAGCCAAGAACTTTAGAAACAGCCCCAGGTAAGGGATTGTTAGGCAATGTAATTCACTGAAGAGTCAGGTAATTATTATTCTCTGTAAAAGTCATTATTATTATTAGGGTCTTGAATGACAGCTGTGTTTACACTTGGCCACAGTCTTGAATAATTTTCAGTCGAATCCTTTTATATTTTGGCTATCTTCATCCCTTCCTTCTGATATGCAGTTAGATCAACCATGAAGTCAGTTCGATTTGGTTCTGGAAGAGTCCTAGACCTGAACCAGCTCCTTTCTAATATAATAATAAGACTTTAAAATTAAACTAATACATTTAGAACAAAAACTGCTTTTTTTACAAGAATATTCTCAGTTTTCTCATTTGTGCAAAGAAAGGTTTAAACATACTGCCTCAGTGGAACTTTCCAACTCCCCATTGATGAGCCATGATCATATAGAGGAAGAGCTGAGGCTCAGAGAAATCCAATGCCTTTCTCAGAACCACATTAATAGTGTAAGAGGTAGGATTTGAACTCAGGTCTTTTGAGTCTAACACTAGCCCTTTTCTACTGTATCTTCTTGCTTCTCATGAACTTGGTTGAGTTATAGAGATACTATTCAAGATGGCACATCTGTGGTACACAGTCTTACTGTGAAGAGCAAAGCTCACCAGAGTGGATATTAGAAGCCCCACTAACTGGCTGTGTGGCCTTGGAACAGTCACTGCATCTCCGATTATATTGGTATGAGTAGGGTGGGATGGGTGTGGAGATGGGAGTTAAGAACTATAACTTCATCCATACAGGGACAATCCTGGTGAGGAAGTTGCCTTTAGCAATGCCTTCCAATTTATAATATTAGAGTTTACAACATTCAAGCAGGGACAGTGAGGGATTAAGTAATTTGCCCATGGTCAGGGCCAGTCTGTATCAGAGATAGGATTTGAACTCAAGTCCTCTGGACTCTGAGGCCAGCCCTCCATTTACCATCCCAGATGGTTGCTTCAAGAACAGAATATTCTATGAGCTCATTCTATAAGCTCTATTCTATAAGTATTCCCAAGCTCAGAGACTGATGTAGCCCTTATAGGAGCTCAGAAAAGGAAGGAATCATCAAGGGGTAATATGGGGAGACAGGGAGGCTTCAGGGAAGAAGCGAGGCATCAGGTGGGTTTTGAAGATTGGGGAGGCTTTTGTTTAGGGCTTCTGAACATTTTCTGGGGCCTGGACCCCCACTGGCAATCTGGAGAAGTCTATGGATCCCAGAATGGGGTTTTTGAATCCATAAGATAAAATACAGGAGCACAAAGGATATTGATTATACTGAAATAGACATATAATTATTTATTCCATTTCAAGCTTAGAGATCCCCTGAAATCTCTCCACACACCCCTTGGAGGCTTGAGATCCACAAACACCAAATTAAGAATCCTAGCTAGGGAGTCTGATAGGAAGGGGAACAGCAAAGGAGGTGAGTAACTGCGCTGGAGCTGGTGGAGGGATGGGGTGGGGGGGTGGAACAGGAGGCATTCTGGGAAGCCAGTGAATACTGGCTGTTTGACAACTCTGTCTCCTCATCCAGCTTGTTATGCTTCTTGCTTTTGCTAAATCAAGGCAAGAAGCCTTGCCTTGTTACTAAACACCAGCTACGGACTGGGGACTGTGCTTGGAGCTGGCCAAATGACAGACTTTCCGAAGGGACTTAGAAGGGCATGTCAGTTCCTCCAATGCAGGCTCTTTCTCCCCATGCAGATAGATCACAAGCCAGGGGCATGGGCCTCTGCTTCCAACAAACTGGTTAGATCTGGGCCACTTTGGGGTTGAGATTCTTTGGGGATTTGTTTGTTCTAGAATTTCAGGAAGCTCAGCCTTCCTCTCACTATGTGTCCCATAGACAAAGGGAATTCCCATTTCCCCTTTTTGCTGTTTCAGAATATTCTCGTTTGCTGATGTGAGGGGTATTCCCAAGGCATGTCAATGTGTCCAAACCCATGGCGCCGATGCTCTAAGAGTGACCCCACCTGTCACCCACTGCCTGATGGATACCGGGCCCTCCTGATGTGTCATGTGAACTTTGGTGCTCCCACACAATGTTTTCCAGGGAAAATTCTGGTCAGAGGACTCATTGCCCAGGTTTGAGATAAGTGTGAAAAATACAGTGTGAAAAGCACAGTGCAAAAGAAAACAGGCCCAAACTTTTCTAACAAGAGAAACGTTTAGCTGGATGCTTCAGGAGCGTGAGAGTGGTCCTATGTGTGCCGGGGTGGGGCAGGGCCAGAGATAGATATGGATAGACAAAGAGAGAAACAAGGTAAAGGGGGAGCCAGGGAGAGATAGATGGGAGATAGGCAGGAAATATAGTAAGGAAGGGAAAAGAGCAGGAGAGAGAGAATGACAGAGAAGGACAAGAAGAGAAAGGGGGAAGAGAAAGAAGAGGGAATACAGAGAGACAGAGGGGTATGTGTGTGTGAGAGAGAGAGAGGGAGAGAGAGAGAGAGAAAGAGAGAGAGAGAGAGAGAGAGAGAGAGAGAGAGAGAGAGAGAGAGAGAGAGAGAGAAGAGAGAGGAAAAACCTGAGAGCAGAAGGGAGAGGGAGCCTGGGCCTGGGCCTTGTGGGAGGCAGGGTTATTAATCATACTAAAAGCAATTTGGCCCCATGGGAATGTATAAGGATCCAGCTAAAATCAATGGGAAGTTTTATGAGACAATTTACTTGCTAGATGTGGGATTGTTGAATTCCTTGTGAAGTTTGGGCGGGGGGAGGGGCATGCTGGCTAAGAGCTTCTCCAAAGCCTTCATCAGCGCAGAGGAGAGAGCTTGGCCTTCCTACTGAGCCTGGCCCCAGAGGGGTTCACAGCTGTCTCAGGGGTCCCCTCTCCTCCTTCAAGGCAAGGTCTTTCAGTGAGAGTAACCTCATGGTTAGAGGGGTTAGGAACTCCTTTTGGAGAGGGATGCCATTTTTAGAGAAGGAAGAGAAAGTCCATCCATGCCCAGGCAGAATTATGGTCCCATCAGCATCTGCATTGCAGAAGCCCAAGCCTTTGTTGTGATATGGATTTGCAAAAAGAACAGGAAGAAGGGAACCTTTCAGATTTCAATCTGAAGTCCCTCCCTTGTTATTGACTTAATAATCTCTGATGTTTCTTTATTGTTTTATGCACCAAGAGATCTCCTTGCATCCAGCCTCTCCCTCCCCAATCCATCTTCCACACAGCTGCTCAGTGAATATTCCTAAGGCCCAAGTATAACCATGTCACTCCCTTGCTTGGTGAACTCCAAAGACTCCCTAGTGCTTCCAAAATAGACACTTCTTGCTTGGATTTTGGCTTGCCCATTGCAATCTGGCCCATGCTTTCAGGCTGACCATACATTCTCCTCCTCCCTTATGTCATCTAGGGTCCCTCTCTTTTCCAGATATGATCCCCCATCTCTAACACCTCTGCTTGTGTAGAGGGCTCTGTGCTGCCCTGGGGACCCCTAGCTCCTGCGAGGGTCATCTTGGATGCCACCTTTGACAAAAGGCCTTTCTTGATTCCCGATCAAACAAAATGATGTAATCAATGTAACATGACACAATGTAATGATAATGGAATAAAAATGAGTAAAGCACTCTGAAAACCACACAGCATTATGTACGTGTTAATTGTCACTATTATTATTTTTTTCATTCTTAGATTTCCTTCTCTGTGAAATCACTGTGTGTTTATTTCATATATTTCATCTGTGTAACACACATTTTTATATCATATCTCCTTGTGGGGATAGAAAGTAAACTCCTTGTGGGCAGGGACTAGTTTGTTTTTGTCTTAATAGACATTCGTGAAATTTATGGTTTCAAAATGATTTAAGGATTTTTTCTATAGCAAGGTATAACCAAAGGATTCTGGACTTGACCACACCCAGGATTTAATCAGTATAGGGAGCCTAGGGCTAGGAACTTCCCCTCTCAATGCTATTCTGCATTTGATTTTCAGCTTGCAGTCTTCCTGAGGCACCTGAGGGTGCCCAGGGCCCCACAGCCAGAATGAGTCCAAGGATTCCTGCCTCAAAAGCCATGTCTTTATCCACAATGCCATGCTATCTCTCCTCAAACACAGGAGACAAATGATATATTTATGAGATTATCCTGTATCAGCCTTGAAGCTGATGAATGCTCATTGAATTGCATTCACACACATCAGCTCCTTTTGCATATGAGCAAACTGTGGCACAACCAGACCATCCCATTCACAATAGGAGAGCTGGGAAATGAAGCCAGGTCCTCAGATAGAGAAGCCGTAGCTTTCTGTCATGTCACATTGATGGCACCTCGAGGAAAGAGGAACATGTTCAGAAATAATCACTGTTGGGAATGAGAGAGTCAGGCAGCAGTCAGGACCCAGAGGAGGGATTATGGGCATTGCTTCCATTTTATAGATGGGGAATTTGAGTCACAGAGAGATCAGGGATTTTCATAGGACTAGAGAATCATAAATTTAGTGGTCTTGGACGCCCTCAGGGAGATTCTGACTTGCCCAAGACCCACAGGTACTGAGCACCGTAGGGGCAGGTAGGTAGCACAGCGGCTACAGATGCAGTCAGGAAGTCCTGAGTTCAGATCCTCAGATACTCACCAACTATGTGGGCAAATCACAAACTCTGTGCCTCAGCTGTGAAACTGACACAATAACAGTGTCTTCCTCTCAGGGTGTTTTGGGGATCAAATGAAGTAATATCTAGAAAGCCCAATGCCCGGCACAAGGTAAGGACTATGTAAAACCAGCTAGGATGGTGATGATGTAACCACAGTGTGTAAGAGCCGGAAGGGGTCTTAAAAATGATCTCGGTGAGCTCTGTTTTCATGGAGAAGGAACTGGGGCCTAGAGAGGGGAAACCATTCACTCAAAGTCATTCCCCTAGTAAATAGCTTTTCTACATTGGTTGAAGGAACCGGCCGCATTCAGCTGAAGAACAGAAAGCATGGAGGGACCCGATGGCTGTCTTCAAGGGGAGGGCTGTCACAGGGAGGAGGGAACATATTTGTTCCTGTTTGACTCTAAAGGGCAGAGGAAGGAGTGGTAGATGGAAGAGGGAAAAGAAACCAATTTAGGCTTGATGCAGGAAAAGTTCACTAATGATGAGAACTGTCTATTAGTGGAGTGGGGTGCCTGGAGACCCAGAGCAGCCTTCACTCCTGCAGAGTCACCCAACAGAGGACGAACATCACTCGCAGGATGTGTGACAGCGGGGATTCCTTTGATGTTCAGGTTGGACTAACTGGCTTCTGAGGTCCCTTCCATTGCTCTGATGCTGGAATTCCAAATGAGAACAGTGTTATCAGATTCATGTGTTCAGTCACTTTCAGTTGTGTTCAACTCTTTGTGACCCCATTTAGGGTTTTCTTGGCAAAGACACAGGAGTAGTTTGTCATTTTCATCTCTGGCTCATTTTACAAATGAGGAAACTGAGGCAAACAGGGTAAAGTGGCTTGCCCAGGGTCACACAGCTATGAACTTAGGTCTTCTTGATTCCAACTCCTTGAGCTCTAGCCATTGTGCTAGAGCTAGAATATTTGCTTTAAGGAGAATGTTCAAGAAAGACATCTTGGGAATCTTTAAACTGAAATCCAGCTAGGAGGCTCAAAGAACTAGGAAGACTCTCAGAGATGACTAGTCCATCTTCCTCATATTATACTTGAGGAAACAGGATCAGAGAAGACTAATATGACCCAAAGACATAGAGCACATGAGCAGAAGTACTAATGCAGCTATTGAGATGGGAAGATGAGCCTTCCTCCAGGTTTGTGCCTGCCAGCTAAAAACAAGACCCCCAGCTCCTCCGTCAGTGCTTTCTCTCCCTAACATCAACCTCAAGTCTAATTTTATGCTCACATGGCCATCACTCTCCATTAGCATACTAATAAATGTTTATGAGATTATACTGTATCAACTATAAACTTTTACATATTATTAATTAACCTCATACATTGGATAGGGAGCTCCTGAGCATTTACTGACTTGTAAATGATGAGAGTGGCAGAGAGGGAACAGTGCCTTTGGAACTAATTGGGGCTGCTTCAACCAGAGGAGAGAAGACCCTTTCTGACTGCATCACTTCCATGTACAAAGCTGCAAGAATCTCCATTCCTCCCTCCCCCTTCATCTCCAAACCCAAATGATGCCATATTTCAGGCAGGCACCCCATTATTCTGGAATGTTCTCTAAGAAGCCTTTCCTAACCTCCTAGTTGTTGTTCTTTTCTTCTCCAAACTACATTTATTCATCTGCTTAAAGAGGCTCCATAAGATTCCATGGCTCCCTAATGCCTCAAGGCTAAAATATAGGTTTCTTTTTTGGGTGTTTAAAGCCCATCTACAATCTGTTTCAAGCTGTGTTCCTAGGCTGATAACATATTATTTCCCCTGCTTTCAATTTATGTTCTAGTCAGATTGTCCAACTGCACCTTTACACGCATGATGCTTCATGTCCTGCTCTGTGTCTTTACCCACACCTGTAAGACTCTCCCTCTTGGCTTCCTTCTGTTAGAATGTTTAGTATTAGAATCCTGTCTCCCTTTGAGGTTTCTCTTGAGCACCACCTTCTACATACAAGAAGCCACCCCTGATCCCCCCACATGTTAGAGTCCCTTCATCCTCCAACTACTTTGTATATACTTTGGATCTTTTTGTATTAAAGACGTTCCAAAGTCTCAGCAATTCTCTGGATACAAGCTCCTTTCCCCCAGTAGAATGTAATCTCCCTGAGGGCAGGGACTGTTTCATTTTTGTCTTTGTGCACTTAGTGCAGTGCCTGGTCTACTTAATAGCTGTACTTAATAAATGCTTGTTGATTAATTAATTGATTCTTTCCCCCCCTTACCTCATCTTGATAATAGAATATTCTACTACAGCTCCTCTCTCAACACTTAACTAGTCATGTGACCCTAAGCAAGTCATTTAAACGCAATCTGCCTCAATTTTCCCACCTTTACAATGTGTATAATAATAACACCTACCTCCCAGAGTTGTTGTGAGGATTAATGAGATCCTATATGTATGGCATTTTGCAAACCTTAGAACACTACAGAAATGCTAGTTGTGGTTATTCTTGTCATTGTTCTTATTGTTACTTGAAGATGATCAGTGAGGAAGAACCCAATTATCTTTCAAAGATGCCTGGACCTCCTGAGCAAAGTTGACTGTCTTTGGAGAGCTGTCATCTGAAAACGCATTGGAGGAAGCATCATTTAGTGGCTAGAGATCCAGCTCTTGGGTCAGAAAGACTGGAGCTCAAGTCTCATTTCCCACATTGGCCCTGGGCCAATCTTCACCTTCCCATGTTCTAAAGCAGTGGTTCTCAACTAGTGGGTCGCGATCCCTTTGGGGGTTGAACAATGTCGCCTAAGACCATCAGAAAACACATATTTCTGATAGTCTTAGGAACCGAGACACTGCTTCTCAAACCATCTCCAGGTGGGTCCACCCACATGCGGATATCCCCACATACAAATATTAAAGGGTCATGGCATTAGGAAGGTTGAGAACCACTGTAATCTATAGGTATAGCTGTCTGTGCCGTGAGTTTCAGAGAAGGTGCTCACCTGCCTTTTTCAGCAGGAGCTCTCTAAGCCAGAGAAATCATAGGTCAAATGATTTTTAAAAGTTCATTTTTCTTGACATCGAGACTAAATTTCTCTCTCTGAAATTGTTTCCCATTCTTCTTAGTTCTGCCCTTTGGGACTCAACAGAATTAGTCTCATCCCTCTTCAAATGATGATCGCTAGCATTTATATAAAGATTCAGGGCTTTCAAAGCATTTGACACAGACCTTATTGGGTCCTCTCAACAACCCTGGGAGATACTATTATTAAATTATCCCTACTTTACAGTTGAAGAAACAGAGGTTAGGTGACTGGCCCAGGGTCACTCAGCTAGTGAGATCTCAGTTCTCTTAGATAGGATTTGAACTTACTTCTTCCTGACTCCAGATCCAGCACTCTAACCTTTGTTCCACCTAGCTGCCTAATGCTTGAAGATAGTTATCATGTGTCCCTAAATGTTTCTCCAGGATAAACATCCCCAGTTCCTTTGGTCAAACCTCACGTGATTTAATCCCAAGACCCTTTACCATCCTGATAACCCTTTTCTGGAACTTTCTGGTTCATTGATGTCCTTTCTAGCATGTTCCAGAACTGAACCCTGTAATCCAGTATGGTCTGACCTGGGCCAGTGACAGTGGGTCTTTCACCTCTCTAGTCCTGGCCCCAGGCCACTCAGTCCAGTCTTTAATTGTGCTGTCTACACCTCCCTCTCAACATTCACAAGACCCCAAGCATACCCTAACTCATCTTCTCTTTCTAAAGAAAGAGATGGCACCCATACCCAATAATCCCTTTATGAGCAAAACAGTGAGCCACGCCTCTGGGGGAGTTGGAAGAACTGAAACCTGGGAAGTTTGAGTATGTGTATACTAGGGAGTCCACTGTGGAGGAGCCTGAAGCAGTGGTGAGGGAAGAAGGGATTTCTCTTTCCTCCAACCCACACCCTGGTGTGGTGGCCCTGGTGTGTAGCAATAACTTGCTCAGAGGGAGACACTCCGTGCAACAGTTATAGATTTAATGAGTATGAGAGAGTTGAAGGCTCAGTTAAGGGAAAAGAGGCATACTTGGGGCAGATTTGGATACAGAAAGGCAGACACTTCTCATCTTCCCTCTCTAAAGCTTCTTCCTCCATCCCAGTTTCTTCCAGCAGTGCCTCCTCTTCTAATCCCCCAGGTTGAGGACTTCAGATTTCTAAGCACTTTGCTGTCCTTTACCCATAGTTTGAATCAGTCATCAAGCCTTGCCAATTCCATCTCCACAAGCTCTCTCTCATCTGTCCTCTCTCTCTCCATCCAGACTGTCATCACCTTTTGTCTGAGTTGTTGTAACAGGCTGCTGTCTGGTCTTCCCACTTCCGGTCTCTTCCCTTGTCCAATCCATCCCCTACACAGCTAACAAAATAATCTTCCTAATGGACAAGTTGCTCTCAAGCTCAGAAACAAAACCCATGGATTTCAGGAGCTTCAGATCAATGTAAGCCATTGTGGGTATCAAATCCCTTCTAGACAGTTACTAACTATGACCTTGGGTAAGTCCTTTGTTTTTTCAGTGCCTCAGGCAAATCTCCAAGATGGTGAGTCTAAGATAAGAAGCTCTTTATACAAAAGATAGGACAGCTCCAATCCAGTTTTTATTTTTATTTTAAAGATACCCTGTCAGACAGGGGGTGATGCAAAGATACAAGCAAGGTAGCCTTTGCCCTCAAGGAGTCTATATTCCAATATGGGCCTACATACACGTGCATAGACAAGCAAAGGACAGTATAGTGATTCAAAGAAGAGACCAAAGCTCTAAGAAAAAGGGCCGAAGGAAACTTAGTGGGGGGCTAAGCATCTTTGTTAAGATAGGAAATTTAATGTAAATCTAACAAGTGGGCATGAGAAGGGAGGACACTGCAGGCATTCTCTCTGAATGATTGGGGAAAAGCTTGTCTATAGTCTGTACTTCCTACCTGGTGCCCAGCTATAGATCAATAAGACCTTGTTTACAAAAGGCTTTGGACTCCTTTGAAGATGTATGCTTTGCTAAAGTGGACAGTGGGAATGAGCAGCTTGTTCTCTAGTGGATAAGATCAGCAAGGTTCCCTGTGCTCCCAGCTTTGGAGTACACTCACCTAGCCCTGAACACAGTACTTTTACTCCGCACAGTGCTCACTCCACAGCAGTGTAGAGAACTTTCTGGGGGCGGTTGAAGCAACACCCCTAAACACAAAATTTGTGGAGAAGGAAGAAGCCTAGGAGGACCCCTCATAAGGACAGGCAGTGTGATAGAGCAGAAAGAATGCTGGACTTAGAAAGAGGAGAGACCTGGGTCCATATGTGGCCTCTGATACTAGCTATGACCATAGACAAGTCAGTAACCTCTCTGAGTCCCAGGGTCCTCATTTGTAAAAATGGGCATAATAACCTCTTCCCCCCAAGACTGTTGTGAGTCCAAAAGAGACAGTGAATGGAAAGTCCTCTGTAAACTGTAAGATGCGCTAGACACCTGAAGACTTTGGGCAAGTCATCTAACTTCTCTGTGATGAACACAGTAGCACATAGTATTTTATTTGCTCCTCAGGGTTCTTACAAATATCTGTACAAACGTAAATGATTCTATGAAAAATTAAATAGCAACACAAGACTCAAGTAGCAAAATGACACATCACGAATCAATACTGTGCTTGTTAGTCAAGAAGTATTTGTTAAACATGTCCTGTGTGGCAGGTAATGAGCTAAGTACTGGGGACATATGAAAAGAAGCAAAAACAGGGTCCCTCCCCCCAAGAAGTTCATATTCTAGTAGGAGAGACAACATATGAATAATTAGGCACATAGGAGATGTACTTACATATGTGTGTATGCATAGACACAGGCATGGACATGGGCAGCCATGCAAGGGTATGGAGCTGGGGTATGGACAGCAAAGTATATAAAGTATGTAAGAAACTGGAGAGGGGCTTCTGGGTCACAGGAGCAACAAGAGGAGGACTGGGCATTTTCTCTGATCCCTGTGCCCTCTCAAATCTCAGTAAAACAGAAATTATGCACTAAAAATGAAGCAACTTCAGTTGTCTCCATGGTCTAGGATACTCAGAATCCAAAAGAAAGTAACAAAAAGAGAAGGAAATAGAAAAGTTCAGAATAGGTTAAAGTTGTTGGGGTCTTTTCTGTAGAGATCTTGGAACTGAGTGAGTAGAGGAGAGGGAGGTAACATGGTCAGACATGACCTTGAGGAAAATACTTTGGCAGCTGAATGGAGGATGGGTTGGAATGGGGAAGAGACCAAACAGAAAGCTAGAAATAGTGTAGATGTGAGGGAAAGAGAGTCTGTCCCAGGCTGGTCACTGTGTGAGTGGAGGGTAAAAGACACACGCACAGACACATGCACAATATATGCATATAAGTGTATATATGTAGACACGTATACATATATGTATGCATGCGATATAAAGGCAGGATGCACAAGATTCAGCAACCAATTGGACCTGTGGAGTGAATGTGCATAAGGATGATCCCAAAGCAGTGAGCTTGGGTGACTGGGAGGATGATGGTGTGTTCTATAGTAATAGGACATTAGGAAGAAGGGACTGATTGGGGGGAAGATTCTATCTTTTTGGGAAATGTTGAGCTGGAGATCTCTACAAGACATCCAGGCGGCCTCCTTGACTGATTAAGATTAATTACTAAGTAGATGATAGAGATGCTTGGAGGCAGTACTAAAAGCGTTGGAGGAGTGAAGGATGACTTCAAGCTGCCGTGCTTGGTGAAGGCTCCATGGGGGAGATTGGGTTGAACTGGGTTTTATGGGCCAGATTCATAGAATGTTGGAGCTGGAAGAAATGGTCAATGGTAGAACATAGAATTTAGAATGTCCCTCACTGTCATCTAGCCCAATTTCCTTATTTTGCAGATGGGGAAGCTAAAACTCTGAGATGCAAGTGACTCCCAGGGACACAAGGCAGTTAGCAGCACCCAACTCTCTTCCTCTTCCTCTGTCACCTGGCACCTGACTATGGAGTCCCCATTTAAAAAACTACACTAGGCATCTGTCAAGCCATAGTTCAATGGGCGGTGAGAGGAATTATGGTGCAGTGGACCTAGGCTTGGGTTGGTGCTCACTGGTGATGTGATTCCCAAGCTAGTCGCTTTAAATCACTGCCCCCTCAGGTCTGTAAAATAAGGGGTCTGAGCTAAATGACCTCTGAAGCTCCTTCCAGCTTCAGATCTAGCACACTATGACCTTAGGTCCCTCAACCTCTCTCAGCCTCAGTTTTCTTTTCCATTAAATGGAGCTAATACTAATATGGACTTGACAGGGCTGTTGTGAGGCTCTGATGAAATGCTCTGTGTCATTGCTTTGCAAACCTTGGAGACGTAAACTTCAGCTCTTATTTAATGTCCTCTCATCTCTATTGTTTGCCCTCAGAGGGGAGCACAGCCAAGCTGGCTGAAAGGCAAGGGCTTATCCACATGATGGATTATAAATTGAATAATCCACAATATCCAGTTGGAATCTAGCCTTAGACTGCAGTTTATAGGATTGTAGGATCATAGTTTGAGAGCAGGAAAGGTCGTCCAAGTCCCTCATTTTACAAATTAGGGAACTGAGGCACAGAGAAGGTAAGGGACTTGCTTAAGGTCAGATGGGTAGGATCAAAGGCTAATAGATGGGGAGATGGAAAGGAGCTCCAGGTTTAACCCCCTCTTTTTAGAAATGAGAAAACTGAGGCATAGAGAGGTTAAAGAACCTTCTCAAGGTCATTTAGATAGTATCACTGCTCTTCATGACTCCTCTTAACACATTCATTCAGCCCACCTTTTGAAGACTGCACTACGAGTCAGGTGCTGGGCTTTCCAGGCACACAGAGATGTAAATGATGGGGCATCCTCGAGCCAGGGTATTTTGCTTAGTTCTCTGGGTTCCTGGCATGCTAGAGTTTAGGAAGGGGTAAAGGGGCAGCAGACCAACAGACTGAGGCGAGGCTGGGGCTTACAACAGACCAACCAAAGAGCATCAGCCTGGCTCACTCCACTGCAGCAGGGTTCTGGGCAGTCTGATCTCCTGGCAAAATCTGCCTCTTTGTGTTAAAGAGGAGGCGAATCACACATGTGCTGCTCCCAAATATGGTCACAGCACAGGGGCCATCCCTGCTGGAGATGCACAGCTCCATTCACTGATGGCCAACTCTGGCCCAGAAGTTGGAGGGAGGCTGATGGGCAGCCTGCGCTGGCTTGGCTGAATTCTGCCTTGCTTGGTTTCCAGTTCATCATGCAGGGAATAAGGTCTGCTGGTGTGTGTGTGTGTGTGTGTGTGTGTGTGTGTGTGTGTGTTTGGGGGGGCTCTGCAAATTGGTGCAAAGGGAAGGGAGAAAGATACTTATCTGGAGAAGTAAAAAAAAAGAAAAAAGAACACAGTCCTTCCTTGCTGCACACTTTATGAGATATTTTGACTAGGCAGGAGACAAAGGCAGCTTTGTGTTTCCTTGGCTGAGAACTGTTCTTGAACTGTTTGCCATGCCCCTCCAAGAGAAGGTTCAGAACTGCCATCATTGAAACCATGCCGAGTTCAAAGCTCAAGGGTGATTTTACAGTGGGCAAAAATCACCAGGTGCTGGTAGAAGTTCTGTGTGTGTGTGTGTGTGCGTGTGTGTGTGTGTGTGTGTGTGTGTGTGTGTGGTCACACACCAAGCAGAGACACACACTTTAGCCAACTAAAATGCTAGCATCTCACGAAAGGATTCTAAGGACCAATATAGAAAAGTATTGGAGTTTGGAACAGATTCTCTGGACAGGCTCTCTTAGACCAACCCATTTTGGATTTTCTTCAGGGATCCTGGCTCTTCACATGGGGGCACATCTTCCCTCCTCCTTCTAGGGGTTCACCTGCACATAAGAGTAACTGGGTAATGGGCCTGCTTCAGTGCCCCCTCTATGCTCCATCTCCAGGATGGGTCTGGAACCTAATTGAATTGCTAAGTCCCGTGAATGTTTTAAGCAGGGAAATCATTTAATGAGGTGGCCTTTTAAGATGGTTAATTAGCATTGCCTGTGTGAAAGTGTAACAATAACACCACCTACTGTAAAAAGGAATGTTCTACACTCCAGAACCCTCTGTTCTTGCAGGCTTCCCGCAGTGAGGCAGGCATTAACCCTTTTACTGACCGATACTTTTAGGCACTGGAGCAGAGGCTGGGCTGGGGTGGGGGAAGTGTCTTTCCCTGTCATCCCACCTCAGGGTGTGCTGGTCGTCAGAAAGCAAAAGTGTGATGGCTCAGCCCTGCTCCAGTCAGGATCATGAAGGAAAGCCCATTTTTGCTGCTCCTCCCTCTGGCTTCTTTTCTTCTTCACTCTCTCCTGTACTGGTGCAGTGCTCATTCTGCAGCATAGATGAGCCTGCCTTTTGCTAAGTCCCCTAAACCTGGAATCCAAGGCACTTCAGCTCCTCATGGCATCCCACCATTCTAGTCATATCTTTCACCCTGCCAGTGCTCCCCCTGCAAAGTCCCTTGTATTTATTTTGTATGTACGTGGTGAGAGGTTAGAGGGTTGCCCTTGGAGCTCAGAGACCTGAGTTCAAATCCTGCCTTTGACACATGCTGACTGTGTGACATTGGACAAATCACTTAGCCTCACTACTCTGGATAGCTCTGAGATCAATAATGTCAGGGAATGTGCTGATCTTCCACTGGTAGAAGGAATTTCCTCATCTGTCAAGTGCCTATGCAAAGGAATCTCATCCCTATCCATATCTGTGCTGTCTCTACCAATCAATAATATAGAATATTCTACAAATTATACACTTACAGACTATTATACAATATTACACAAATAAATAATACAGAAATAGAAATAAATAAATTAGTCAGCTAGTATTTATTAAGCACCAGCTGTATGTCAGGCACCATTCTGAGCTTTGCATATGGAAGGCACTTTGCAATCCGTAAAATACTACATAACTGCTACCTTTTATCAATGTCATCCCCTCGTCTCATTAGAAGATTATACACTTCTTCAATTCAAGAAACATTTCATAAACACCTACAAAAAGAAGCAAAAGAGTCCCTGTCCTTGAGGAGCTTACAATCTAATGGGGGAGACCATATGCAAACCAATTTTCACAAAGCCAGCTATATGTATGATGAATAGGAAATAATTGAAGGAGAGAAAGCATGGCCATTTGGGATAGGGACTGTTATCACTTGTGTCTTTGAATCCCCAGTGCCTGGCACTGGGTCAGCACCTGACTTTCCTATCTAAAGACATACATATCTAAGACATACATACATATCTAAAGACATGAGGTCAGTGACCTTCTCTTGCCACAACTTAGTATCTCCCGGGAACCTAGATTGGTACTTTGCATGAAGTAGGCACTTAGCAGTAAATATCTGTTAAGGGAATGAAGGAGCACTGCATCATTGAGCAACAGGAGACAGAGAAAGTACCCATGAGCCCTGAAAAGTGGAAGCCTTGCATTATTAGAAGAGCACTGGATTCCAGTCCTGGCTCTTCCACTTGTTACCTCATAGCTAATATTTGCCAAGCTCTTAGTATGGTGTCTGATGTCTGACTCACAGTGAATGCTAATACCTTTCTGCTACCTTCATGACCTTAGCCAGACTGTTTCCCTTTTCCTACTCTATGGTCTTCTGCTATAAAATGAGGGCTGGGCATAGAAGAGATCATGAAAGGATGTGGATGAGCTTTGTTGTGTCTGAGCAGCTGTCATAGGGCACTTTGCTCCTAAAATACTGAGAAAATTCTCTGGTGACCTGACCTGTCCCTTCATCCCCAGGAAAATGTTAGCTCCCTGAGGGCAGGGACTCAGTTTGTTTGTTTTGGGGCTGTCTCTTCATCCTCATATCTTGGCACTGCCCAAACAATCAGTGGGGAAATCAATCCACAGGCACTTGTTAAGCCCTACTATGTGTCAGAAATTTCATGAAGTACTGAGGATGATATACACACATATATTTATGATTAAGATAAGTGAATACAAGGTTTTTAGGCTCTGTTATAGGTTGGACTGTATTGGGTCAAACAACCAACCAATCAATCAATCAACAAGGGTTTATTAAGCCCCAACTATGTGCACCACGCTAAGTGCTGGGAATACAATGGCAAGAAGGAAGCAATCTCCATCCTTGAGGTACTTATATTCAATGTGAGAAGAAACTTGTACCTGTAACCATACAGAAAATCCACATTAATTAGTGGCACCATGGGAGGGAATGAGAACAGTAAAAAGAGAAATGATTTTGGAGGCAGAGTGTCTGGGCTGATACAGTGGAGCTTAAAGTCTAGGTTCCAATCCCATCTCTGATAGGGTTTGGGGTGAGTGGCTTAACTAGTCTGAACCTTGGTTTCCTCATCTGTGGAATGAAGCAACTGAAAAAGACGGACCCTTCCATCTATGACCCTCAGATAGAGAGTCCTTTTTTGAGGGGAGGGGCGAGTATGAGATGGGGAAGTACTGGAGGGGATCATGTTCATTTAGAAGGTGGTGCCTGAGCTTCATCCCCAGGAAAACGATAGCTCCTTGAGGGCAGGGACTGGGGTTGTTTGTTTTGGTGCTGAAGGAAACAAATGATTTTGGAAGGTAGAGGAGAGGTGGAAAAGCATTAGAGGATGGTCAGTGAAAAGTCAGAGAGATGGGAGCCAGACTCTCCATCTTGGATTTGCAGCCGGGGAGCAAGTGCTCCACAGGGTGGTCCTTCTAAATCACAGCCTTGGTATGTGGCCTCATTATATGATATTGGGTTCCCCTTGCTGTGGTTCTGGTTGATTGATAACAGAGGTTAATGAGAGGTTTCCCATTTATCCTTCTGCTTTAAATTGTAATCTCCAAGAAGTGTCTCTTTCAATCATTCTCTCTTCTTAAGTGGAGGCGCTCCCCACCCCCACTCCTTTTTCCTTTTTCTAATTCTCTCACTCTTCCCCCTTGCTCTGCCTCTTTCTCTGTCTTTGCCTCTCCTCCTCTCCTCTCCTCATCTCCCTTTCTCTCTCTCTCTCTCTCTCTCTCTCTCTCTCTCTCTCTCTCCCTCTCTCTCTCCCTCCCTCTCTCTCTCTCCCCCCTTCTCTCTCTTTCTCTCTCTCTTTCTCTCTATCTCTGTCTCTGTCTCTCTCTCTCTCTCCCTCTCTCTCTCTCTCCCCCCCTCTCTCTTTCTCTCTCTCTGTCTCTGTCTCTGTCTCCCTCTCTCTCTCTCTCTCCCTCTTGTTCTCCCCATCTCTGAGTCTCTTTCCTCTCCTCTCCACACCCCTGTCTGTCTCTCTCTCTGTCTCTCTCTTTCTCTCTCTCTCACTGTCACTCTGTCTCTGTCTCTTTCTGTTTCTCTCTCTGTCTCTCTCTGTCTGTCTCCCTCTCTGTCTCTCTCTGTCTGTCTGTCTTTCTCTCTGTCTCTCTCTTTCTCTCTCTCCCCTCTCTCAATCACTCTCTTCTCCACACCCCTCTCTTTCTCTGTCTATCTCTGTCTCTTTCTCTGTCTCTCTTTCTCCGCCTCTTGCAATGGTCTTTTGTCTACCCTCATTCTCTTTGAGCTGCAGCTTTGGCAAGGCTGACCACTCCCTCCTCATTGATATTCTTTCCTCCCTTGGTTTCAGTGACACTGTACTCTCCTACCTGTCTGATCACTCAATTTCAGTGTCTTTTAGTGGATTATTATTCCTCTCCCACTCCTAAAGCCCAGATGTACCCCAAGGCTCAGTTGTGGCTCCCCCCCATCTCCCTCTCTGTCTCTCTCTGTTGTTGCTTTTTAGAGCCCGAGTAACTAAGCAGTATTTAGCTCCTGCCTCACCTTCTGCAGGAGGTCTTTCTTGGTAGTCCCAGCTGCTAATGCCTTCCACCCTGAGATGACCTCCAACCCCCATTATGATGTGATGGACAGCTTTTTTGCCTTTCTTCCTATCATCACCACTTTCCATAATGGTGGGCACTAGCAGGAGTTAATAAATGCTTGTTGACTGGTTGAGTTTTCATGCAAGGAGTTTGAGGGTTTAATAAGGCATAAGGCCTAAGCCAGGAATGAAGAAATCAGTCCCATTTTTAAAAGAAGTCCTTAGCAGACCCTGACAGATAATTGTTTTACTAATAGCCACAGGCCTAGATGCCTGCAGGACTCCCAGCAGTGGGGATGTTGCTATTTACTTTGAAGAGCCAGGAGTTACCAACCACAAGCCTTCTGGTAAGATGGAGGACCATAGGAGCTTACCAACTGTCCTGCTACAGGGCCTTTCCGTACCAGCCGGCTCTATGCCCTGCAGAACCTAGAGCACTGCCATATACCACAAGCACACCTGAACCTTGCCATCTGCCCTTGCTACTGATCCTAAAGACCACTGAACCTTGCCATCTGCACTCTGGCAGAACCCTTCTAGATGTGATCTTGCCAAATTTGATTGAGACCAAGAATGGTCTTGTTTTCTCTTTGTATCTCTAGGCCTTAATGTAGTACTTGGCACATAATGAGCATTTAATACATGCTTTTTCATTCATTCATTCATTCATTCATTCATTCATTCAAGAACAGTTGAGTTGGTGGTAGGGGGTCAATGCAGAGGATAGCCTGAGTTTAGTGAGTCTGGAGGAGGGGACAGTAAATTTCACATAGTCTGACCCCTGTGAGAGTTGGCAATAAGGACCCCGGGAAAGGTGTGCTATAGTGACGTGAACATGAGGGTAGACCATCCAGCACAGTCTGATGGAGGTCTGTGAAATCAAGACAACAGGATCTGTACTGCCTAAAGAAGGAAGTTTGCCCCTAGATGCTGGTGGCCTTAGCCCTACCCTAGTTATGGCTCTAGGGAAGATAGTTAGCCTCTGTGTAAGGGCAGTTCTGTTCAGCAGTTATTAAGGGCCCAGGTATGTGTAAAGCATCATGAGAAGCCAGGCCCAGAGGATACAGAGACGGGCATGAGGCGACCTCATGCCACTTGAGGAGCCTCCTCCTCGTGAGCAGTTGTTATTTCAAGGGAGAGGACGGTAAGTGCCCAGGAAGAAGTGTTAGGAGAAGCTTAAAGAGGATGATCAGTCAATAGACAAAGCCAGCAAGAATTTACTTATTACCTCCTGTGTGCCAAGCACTGGACATCCAGAGCCCCAAGTGAAATTGCCCAGGATGACAGAGATGTCATGGAGGTGGAGTGGAGCTGCTGGAGGGGGCATCCTTAAAGAGCTGGCACTTGAGTTCGATTTTGAAGGCACTAAAGGTGGGTGGAGGCCTGGCCATGGGCACCAGCGGAGTCTCAGGACCCAGAGATGGCATGAATCTAGCTAAGATTTAGGAAGGGAGACTGAAGCGTAGGAGGCCAGAAGTATGGCTTGGCTAGACTGTGGATGGAGAGGGCAGTGCCAGCTTATGAGGGCAGCTAAAGGTAGAGGATTCTTGTGCCCTTGCAGTTGTTTGTTGCTGTTCAGTCAATTTTCAGTCATGTCTGACTCTTCATGACCACATTTGAGATTCTGCCATTTGCTTCTTCAGCTAATTTTACAGATGAAGAAACTGAGGCAAACAGGGTTAAGTGACTCATCTAGGGTCACACAGCTAGTAAGTGTCTAAGGTTAGATTTGAACTCAGGTCTTCCTGACTCAGGCCGAGTTCACTATCCATTGTGCCACCGTTGTGCCACCACAAGCTGCCCCGTTCCCCTGTAAATGCTCCATAAATTCTTATCTTGGCACCCCCACTGCCCAGAAGAATACCTGGAATGGAATGGGTTCTTCATGAATGCTTGTTGATTGGCTAAGAAGAGGTGGTAAGGGCCCATCTAGGGTGGCTGCAGTGGTATCCAAGAGAAGTAGACAGATGTGAGGTCTCTCTCCCTCGGTGGAATGACCAGGGCTGGATAGGAACAAGGCAGCCAAGCCTCCAAGGGAAGAAAACCCACTATTCCTACTGACTATGGAATTTCAAGCTTTCCAACTTCAAACTTCAAGATGGTGGCCTGGTTTTGAGAGTCATGCATTTTGTCTGACAGAGGCAGCAACTTTCCTGATTAAACCCGCCCCCTAACAGAAGGGGTCGTTTGCTGCATTATTACTCAGGAGGTGAGCCATATTTCAGCCACGATGATGGAGGAGGCAGTGCTCTGTCAGATCAATTATGCACAAGGCCCATCTGCTTGAGCAGTCTCTTCATTTCCCCCCTCCAGACAATTCACCTTGTGCCCACAGAAAGTTCTCCCTCTGTCTCCCCACCCCTTTAGACCTGCACGCCATGACAGCAAAGCAAAGCTAGTATTCCCCTATCACAAGGGGACATAAAATAACTAACTCTCTTACTAATTTTCTCTTGTTATAGAAGGGGGACTTTAAATGCTTTGCTGACAGATCTTCCCCTGGTTCTCGGCACTGCCTGGACATCAGAGAATGGCCATTTATTCTGGGGGTTCTCAACCTGGCACTCATAAACCTGTTCTAAAAATGTAAATAATGATATTTCAACATACTGCTTCCTTTGTTATCCCATGTATTTCATGAATTTAAAGACATGATTCTGAGAAGGTCCATCTGCTTCACCAGCCTGCCAAGGGGTACAGGACACAAGAAAGCTCAGAACCCTGCTTGAGTATATCTTGAATGTTTCTGCTCGTGGGATCTGACTCCAGTCCACCTAAGTGTCAACATCAGATAGAAAGAAAGGCCATAGACGCTTCCAGCTGTCAAGAACCTCACAGTCTAATGAAATTTATAGGTGAGAGAGACCTTAGAACACTGGAAATTATAGGTGGCAGGAGACCTTAGAACAGAGCATCTTAAAGACGGCTGTCTCAGCTGTTGGAAGTCAGGTAGCCCAAGTCCCTCATTGTATAGATGAGAAAACCAGGGCCAGTCAGAGAAAGTGCCTTGTCCACAACAGAGTCTCAGTGAGCTTGAGGCAGAACTGTAGGTCATTTCATAAAAGATAGAACAATCCTGGTGAGTGACATTGCCCTTGGCGCTAGTGAGGCTACATTGAACCAGGGAATGTACTTCATGGGAAGCATTATTTTCAAAAACCTCAAAACCTTCTCTGTCTGATGGGAGCAGAGATATCAGCACCAAATTCTTTCATTTCTGCTAAGTTGGAAGGTACTGGTTAAAGCGATTGAGATCCTCAGGATAGGGGGCCATGTTTTCTCCATAGTATAGAATAGACTTTACCTAGAGCTGCCCGCTCCATTCTCCCCACTCCCACCTTGAGCATGTATGTCTTCCTGCAGAAGACACTTTCTGGAGGATGGTGAAAAGGAGGGTGGTTGTGTCCACTTGTTCCAGCAGGTAGCACCTTTGATGGCAGTGTGGTCCCATCTCCCAAATCTTTCTGTGGCCACTCAGAGCTTCTAGACACTTCCATTGCTATTTCTTTGAGCAAGCCCATGTGGGAGAAGCTAGACATTACCTTCCAAAGAGTGTTGAGGTGGAACAGTAGCTAGAACACTTGGCTTGGAGGCAAAGTCAGAGGCCAAATCTTACCTCAGACATTCACTAGCTATGCGACCCTGAGTGAGTAATTTAACCTCTCTGGCCTCAGTTTCCCTTTCTGTAAAAGGATTGGTCTAGATAGTCTCCAAGTTCTCTTCCAGCTCTAAATTTATGAGTCTATGGATCTGATATTTCCCAACTCTGATCTCTGGTCACTGAGGAGTCTTTCCCTGTAGAGATGGTTAGATTTCCTTGTTTATTGAATCCTACATGCAAAAGAGGGAAAAACTGGGTGCAGGGGGAGAGGAGTTCAGTGGTGAGTGGAAACCTCTTTTTTTTGCTTTCTTTCTAATGCTTCTGACAAGCTCTGGTCTTGTGGCTGTCTCGGATGGCTTCCTATTACTCACTTTCCTGGCTGGGCAGCAGTCATCAGACTAAAAGACACAGTGGCCCATGACTGGTAGGTCAGCATTTTTTCTTCCTTCTCCTCACTCTTGCTAATGAAAAGCACATGGCATCAGTAAATCTTGCCTTGCCCCTTATTAAGCCAGTTGATGTTGGTTATTGAGGTCTGTTCCCATGCTGGGTGGGAATCAATAAGGTGAGACATTGAATCACTTGAGTCATCAATGAGCTGTTTTTCTAGTGTGCTCTCCACCCAATGTGCTTTGGTATCCAGAGGCTTGGCTGAGAGTGGTGATGGTTTGGATGGTACACCTTCCCCGAGTCATAAAGAGGGCAGGAAATATAATGCTTGCCCTTGGATGAAAGACAGACAGCAAGGAGGGATGCTGTCCCATAGTGGGAGGGGCAGGGGAGCAGGAGACAGAATGAATGACATCAGCAGGAGACCAATGCTGTGAGACTATAGGGGAGGGGAAGCAGGTAGGGTAGGGAGGAATTCATCCCAGCCCCATCTAACATTTTCCTATTTTAACTAAATATTCTTAATGACTAGGTATTAGCTGCTTGTCGAAGGACTGCATGTGCTGTCAGCACCCTCTAAATTCTGATGCCCTGGGGTTAAGAGCCAATTGCCCCCCCCCAGTTATGGCTTTGGAATGTCCCCCTTAATTTCCTTTTTCCTCTTACCTTCCATGCGTTGTGAGTTTTCTCTGTTTATGTGTGGCTCAGCTACCTCTACTCTATTTCTCTATAAGAAACCAATTCTTTTCTCAGATATTTGGATTTGTTTATGACACTATATTGCCAATATATTTTGCCAATATATTAATATATTGGCAACTTCATGATCTCATTGGTGTGACTTACTCTCCTTTGGCTAAGATGATGCTCAGAGGGCCACAGAGAACAGGATCAAAGATCTAGAACCAGGAGGAATCTCCCGGGTGATCTAGTCCAACCCTTTCATTTTTACAGATGAGGAAACTGAGCCTCAGAGGATGGCATGTCTCGCTCATGGTATATAGCTGCTAAGTGTCAGAAGTGGAGAGGTAACCAGACTCCGAGTCTGTCTTAAGATTTACAGAGCACTTTTCTCATGACAGTTCTCTCAGGTAGGCATGACAAATATTACCCCTGTTTTAGACCTTAGAGCCAGGATTTGAACTCAGGCTTTCTATTTCTTCCAAGTCTAGCGCCCTCTCCATTAGACCACACATACCATCCAAACACTTCTAGAAATAGCTATTTCTATAGTACTTAGTTTTACAAAATTCTTTCATCACAAGAGTCCTGTAAAGTAGGTCATCAATAATTATTATCATCATTTTCCTTGGGTTCATAGATGGAGCTAAAAGGGACCCCTCTGAGGGTTCCAGATGAGGAAAATGAAACTCAGAGTGCTTAACCAACTTGCCTGAGGTCACACACAGAGTAAATATTGCATCAGGAATTTGAACTCACACCTCATCTCTCAGTCTAGTGTTACTCCGTCCTGGGTTGCCCTGCTTCCACAAGCATCTATGTGCATGAAGCACAGTCATATGTTTCTGCAGACTATCTTATAAAAGGCTTCCAGGCTGTTCATGGGGGTAGGGAGAGAGACAGAAGCCTCGACATTTGTCTTCTAGTCTTGCTTTTTGCAGGGAATACCTTGGTTATCTTGGCCAGGCTAACTTCCCTCAATGAACTAACATTTTCTTCTCTACACCCTACAACATGAGAAGATTGCTAGGTAGACTCGAAGGTTCCTTGTGCTTGAAAATTCTGATTTGATTTCTTAACCACTCCAGCAATAAAGGGTTGACTAATATGTGAATGGCATTAGTTAGTCAGCAAGACATTATTAAGTATTCACGATGTACTAGGTCTCAGATTCAAAGAAAAAGAGAAAAATTCTCTGCTTTCAAGAAACTTAGGGGAGGCAGTATGTCAATAGCTATATACATACAAACTATGTCCTTCTACAGGGGTGTACGACATTGAGGGATAACTGATGGGTACTGCCACTGGTACTCATTCAATTTCAAGAGAGCTAGACAAAGGTTCCCAGTACATGGGTTGTACCCTTTGGGGGGATTTACATGAGGGTATAGACAAGGGAGAGGGAACAGATGGGCTTCAACCCGTATCTTGGATTTGGTGCCCACATGAAGGAGATGATGGATCCATTTCATTGTGTTACTATTATGTCACAGTAGGTTCAGCAGAACGAGCTGGGAATGTTTAGCTTGGGAAAGAAAAGACTCCATGGGGAGGGTGGCAGGGTGCATATGTGTATTGAAGATGGCTATATGGGTTCAAGAGGAGAAATTTGATTCGTTATGCTTTGGGTCCAGAAAGCAGAATCAGGAGGAAAGAGTAGGAATTTCAAAGGGACCTTAAGGCTTGGTGTTCTGATATTTGAGAGGTGGTAGGTGGTAGGCTCCCCTTCATTGGAGGAGTTGAAGCAGACATTGCAAGACCAATTATAGGGTGGGTCCTGGATGGAGGGGAGTTCCTTTCTGGGTGGGGTCTTGACTAGGAAGCCTCTGATTTCCCTTCAACTCTGAAATCTCATGATTCTGTTTTGGGGGCAAGGGGGAAGACTTATTTTTACTAGTGAGTCAGTTATAAGTAATAATTAAAGCTAGTATGTATGTGTGTATGTATATATACACATTTATGTTTAAGGTTTGTGAAACACTCTACATATCTTAACTCATTTGGTCCTCACAATGAACCTGGGAGGTATAATAACAGCATTATCCTGAGAGGCTGTGATTTGACCAGGGTTACATTGAGGCTGGATTTGAACTCAGGTTTTCTGGATTTCAAGGGCTATGTTCCATCCACTCTACCACCTAACTATCTCTCAGTTGAGTGGGAGAAGTAGTTTCAAGGCAGTATGAAGTAAGGAGGCTAAAACCAGTGGGAGGATATTGCACCTCCCCTGGCATCCCTTACCAAGTGATGGAGGCTTTGTAATGGTAGCCCTCTCATTAGTTGCCTATGTCCATATGAGCTTTGAGGATTCAAATGTGTCACCTCATAACATCACAAAAAGAGTAACTGACTCTTATTTGAAGAGAGGAAATGACCTGTTACTGACACAGGACTTGCTCCCAAATCATTCATTTATCTATGCACAGTTAGACCACTAACTTTTTTTCATCATGAATGCAGAGGCAGAAGAAAGGATAAATATAGGAAAACAAAGCTATGGTATTCAATTAGGTCAACTCAAACCTGACCTATTTAAACAAGTTACTAATATAAAAAAGGAGGGAGCGGATAGAGGAAAGGACATTGACATCTGTTTCACTGAAGCAAATTACCTTAATAATGAAACCTAAACAGCCTGGACTCTCCTTAACCAGCAAATTCTTGCTTCACTTACTAGGGGGAGACATATGGAAGTCTGAGACAACAGTGATTTGGAATATCCCTGTGGCATAGTGGCTAGACAGCTCATCAGGAAGACCTGCGTTCAAGTCCCATCTCAGATACATCCTGACTACGCAGCTATGAGCAAAATCACTTAATGCTTAGCCAAGTCCCTATGATTATAAATTGCTGAGAAGTGCCCATCTACAGTGGTAGAGGGGGTTTCCTCACTTGGGAGTTCCCTATACCAGTGAAATTACTGGTCAAGTCCATGTCACTTGACATTTTATAGGAAAGATTATGAGAAGTAATGGTTTATAAGAACTTGAGAAGCCTTAGAAGAAGAACAACAAAACAGTTATAGAAAGATTTATGAAAGAAAGATCTTTATTTCTGGGGGAATCTTGGAGTTATTAAAGGAGCTTCACAGCTTCTTTCAGGCAATCATTTCTTCCTGTTCAACTCTGGGTCCAACTTGCTGCCTGTATGCACTGTCTGTCCCAGGGATGCATAGACATCTAGGTTGTCCTAACTTGGGCAGCATATAGTCGCAATGTGGATGGTCAGGCAAAACTCTTTTGAGACTGATACTTTAGCACCAGCATATATTCCCAGTGTTGTCATAGGGCCACAGATCATGGAATATAACAGTCTCCGAAGGATTAAATATGATTATCACACATAGGACAGTGGGGAGCCACCTCATCATTGTGAGTAGGCTAGAACATTTCACCAATGACGACCAACAAAGGATAGAGTAGAAGATG
Organism: Pseudocheirus occidentalis; assembly: GCA_028646575.1. Taxonomy (NCBI): domain Eukaryota; kingdom Metazoa; phylum Chordata; class Mammalia; order Diprotodontia; family Pseudocheiridae; genus Pseudocheirus; species Pseudocheirus occidentalis. The sequence goes on from CM053593.1 coordinate 13,748,727, forward strand.
TCATCAGAGAAATGTACATTAGAAAGAGAAGATGAGATGGTCAGGTGGTGAGAGATAAGAGGCTAGAGTGTGCCACTGGTATCCTTGTGAGGCAGACACACTGGACCTGGAGCCAGAAAGACCTGAAGACCTGGCCTCAGACACTTACTAGCTACATGCTTATGGGTAAGTCACTTAACCCCCATTGGCTCCAAAAAAAGAAATCTGAATATTTCACTAAAATCAGTGAGTTAACGGATACATTTGAGTATTAGAAGACAGAGTTAAGAAAATCTGACAATAAACTCAACCAAACAAAGTAATCTCAAGGTCATTTATAGATTGAAATAGAAGAACAGCAAACAGATAAAAATGGAAAAGATCTGAAAAGTTTTTTATATAATAAAATACTTTTGCTTTCAGGGATAGCAGAGCCATACCATCTTTCTGCCCTGACGTCCCAATTCTAGATTGCTGATAGAAGTAGAAATGGCGCTGACAAAAACAAAGCTAGGATAAATAGCCAGGCTAGACCAACACACACCTACACATAAACACATATGCATGAATATATACATAATACATATTTACACATATAGATATACATGTATGTACACACAAACATATGTGTGTATAAGATAAAATTGTATCTTGTTCTGGTGCCCCTGACAATCCCCTATCCTTCTAGTCAGCATAGTAAGGAGCTGGTATATAGAGGCAATAGCAGGAAATAAGATTGCAAAGGGGAACTTGGAAATCTTGTACAAACCATCTCAAAGATCAAAGGAATGGAATATTTTTATTTTTTATTAACAAAAATTCACATCATGGTCATATTTGCAGAACCATATGAAGCCATCTAGATGTTGCTGTCAGGGTTTTCTGGTCCTATGATACATAAATCCCACACAAATTCCAGACCTCCACAGTTCCACAAGAACATCAAAAGGTGTGGATGGTAGACGATGTAGATCTGTTACCTTTAAAGTTTTGCCAATAACTTTGAGATGACTTGACTATGTTAATGAACTAACCCCAAGTTGGTACCAATGAGAGTTGGTCTGTTCCCACTAAAACCCTGTAAAAATGAGACCTCAAATTCCTGCCCTCATGGTTCTCAGTCCTCTTCTGTTTCCATCAGGGCCCTGCTGCCTAGGGCTCCTGCATCCATGGTTACATGTGTGGCACTCTCTCCTCTTCCTCACGCTTCTTGCCTCCTTTCACCATCTCCTGTCCCCATCTCCATGCTGTCAACCTCTGTGTACTTTTATAGTCTTTGTACCCTTTATGTCTTATTAAAGTATGATTCAAGCCCCAATGCCCACTGCCCTCAGGGCCTTTTGTGGACAGTACTCAAATAACTGGTCATACCTGCCCCCATTTCATAATTTCATAATTTCATAAATTAATGATCAATCTATACATTATATATGTATATATACACACATATATACACAGAGAGGGAGAGAGAGAGAGAGAGAGAGAGAGGGCACTGGAGTCTCTATTTTCAAGTTATCTGAAGGAATAAAAGACAGAAAAGGCACAAAAAGAATCTTGAACCCTTTTCATCTAGTAGAATGCATAGAACACTGAGCTTAGAGTCAGGAAGACCTACGTTCAAATACAGCCTTGGATACTTAATAGCTATGTCACCAAGGGCAAATCACTTAACTTCTGCCTACATCAGTTTTCTCACCTGTAAAATGGAGATAATAACACAACCAACCTCCCAAGGTTGTTGTGAGGGTCAAATGAGATAATAGTGGTGAAGCACTTAGCACAGTGCCTGGCACAGAGTGAGGGTTACATAAAGGGTAACTGCTATTATCATCATCATCATCTTCATCATCATCATCATCATCATCATCATCATCATCATCACCTCAAAGAGAGAAACAGGAGAACACTAATAAGTATCAGCCCCTATGCCTACTAAATAATTTTAACATGAGAGTAATGCATCCAACTATCAGTCTTGAGTAATGTCTTAGGAAGGAAGAAGAAGGCTATCCTAATTGATATTCCACAACACTCTGTATCTTTATGAGGATACAACTGAATGAGCAGTGTATAGATCATGACATCCTACTGTCTTCATAATTTGCTGACTAAGAAAACATTTGAGTCAGCAGAGCACAATGTCTTCTTAAAAGCTCTGCTGCAACAAGGTATGTCCCACAGATAAGTCAAAATTTTGCAAGATTCCTTGAAACATATAACAGAGATAACCTTGTTAAGTAACCATCTCAATATTAATAGCCATATATGTGTGTATATATCTATATATCATTACATATATGATAGCAAAGCTTTAAATAGAGAAGTGTTTACTTGCCAAATGTGCTTGTTCGCATCATGGGGGAGATCCAACGTGGAGTCCAAGTTGTGGGGAGGGGGGGATAGATGGCAAAGTCTAGATAACATATAATTATGGATGACTCTGTAATTTAATCAAACTCTGTAACATTTCAGAGCTTCCTAAATGAGGTCCATCATGGCCTGAAATAGTTTGGCTTTACTATTCACACAGGAAAAATGAAATAGATGATATGTCAAATATGCAGTTGAATGGACAACCCATAGAGCACATTCATCAAAATATGTCTACATAATCTATCTGTATTATATATCTATACACATAATATGCATATAAATTTAATGACTTGAGCATACAATTGAACAGATAGAAGAGAGTTGCCTTTGGGAAACTGAAATTTTCTTTTGATGCTTCAAAGATTTCCCTTGAAACAATAGCCTGTCGTTTTCATGCCAATATTTTTTGGTGATAGTGTATGGCTCAAGTCATGAACTATATAATCTCTTCATAATTGAAGTTCAATTCTGAAATTCACCGAAAGGACAATGGAAGAAACTCATGAAGGGTGTGAGCAGACTGTGGTACATTACAAACGAGAAGGGAGAAGTACAGTAATGAATAAAAGAGATGGTGGATTGGTCATGTGGTAAGAGCCAGGGCAGACTCATGAACAACCTTGGTTCTCCAATGACATTCTTGTGATGTTAAGAGAAAGTGGGGAGGACATTGAATTGACTCAAAAGAAGGGACATATACAACGATGTGGCCCAAACTGACAATGAATGGGGAGACAGGGACAGATTCCATTTTGAATCAGGAGAGGATGTTCACATAGTTGAAATGATGGATCCAGTGGCCTATCTGAGAATGTGAATGGGTTAAGAATTATGAGGAAATTATTGATAGCATTTTACATTTTGTGTATCTGCCTACAGAATCTGATTTGCATGCATCCTGGAAGAATGGTAGGAGAAATTTAAGACATTGTAGTTAAAACTCCAAGGAAAGACTTCAATGCCTGAGAACTCAAACCTGGGGCTGTCTGAACATCTTTCAGCTGTCCCTGTTGTTACATAATGTTTGGTTGCACATGAGCTGCAACCCAACACCAGCCCTTCTTCCAGAGACAGAGAGTTTTTTCATCAAACCTACCAAGGTACTTTAGCTCAGATTCTTCATACACTCTTCACAAGAAAAAAGACATCATTCATGTCTAACAAAGGGAGGCTTGGATTCTTGAGATATTTCCCATTATAAGCTTCTAGCCCCATTATTACTCTCGGCTTGAGTTACTTTTCTGATCCCTCTTCTTTCATCTGCTAAAAATGGATTATTACCTTATGAGGCTGAAACCGTTACTGTTCACAGGGACCAAGGCTGTGGATGAACAGAGCTCATTTTGACATGTTCCTGAAAATCCAGAGGCTGCCCTCGACTTTTTTTTCTGCCTGGAAGTGCTTTGGAGTGTGAGATGGTGATATCTTTTCAACTCTACAAGCATTTACCATGTGGCAGGCACTGTGCTACTCAACAATCATACAAAGACAGAAATGAAAAAAAAAAGGAGTAAAAACCTGTCTCTGCCCTCAAGGATCTTCCACAATATAGGGACATACAAATGAGGAAATGGGTAAGTAAAGGCAAGATCATTTGGGGAGGGAGAGAGCACTGGGCCCATAAAGGTGTTCTAGAGATGGTGACTCATGAGCTTGAGCTATGAAGGAATTTAGAAGCTCTAAAGGCAATAGTAAGCCATGAGGGCATTTCAGGCATAGCGGGCAGCTAGCCTGTGCAAAAGCTTGGAGAGTGGGATAGAATGGTGAGTTCCAGAAACAGTAAGAAGGGCAGTTTGGATGGAATGAATAATGTGCTAAAGAAAGTAATTTGTAACAAGTTTGGAAAGGTAGGCTGGAGCCAGATGGTGGAGGACTCTAATGGCGATGCTGAGGAATTTGTATTTTGTCCTAGAGGAAATAGCCATTGAAGATCCTTGGCATGGGAGAGGTACAGTCAATGCCTTAGGAAGATTGTTTTGGCAGCCATATGGAGGATGTCTTGGACAAAGGAGAAACTAGAAGCAGTAGGATCTACGAGAAATCTATTGTTCCAGGTGAGTGAGTGAGGGTCTGAACTTTAGTCCAAATCCAGCCTCAGACACTTGACACATACTAGCTGCATGACCTTGGGCAAGTCACTTAACCCTAATTGCCATACCTTCCCCCCTCCAAAAAAAAGACTTGAAAGCTAATTGGCTATGGGGGTAAAAGGAATGGGAAAGAACCATTGCCCTTAGAAAGCTTGGCTTACAAGCCATAATGGCAGATGCGCTAGCTCAAGGGTCAGACAACCTGGGTTCAAATCCTATCTCAAGCACTTATTATCTGTATGCCTTCAGCAAGTAGGTAAGCCACTTCACCACTGTGTTCGCTACCATCGGTTGTTCATCTATAAAATGAAGGGGTTGAACCAGATAGATGGCCTCTGAGGTCCATGACATTATGAAAATTTATAAAGGTACTTAGATAAATCACCTCACTGGAGCCCTAGAAGCAGCTAGGTGGTACAGGGGATAGAGTACTAGATTTGTAGCCAGCGAGAACCTGAGTTCAAACCTATCCTATACACTTACAAACTGTGTGACTCTGGGAAAGTCATTTAACTTGTTTGACTCAGTTTCCTCATCTGTAAAATGGAGATAATAAGAGCACCTACCTCCCAGGGTTTGTTGTGAGGGTCAAATGAGATAATCGCAAAGTGCTTTGCAAGCCTTAAAGTGCTAGAAAAATGCTTATTATTATGGTTGTTATTCTTAGTATTAAAATCCCGAGAGGTTCATTATCTACACATTGTTATCTACACAAGCTTCTTGAAAGCAGACTGTTTCCTTTTGGTCTTTGGATACCTAGCACTTAGAATAACGCCTTAGCAGATGCTTAATAAGTGAGTGTCAGACTGAATTGAATCAAACTGAATCCCTATTTTACAGACGAAGAAACAGACATAGGAAAGGGAAGTGATTTCAAGCAAGCATCAAGGAATCAAGACTCCTCCAATTCCACATCGATGGTTAGAACTGCTTCCCATCAGGCTTGCAGAACAACATGCTCTCCTCACAGCAAACCTGTGTAAGACACAGATGCAAATACTCTTGCCCCCATTTTACAAAGGAGGAGGATGAAGGTCAGATGTTAATCAACTAGACCAGGGCCACACGGCATGTGTCAGAGACAAACTTGGAGTGTAGGTCCCTATGCAAAGTCTGTCTCCACATGATATATTGCTGGCTCTCCATTTGTGAAGATGAGCTATTCATTGTTAACCGAACATGAAGAAATCATTTGTTGCCAAATCCCTCATCTTAGAAATGAGGAAACTGAGTTCTACAGAAGGAAAGTGATTTGTTTAAAGCTATGACGCAGTTATTTATTGATAGAGTTAGGACCAAAACCCAAGGCTTGTGATTCCTAATCATGTGCTTCTTGTAGAAAGCTGACTTTCTTCATCTTCCCCCAAAGAAAATTTTATAATGATAAAAGGGTCTCAACATTGTCAGGTAGTTATTCATTACATTACATTTTCACCCCATTCCCTCCCCTCCCCTCTCCTTCCTTTCCCTTCCTCTCCCCTTCTCCTTCCCTTCCCCTCCCCTTTTTTTCTTCCCCTTCCCTTCTCCTTCCCTTCCTCTTTCCTTCCAATACCAGACGTCTCATTAATATCCCAGAATTTCAGCCCTGGAAATGATCTCAAAGGCCAACTAGCCCAACTGAAGCTTATGTAAGAACTCTCTCTACCACATACCATCTAGACTTTGCTTGAAGATCTCCAACAAGAAGTAATGTGCTCCCTATTTCCTGGTGCAGCCTATTTGCTTGGGAATAGCCCTCATTTCTAGGAAACTTTTCCTGACATCAATCCTAAATTGTTCCATCATTCTCCCAGCAAGTACTTCGCCCCTCCTTCCAACCTCCCCTCCTCCACTGTTCTTGGTTCTTCCCTCTGGCTCCAAGCAGAACAAATCTCTTCCAGATACTCTAAGATAATTGTTTGTTGATCAAGCCAGCTCTCCTGCTCCCTCAAAGTTTTCCCTTTCTTAGATTCAACATCCCTAGTCCCTTCAATCTTATTTCTTCTGGCATTCAACTGAATCCAACATGACCAAATTCTTTGTTCTCAAAAGAAAATGTCAGAGTAGATCTGCAAGGAGATGCCTTCTTTTTGTGACTACCCTAGGTGGTCTCTAGGTGGTGCTGCAGTGGATAGTTGTTGAGCCCAACAAGTTCTGAGATCAAATCCAGACTCAAGCACTTTTTTTTTTGAGGGCAGTTGGGGGTTAAGTGACTTGCCCAAGGTCACACGGCTGGTTTTTGTGTTAAGTGTCTGAGGCCAGATTTGAACTCAGGTCCTCCTGACTCCAGGGCCGGTGCTCTATTCACTGCGCCACCTAGCCGCCCCAAGCACTTTCTACTAGCTGTATGATCCTTACTTATTTTCAGCATCAGTTTCCTCAACTTTAAAATGGTGATCATGAGCACCCCTCCCTTGCAGGGTTGTCTTGAGGACCAAAGGAGGTAATATTTTCAAAGTGCTTAGCATGATGCCTGGTATATAGTAAGGATTATAGAGATGCTTATCCCACTTCCCCTGCCCTCCAGGGGCTGTGTTTACCTAGGTCATAGTTTTCCTTGTGCAAGTTAGAAATGGAAAGTTCTCCAATTTATCAGCCAACAAGCATTTAGAGAGTTCCTACTTTATTCCTTATACATTGTCAGGGGATAAAAAGACAAAAAAAGACACAATTCCTGCCCCTAAGGAGCTTAAATTCTTTTGAAGAGGAAAAATGTATGTATATAAGTACATATACAGTATAAAACATAAAAAATAATATAAAAATATGTAAAAAAATTAATGCTAGGTGTTTTTTTTAAAGTGAAGGTGGCAGATAGAAGCTGGAGGTTCAGAAAAGATCTTACAAGACAAACTAAGAGGCAGAAGGAGAAGGCAGTGTATTCTAGGTCATGAAGCACAGTCTATGCAGAGTCATGGAGAAAGGTGGAATGTTGTGAGGGAAGAACAGTAAGAAGACCAGTTTGGCTGCCCTCCTGAATTCAAGTATGTTTAGTCTTTATCTTTCTGAATGTCACTTTCACCCAATATAATATAAGCTCCATGAGGGCAGGGGTGGTCTCATTCATATCCTTGAATGTCTCACATAATTCCTGGCTAGTTTGGCTGAACTGATGAATGTGTGGCATAAAGTAACGTGTAATAGGAATGCAAAGGGAGGTTGGAACTTGGAAGCTGGAAGTTGAAGAACTTCTAAGAAGCCAGCAAGATACCTGGCCGCATTTCCCCACCCACTGACAGTGTCTGCTGAGTTCTTGAACATGTGATGAGTAGTATGAGAGAGACAGAATGATGGGCTCTGCTGAAGAAGAGCTTCCTCTCTAGTGGGAAAATAAGATAACACAATTCAAAATAGTCAGCAGTAAAGGCCAGGTCTAGGTTTTTACTGTTCTTAGTCAGAGACCATTCTATCATGGGGCTAAAGATGGAAGGGACCCTTGAGGTCATCTCATCTAATGCCCTTGTTTTAGAGATGGAGAAATCTTTGACCCAGATATGGCTAGTAATTTGTCCAGAGTCACACAGGTAGTGAGGAGCAGAGTTGGGTATTCAACATCATGTCCCCCTGCTTTCCCCACTGCACCAAGATGCCGCCACATTTCTAATGTAAAGGACAAAGACAAAATATCACCTTCTTTGGTTTCAGATATTTACTGAGGATGAAAATACATTTTAAAATTGATTTCTTAGGATCCGTGATTAGAGCAGCATATCACTTTAGATGACAAACTCAGGCTTTGCTAGAATTCATAGGTCACCGAGCTGGAGAGAATGGAAGAACCTAGAATGACAGAATAAGAGCTAGAAGGTGCCTTAGAGGTCATTTCGTCCAATCCATTCATTTATAGAGGAAGAAACTGAGGTTCAGAGAGGGGGGAGAGTCATTCAAAGTGCCTCAGTGAGGATCAAAGAAAGCTAGGGAAGACAGATCACTGTACTTAAAAATGAGAAAGCCAGAATTTGAGGTCCAGCACTATCTTTTAGTAGTTATGTGTCCCTGAGCAAGTCACTTCCCTTCCTGGTCTCAGCTTCCTCCCCTGTAAAGAAGGGTGGGAATGAGATGGCTTCTGAGGCTCCTCCTTTTCTAGCCTCTATGCCTCTGTCCTTGGGGCAGTTTTGCATTTCTTTTCCGTGTTGTTCACTCACTTTTCAAGCGCATTCAGCTCCCTGTGGCCCCATTTGACATTTTCTTGGCAAGGATACTAGCCTGATTTGCCATTTCTTTTTTGAGCTCATTTTACAGATGAGGAAACTCACGCAAACAGGTTTAAGTGACTTTCCCAGGGTCTCACAGCTAGTAAGTGTCTGAAGTCGGATTTGAATTTAGGAAGATGCATCTTCCTGACTCCAGGCCTGATGCTCTATGCACTATGGCGCCCCCTAGCTGCCCACTACTGATTCTAGGATAAAATATAAAATGTTCTGTTTTATATTCAAAATCGTCCACATTCTGTTTCAGACCTTCCTTTCCAATCCTACTGTCTATCAATCTCCTTATGCATCCTGTAGTTTGGCTGGAATGACCTACATGCTGTTCTCAGTAAGTGGTGGTCCATCTCCCACCTCCTCGCCTTTCTACAGGCTGGATCTTATGCCTGTACTGCCCTCTCTTCTCACCTCTGTCTCTTAGAAGCCTTAGCTTCCTTCAAGTTCTCAAGAGGAGCCTCCTCCAGGAGCCCTGTCATGATGCTCCCAGTTGTTGGGAGCCTTCCTCTTCTCACCCTCAATAGTACTTTATATTTACTTCAGGCATGTTTGATATTTATCTTTCTAAATGTTGCTTCCCTCTTTACGTTGTTCCAGTACCCCTGACTCAGTTCCACATTCTTGGGAACTCACCACCAATTCCCTTCACTTTTAATATTCTTCTAAGAACAGTTGAAAAAAAAAGACCCAACCAAAGGAATATAATTTCCTTGAGGGCAGTCATGGCTTCGTTTATGTACTGGAATTCCCAGTGTCTCACCTAAACTCCTGGCATTTAATAAATGCTTGCTGCTTCTTACTCCTGAGCTGGCTTCCCTTCCCTGGTTTATATGACTTTGATTCACAATATGGGCATCAGAAAACTCAGTGTTTTCTTTTTTTAGCTTCTTGTTTCATTTTTGCAAGTTTCCTGTGGGACAATAGGAGAGAGATGCTGAAGAAGGAGATTTCCTAAACTTTCACTTCAGATATTTCTTTTCCTAATTTCACCCATAAGACCTGCATCATTCCTTAGCCCAGCCTATGAACTCTCTCTCTTCTGGCAGATTGAGACTTGTGCTTAATTTAAAGTTGGAAGACTTGGGTGGCTAGGTGGTACAGTGAATAGAGCACCGGCCCTGGAGTCAGAAGGACCTGAGTTCAAATATGACCTCAGACACTTGACATACTTACTAGCCGTGTGACCTTGGGCAAATCACTTAACCCCAATTGCCCTGCAAAAAAAATTAAAAATTAAAAAAAAAAGAAAGAAAGAAAAAAAAAGTTGGAAGACTTGTCTTTGACTTAGGGTTGCAGTGACTTACTCAGGTGTAGAGATAGCAGGAGAAGGCTAGATTTGTGCATCCATCTTCATGGCCCCAGGCAAAGTGTACTGGCTCTGAGTTAGAGTCTGTGCTCAAACAAGGCTTTGGAGGCTCACCACCCAGAAGACCTTAGGTAAATCATGTGAGCTGCTCTTACCTTCTGATTCTGTTCAATGATCTGAATGGCTTCTGGGGTCCCTTCCAGCTTTATGGCTATAATGTGATCTGTGTTCTTGGGCAAATTACAGAACCACTCAAGGATTCATTTTCCTCCTCTTCAGGAGATTGAATTAGACAGTCTTAAAGGCAGGGACTGTCTTTCTTGTTAGTTACTTGTATTGCTAACTGCTTAACTCAGTGACTGGCCCAGAGTAGGCAGCTAATAAAAGTTTATTGACTGACTGACTGACCTCTGAGAGCCCTTCTAGCCCTAGATCTATGAGTCTGCCTTTGAATCTTGTATTCTCTCCACATCCCAGAACCCCTGCCTCAGTTCCACATTCTTGGGAACTCACCACCAATTCCCTTCACCTTTAATATTCTTCCAAGAATAGTTGAAAAAAAAGACCCAACCAAAAAATTTGCCAAAATGAGAATTACCTATCCCAACCTCTCACACTCCAAATTTAGCCAGCTCAATCTTTATTTACCTACAGGATTCAAGTAGAACTCTCCCTTCTTCCCCCCACCCCAAGACTTGGCTTGGACTCTATTCAAGGTGGAATTGATCCAGCTTGTCCATCCCAAGCCTCTAGGAGAGAAAGGTTCCTCCCTCCTGCCTTTGTAAGATCGAGCCTACTCCAGCCCCTTTGTCCTCCATGCTAATGCTTCCCAAAGGGTGAGGGCTATTTAAACCTAGTAAATGCCCATCCTCCAAAAAAAATCAGCTCCTATCAATGTTTCCTGGCCATCACCAGTGAGGCCCCGGGCCCCGAGTGTTCAGCTGGGAGGGTGTTTATATTTGTGGAGCTCTCTTGAACATTTGCAGCGGATCTCAAACAGCTGCTCCTCCGAAGCTTTGGGAATAGACAGATCATGAATATTCAGGTGAAGCCCCCAGAATGAACAGCCGTTAATAGAATAAATGCCTAAACAGTTGTGTAAGGCTTATTAAGACCTATTGGGGCCAAGATAATAAATTCCCACTCTGACATGTTGCAACCACTGTCGCTTAAACATTTTGGACCACCTCTTCCGAACTGAAGGGAAAAAAATGATGTTCATGCTCTGGGATAACACAAAGAAACACCTGGAAACCTTGGCACGGTGATGAGATTTGGCAGAGATGTTTAAGCATGCTAGCTCGTCCTCCATTAAACCAGGCCCTGTTTATTGTTGGAGTTGTCAAGGTTATCTGTGCCACCGAGTATAAGTGGGAGTGGACGTGGAGAGTTTGCTAGAAACAATCTGCCCTTACTCTCTGGGAGGGAGGGAGAGAGGGGGAAAGAGACCCCAAAGATCTGGATTTGAGTCCTGGCCTTATCACTTTCTGTCTGACCTTGTCAGAGAAGGAACCAGCCTACAGCAAATGGGACTTAGTCACCAGTGAGAAATGGGGTACTTTGGGGTACAGGTGAACGAATCCCAATGGCTCCCTATTGTCTCCAGGATCCTCAAAGTCCCCTTCTATTTAAAATGCTTATAACCCGCCCTCTTTGTATGCTTCCCGTCATCCTATACTTGAGTCCTCTCCACTCACTCTAAGGTCACACTCCTCTGGTCCACTTGCTGTTCTGAGGACATAACATTCCATCTCCTGACTCTATTCCCTGAGCTGGGGACATTCTTCCCCCTCTCTCCTCCACCTTCAAGTCAAGGCTTAGCTCAAATCCTACTTTCTGTCAGAGATCTTTCCCCTTTGCCCTAAATGCTAATTCCATCTTCAGTCTGCCTTCCATTTGTTCTCTTTGCGTCTTTTATGTTGTTGTGTAGTAACTAGTCATGTCCAACTCTCTGTGACTCCATTTGGGGTTTTCTTGACAGAGATACTGGAGCGGTCTGTCACTTCCTTCTCCAGCTCATTTTGCAGATGAGGAAACTGAGGCGAACAGGGTTAAGTGACTCACCTAGGGTCACACAGCTAGTAAGTGTCTGAGGACAGATTTGAACTTGGGAAGATGAGTCTGTGCACTATGGTGTCACCCAGCTACTATCTTCTATGTGTCCCCTCGTTTATACACCATCTCCCCCATTAGACAGTGAGCCCCTTGAGGTCAGGGGTTGTTACCTTTCATTGTGTCCTGAAACCATAGCACACTTCCTGGCACAAGTAAACACTTGATCAATGCTTTTTAACCAGGTGTCCTATATCTACTAGGCTGGCGAACCCATGACTTTATACCCGTAGGCATCCAAGTATGGGAGATATACACTGGATTTGGAGTCTGGGGGCCTCGTTTCAAATCCTAGATCTTCTATGCGATGGATGACGAATTCAGCCATCCATTCCTAGTCTTACTGTGCCCTCAGGGCTCCCTTGCTCTTTTCCAATCCCATCTCTTCAGATGGTGTTTCATAGACCTCCTGCTCTCTTCTTCACAATCCAGTTTGTCTCAGTGTAGGTTTTGAGAGCTAGCCTCAGAGTTAGGAAGACCTGTGTTCAAGGCTTTCCTCTGAAACATCTCATTCAAAGGAGTGTATGGAGTGAGGAGTGCCATGATGGAACTCACTCAGATCTCCACTCAAGGGCAGACTCCAGAATATTTGGTGAGATTTCTGCTGGCGGTTCAGATTCAGAGTTTGCAATCATGAACTCCTGGGTGCTCCTTTGAGCAGGGGGAAACTTCGCTCACCCAGGATCTCAGATCTGGTGCTGGGAAGGCCTAAGAGTCTGTCTAGTCTAACCCTCTTTTTTAGGATGTAAAGGCTGTAAAGAGCATGGTGGGTTAAGTGACTTGTCCAAGGTTACAGAGGCAGTAAATGGAGGAAGTGGGATCTGAAACCAAGCCCTCTATTGCCAAATCCAGGGCATTTTCCCCCAGAGTCATGCTGCCTCCTAGTAGAATGCTATGGCATCACTAGCCTAGAATTGGAAGGGACTTTGGGTATTACCTTGCCAGCTCCATCAGTGTACAGATTATGGAACCTCGGCCCCAGTGAGGTTAAAGCACTGGCCCAAGTTCATCCTGACGGTCAGCACGTCCTTGAGAGGGCCCCCCTCCATTGACAAAGTGCTTATTTTTTATGTATGGTTATTTGTGTGTCTCTTTTCCCATTAAAATGTGAACTTCTCGAGGGCAGGACTGTCTTTCTCTGTCTCTCTTTGTATACCGACCTGTGTGTACCTTGTTGTTGCTGGTGCTGTCATTTTTCAGTCATGTGTGACTCTCCATGACCCCATTTAGAGCTTTCTTGGCCAAGATACCAGAGTGGTTTGCCATTTCCTTCTCTAGCTCATTTTACAGATGAGAAAACTGAGGCAAGCAGGGTGAAGTGACTTGCCCAGAGTCACACAGCTAGGAAGCGTCTGAGGCTGGATTTGAACTCGGGAAGGTGAGAGTCTTCCTGACTCCGAGCCTGGTGATCTGTGCACTATGGTGCCCCCAGCTGCCCCTCTGCCGGGCATTAATAAATGCTGGCTGATTTGACTTGCCTCAAGAAAACTAGGATCATAAGCAATAGCAACGTTAAAGGTAGAGGGGGATATAGGACCACCTAGACTGACTGACTGAGATGCCCGTCTTGTGCTGACAAGATCACAGGTCAGGACACCCCTTCCCCAATACAAGGACAACAGTAATCCTTGATATCTATTCACCCTTTAACATTTGCAAAGCCCTTTTCATACATTATTTCATCTGAGCCGTCACCCGTTCTGTGGGAGGTACTGTTGCTATTATTTCACTGGGATGAATATCTGCAAAGGCACAGGATTTGGAGCCAGCGGACCTAGGGTCAAATCTCACCTCTGTCACACCTATGTCTTGCACTGTGTCCAGTATATACTAGGTGCTTAATAAATGTTTATTGACTGACAGACCTTGGGTAAATTATTTAACCTCCCTGAGCCTTGGTTTCCTAATCTGTAAAATGGGGAATTGGATTTAGATGGCCTTTGAGACTTCTTCTAGTTCTAAATCTATTATTTTAACAGCTTCCTAAAGGTAAAAGTTGCATTTGTTATTCTCTACACATTCCCAGTGCTTGGCACAGGATGTTAAATAAATGCTTGATGAACAGAAACCTTGGTTTGTGGAAGCCCCCAATTCTGCCATCCACCAGTACCTAAAATGTCTTGGGCCATGGAGTTCTGACCCATGCTGCTCAAATATCAAGTCCCCTGTTGACTTTTAAAGTGTGTTACAACCTTGCCCCTTCCTACCTTCCTCCCTTCTAGGAACTCTGAGATCCAGTGATTCTGGCCTCACTGCTTCTCCTTGGACAGGACACTTCATCTCCAGCCTCTGGACTTTTACCCAGCATTGCCTGCCCCTCACCTCTGCCTCTTAGCTTTCCTGGCCCTGGTCACCTACAGCAGGGGGCCTTTCCCAGCTTCCCCATCCCCCTGTTTCCCCCCACATTGCTAGTGCCAGAAACCACCTTCCATTCACTCTACAGACCCTTGTATGGACCCAGTTGTTGGTGGTTTTTTAAGCTATATTGTCCATTCTCCCCTCCTCCCACTGGAGGGTGAGCTCCTTGAGGGATTTTGCTTTTCTCTACATCTCTCTTATGTAGCACATAGGGGTTTAATAAGTGTTTGGTGCCTGATTGAATTCAGGTGATTGCCACTTAGGGCTATGTTGGAGCCAGTTTGGGAGAGCTTGCTGTTAAATTTTTAGTGAGAACACTGATGCTTCTGAAATCAGCTACATATTAAGGCTTGTTTTATTGTTTTATTGATTGCCTAGACCTAGAACAGTGATGAAGACTATGTGAATAATGCGAATTAAAGTGAGAAGTGTGTGTGCTGCACTTTCGGAGTCCGCCGGGTTGTTCAACACTTCCCAGCACACCCCTGAACCATACCCCACATCGTTTCCCCTCCCTCCTTTTCCAAATGACTTGTACAGAGTTATGCTTTCAAAAGTTTTTGCCAAACAGGGCTCAGTTCCCCTCCCCTTGAACTGCCTCAATGATCTCCCATGTTTTGGGGACCTTGGGCATACTGGGTAAATCAGCCCGATCCATCCCGGGCAGCTTCAGAGAGACAACAGCATCCGCCATCACCACCACAGCCCAAAGGCTCCGTGCCTTCCTCCCTCTCTCCCTCCTTACGCTTTCCATCCATTTTTGGTGACCCAGTTACCGCTAGGAGAAGCTGATCTGCAGCCCTTTGTGTCATGGCTGGAGTTCGGGAGGAAAGAACAGATGGAAGAAATTAACGAGTCCGAATGCGTTTAACTGGAAAGGCATCTCTTTGCGTGCGTGGCCCAAGGGGAATGGTAAAGGACAAGGGACGAGGTAACAGAAGGGCCTCCAGAGCTCAGGCCTACCAGCATCCCACCCCACTCAGGAGTCGCTGCTTTTACAAAATAGCACAAAGAGATCTGGTTTCAGCTCCCAGGGAGAAGTAGGTCAGGAGGTGTAGACTTAGTGGGCATTTCCTTTCCACAGAATGGTCAATATCTGATCCTGGAAATATGTGGTAAAACCTTTCAAATGAGGAAGGGGGAGCCAATAAAAAATTAAAAAATAAAGCAAACTCTTTCCTCCTCTGTGTTCTTAACAGATTCTCTCCACACACTTGCATGCACCCGACTTCTCCTGGCAGCTGTTGGGATGGGCAGAGGCAGAAAACCCCCTTGCAGAGAGGCTGTCACTCACTGTCCTCCTTTGGCCCTTAGCGAGCTCCTGGCTGATTGGAGGCAAGACCCTCTGGCTCTAATTCCACCCTCCCTCCCAACTCCTGGGCAGTCATGTCATCACCTCCCCATCTACCCCCTACCCCTCTTTGGCGGGTCTCAAACTTGTCACCAGGCAGGGTTCTGACTTTGAGAATTACACTCCAGGATGGAGGGTATTGTGAGCGTGGGCTGTCTGCCCCCTCCCTCCATTTCTTTTCATCGAACAACAGGTGTACACCCTGGGTAAGACCACTGCCAGGAAAGAAATCCCGGTTACCAATGGTGGGGTGACTCGGCTGGTGAAATATTGTACCCCAACCCAAGGCCAAGGCAGCGTTCATCTAGTCCTTTTCTCTCTGAAGCTGAATAAATGATGAAACACCACATGGTTTTGATCCCCTATGCTGGAAAGGGTGGTGGGGAAGGACTTTTCTTGTGGAAATCTGTGACATGCAGGGGTGAGGCTTTGGAGAAGAGGGAGTTTTTGCAGAGCTATAACAAGGGCAGGGCAACTGGGGCATTGTCCCATAGGCCTGACATTAGAGGGCACCAAATTTAAACTTAAAGGACACTTGAAATCCTTCAGCATGGCAAAGTCTAGTGGCTAGTTGGTAAGAATAGTTAC
>CM053593.1:13765167-13805131 GCA_028646575.1 Pseudocheirus occidentalis
TCCTTCCTTCCTTCCTTCCTTCCTTCCTTCCTTCCTTCCTTCCTTCCTTCCTTCCTTCCCTCCCTCCCTTCCTGCCTTTTTATACTTTACTCCCCTTCAAACCCTCTAAAATTCAGGGGCCCTGACCTCCATCCTTTGAGCAGGACCCTCCATTTCTCCCCACCCTCAGACTTTCCTGGCTGTTCCCACTCGTGGAGTGCTCTGCTTCCCACCCTGCTTCCCTTCATGCCTCAGTCCCAATCCCACCTCCCCTCCCTCCCTCTCTCTGTCTTTGCTCTTGCTCTGAGATTGCCTCTCTTGCCCCATCTCCAGCAGTCGGCACAGAGCTGTTGGCCTTGTGTCTCAGACAGTAGAACGTGATTCCTTGAGGACAGGGAGCCATTTTTTACACCCCTAGTACTTAGTAAATACGTAATAAATGCTTATTGTTGTTCTGATTGTTATTGCTGTAGATACTAAGATATCATAATATGCTTTCAGTGAGTCTTAGAATGACCTTCCATCCCAGCACTTTTATTGACAACAAAAAGCCTCTTATTTTGTCCACCTGAGAAATCATCTCCCACCCATTGAGCATAAACATACAACAGAGGGATAGTGACTTGTGCATTTGAACTCCACTGAACTTAAAGAGAATGGAATTATCATTTTCTTTTCACTCCAAATCCTAGCTGTGGGACCCTGGGCAAGTCACTTAACCTCTGTCTCCCTCAGTTCCCTCATCTATAACATGGGGATAATAATAACACCTGCCTTCCTGTGTCTGTGTGAGGCTCCAATGAGATCAAGTGCAGCCCTTTGACTGAATCTAAACTTCACAGAACAAAATGCTGCCTCAGAGGGTTTGCTCTGAGGGCTGAGAGAGGAAGGATTTCCTCAGGGTCACACAGCCAGGAGGTTCCAAAGATGAGACTTGAACCCACACGGGTCTGGCTTTCAGACTGGTTCCCTATCTATCACAACACTCTACTTCTCAGGTTTGATATAATAATCATATATATTATGTTGTATCACCCAGAATCTCACTTGGGAAAACTTTATTACAAACCAACCAAATTTGTCACCCCTTGGCACTGGTTTCTGATGAGGAAATGACGGTGCTTTTAAAATGAAACCTTTTCCCAAAGCCCTCTTTTTTTTGACCACCAAATCACACTCAGCAGGGTCTGAGTTCTTTGAAAAAAAAATGACCAAACACAACAAAACAACTGATCATTTGCTCTTTCCAGTCAGTGAAAAGTGGCAACAATGGAATGTTGTCCATAAAGTATCAGGAGCAGTATTTATTAATACCAGGGTCATCCCTATTTTCCTTGGGATGGTGGTGGTGGTGCCAATTGGTGCACCAGTCCCTCCAAATCTATCACCTTATATATGACACCATAGGAATTTAGTGGCAAAGAGAGCGAGCTGGACACAGATTTGTGGCTTCATGGTGGCTCCATGATTCCAACGTATCATGACTCTGGGTGAAGGAAGCCCTTCTACAGCAGAAGTGTCCAACATGTGGTATAATTCCCAACCAGATTAAAATGTCATTGGGAAATAGACAAAAAAATAAAACCACAACAGAACACAGATCCAATTCATGCATGGCTTTCTAAGTCAACATGGCACCACGTTGGCTCCTTTTAGTTGCCCCGTTTCAATTTGAGTTACACACCACTGTTATCCCAGATCCCTGAAAAGCGCTTACAAAGCCGTGGCTTTTACAAGAAGCTCACTACTTCCCCTAGCAACCCATTTAATTCTTCCCTCTGTAAGGAGGGGGCTATGTGTTGTTTGTGTCCCGAATCTCTTTGGCAGGCTGGTGAAGCCTACAGACCCCTTCTCAGAAGGGTATTTTTAAATGCATAAAATATGTAGGATTACAAAGATAACTTTACTATATGGAAATACAGACATTACAACATTAAAACAAGTTCATGGACCTCAAAACAACAATCCAGGTTCTCTCTATAGACATCAGGACAAACCAAGGCTTTCTCCCACCTAATTGTGCTGCAGAGAGTAGAAGACAAGCTTGCATCTTTACCCCTACGCCACCCTTCCAAGTCTTCTCTGCACAGGACTCTGGTTCTTTCGTGTGCATTAGCCCATGCTTGCTAGTGCTTTCTCTCTGCTGCTCATCTCTAGTTCACTCTGTCCATAGCTTCTTTGTCCTTAGCTCTTTGCATATTGTCTCCACCATCAGACTGTGAGCTCTGTGAGAACAGGAACTGTCTTTTGCCTTTCTTTATGCCCAGACCTTAGTGCAGTCCCTGGCATGCAGTAAACCGTTAGTAACTGTTTGGAGCAACTAGGCAGAAAGAGCACTGTACTGAGAGGGAAGAAAACCAATCTTCAAATCTAGCCTCAGATGCTAGCTAGTTATGTGAGCTTGGTCAAGTCACATAAGCGCTGTGTGCCTCAGTTTGCCCGCCGTCAAATGGGGATGGTGGCATCTACCTCACAAGGTAGTGAGGGTCAAATGGCATAATATTTGTGAACATTTAGCATAGTTCCTGGTATATAGTCAGGCATTTAACCAATGCTCATTTCCTTCCTTTTCCCTTCTTTCATGATCTCATTGCCTCCCATGGGTTCAATCACTACCTCTCTGTGGATGACTCCCAGATCTACCTTTATTCCCCTACTCATTTTTTTTCCACATTGCCAGTTACATGCTGGAGATCCCAACCTGTGTGTCTCACAGATATCTTCAGCCCAGCGTTTTCCAAACAGAATGCTGCCCACACTTCTCTCTCCCTACTGAGATGCCTCCATCCTTCCAGTCACCGAGGCTCAGCAGCTCACAGTGGCCATTGTCTTTACACCCCCATATTCCATCAGTCGCCAGGCGTGACTGGCTTTGCCCCAATGATGTCTCAAGCGTATGTCCCCTTCTTTCCACTCCCTTGATAGCACTCACTCTGGTTCACAGCCTCAATATTCTGCCCAGAACTTTGCGCCAGCTTCCTAAATGATCCCCTTCCCTTGGCTGTCTCTTCTTTCTAATCCATTTTCCACACAGCTGCCAAAGCAAAATATCTAAAGCATCTATACGACCATATCACTCTCTTGTCAATAAACCTGATACCTCAAGGATATGGATCCAGTTGAAATTTCTAGGTTATTTCAAATGACTTCCTGACTTTCACCCCGCCCCTCCTCCGCCTCCCCATGTACTCTGTGCTGTAGCCAGGTAGACTAATTGCTGTTCCCCACACATGACATTTGGTCTCCTGCTCCATGTCTTTGTGAGGGCTGGTTCCTATGTCTGGAATGTACTTGTTCCTCATCTCTGTAGCTTAAAATATCTACTTTCTTTCAAGGCTCAGTGCATGTAACATGTCTTTTGGGGGAAATTGGGGGGGGAGTGGAGCAATTAATTTCTTGTTTATTTGTGCTCTCTTCTTCATCAAATAATCTCATATGTGTATGTGTACCTATTTCCATGTGACATTCCTTCCCAACCTCTCCATCGCTATGGAATGGAAGCCTCTTAAGGGCACAAAACGTTTTTTATTTTGTCTTTGTATCCATGGACTCAGCATCGGGTCTTGAATCTGGTACATACTTAATGGATCCTGAGATAGATTATTGGAAGTATGCAGTGAAAACATCACCATCCCCACTTTGTAGATAAGGAACCTAAGGCTCTGGGATCTTCTCTGACTTGCCCAGGGCCATAATGTAAAATGTGTCAGAGGTGGGATTTGAACCCAAGTCTTTCATTGCCTCTTGCCTGGCCCATAGCATGCCTTCATAAACATTTATTGAATTGAATTGAATGAACAGAACATTCATCTCAACAATGACATCGTAAACAAGACTGCCAGTGATGGTTTGATGAATTGTTCTCCCCTACCAGTGACTTAAGCTAGTTGATGGTTTTTGGGTAAATCACTGACACATACATAGCAGTCCATTGGTTAAGGCGACCTGCCCATAAATTGCTTCCACTGGTTTAGCAAATGGAAGCATTTAAATTCTTGGGTCCCAGGTCTTTTGTTCACCCTTCCATCTTAGGTCTTCTCTCATTTTTCCCAAGCACCAAAGGGTGTAATTGGGAGGGTACTTATGGACTTTAGATGCAATTACTTGGTGAATAGAACATCTCATTTTGACTGATTTAATACAGTGGCTGATCAACAAGCCTTCCTTGATTAGCTGATTCGAGTCCATGAAGCTAATTTAAACTCCACTGGGAAGTCAGTGAATCAGCCCCCATTGAAGCAGGTGGTTCTGATGCTTGGCTCTTGTTTCACTGAGGACATGGCGGCAGGAGTCCATTGACAGTGACTGTGTGAATTGAAGTCAAGATTTTTCTCTTTAGTACCTCCTTCTCCTCCCCCACCCCAATTAAGTCCTCAGAAATATGGCAGTTGGATAGTGAGGAGAAAGCATATGGTGTAGTGGTTAGAACACTGAACTTGAAGCAGAGAGACAGATAAAGAAAGAGAGGTAGAAGAAGAGAGGGAGGGAGGGAGGGAGAGAGAGAGAGAGAGAGAGAGAGAGAGAGAGAGAGAGAGAAAGAGAGAGAGAGAGAGAAAGAGAGAGAGAGAGAGAGGGAGGGAGAGGGAGAGGGAGAAAGAAGAAGTAAAGGGAGAAGGAGAAAGAGGAAGAGGAAGAAGGAGAACAGGAAGAAGAAGAGGAAGAAAAAGGAGGAAAAGAGGAAAAAGGAGGGAAAGACAGAGCCATCTGTATTTAAAACTTGCCTGACTAATCAGAATATAAGGTTCCCTGTCTGCCTCCTATGGACTATTTTAAAAATGATTGTTATCTGTTTTGCTGTATCATTGTTTCTTTTGTTAAATATTTCACAATTTCATTTTTGTCTGGTTCCTCACCCTCAGGGCTGTCAGCCACTAACTTACATTTATAAGGTCTTAGAGAGCTGTCAGTGGCACAGAGGGGCAATGACTTATCCAGGATCACACAGTTAACACCCACGCACCCACTGTGTGTGTGTGTGTGTGTGTGTGTGTGTGTGTGTGTGTGTGTGTGTGTGTGTAAAATGACTTGAACCCATCTTCCTGACTCTAAGGCCAATTCACTAATGACTACTCAGTTGGCCAGTTAGCTAGGCAGGTAATAACATCTATTAAGTGCTTGCTAGCATGGAGAAACGAATGGTCTCTGTTCACAATCTAAGGGGGCAGTCTAACAGGGGAAGCAACATTAAAATGCTACATACAATAGAAATGTTGTGCATGCCTTCACATGTATAACGGGTATCCATTGCTTGCCTTCTTAATGGGTTGGGGAGGGGCTGGAGGAAGGGAGAGAATTTAGAACTCAAAATAAAAAAATACATTTAAAATATTTTGTTTTTTAAAAAAATCAGTACATAGGATACATCAGAGGTAATTAGCAGAGGGAAGGCACCAGCATCAAGGGACAGACATGGGGTAAGACTTCCTGTAAAATGTGGATTTTTTAAACTGGGACACTCAAATCTATCCACTGAGGCAATGTTCAAAGACCGATTTGTAGATCCTTATAGCATGGAAGAAAAAGCTGGAATTGCAATCAGAGGACCTGGGTTTGAATCTTGACTCTGGTGAGATATATCACCTTATAAAGTGGTTGGCTTCCCTGGCCCTCAGTTTCCCCCTTTGTAAAATGAAGTAGGAGTAGATGACCTTTAAGACTCTTTCATGCTTTAAATTTATTATCCTACAAACTTAATAAATTTATAAATGTCAGATATAATTATGAAAGAGGAGTCAGGGTCAGTCTTGGAAGGAACATTAGAAGGAAGTCCAATGATACGATGTTCCTAGAAGGTCTCATCATATTCCCAATGAGTTTCCCATCTCTCAAAGAAGTTTGTCTCATGGCTTGTCAGTTCTAATTGTAAGAAAGTTCTCTTGGAATCAAGCTGAAATTTATCTGCGTTTAACTTCTACTCATTGGCCCTGCTGGGGTTACAACTCCCCTCCTCCCCACACTCAATTCTCTTTTCCTGTGATAGGGACAGGGACTCTTTCTGACATTTAGCATCATTAGCATATGGTATGTCTCAAATCCTTTACAATCCTAAAAATCGCTGAATATCCCCCCAGCCCCCATCCAAGAGTTTTGTTTATATTGCTTATATCTATAGATATTTACTATATTAGAATTTAAAGCATCCTAGTATTACCGTGGAAAATGGTTTTGATCTTGCAGACCCCCTAAAAGTATCTCTGGGACCCTGAACCATACTTCAAGAAGGAGGCAGCTTCTCCACAAGCATTAAATAGCTACTATGTGTCAGTGTTCTGGAGTTACTGCCAGGTGATAACCACAAGCAAACCTCTTAACATTCAGAAGGTGACAGCCTGAGCTTCCTTCTAGCATTAGGACTAGGTTCCTATAGTCCAGCTCTCCACTCATTTCATGCAAATTCCTCCCCAAAGAGATTCCAAATTCCTCGAGGGCAGGGACCATGTCTTCTACCCATGCTATATCCCCTATACTGCCTAGCACAAGGATGGGCACATAGTAGATGCTCAAAAAATGCTTGCAGTGTGGAATTGAGCACTCACTGTGTGCAGAGCCCTGTATTAGGCATGGTGGAGGAAACAGCAAAGATGGTCACTACCCACTCACCAAGGAGGCAATGTGGGTATGGTGGAAAGGAGTCAGAGGAGCTGAGTTCAAATTTCACCCTGATATGTGACCTTGGGGGAGTCACTAACCTTCTGGGTTATAAAATATGTGGATTGGACTATGTGGCTTCCAAGGCTTCTTTCAGCTCTAGGACTATGATTTAATGATCCTATGGCCAATAAGCATTTATTAAGCACCTGCTGTGTGCCAGCCATTGTGAATAGACTAGCAAAAAGACAGCTTGTGTCCTCGAGGGGCTTACATTTTAATGTGTGTAAATGACACATAAAAGGAAGTCAGAAAGAGGGAAAAGAAGGTTAAGCCCACAGAGAAAGAAGAGGCACGAAGGTGATCATGTAACATCTCACTGAATGCTGGGCAGAAGGACAACATTATAGGGAGGTTTATGTCTCTTTATGGAAACTCGGAGAGACTGATGGGATTGCAGGTGGGATGGATAAAGGGAGAATTGTGGCTGAGAGCTCCTTAAGGGATGGAAGGAGTGGGGCAGCTGGGTGGCACAGTGAATAGAGCACTAGTTCAAATCTAGCCCCAAACGTTTAACACCTACTAGCTGTGTGACCTTAGGCAAGTCACTTAATTCCAATTGCCCTGCCTTTCCCCCTCCAAAAAAAAGAACAACAGGCAACAAGAACCCAAGAAATGGAGGGAGGGCCTCTGTTATGCAATCAAAATAAGGAAAGCTCTGTCTACTGGCATATTTTCTTACTTACTATCTTCCACTTCTCAGTAGCAGGGTGGCAAGGCAGAGTCTGGGTGTGGAGCAAATTTTGATGGCTCCCTATTACCAACCCAAGAAAGGCCAAATGTCTGGACCTGGCCTTCCAAGCTTTCCATGACGTGGCATCAGTTGACATGCCCTGGTGCCCTTGTCACTTTTCTGGGACACTAATTTCTCTAGAACTCTTGCTGTTCTCCAGACACGGCTTCCGACTGCTGTGCCTTAGCACACGGTGCCCCCTTCATTTGGAAAACCTTTCTCCCAGCTCTTCCTGGGTAGTTTCTAGTCATCCTTCAAGGTTCAGTTCCAAAGTTCCTTCAGGAAGCCTTCCATGATGATCCTTAGTAGGAAGCTGTCTCTGCACCCACTGCCCTAATGCGCACCCCTGGGTTCTCATCACCCTTTTATATTATACCCATGTGGTCAGTTAGATTCAATGATCTCTGAAGTCCTTGCTAGACCTAAAGTCTTACGCGCTTGTTTTAGGTCTCTGTGTTTATGCCTTATCTCCCTGTCTAGACTGTAAGCCCCATGAGGGACCTATCCCATGGTGTCTAGCATACATTCTTACAGAAAGCAGTGGCTTAATCAATATTTATTTTGTAAACAGCATGGTAAATTTGTATCTCATTTTCTATTTCCTTATTCAATCTCTCGAACTTGGTAAAAGGTTCCAAGAGGGCTTTCCTTCCCAGAGCCCAGGAAAAGCTACCAGATGTGGTTCGTAGAGCCTGGGAAACCCAGACACTCTAGCTGCCCACTTTGCAAGGAAAGCCTCAACTCTGGCAGTGTGTGACATGGGCACCAGGGCATGAGACTGTCAGAGCCTGCTCAGTTCTGACGCCGTAGTTGTGACAGAACAGCTCGAGAATGCTTTTTCTAGTAGTTTGGAGAGTCAGAAATCTATAGGGCTCTTGTTGGGGGCAAAAAAGCGAGGAACCGAGGAAGAGAGTCATTTGAGCTGGGAAATGTCTTCATCTGCAAGGACAGCAGAACACGTCTGTAAATGCAATTGGTCGCAACATATGTACTTGAATTCAGCTTCATGTGGAGAAGGCAGGGGCCCAAAGTCAAAAGGCAGTAGATTTATAGCTACTAGATTCTCAATCTCTATGTAATTCCTTACTATCACACATGTGTGTGCACCACACACACACACACACACACACACACACATACTCAAGCACAGACACACTGTATCCTCCCAATTTTCCCCTTTTTCTGGGGGCAGTTAGTTGGAAAAGGAGAGAGATAGTGATCAATGAAGGCTGAAACTGTTCAGGAGCAGAAATGGTGAGAGAGACTTGCCGGTCCATCCAACTTCCCAAGGGAGACAGGGTTGGCCCTTGGCTCATACCAAGACGGGAACAGAAACCAGAGACCACTAAGGCTGAGGCCCCTTCCAGCTCTAGGGTCGGGTCCTATGATGTGATGTGAATGATGTCTGGTTAGTGTCAGCCTTCAGAGACGGCCTGGTTCTGCTCATGCAAGACCATAATCAATAGCTGCTGGCCCTCTTCTTTCTGATCCTTGCCATTTTTAGGACTCAATGTCCACGGATTCCTTGTTTTGGCATGGAGATTATCCTGGGTTCTCAGAGTCTACCTTAGCAAAGCACAAGTTCTGGAAGGCTCTACCATACTTTCACCATTGGCCTGGTTACAGGCTGGACAGCTGTTGTTAGAGGACCAGCCTAAAGTCCAAGGGTCTCATGACCAGGTTGACCACCAAGAGATGACTTTTGTCCTCAGCATCTCATGAAGGCTGTATACTAGGCTGCTAGATTGTATAGTGACTGGAGAGAGCTCAAAAGTTGAGTTTGAATCCTGCCTCAGAGACATACCCATTGTGTAACCTTGGGCAAATCAACCTAACCTATCTGGGTCTCAGTCTTCTCATCTGTAAAATGTGTAGAATAATAGAACACACCTTTGGGAGTTGTTGTGAGGATACATTGAGATAATATAGCTTTGCAAACCTTAAAGTGCTACATAAATGCTGATTATTTTATTATTAATTATGACTATTTAGTCAAGGAGGGATCATAGTGGTGTAGACTGGGGTGGCAAGGGGGTCTGCTTTGAATCCTTGACATAATTAATGATAACAATGATGATAATTCACATTTAGGTGGCATGCATTAAAACACAGGAACCTTTCAACTACCCCCAATAGTAAATCAGATCCACAACTATTTATTAAGGGATTAATGCTGGGCGGGAAAGAAAGCATGGCCTAGAGACCTGAGGGACTGACTTCAAATCCCATCACTTTTGACACTTACTCATTTGTGACCCTGGGAAAACCACTGATCTCCTGTTTGGGTGTTTAGGTGCTGGTCTGTTTTCTTTGCAAGTGTGAGACAGGCTGTCACTGTTAGAATTCCCACAGTTCTGACTCTCCCACCATATTACCATATTAGTAGGGACAGGTGAAGACTCAGTCCCTGCCCTCCAGGAGTTTACAATCTAGTTAGGGAGGCAAGGCCCATCTATGATGTAATGAAGGAATTATACAACCAAGCAGTTTATTGGGGTGTATCTCAGCATGCCTAGGGCAGTGTAGGTATGTAGGTGCCTTCCCCCTTTAATATTCATATGTGAGCATATCTGCATGCGGGCAGACCCACCTGGAGATGGATAGAGGAGCAGTGTCTTGGTACCTAAGACCATCAGAAATATGTGTTTTCTGATGGTCTTAGGCAACACCTGTGACCCCTGTGAAAGGATCACTCAACCCCCAAAGGAGTTGTGACCCACAGGTTGAGAACCACTGCCATAAAATATCATGACGTTAAGGTCTGGAATGTACCCCAGAGGTGATCCAATCCAACCTTTTCATTTAATTTTTATATTTTCTTTTTAATGATGAACACTTAGTCATTGGACACATTTTGATAAAGAAAAAAAGGAAATTTTATATGAGCCTGTGAACTTGTTATACGGTTTATTTTTAATTAAACATTAAATTTAATGAGATAGTAAAAAAAATGTTGCCCAGTTTGTATTCCCTTAACTTCTTTTTATTCAATCTCTTCATTTTTCTGAGAAGAAAATGAAGGACCAGTGGGAGAGATGATTCACATAGAAAGTTGGTGGCAAAGCACAAATAAATCCTGGTCATCTTGACCTTTAGTCTAACCCAGACTGTTTGGTGATTGGTTGATTGATCCAATGTTAAGATGTGTGATACTTCCATATATGGAGAAGCTTAGACACATACGAGCTGTGTGACCCTAGCTAGGTAAGTCTCTTAGCCTTTGTTTGCCTAGGTTTCCTCATCTGTAAAATGGGATAATATCATCCCCAGGGTTGTTGTGAAGAGCAAATGAGATATTTGTAAAGTGCTTGGCACCCATCTCTCAACATCATTATGGAGAAAGCACTTGGTCACCTTGAAGAGTGCCAAATAAATGAGCACAGCTGTTGTAATTAATGCAAGCACCTGCATTTCAGCTTGGAGATAGAGTAGTGTGGAAAGACTCCATGGAGGAGGCAGGCTGGAACTCAGCCTTTAGAAAGAAAGCTTCTTGCAATCAGGGCTTGTTTCATTCTTTGTGCTCACACTCCACAGTGCTTACCACAGTGCCTGGCATATTTATTGATTAATTGATGGAGGCCTGGAAGGATTTGGCCCAGATGCTCCCTGTATATTTCATCTTCCTCCTCCATCTGCCTGGAAGCTGGTTCTTCTCACTGTGTCTTGGAAATCTTTAGCTCCCTTCAATGCTCATCTAAGCTGTCACCTGCTACAAGAGATCAGCTGCTAGAGTCCGTCAGCCTCCCCTATAAATTACTTTGTATATTGTTGGTATTTCCTTACCTGTGTAAATAGTAGTAGTAGCAGTAATAATAATAACATTTATATAATGCTATAAGGTTTATATGGATCAATGAGGTGGTACAATGGGTAGAGCACTGGGCTTGGAGGACTTATCTTCCTGAGCTCAAATCTGGCTTTAGGCACTAACTAGCTGTGAGAAAGCCACTTACTTGTGAGTCATTTAACTGTTTGCCTCAGTTTCCTCATCTGTAAAATGAACTGGAGAAAAAATGGCAAACTACTCCAGTATCTTGACCAGGAAAACACCAAATGGGGTCACAAAGAGTCAGACATGAATTAAAAATGACTGAACACAAAGGTTATATAGTGTTGAATATTAAGCAGCATATATAATAGCATTTATATTTAATAAATATACATTTGATATTTCTTATAAACACAAATAATTTTATATTTCTTATAAACAACATATTTACAATAATTTTATATTTTTGTGTCTTATAAATGTAACTCATTCATATTTCATATTTCTTATTCTCATATTCAATATTTTTGTTAATATCATTG
The DNA here is from genome assembly GCA_028646575.1 of Pseudocheirus occidentalis. Taxonomy (NCBI): domain Eukaryota; kingdom Metazoa; phylum Chordata; class Mammalia; order Diprotodontia; family Pseudocheiridae; genus Pseudocheirus; species Pseudocheirus occidentalis. The sequence continues at coordinate 13,776,839 of CM053593.1, forward strand.
TCTATTTAACTATCAATATAAATCACCAAGTATTTATACATGTATAAACAATTTTACATTCATATTGAGTATGAATATAAATAAAATAAATTGATAATTATATTTATAACAAATACAAATAATTGCATAATTATAATAAATATGAACTAATCTTATACATATGAAACAAATAAAATAATGTTAATAATAAATGGGACATTTAATATTTTAACAAATAGAACTAATTTCATATTTATTATAGGTAATTTTGTATTCCTATGTATTAGACACGTGTTTATGTTTATATTTTATATTTGCCGTTGAAACTTTGCTCATTTGGGGAGAGACTTTGGAGGCCAGTCCTATGACCTGGAAGTTCCAAATAACATCTTTTTTCCTTAGTTATGGCTACTCTAAGTGCTATCTGGCTTAGAGGATGTGCACAGTCAGCCTTCTCCTTCTCCCATCATTTTTAGGCTAAAATTCTTTTGCTGGGCTCTGCCTCATGTCTGGAATGCTCTCCCTCCCTGCTTCTGACTCTCAGAATCCCTACTTTTCAGTACCACCTTGGTCTTAATTCCCCCTCCCACCTTGTTGTAGCCTCTGCCCACTCCCAATATCACTTAGTATTTACTTTGCATATTTTTTTTGTATTTATCTTTGCATATGCTTCACTCTCTCCACCCCAGCTCTGGGAAATGTAAGCCCCTTGAGTTCAAAAGTGTTTTATTCTTATATTTCGCATCAGCAGCAGCTTATACATTGCCTGCCTCCCCTCAGTACTTGTGGATTCCGGTTCCCCCATAACCCTCAGATATCTTGTATGCACTCCAGGTATCTTGTATGCAGCCTACTTATTTACATGTTGTGTCCCTCACTAGAATGGAAGCCTTGAGGGCAGGAACTGTCCATGTGTCTTTGCCTTTCTATGTAGCCTGGAAGGTCAGCACAGTGGATGCCACATATGAGCACTTAATATTTACTGACCGAAGTAAATACAAACAAGAACACAACCTTTGAACTTCAGTCGAGAGACCTGGATTTGAATTCTGTCTACTCTGATGGCTAGATATGTGACCAGGGCTAGCTAGGTTACTTCTTAGATCCTCAGCATCCTCATCTGTCAAATGGGTACACTAGTGTCTGTCTGTCAGTCAGTCAGTCAGCACCCTCTACTTGCTAGGCATCGTTCTAAGCTCTTTGCACACAAGGACAAAGTTGGAGCAGTCCCTGCCCACGGGGAACTTCTATTTTGTCTGGATTGTTCCAAGGAAAGCAGCTTGTAAACCTTCAGATGCCACAGAGGCGGGCGTTGTTACTGTTGTTACATTATTTATACTTAGTATTATGTTCTTCCTCCTCTTTTAGGGTCCTACCTGAAGGAAGCTTTGAGCCGGGTAATCAAGGGCAGGAGAAGCTTCCGGAGGGCTTCCGTAATGGAGACTGGCTTCTTCTGATGGGGGAAGGCCTGGGCTGTGAGTGATGGACAAGGGGCTAAGAGGAGGGGGGTGTTTGCCAAGCCTTCCAGCTGGCAGAAACAATTGGAGCCGCTGAAGGATGCCCCAGCCCAACACAGCTGGAAGTCAGTCCCAAAGAGCTAGACTCTCTCTGTGTTGAAAACACTGGTGATCTCAGCCAGGAACCAGAAAAGATTGAAACGTGTTGAAAACATATCTCTGAAACGTCCACCTGGCGAACAAAAGAGGTCCGATGGGTTGTTTTGGAGAGAAGGGAGGGAGGGAAAGCAGTGCCCCCTACAGGATCATTGAAGGATGTGACCTGCTTCCCTGGGGGTGGGGGTGGGGACTGGACATGGAATGCTGCTGTGCCCTAAGGACCTCTGGGACCTTCCACTGGATTTGTAGCCGACACCTTGCATGTATGTTGTCTCTTCTTACTAGAACGGATCACACGAGAGCAGTGAGGGGTCCCACTTTTCTGGCTGTTGCCCAAGCACTAGATAAATGCTTTTTTCATTCATTCACCTCCAATGTTAGGAATTGTTCTAACCTAGGATCATCAGCTGGGAGCCACGGAGGGGCGGGGCTTCCTGATGGTACACACCTGTAATCCCAGCTACTGGGGAGGCTGAGTCTGGAGGATCCCCTGAGCCCGGGAATTCTGAGTTTCAGTGGCCTAAGCAGATTTGGTGTCCATTGGCACTGAGTCCCTGAGAGCAGGATGGGGCCACCAGGCAGAGGGACAAACTGGTCCAGGCTGGAAACAGCAGGTCAAAGCTTCTCAGCTGGTTAGCAATGGAATTGGGTCCATGAGTGACCTCTGTTCTTCCAGCCAGGGTAAGGTAGGGGAAGACCCAGTCTCCAAAAAGAGAGAGAGAAAAAAATAGCTATAAAAGGTCATCTTATTTCCTATTTTACAGAGAAGGAAACTAAGACCCAGACAAATGAAGTGACTTACCTGAGTTCACAGTGATAGTAAACAGTAGAGTCTGAATTTATTTAAATCGAGGTCTTCTGACTCTCTGACATTGTACCACATTGTACTGACTCCACCACACTTGTGAAATGATGGGAACAGCTCCAAGTCATTCACTTTTCTGAGGCTCAGTTTCCTTGCCATAAAAAGGGAGTCCTTTCCCATTCCCCCGTCAATCTCCCATTGTGAGTATGAGAAAAGTGCTTTGTAAGCCTTCAAGAAAGCTAGAAAGATGAATTATTATCTTTGAGAAATAAGTAGCCAGAACAGGTTGAGGACTAGCCCAGCAGGAGTGAGCCCTTCTGCTAACCAACTTTCTCTATTTATGTCATACCCCCTTAGAAGCACAGTACCACTACTGGGAAACAGAATCATTGAATACTGGATGTAGAAGACTACTTGGATGTCAGTGACCATAAAAGCAGAGAACAGAGAGCCAGACCTGACTCAGAGGTCACCTCGTCCAACCTGTTCCCCAAAACAAATCAATGCCCTCTAAAAGGAGATAACATATGTGAACTGCTTTGCAAACCTTCAAACACACTATCACCACCATCATCATCATCACCATCATTATCCTCATCCTGATCCTTAGCAGCAGCAGCTTCGGCAGCAGCAGTATCATCATCATCATCATCATCACCACCACCACCATCATCAACACTAGCAGCAACAGCAACAGCATCAGCATCAGGAGTACCACCCCCCCATCATCCTCATCACTATCATTATTTCATACCCAATAACGGGTTGTCCTAAGTCAGATGGTATTAACTTGGGTCAAAGGAACTTCGTAAAAATTTGATAACTGTATTTCCCATATAATTAGTTCCTTTGTAAATTTTATTTGATACATTTAAAATCATGATTCTGAGAAGGGGTCCATAGACTTCACTAGACTGACTGCCCAAGGAACCATGATACAAAAATAAGAAGAACCTTTGCTCTAAGTCTTTAGTTGAAGATTTCCAGCGAGTACCTCCTGAAATAGACAATCATTCCAACTCAGAATAATAATGATTAATGATAAGAGTTGTTATTATCAGTATCTTCCTCTCATCTCATTTTCCTTTATATTCTACCCATTGATGGCATGAGGTAAACAGTAAAAGGATGAGAAAGATCTGGGAGATTTCAATGACAGAGCTAGGTTTCTTCTAACGAGAAAAGGCTTGGAGTGAGATTGATGGGCAGTGGCATAAGAATAGAAGAAAGCTTGATAAATCTAATGAATTTGCCAATAATATTGCTATTATTATTATTTCTATTAATTACTATTATTTAATCTATAGGATTCATATAGTATTTTTAAGCTTGCAGAGTTCTTTAAATACCTTAATTACATTTGGTCATCAGAATTCTATGGAATAGGTGTTATCATTTATTATTCCAGTTTTATAGATGACAGAAATGAAGCTGAGAGAGGTGATGTGATTTGTCCATGGTCCCACAGTTACCATCTAAAGGAGGATTTGAACTCAGGACTTTCTGACTTCAAGTCCAGCACTCTATCCTCCATCTATACTTAGGAAGTTCCCTTATAATTGTGCACTTCTTCAATTTTCTAGATGAGTTATTGAGACCCAAGTGGCTAAGTGACTTGTCCACAGACACATAGTCAGTTGAAGAGCTTTGACTCCAAAGCTGAGGGTCTTTCTACTCCACCCTGTTGAAACAAAGGAAGTATTTTCTTTAGAATGGAAGCTTCTTGAGGGCAGTATGGCTTCATTTTTGTATTTATATCCCTAACGCCAGGAACAGTGACTGACACATAGTAGGCGCTTAAAGCATTCTTTCTGATTGAATTTTATATTTCATTTGCTCCCATATTGCTTGACTCATTTGTAACTTTAATGTTTCCATATCATCATTTTCCATTGCCCTCCAGACTTCCTACTCTGGGCATTCTTGAGCCTCTGAAATGCCTTCTCATTCAATTTGTTGGTACAAAAATTAATCCCTTTAGTCTCCAAGTAGAGAATACCTTTTCAAAACAAACATTGAGGATTCCTCACCTCATTCCTAATAAGAAGCGACAAACTTGGAAACTTCCTCTCTCCTAAGATGTGCTTTGGACCATTCTAGTCATGTCCTCATTTTTGCACTTCTGGTTTTAACATGTAGATCTGAAACAGAATCTTGATTAAATAGGCATATTTGCCCTGCAAAGCTACTGATTCAGACATTTAAAAGGAGTCCATTAAGTTGTTGAGAGTCTCTAGTGAACTTTTAGCTTTAAGCCTTGCACTTGAGAGATGAGTCAGACAGAACTAGGCTAGAGGTTTCACTACAGGCATCTGGGACTTACTTACTGGGCCAGGCAAAGAGGGAGAGAAGGAGAATCCCTGGGGGAGAGGGGGACCTAGGGAGGAGGTAAGTGGACAGTGGTGGAACAGGCTTAGTGTAATCTGTTATGCTTTGTTTTCCTTCCTTTGAGTGTAGGGACAGCTAGCTAGTACAGTGGCTAGAGTGCCAGGGCCTGGAGTCAGGAAGACTGATTTTTATGAGTTCAAATCTGGCTATAGACATTTATTTACTGGCTGTGTGACCCTGGACAAATAACTTAACCCTGTTTGCCTCAGTTTCCTCATTTGTAAAATGAGCTAGAGAAGGAAATGGAAAACCACTCCAGTTTCTTGACCAAGAAAACCCTAAATGGGATCAGAAAATAACTGTACAACAACAAAATTAGAATGTAAGCTCCCTCAGGACAGGGTATGTCAAACATGTTTGTATTGTGTTTGTAGTTCCAGCATTGCTTAGCATGGGGGATGGTAAACAGTGAGTGCATATTAAGTGTTTTAAAATTTCTCTCTCCATCTATCTAATATCTCTCCAGCATCTCTCTCTCTCTCTCTCTCTCTCTCTCTCTCTCTCTCTCTCTCTCTCTCTCTCTCTCTCTCTCTCTCACTATGATCTCTATTATCTATCTAGTTCATGGCCAGAGTGTTGGAGTGACCTGTCCATGGTCTTAGATAGCTACTGAGGGCCATCTCCAGTCACCCCAATCTATATATCACCACTGGACCCAGATGGTTTCAGAGGAGAAAGTGAGGCTGGTGACTTTACACAGCCCTGTTTCACTTAAATCCAATGAACTTGCCTGTCATGGTATCACCTTCCTGGTGTCATTGTCCTCCTCAAGAACAAAGTACGAATAACAAATAGACAGCTAATAAATGGTGGATGTGGATACAAGCCCAGGTGCTCCAGTCACAGAGGCATCATTCTTGCCCCTTCTCCTGGAGTTAAAACTGAGTCCCTGGGGAGTGAGCTACTTGTTGACCCTCATTTGATGCACCCAGTTCAGGCTCAGTGGCAGTGCCGTTGGTGCTCTGGAGTTGGGCAGGCTTTCCCACTTTGCCACTGATGGGGCCCAGCTTGTTTCTGCCCCCCAGGCACTCTCTCTTTTTGGGTGCAGACACCCAAGGACCCCAAACTGTGCCAACGTGATCCTTACAGCCTCCTCCTCACCATAGATAGCATTTTATCTATCTGAATGTTGTAAAGGGCTTTACAAATGGAATAATAATAGACTGCACTTGTGTAGCAGCTTCTCTGGGCCAGAGACTTCGCTAAGCACTTTACAAATGTTATCTTGTTTGGTCCTACAACAGCCCAGGTATGCAAATGCTATTATTATGCCCATTTTACATGTTAGGAAACCAAGGCAAACAGAAATTAAGTGATTTGCCCAGGGTCACACAGCTAGTAAGTGTTTAAGGCAGACTTTGAACTCAGGTCTTCCTGACTCCAGACTCCATGCTCTGTGCTTTTCTAGGATTTCATCCTAGTCCCTAAAATGTTGATGTAATAATAACTGACATATCCCAAACCCCAGAGCTTCACAACAGAATTCATTTTCTTCCCCCTAAAACCTACTTCTCTTATTAATTTCCGCAGAGGACATGACCATCCTTCTAGGCAAACAAGTTTGTAATCTTGGACCTCTCCTGGATCTTCATTCCCCTTCCCCCCATAGTGTTCCATCAGTGGCCTCTCTGTCCACATCTGTCCCTTTTTGGTCCACTCTCGTGGCCACCACTGGCTATTGGACACTTGTCACAGTTCTTTTGGATCACTGCAGAATCCTGCAAGTTGGTATCCTGGGTGTCTCTGCATTCCATCCTGCCAAACTGACCTTCTTAAAACACAGGTCTGACTGTATCATTCTGAGAAACTGAGGCTCAGAGAGACCATACAATCATGGCTCTAAAACTGTAAAGGACCTTAGAGGCCATCTACTTCAACCCCCTCACTTTACAGACAGAGAAACTGAGGCCTGGCCAGTTTAAATGACTTTTCCAAGGTCACTATACATATCAACGTCACCATATCATGGTGCTTCCTAACAAGAGGCAGTATGGTGAACGGGGTGCTGATCGTGGAGTTAGAAAGATGCGTGCTCAGAGCTCACGTCAGACACTTCCAAGCTGTGCAATCCTGGGCAAGTCACTTAACTTCTGTTTGCCTCAGTCTCCTGGAGTATAAAATGGGAATAATTAGCACCTCCCTCACAGGATTGCTGTGACAATTATATGAGGTAATATCTGTAAAGTGCTTGTTTCCTTCACCGTACCCCACTCTTCCTCAGTGTCTTTATTTGTGAAATGGAGGTCATAACATCACCCATCTCATTTAATTCGGGTCATATTTGTAAAGGACTTTGCAGAACTATAATTACTACATACATCAGAGTATTGCAGATTTAGGGTTGCAAAGGGTCTTAGAGATTGTTGAGTCCAAACCCCTTATTCACAAATGGGGAAACTGAGGCACAAACAGGGAAATTGGCTTGCCTAATGTCACACAAGCAGTAAATACCTGGGAAGGGTTTTAAACCCAGGTTTTTGGGCCCTAACTGGAGTATTCTAACCATTACTCTATGTATTTTGTTTCCAGAATGTCAGTTGTTATTATAATTCAGTCTTTGCTTAAAGACCTCTAGAGAAAGTAGGCCAGTTAGGGACTTGCCCAAGGTCACCCAGTTAGGCAGCAGCAGAACTGGGGCTGCAAGGGGCTGCAGAATGGGGCTGCCCATTGTAATGCTTCGTGTTTGTGTGGGCAGAACCTAGTGTTTTACTGGGGTGTGACTTCTCTATGACAGCTGTGCCTGTTGAAATGTTGGCTGCAGTAAACAGCCTTTCCAACCATAGAAAGCCATGTTGTTGAGAAGCTTAGGTTCTTCCCTCAACCATTTACAACATAATACAGTTCATTTTGGTAGCTCAGTTACTTTTGGACCATTAATGTCTCCTAAGAATCTCTCCTCTGCTCCATCTAGGAGGGGCAGAGAGATCTGAAGACTGATTTTGCTTTTGAGACTGAAAGATGACAAGTCCCGTAGCAAACACCGGTTGTACAGTTAGAAACGGAACTCAGATGTCCTGATTCACAGACTCTGATTTTAGACCTTCCTGTCTAAGACTTCAAATGAAGGAAATGAAAGTTAGGGATCATCTAACTGCCGTATTCCAATTCAATTCAATTCAATTCAACCCAATCTCATTCAATTCCATTAAAATAATATTGATTGAGTACTATATATTTCATAGCATTTAAGCCTGGAAAGGACCTTAGATATGAACCCCCAATTTTTGTTTTTATAGATGAAGAAACTGAATACACATTGTTAGTAAGTAGCAGAAGGAGATTGGAACCCACATCACTGTAGTGGGTAGAAAAAAGAGTATGAGCCACTTACGGGTAGGCAGAGACGGCTTCACTTTTCCTTTTGGATCCCTAGCACTAAGGAAAGTTCCTGGAATACAGTAGGTACTTAATAAATGTCTTGGTGACTTATATTCAAGAACCTTACCCTTCAAGATCATATAGGCCAGCAAAGGAGATAATACATGCACAGAGTGGCTGTAATACAAGAAAGAAAGTATGTTCTACTAAATCCAAGTGAATTTGTGTAACCAGAGATTCTTAGAACTAGAAGAACACTAATAGGTCACCTTGGCTAACTTTCTACCTGATGTTCGAGTCCCCCAAACATTCCCAACCATTAATCCTTTACAAAAGGCTCCTGCTTGAATGGCTCCAGTAAAGGGAACTAACTTCATCCCAAGGCAGTCCTCCATATTCAGATGTAAAAGTAAGAAATGCCTTATTTTACTAGACAAATCTATAACGTGTAACTTCCACTCACAATGCTTGGGGCAACCTTCTGGGCCCAGGATGAAGAAACTATTAGCGTGTCTTCAACATGAGGCAGTTGCCTCATTAGAGGATGGTGCACTTTGTGGGAGTCTACAGTCATGGTTATGGGGGTGAAGGCTGAACATTGAAGAAATGGCTCAAATTTTTGAAGCTACTGCTTGCCTGATTTCCAAACTGTACTCATAGATGGGCCAGCTGATAAGAAGCTAATGAACATAGACCAGAGCATCAATTTATCTCTTCCCTAAAAGATGCTGAAGAAATCAGCTCCAAAGTGCGCCTCTCCATGCCTCTCTTTGACTTCAAGTAATCCCCACCAACCAGTGTCAGAATGCAAAAGGCCTTTGCCTCTGGCTAGCATCTGTCCATAAAGAAGCCAGTTAGGGGATGGAAGGATCTTTCCGTTAAGAAGATTAAAGCATCTTCCTAAGCCTAGTCAAGTTCCAGCTCCGTGGAGGCTGGCACTCCCACCTGGGGAGAAAAGTGTGATGACCACAGGGCTAACTGGACTTAACTGGGAGGTGTAGCCCAGTGACGAAGTTTCCAATGGAGTCTTTTTTTAAATCAGTAAATTTGTATTTATTGAACGCACACTGAGTGCATGGTTTTGTAATAGACTTTTATTAAAAAATTCCAAGTTTCACATATATAAAATGAACTTTTCTTCCCCACTCAGTGTAGTATACATGGAAAATCAGTCAACATCAATTCGTATTCCTTTCTTCATTTCCTTCCATTCTTGATTCCTTGGTTCCTTCCTTGGTTCCTTGGTTCCTTGGTTCCTTGGTTCCTTGGTTCCTTGGTTCCTTCCTTCCTTCCTTCCTTCCTCCCTCCCTCCCTCCCTTCCTTCCTTCCTTCCTTCCTTCCTTCCTTCCTTCCTTCCTTCCTTCCTTCCTTCCTTCCTCTCTTCCTTCCTTCCTTCCTTCCTTCCTTCCTTCCTTCCTCTCTTATTTCTTATCCTCTTCCCTTCTTTCTCACTTCCTCTTATGTAGACATTTATTAACCATCTACTATGTATAAAGGATAAGTTTTTAAAATCTCTTGATGGCAAACTCCTGTCTATATTGTTTTCAGAAGGCTCCAATCATTTAAACACGTTGTCAGCAGATGTATCTTGGCTTCTTCCTGCACACCTAGCAATGTTATGTGCAGCAGTGAATGCAAAGACTATGCCACACTCTGCTGTTTAGGAGTCGATCATTCATTTGGGAAGACAAGACAGATTTCACACTGTAGAACCAGAATATCAACCAGAGGACTGCAAAAGTGAGTCCTCATCTCCCACAGGGCTTGTCTCAGTGTCACGCATAGTAGGTTTTCACACTTAGTAGGCGTTTGTTGCATAAATGAATGAGAGACTAATTGGCTAGAATAATTAAGTGCCAAATGACATGATTGTACAATAAGAATTCAATGTAGAGCTATAGTGGAAGGATGACTGACTTGGGAGCCAAGTGACCTGGGTTTAGTTCACAGCCCTTTCACCAAGTAGCTGTGTGACCTTGGACATGTCACTTTACCTCTGTGGTCCTTCACCCTGCAAAATGAGTGGGTGGGACTAAATAATTTTAAGGCTTAAGATGAGTTAGCTGACGGGTGATGCCCGAACTGTTTTATTCAATAATTGGCTACACATTTTAAGGACCCTGACAAACTAGGATATCAAGGGGACACGGTTCAAGGGGACTGGTTGAAGGAAATGGATTTAATCAAGTTAAATGAACAAGCATTCAGTAAGTATCTACTGTGTGCAGGCACTGTGCTAAATTATGAGGAAACAAATACAAGCAAAAAGGAAGATGAGCCCCGCCCTCAAAGAGCTTATATTCTAATGGCTGAAGATGACACATAAAAGGGAGCTCAAAAGTCAGGGTAGGGGTGGAAGGGGTAGACAGTGGGAGGTTTGAAGGGGAAAAGTCTGGAGAGTTAGGAGTAGAGCCCAGAGAAGAATGCAGGAGCAGGTTGTTTAGCTTGGAGAAGCCTTGGTAGGGTGGGGAACATCCTGGTTATCTTTAATTTTTTGAAGGGATGTCTTGTAAAAGTGGGGTTGGATTCCCCTTGCTTACAGAGAGGGTCAGAATTAGACTTTAGGGCCCAATCTTTCACCACGGAAGTTCTTCAAAAGTGGCATGGGTTCCCTTACATAGATGTCTTCAAGCAAAGGTGGGATGACCATTTGTTGAGTTTGCCATGGAGGGGATTCTTGCTCTGGTACAAGTTAGATGAGACAGCTTTTTAAGGTCTTTCCAAGATTTGAGTTTCTGTGGGCACCAGATTTTGGAGTCAGAGGACCAGGATTAACATCTTTGCTTTCCTATCTACTACCTGTTTGACCTGGGGCAAGTGGTTTTTCTTCCTTCCCAGCCTCAGTTTCCTCCTCTGTAAAACTGAGTTGGGGTTAGATTCAATGATCTCTCTGGACTTTTTCAGTTCCAAGTCTGTGATCCTTCCACATATTTCATTCTGCATTCTATGACTAATCCAGGAAGCTTTCACATGGCATAGTTGAATGAGACATGGTTTTAGGCCTAGAGGAGCTGGGTTAGATTCCCAACTCTGCAAAGAATATCTTTATGACTTTAGTCCTGCACACAATTTCCTTATCTATAAAAAATGAGGTCAGACTGAACTTGTAGACCTCTAAGTTCCTTTCTGACAAGAAACTGAGTCATTTCTGTCATGTCTGACACTCCATGACCACATCTGGGATTTCCTTGGACATTTTTTCTCCAGCTCATTTTACAGATGAGGGAACTGAGGCAAACAGGGTTAAGTGACTTGCCTGGGGTCACACAGCGAGTAAGTGTCTGAGACTGGATTTGAACTCATGAAGATGAGTCTTCCTGGTTCCAAGCCTAGTGCTAATTGACTGCACCATCTAGCTGCCCCTAGAAATCAGATAGATTGTGGAAAATTGGCTTATTGGTTTTTTCATTGGGTCAGATGGAACACATGAATCTACTTTCCTTCCTCTTGAGAGGCAAATACCTACTCAGCGCAGTATGGGCTATTTTGGGCACCTCTGCCAGTACCTTGGGTATAATCAGACCATATCACACATACAAAAGAAAATTCCATTCACTATATTCCTCTCAAATAGGAGCAAATGATGCCAAGGTCCTGGGCCCATGGGCTCCTAAAAGATGAGTAGGGGACATGGGATTTGTTTAGATAGGAGACCATTCCTCTGGGGAGTGGTCTGCTTGCCTACTCTCTAGAGAAGGGCACCTTGAATGCCTCTCAGTTGGAAGATATTATCTCCAGATGGAAAGGTTTGCCTTCTGGCAAAGTCAGTCACATTATTTGGTTATATTTTGATGTGTTATTTATGGAGAAATAGGCTCTGCTGAAATCTCTTTCACTTCTCAGGAAAACTGTTTTGAATCTTACTCTTCAGGCGTGATGCTGATGATGGTGAAGATAAGCATGTGCACCATTTGAAGGGGTGGGCATTGATCACCGAGCTTCCCAGTCCAAATGCCAAGGCCTATGATTAATTTGCCTTCAGAAAGCAATTCTATGTTGACTTAGCAACAACTCCCAACAGGGAGTAACCATAGAAGAAAAGATAGAGTATGTGTGTGTGTGGGGGGGGGGAGTCGGGGTGGGCAGAGAGCTCTAAGAAAGCTAGCTTTTTTCCTTTTAAAAAAATTCTTCATCACTTTTAGGGGAATCAGAATGTCAAAACTAGGAAGTAAATGTATTTATAACCCTACTAACTGATCCCCTTGTTTCATTCCTCTCAATCTCCTATCCATCTTGCACACAGCTACCACATAGATAATTCTAAAACACAGATCTGACCATATCTCCCCCCCTACTCAAAAATCTTCTACAGCTCCCTATTTTCTCTACTATGAAATTTAAAAAAATCATCAGCTTGATATTTAAAAATTTCCACAATCTGGCTTCCACCTACCTTGGCCATCTGGCATTCCCTCCTTACCTCCAACTCACAGAGTTCCTCTCTTCATTTAAGACGCTGCTTAGGCACCATTTTCTGCAAAAAAGCCTTTCCTGGGCACTGTCCCATCCCTTTATCCCTATCTGACAGCTAGTGCTCTCCCTCCCAAATAACCTTATATTCAACTACTTTGTACACAGTTGTGTTTATTTACTTTATATGTATGATACACACACACTCACTTCTTGTCTCCCCATTGGAGTGGAAGCTCCTTGAAAGTAGGAGTTGTATCATTCCTTAGACTTGTAACCTCAATGCCTGGAGTAGAGTGAGCTTTCATAAATACTTGGTGATAGATTCTCCCTTATCACTCTTAATTCACTCTCTATTCTAGTCAAATGAGTCTGATATCTGTGTCCTATTCAAAACACTTGAGATCCCACTTTCGGGTCTTTGCACAAATAGACTTCGCATCTGGAAAACTCATCTTCCTCACCTCCACTTCATGGAATCCTTTCAGTCATTTTTTAGTCCTGTCAGACTCTCTGTGACCCCATTTGGAGTTTTCTTGGCCAAGGTACTGGAGAGTTTTCCATTTCTTTCTTCAGCTCATTTTATGGATGAGGAACCTGAGGCAAACAGGATTCAATGACTTGCCCAGGGTCACACAGCCTCTAAGTGACCAAGGTGGGATTTGAACTCAAATCTTCCTGATTTCAGGTCAGGTGCTCACCTACCTGCCCTTTTCATGGAATCTCTAGTTTCCTTCAAATCACAACTTGAGTTCTACCTTCTACTTGAGGTCATTTTTGACCCCTCCAGTGGTGACTATTCTCTCTTGAAATTCCTTCCTATTTATTTACCTGCTTATAGGTTGGATCCTCTTCTGCCCTCCCTCCCATCCCCCAAGTGAGACAGAAGCTCCTTTGAATGCAGGGATCATTTACTTTTTCTTCTTGTATAACCAGCACCTAGTACAGTGTTGAATTTATATTTTAGTCATCCTTGACTAAACTCACTATCTTCCTATTCAGAACATCAAACCCTCCATCCCGCATTTATTTTAAGCCTCTATGGCTGAGACAGCACACACAGCTTACCCTGTCAGATTTGGATTCTCTAGCTTTCCACTCAAACACTTTAGTCAGCACAAATGGGGGAGGCAGAACCAAGCCCGGTAATAACGTATCTCATGCTGCTATCAATTTTCCGCCAGAAGAACATTTTGGGACACAAAGTCCTTTGTCTATTTTCAGAAGCCAGGCTCAGTGACATTACACCAATGAGTACAGTTCTAGTGAATGCACTGTGTGCTGTTTTGAATTGTAACCTAAAAAAAAGGAGCTTCTGGCCGTTGGCCAGACCATAATGATTTCAGTTCTGAAAAAATCCAGCAACCGATGAGACTTCATTCACTATTTTCTCATAGTAGAAGTCCACAATCTCCTCTAATCAAATTGGAATGCCCCCTTCCCTCTTCCTCTCCCTCCCCTTACTCTCTTCATTCTTCTATGGTTAGTGTTATGGGTAGGCCTCCCAGGTCTGTTTCTATTTCAAAATAAAAAAAAACAAGTTTATAACATGTACCCCAAAGATCGGGCAGAATCGGACAATGGTATATTTTTTTTTTTCAAAAACTGGAGCAAAATGTGAATCAGGCTAATCATGCTTCCAAATTCAATCTTCGGTCCTTTAATTGATCCCATCCCAAAGGTAACATTCTGTCTTAATTGACATGCTGAGATGGTTACAATTATGTAAAACAAGACAGGGCCTGCTGGAAATGGGAAGAGTGTTCTTCTCAAACAGAACGAGGGCCAGTTTTTATAATCGTTGATTGCAAAAGGATGCAACCACTTTGCTCAGATTTCCTATTTGGGTTCGCCCCATCTGTATGTGTATTGGGTTTAGACAAAACCCCAACCTCAAAGGGTAGTGAATGCTATTGGGCATCTCTTTGGGGAGAGAGAGGGAGAGGGAGAGGGTCTGCAGAGGTGGGGCATCCATTTCTTTGTGGATTTTGTGGGTCGGTTAAACAGAAAAACGTGACAGGATGAAAGATGACATTTTCATATTTGTTGGCAGAGCTGTCTTCCTTGTGATTGTGACCACACACACCAGCCTGGGCTCAACCTCGATCGAAAACAGATGGCAGCGAGCGTAAGCTCACACGAGGCCGGGCGGGCAGGATGTACTCAGAGCCCTTTCGTGATTTCCTGGAGGCCAACCTGCTCACCCAGCTATGACCAAGAGAAGGCCCTCCTCTCCCATCCCTCTCCAAACTGTCCCCCCTGAGAATGCTCCCCCTGGAAGGCCTGAGCTTCCTGAAGGTGACCTAGATGTTGCTGAAGCAAGACTGGATGAGGCTTCAAACAGATTTTTCAAAAATTGCAATCAGCAGAAGCAGGGCCTCCCTTCGATGGGTTCGGAACACCTGTGTCTCTTGGATTCTTGCCTTGCTGGGTGGGGGGGTCAAGCTAATAATGCGGATGGTGAGTATGATTACTTCTCCTGGTCCATGACTGGCATCAAGAACACATGCTTGGGAAAAGTACCCTTTTGCTTACCAAGTCTCCTGAGCCTCTATCATCTCTGGCCATGTTAAAAAAGAACAAAGAGGCCAGTTCAGATGGGGATATGGCAGGGAGGAGAGCACACAAGGATTGAGAGCTAGAAGGGGCCAAAACAGGGGAGGATGTCAGAATTTCTATAGCGCCTTTTTTGTGCCCGCAGCCATTGTTCTGAGTGCTTGACCAAGATTGCTTCATTTGACCCTCCCAACAACCCTGGGAGGCAGGTGATATTCTTACGTCCAGTTTACATGTGAGGAAATGGAGGAAGATAAAAGCCACACACCTTGTAAGACTCTGAAGTGACATTTGAACTTACTGCTTGACTCCAGTCCCATCATTCTGTCCCCTGGGTCACCTAGCTGCCTCAGAGATCATCTGGTTCAATGAAAGGTGCTTATTGGCATAAAAATTATGGACCACTCTTGGCATTGTGCATTTCATTAGATTGTGTACCCTGGGATGTTTATTAATGACCAAATGAGAAAGCGTATCTCCTGTGCTTTGTAAACCTTCCAAAATAAGTATATTCATCCTCTCATGGAAATTCTACTTGGTCTTTTGTGCACCTTAGGGACATGCCCTTATGGCCCATGTCTATTTATTATTTTAGAAAATGCTTTCCTCAGAACATCTCTGGGACACAGGTGGTCCACATGTTATCACCCCCATTTTATAGCTGAGAAAACTGAGGCCTAGAGAAGGAATTAGATGAAAACATGTAGACTGAATGGCAGAGATGGGATTTGGACCTTGATGTCTAGGCTTCATGTCTTAGGGTCACACTACCATCTGGATACCAGGTAATATTAGGTGAACTCAGAGCAGTTTCACCATGGCATTATTTATAGTACCACTCACTCCCCAGAATGCCTACTCACCCCATCACATTTTTTTTTCAAACTTGTTTCAGTAGGATTGAAGAATCATAGGGTCACAGATTTAGAGGAAGGAAGGCCCTTAGAGGTCATTGAGTCTAAATTCCCTATACCAAAGGTGAGGAGAATTCAGAGCAGAGAGGGTAAGTGACTGACATGTCTCACCATGAGCAAGCTGATAAGCAAATCAGGACTCCTAACGTGCTGTCTTTTACAAGGTCACTTTCTGACCTTAGACAAGTAACTTCCTCTATAAGTGTTTTAAGTTCTTCATCCACAAAATCAAGGGGTTGTGCTAACTGACCTCTAAGGCCCCTCCCAACTTTAAATTTATGATCCCAAGAAGCATTGATTATGGCAGTTAAGTAGTGCAGTGGATAGAGCACTAACCTTGGAATCAGAAAGATTCATCTTTCTGAGTTTAAATCTGACCTTAGACACTATCTGTGTGACCCTGAGCAAGTCACTTCACCCAATTTTCCTTAGTTTTCTTATCTGTAGGGTGAGCTGGAAAAAGAAATGGCAAACCACTCCAGTATCTTTGCCAAGAAAACTCCAAAAGATATTTTGAAGGGTTGGATATGACTGGAACACAACTCACAACAACCAAAGAAGCATTTATTAGGCATCTGCTCTGTGCCAAGTGCATGTTAGATTCCAGGGCTTCAAGCTAAGCAAAACAGGCCCTTTCCTCAATGGGCTTACCCTCTATTACAGCTGAGATCATCAGTGTTGTGGGAATGGGGTTTTCAGGCCCAGATCTTCTGAATCAACAGTAAATGGGCCATACCCCATTAGGTTAATAATGCCAATAGCTAAGGCATCTGTTTCTATCTTTTTAGGTTCTCATCCACAAATTGGTGTAAGGAACTCTGGGTTGAGGAAACTCCCTCCACCAATGCAGATGGTGACCATTCAGCAATTTAAAGTCTTTCAGAGTTGGCTTAAGAGCCTTATTGAGAGTCACACAGTCAATATTTGAACAGGTCAAACGCAATACTTGAACTCAGGTCTTTCTAACTGCCAACACTGTCTCTTTATCCCCTGCCAAGGTGGCCATTCTACAAGGCTTTAAAGTTTGCAAACTGCTTTACTGACATTATTTCTTTTGAACCTCCCAACAACCCAGTGAAGGAGGCAGGGCATTGTAATCAATTGGTAAATCACAAAGAATGTATTAAACTTTGATTTTGTGCCAGGTGCTTTCCTTGGTGCTGAGGCTATAAATGCGAAAGTGGCGATCCTTGATCTCAAAGATCTTATCCTAATTTTATGAACGAGGAACCAAGGTTCAGAAAGACTAAGAGACTTGATTATGGCCACACAGCTACAAAGTGGCAGAGATGGGATTGAATCTCAAGTGTTCCTGATCTGAAGCCTCCAAGTTACATTGCCTCTTTAGGGGTCCAGCCTGGCTTAGTTGTGCTTCCTTTTTAGAATAATGCTGTAGAGGGGGCACATGTTCCTCTTCTTGGCCACTTCTAGGTCATAAACCATCCATTGCTTGCTCCCACTTTTTTGTGTCATCTTCCCCTTTAGAATATAAACTCTTGGGGGTGGTGACTGTTGGCTTTTATTTGGATCCCAAGCACTTAGCACAGTACCTATCACATAGTAAACACTTCTTAAATACTTTTTCATTCATGCATGCATTTGTTAAGCTGGAATACATGTTGGGGGTCATTCAATCCCACATCTCATTTGACAGAAATAAGACCCAAGAGGTGAGAATCACACAGGGTCAAGTGGCCCATCGTAGCCTAGACACTAGGTCAAATTCTTCTCAGATAAATAGTTATGCTACCATACTAACCTGCTGTTGTCCAAGTCTTGGCAATACCAGACAGAAATATGGACCTCTTCTTGTCAGACTTACTGCAATAAGCTCTAACTGGGCAGAAAATGTCATTTTAAAATACTTGATTTTTGTATCCTATCCTTAAATTCTCTTCTGTGATATTATCATGGTGGGCAGATGACAGTAGATGCTTGGAGGCTTTCCCACTGGAGGTCCTATTGAGCTGGAGAAACAAGGCCTCAGGTCCAAAGAGGAATTGTGTGCCTGACATCTAGAGATTTATCACCATCTTGGCTCCTAAGAGATGATTTATTTTGGTCTTGGTACCTCACAGAGAATGTTTGCTAAAGTAGCTTCCCTGCTGTCTCTTCCTATCTGGAGCCATCCCTTTGGAGTCCTTTATAGCCTGTTCCGTTCTTGCCTCTCCAGTAAACTTACATACGCCTTCCCTTCCTGCATTTTATAAACCAGTCAAGATGACCTTTCTACTCTTTCTCATTATTCTACCTCTTACTCCTACTACACCTTTGTACTGGCTGCCCCCCATTCATGGAATGCCATCCTACCTCACTTCCATCTCTTAGAATCCTGAGCTTCTTTCAAGACTCAACCCAAGTGACCCATTCTACAGGAAGCGTTGTTCTGAATCTCATAGTTGCTGGTGTCTTTCCCTTCTGAAATTACTGGGTATTTATTTGGCATATATACTATATCTACTTAGCCATGTAAATCGATAGGTAGATAAAGCATTTGTCAAGCTGTTACTGCATGCAGTTACTCTATGTTAAATGCTGGGGATAGAAATATAAGGAACAAAGATAGCTCCTATCCTTAGGAAGCTTGTATTCAAATGGGTGAAGATACAAGGGGAATTTGAAGGGAATGTGGAATATTGCCACAGGGGGAAGGCTGCTGGGGAGGAAGTGAAAACATCTGAAGAGTGAGAGGTAGAGCCCAGTGAAGGGAGCATAGCCTGGGCATTTCATGCAATGGGTATGTTGTGTCCTTGGATAAAATGTAATCTCCTTGGGAACAGAGACTATCTCATCTTCACGAGTCTCTGTACTGTCAGCATCAAGCAAAGTAGACAGTATGACATAATGGATAGAGTAATGGCTAGATTTGGAATCGGTAAGACTTGGGTTTGAATCCTGCTTTAAATGTGACCATAGCCAAGTTACAAGTCTCCTTGTCTTACTTATATTCTAGTTAGAGGAAGAAGACGCAAATCTTTCATGAAGGCAGAGAGAGAGAGAGAGAGAGAGAGAGAGAGAGAGAGAGAGAGAGAGAGAGAGAGAGAGAGAGAGAGAGAGAGAGAGAGAGAGAGAGGGAGAGAGAGAGAGAGATGGTCTTTGACAAACCTGATCTTTCTTTCCATGTTTGGTATTGTGCTCTGTACACAGTTTTTCAATGCTTTAGTGGGTCTTTGATATTGTCAATGGGATGAACTTAAATGAAATGTTCACCATTGATCCGATAATAGAATCCCAAAATCTCCCAGTTGGAAGGAACATCAAACCCGGTCCAGCCTTGAACAAGACTTTCTACAACAGAGGTGTTAAGCACACAACCCATACGCTGTAATGATTACTGCCAAGCCAGATGAAAAATTGGGAAATATTTAACAAAATAAGTAGACAATAGGACATAGATAATGTTAATATATTTTTCTAAGTTAACGTATGACCCCTAGGGATCCATATGTAGTGTTTAGTGGCCCCTATTTCTATTTGAGTTTGCCACCTCTGGTTTTCAACACGCCCCCAAGTAGTCCTCCAGGCTCCATGGAAGACTCTCAGTGAGTCTATCTGCCAAAACAGCCCTTCAGTGGAGGGGTTCATCCCAATATGTAGAAGGCAATAAAGCCACACCTTTCCATCCTATCCCATAGTGTGTCCACCCAAGATGTTGTGGCCATTTAGTAAATAGCTCAACATTGTATGGATACCAACAAACACTCTTATTGTTCCCCAGTTGTATCTCCTTCTTGCTCCATAATAATTAACATTTATATAATATTATGTTCCAAAGATTGTGCTAAACACGTTGTAATTATTGTCTCATTTGCTCTTTGCCACAAACCCGGGGGTTATGTGCTTTTTTTGTGACCATTTTACAGATGAAAAACTGAAGCAAACAGGGGTTAAGTGACTTGCCTGACGTCACACAACTAGTAAGTATCTGAGGTCAAATTTGAACTCAGGTCCTCCTGACTTTAGGTTAGCACTTTATCCACCATGCCACTTAGCTGTCCCATAGCAAGTTCCATGATGGAAAGGTACTGAATTGTTTGTTGAATGAATGAATGTTTGTACGGATGATTTTCAAAATATCAGGAGTTTCTAACCTGGGCCATTCCTCCATGTGTGTTAAGATATTTAGGAACATTTTTCCCTGTGGCATATCTTTGTAGGCTGATGTGCCAATTTATGCACGATTCAATCTATATATTTAAAGATAGGACTAATTTACACCTTGGGTGTTTGTTTTGTTTGTGTGTAGACTCTTGAGTCTCTGGGGACCCTGTGGAACAGAATGTTCTGCATTCTTCCTAAGGTCTCTCCTTCCTTCTTAAATCCTCAATTGTTTCAGGACTGATTCAGGTTCCTCTGTTTAAGGAGACTATAATCTCCACCTGTGTTCTCATTGTCCATTTCCCACCCTGTCCCCCTCCCCCTTCACCTCCTATCCTAAATGGATCTTACCTCCATCACCATGTAGAAAATAGATAATTTCTTTGTATTCTGCCTTGTTAAATCACCTCTGAACTATTGTATTTAGTTCTGGAACGAAATATTAATAAAGTAGAGGACATCTAGTGGAAAGCCACCAAAATGGTGAAAGACTTTGAGTCTAGGCCATATGAGGAATTGTCAAAACAACAAGGAATGTTTAGACTAGAGAGGAGAAGCTTGGTGGGGACATGATATTTGTCTTCAGGTAGGTGTGTCAAGTGGAAGAGTGATTAATCTTCTTCTGTTGTGCAGAACTATAGGGTAGAACCAAGAGCAATGGAGAGAGAAGTTGTAAAAAGGCATAATTTCAGCTGGATGTCAGGGAGACTTCACAGACACTGAAAGCTATTCTTGAAAAGGACTGCCTTGAGAGGTGTTGAACTCCCTTTCCTTCAGGTCTTAAGCAGAAGCTCAGTGATTGCTCCACAGGCATAATATAGTGGGGATTCTTTTGCAGATAAAACTTGGAGCAGTTGACCTCTGAATTTCTTTCCAACCCTGGAATTCTCTGATTCTGTGATTTGAACATGTGTGGGCAAAATAGTAGCAATTCAGACCAACTCAATCTAGGTCAACTCAGTCCAGTTCACCCCAATCTAATTCAACCCAGTCCAGTCCCAACCAATTCAGTTCAACAAGCGTCTATTAAGCTCTTATTATGGGTGCTATGTGTTGGGAATACAAAGACAAAAATGAAATAGCTCCTTTCCTTCAGGAATTTACATCCTAGCAGAAGAAGAGGGAGATATTACATAGAAGGAGGTGGGATAGCAGTTCCCTTACTCATTTGTAACCCAGGGTTTCCATCAGGGCATCTGGATTTATTTCTTTCAAGTATAAAGAAGCATAAATTTAAGTGGAACTAGAAACATAAAAATATAAGTACAAATAAAAGTAGACAAGCATGAACAAAAACATATAAAAGTACAAGTATAAAAATTTAGCTACAATTGCAAGTGTAAAATACAGGCACAACATAAAAGTTTAAGTTCAAGTACAAGTGGGCATATGTAAGTACAAGTGTAAGTATCAAAATATAATGATAAATACAACTATAAAAGCATAATTATAAGTGCAAGTAAGACTATAATTATAAGAACAAGTATAAAAATATAATTATAAGTGAAAGTATAAAAATATAGCTCTAAGTATAATAAAAGTATAATTATAAGAAGTATAAATATATAATTATAAGTACAAGTATGACTATAATGATAATTATAAAAGTATATTTATAAGTGCAAGTATAAAAGTATAGATATAAAGATAAAAGTATAATTATAAACAGAGGTTAAAATTATAAGTACAAGTATCAAAGTATAAATATAAAAGAACAAATAAAAGTACAAGTATAAAAGTTTAAACATGAGTATGATATCAGTAGGTTACTCTGGGATGCAAATCATGTCATTATGTGTGTTGGAGGTGGGGAAAGGTTAATTAGGAGCCCTCTCAGAGGTGTGTGCTTAAGTTCATCTTATTCCCCTGGGGAAGGGAGAGGGAGAATTGGAGGTCATTTGAATTACTATTGTCTACTCTTAGTCGCCTGTCGCTTATACAAATAATTTGTCTTTTTTTTTTTCTAAAGCTACTCAGGAGACAGACTCTGAAGCTTCACTGTCAAATGTAGGGGAGTCTGGGTTCTCAGTCACTCTGGAATGATCTTCAACCTCTAGAACAATGGTTCTCAACCATCCTCATGCCATGATCCTTTAATGCAGTTCCTCATGTTGTGGTGACCCCCAACCATGAAATTATTTTTGTTGCTACTTCATAACTATAATTTTGCTACTCTTATGAATTATAATATAAATATCTGATATGCAGGATGGATTTTCATTGTTACAAATTAAACATAACCCACAGGTTAAGAAACGCTGCTCTAGAAGGTCATATCAACCTTGGCCACATTTCAAATGTAGGCTGGTGATGAACTCATCTGTCACCTGAGAACCAGACTAGTGCAGTTCAGGGAGGTTCATCACCAGCTTATCAGCAAGGGAATAGAATTTTGGTCATAGTACTTCTTGAAGAGTGTCTACCAGTTAGCTGCTTCATCAGGAATAGTACCTGTATGAAGGAGATCATGGAGCCTTTTGTAAAATCTAAGTGATAAAGATTCTTACATTAATCAATTCAACAGCAGTAATGATAATAATTAATAATAATTATTATTCACATTTATATAACATTTAAGGTGTGTAAAGTACTTTTCTTAAAGCCATTCTATAAGCTAGGGAATTTACATATTATTATCCACTTTTACAGATGAGAAAACTGTCAGGATCAAGAGACTTGGTGACTTGCATATAGTTGTACAGTTAGTAAATACCTGATAGGTCTCCTGACGTCAAATTAGATGCTTTTTCTAAGACAACATGCTTTCTCTATTGGCATTCGTTGTGGTCATAAGTGCTTGGGTTCAGGCACTTGTGTTTAGAAATGCTGAGTCATCTGCTCAAGGTCACACAGCAAGTTAATGACAGAGCCCACGTGGGAACTCATGGCATGAGGCTACAAAGTGGATGAGGATGATGATGAAGAGGGTGATGGTGACGATGATGGCGGTGGTGATGATGGCGAAACAATTAGCATTTATATGATGTGTTAAGGTTTTCCGAGTGCTTTCCATATATCATCTCATTTGATCTATCTACATTATGGCTCCACAGCCAGAGAAGCACGAGGACTCAGACAAATATTCCCTCTATTAAAAACAGGCAAAAACCCCCAGGTAAAAAATAATCCACGAGGTGGTTCAAGAGCAGCACAGATTTAAGTAAAATCAGGTAAAAGCTGACAAGGAAATTGAAAGGCAAGGAGGTTGCTAGTATCTCAGGAACCCTTTGCCAAAACCCTAAAGTGTTTTTTTGTTCTCCTTGGCCAAAGGGTTCCACAACTGGGCACCAAATCAGTTGACATGGGGACAAAGTTAATCCCCACAGTTTTAGGTCTTCTCCGTAAATTCTATAGCTATGACAGATGTCTGTATTATATGACTCAGGGAGGGAACTCCAGGCTCCCTATGCTGTACAGCAACCTTGTGAGGTAAGTTCTGTTATTTCCACTTACAGATCAGGAACACAAGACACCAAGAAATCAATCAACTGGCTCAGAGGCACACAGCTAGTAAGCATCTGAGGTAGAACTTGAACTCGGATTCTCTTGATCCTGAATCCAGCACTCTGTATTGCCACAGAGCTGTTTTAGGCATATTGCTGGACTTGGGGTTGGGACAGACCTAGGTTCAAATCCTGCTTCTGATGCTGACTGGCTGTGAAAGTTACTTTCACTTTTCTTAGTCTATAAAGTGGGAATGTTAATATTTAGGGTGTTGACCACACAGAGTTACTGTGAAACTTAAATAAGTTAATGTGCTTCAAGAGCTTTGCAAACTTTACAGGGCTTTGCAAACTTTAAAATGTTGCACAAATGCCAATTATTTTTCTTATTCCCCAGTCTTGAGGGTAGTAATCCTAAACCAGTGTTAATAGCCATTAGTTAAGCACATGTTGCGTTCAATTAACACTCACTGATAGCGGTGTTATCTGTAGCATAAGGCTGTCACATAACAGATCTCAACTACTTAGAACAAAAGTATCTTTTAAAAAAATCACATGCTAGTACCCTTGTTGCCTGGCCCTGTTGTGATTTTACATTGGGGGTGCATTTTAATTGATGAGATGTGCTATGCAGCCCAACCAAAGAGAAAAGCAACAACCTATACCTATCATTTGGAAATGTAATGGAGGTGTGAGAAACTCAACTCCCAGGATTAAATGAGCCAACAGAAGCTCCTTCTCCTCCCTGGAAGAAAAGCATGAGTTTCTGCTTTCTCACATTCTGTTTCTGGTGGACCGCATCCAAGAATGGCGGAGACAGAGATTATAAAGAGGGGAGACTTTCCCAAGGCATGGGGCTGGAAGAAGCTGGTATCTGGCACCCTGAGGAGAGAGAGAGGGAAATGAGGAGAGAGGTAGAGAAAAGACAGAAGAATGAGAGAGAGGGAAAAAAAAGGGAACAAGAAGTTGGAGAGAGGAGAATGAGAAGAGAGAGAGAGAGAAAGGAAGAGACAAGAGGAAAGAATAGAGAATATTGAGAGAGAAAAGGGTGGCAGTGAGAAGAGGTAGAAAGAGTGAGAGAGAGGGATTAAGAGTTGGCTATTGAGAAAGAAAAAAAACACTAAAAAGGAGAGTAGGGATATTAGGAAGTCAAATGAGATTATGGGTGTAAAGCACTAGGCAAAACTTAGAGTGCTAAATAAATGGCAGTCATCACCTTTTTCTTCATCATCATCTTTATCATCATCATCATCATCATCATCATCATCATCATCATCATCATCATCATCATCAGCGTTGTAGCTTTTATTCTCATTATTCTCCTTCTGTTGTTAGCCCACAGTCACCAGATCTCCTGTCTGGTGATGGCTCCATTCCCTGAGCCTCCTCCTGCCCTCCTGCCGAGGCTTCAAGCAATGTTTGTAGAGCTATCCAGGGTGTGCTGGCAACTGTTAACAACCCAGTTCTTCAAGTATGCACACACTTTAAAGTTTAATCTGCATTATTAAGACTTCTTAAGTCTACACAATTAGCAAAACAATAAATCTAACCCTGATTTGTGGTTATTGCTATTTATGATATGGAGATGCTCACACTTTTGAGCCCTTTCACTGTTAGCTCCAGCTCACTGCTGGAGGAGAGGATGTTTAGGGAGAAATCGGCTTCAGTGGAGGCTATTTTCCCCATCAGAAAAAAGGTCCAGAAACTCCTGCTCTGCTTTCTCACCCTCAATTCCACCACAAAAAGAAAATTAATAAATAATCAATAAACCTTTATTGTCTACTATGTGCCAGGCACTGTGCTAAGGGCTAGAAATACAAAAAAGAGGCAAAAGACAGTCCCTGCCCTCGAAGAGCTTCCAATCATGTGGCACTTTAGGCTTCATAAAGCAGCAGCCTTGCAATTACCCAGTGAGGCTTTTACTGGAAACATTATTCCCATTTTATAGATGAAAAATTAAGACTGGGAGAAGGGCAAGGAATGAAGTAACTTTAATTCAGTGTAGCAAACCTACATCAGGTCTATGTGCCAAGCCCTGTTCTAGGTTACAGGGGATGCAAAGACAAAAATGACTTGTCCTTGAAGGGCTCACATTCAACTGAAAAGATACGCAAGGTATTTGACAGAATCTGAGGAGGAAGGGAGTGCCAGCAACTGTGGGAATTCAGGCAAACTTGACCATGATCTTGGAGCTAGAAATGGAAGGTCAGCCTTTGAGATGAAAAAAGGCAGGCATGATCTGTAGCCAGTGGAGCTTTGGTGTAGGAGGAGAGAATGAAGCTTGTTGCAAACTGCCAAGGTCAGTCTCCTCTGAGTCCCAAGTGTCATTTGCTGTATTTTTAGGACCTTCAAGGCCTCCTTAGCTGCAATGATAACAGTTCCTCATCACCTCCTGGACCTACTGCTTATGTCTACTGGTCCAGTCTAGTGTGTGCAACATCTCCTTAGGCCCCCAACACTTGGGGTGTGGTGATGTCCCTCATTCGCTATACCCCATGGTCAGCTTGGATAAAATGCTCTAGGGTTACATGTCTGTAAAAAATATCAGGAACACTCTGGGGTCAAACTACCACTTTGGAGACCCCCAAGAGCCCAAGGAGCCTTGCAAATTTCTCTCTTTCCCAAAATTCTGGGGCCCTGCAGAAAGCCCCACACTGGCCACCCCCAAACCTGACACCAATGCTTTGCTCAACAGTGAGGTTTTGCTTGGTGAGGTAGTGATTTTGTGGCTCTCAGCATAAATCTGGCAGGCCAGATGTTAAATACATCAGGAGAAAGTTATTTTCGTCATTTGTGAAATCTTACACAGAACATCAGGTCTGAGCACAGATTCTGACTGAAAGCAATACACCGTGGAATTCTCTTCCTACGCAGAGGTCTACAGAGAGACTGGTAAGAGACCCCCTGTGTCTATATGTTCAGAGGAAGATTAGACTGACTGCTTTACCTCTTGGTTGGGAGAACTTCTGTGTGCACCACCCGGCCAGTTTGGGTGGCTTCTAGCCAGCACTCTTGGTCCAGGTGACTGCACCCCAAGTCACTACTACCACTCTGGATGTGATACCACCCATCTACGGTGACTGTAGGACCCACTGACTTCCCTATAAGCTCCCCTAGAAATGGCTTCCAGAAAGTCCTACCAACGTATAGTTCTTCCCTGAGAGGGACAGGGACTTGTGTGAAGTCACGCAGCCAGCAGCCAAAATAGGATTCAAACTCAGGTTGCTTGATTCCAAAGCTGGTGAGCTTTCCACTACTGGTTCTGATCTCCCATGGCACCATGCACCGCCTCTCCAGTCCTTCCCTTTCCCCTTTTCAGCACCCTTCATGTGTTATCTTCCTAGTTAGAATGTCAACTCCCTGAGGGTAGGGATTATCTTTGCTTGCATTTGTATCACCAATGCCTGGCACCTAACAAGCACTATATAAATGCTTGCTCACTTGCTTGGGACCAAACTCTTGTCCCAGGAAATCAAAGGCAACCTGAAAAGATCCTGCCTGGAGACCTTCCGCCTTCTAGCCATTTGCCTCCATCAGTGAAGTTTCTTCCAGTCACCAACTCTCTACCTGGATTCATTCCTCCATCTCTAATTCTCCTCATCCTTTTGATACCTGATCCCCAACTGCTGATGAACAATCCCCCACCTCCTTTAGCCCCTGTTGTCTGCTCCTTATTCCCATTCATTTCAACCTGAGTCTCATAGGATCCTAGTCCAGATCTGCCTGTCTTTTTTGCTGAGCTTTTTGGAAATCCTGCTCTATCATGAATAAACTTCCCTTCATTTTAGACCTCTTCCGAAGATCTCTGGCTTTTTCTATCTTCAGTTACTCACTGAGACCTGATGTCCCCCTCCTAACCTTTCCTGGTTGGCCATCCTTTCCAGCAGCAGTGGCCCCTTTTCTGGTAGCTATCAACTCACTGATTCTGATGAAGGACCGGCTTATTTCTCTCCACAACTGGGTCCACTTGCAGTCATTAGTTGGCACTATCAATTCCTCCTTTGAAGTTTACTCTCCTGGAGGTTAACTCTCCGTCTAGATCCCAGCGGCTGTTATCTACTGACCACAATGACCTTCTTCCTCCTTTTGAAAGAATTCAGTGTTTGGATCACGCTCACAGTCTCTCTCTACTTTACCTCCTGCCATACTACTACTACTACTACTGCTACTGCTACTACTACTACTACTACTACTACTACTACTACTGCTGCTGCTGCTGCTGCTGTTGCTGCTGCTGCTGCTACTACTACTACTACTACTGCTACTACTATTACTACTACTACCTATTACTACTACTACTACTACTGCTGCTGCTGCTGCTACTGCTGCTGCTGCTGTTGCTGCTGCTGCTGCTGCTACTACTATTACTACCACTACCACCACTACTACTACTACCACTACTACCACCACCACTACTACTACTACTACTACTACTACTACCACAACTACCTATTACTACTACCACCACCACCACTACTACCACTACCACTACTACTACTACTACCACCACCACTGCTACCACTACCACCACTACTACTACTACCGCCCCACCACTACTACTATTACCACTACTACTACTCACTGTATATAAGGTACTGTTCTGAGTACTTTACAATTATTACCTCATTCTATCCTCACAACAACTCTGGAAGGAAGTTCTTATCATCATCCCCATTTTATAAATAAGGTGAGGAAAATATAATATAATATAATATAATATAATATAATATAATATAATATAATATAATATAATATAATATAATATA
>CM053593.1:13805631-13896706 GCA_028646575.1 Pseudocheirus occidentalis
AGAGAATTCGATGCCAAACCATGTGATGGACCCAGAGGCAACTCGGAGCCACCAGCCTGAGGAGGCTGCCAAGGAGCCCCAGATGCTGTCACTTTAAAAATATCTTCCACTGCCTGGCATCTGCACCCTCCAACTGGCAGCAGAAAAGGAAGCAGGAGACTGACGGCAGTGGAGATGGGAGTCAACAGCCCGGGTGTTTTTGAAGTGAGCTGTGCTCCTCATGGTGCAGTGACTGGTTTTAACCTCTAAACTGCAGCTGGAGATGAAAAAGGGACAGCTGGCCAGAACCCTTGCCATCTATGTTGGCAGAGGAAGATACAGGCAAGGGCCCGAGCTGGGGTCCTCTAGGGCTGAGAGATGGCACTGGAAGGGGAAAAGTCCCAGCACCTTAGCCTACCTACAGACCTGAAAAAGGGCCAGAATGGCTGTAGCATTTCAGGGAAAGGGGAGAGGTTTCAAAGCCATGTTCCCTTTTCCCTGAATTCTTCCCTCAACCTTAGGTGGTTGCCTGGCATTGCACTCTCCATTTCCTTTTTGGGGAGTTCTATCAGACCCACATTTGAATCATAGGACTTTAGAGCTGGAATGGATCTCAGCAGTTATTAGTGTCAAACTCAGATATAATTGGATCCCTGCCAAATGCATATTGATTTAAAAAAACCACAAATTAACATTATCTATCTTGTATTGTATTTCTATTTATTTTCTTAAACTTCCCAATCACATTTTAATTTAGTTCAGGCTGAAATGGGGGAGTTTCACAAGTTTGATGTCTCTGTTTAGTCTAACCCATCTCTGAAAGTGAACACAACCTTCCTAAGGGGAGCTTGAGTCCCCTTCATCAGCCTGGCAGCCCTCCTCTGGCTCATGTCCTTCCAGAAAGGAGGCATCCCAGTCCTCTGGCTGTGCTCTGACTATGGCTGCAGAGAGAGCACAGGCTCCTTTCCTCATTTTAGGAAGGTTGCTCCTTCTTCTTTTACTGCTATTGCTACAGTTCTTGATAGCAGCTTTTTCTAAGATGGTTAAGACTGGCTAAGCGCTGACACATTGGACCCTGGGAGCACCTTTAGTGTTTTTGCCTGCCTATGGAGTCTGCCCCATTGACTCACCAAAATCGCTGTCCACTAAAACTGTGAGGGTTTTTTATTCACATGAACAGCTTCTGCTTGAATACTTGTACTGATGGGGAAATCACTACTGGATGAAATAACCCATGTTGCATCCTCCCGGTTTTGAACAAGAAGGAATACTAGGCATTAGATCGTCTATGACCCACTCAGTTTAGCGATGACAGCCTTTCTGATATTTGAAATCACCTGCTATAACCCGGTGTCCGAGTCTTTTCTCAACTCACCAAGCATTTTTTAAAAAGCATCATTCACATTTCTTCCATGAATATTTGGTTTGTGGATGTTTTTTGTTAAAACACTCAAATATTTGATTCAGTAGAACTAAGAAACTTGGAAGGCTCTTCACAAATTAATGATCTCCCCAAAATGCATTCCTATAACAGAAGATTGTATGACAAATGCGAAAGCCCGCTGAGCATTAATACCTAGCTAGGGATAAACCAAGGAGAAAGGTTCTCCCTTGAGGTGTTTGCCAATGTTATGGAGGGTGTCCTTCACAGAAAAATCTGCAGAGGTTGCCCAAATGGCCTCTAAGCCCTTTTGCATCTCAAGAGTCTCTGATTTCATGAATGCAAATAGGTTCATTCTGTAAGGATGGCAAGGTTTTCCAAATGCTTAAATTCGATATTGAAATCAACCACAGAGCATTCCTTAGTGAAATCCATAATTACGGATTTCAAACTAAAGGACTTTTTTTTTTTTTTCTTAAATTCTCCACAGTAGGATAACCTAGTGGTTGAAAAACACAAGCTTAACTTTTTATAATCTCAAAGAGCTGGAAACAATGTAGATGCCCATGGGGGGACTGTAGAAAGATTGAACAAGTTGTGGTACATTAATATAATGGAAGTATGCTATAAGAAATAATGGAAATCATGAACACAGAGAAGGATGTGTCAACTTATATGAACTGATGTAGAGTGAAGTAAGCACAACCAGGAAAGTAATACACACAGTATCTGTAACAATATGAATGGAAAGAAAACAACTGAATCCAAATGCTATGAAATTGTAACGACCAAGCTTGGCCCCAAAGAAGAGACAGATACGACAGGGGTCCTCCCTTCCTTCTTCGCAGAGGTGGGGTCTATAAGTGTGGAATACTGAAGATAACTTGAGACTTTTTTGCTATATTGGTTAGTTTTTCCACGGTGTTCTTTTTTATTCCTCTTCTCCCCCCCCCCCCCACTTTGTTGTAGAAGATGGCTTTCTGGGAGAAGGGGGAGGGGCACATTGGAAAATCAAAGTAAGGTAAAGCCAAAAAGCAATCAAGAAAAATTTACTTTAAAAAGTATATGCTCCTTTGACCTGGCAATATCACTTCTAGGGCTGTATCCCAAAGATAGCATACAAGTGGGAGGAGGACTTGTATGCAGAAAAATATTTATAGCAGGTCTTTTTTCTGGTGGCAAAGAACTGGAAATCAAGGGGATGCCCATCAATTGGGGAATGGCTAAATGAGCAGTGGTATATGAATGTAATGCAATGCTATTGAGCTATAAGAAATGAGGAGCAGATGGACTTCATAATAACTGGGAGAGACTTATGTAAACTGATTCTGAGTGAGGGGAGCAGAACCAGGAGAACTTTGTGCACAATTATAGACAGATCATATCTGTGATTCTGATAGACTAAGCTCTTCTTAGCAATTCAAGGTTACAAGACAACAACTTCAGAGAACTCATGATGGAAAAAGCTATTCATGTCCACAGAAAGAATTATGGAGTCTGGATGCAGATTGAAGCAAATTACTTGCTCGCTCTTTTTTTTTTCTTCTTTTTTCTTGTTGTTCATTCCATTGGTTATAATTCTTATTTACAACTTCACTAATGTTTAATGTGAAGTTATATGTAGTACCTATATAGGACTGCATGCCACCATGGCAGGGGGAGAGGAAGAGTGATAAAATTTGGAACTCAAAAGCTTGTGGAACTGAATGTTGTAAACTAAAAGTAAATAAATTTTTAAAAAAGTACATGCTCAGAAGAAGAAATCAAAGCAATCTATAGTTATATGAAGAAAAGTTCTAAGTCACTATTGACAAGGGAAATGCAAATTAAAACAACTCTGAGGTACTAATTCATACCTATCATATTAACTAATATGACAAAAAGAAAACAACAAATGGTTGGAGGGGATGTGGGATAATTGGGACATTAAAGTGCCATTGGTGGAGTTGTGAACTGATTCAACCTTTCTGGAGAGCAACTTAGAGCTATGCCCAAAGGGCTATAAAACTGTACATACCCTTAAACTCAGCAACATCACTCCTAGGTTTGTGTCCTGCAGAAATAAAAGAAAAAAGAAAGTCCTATATATATAAAAATATTTATAGCAGCCCTTTTTCTGGTGGCAAAGAATTGGATATAGAGGGTATGCCCATTAATTGAGGAATGGCTGAACAAGTTGTGGTATATGATTGTGATGGAATACTATTATTCCATAAGAAATGACAATGCAGATAGACTTTAGAAAAACCTGAAAAGACTTACATGAACTTATGCAAAGCAAAGTGAACAGAACCAGGAGAACATTGTGCACAGTAACTGTAATATTATATGCTGTGAATGACTTAGCTTTTCTCAGCAATACTATGATCCAAGACAACTCTAAAAGACTTATGATGAAAAATGCTATACACTTCCAGAAAAAGAACTGATAGAGTCTGAATGCAGATCAAAGTAGAAAATTTTAAACTTTCTTAATTTTTCTTTTCTTCTTTACTTTTTTATGGTCTGTATTATCTTTTGCAACATGGCTAATATGGAAATATGTTTTATGTGACTGCACATGAACAATCTATATCAAATTGCTTGCCTTCTCAAGGAGAGGGGAGAAAAGAGAGATAGAGGGAATTTGGAACTCAAAAATTATAAAAAAAGAATGTTAAAAGTTGTTTTTACATGTAATTGAGAAAAATAAAATAAAAACATTCTTTAAAAAGTATATGCTCAATCCAGTTATGAAAAATACACATAGCATGTGATGAAATGGGGGGCTCATTGAATTTTTTTTCTTTTATTTTTGGAGGGGGAAGGCAGGGTAATTGGGGTTAAGTGACTTACCTAAGGTCATGTTGCTAGTAAGTATTAAGTGTCTGAGGTCAAATTTGAACTCAGGTCCTCGTGACTCTAGGGCTGGTGCTCTATTCACTATGTTACCTAGCTGCCCCAGCTCATTGGGTTTTTGACTGGTATACAGATCTTGTATTAGAATGAGATGGGGTCAGAGTTGGAGAGATCATAGTGATGACTGCTGGGAGATTAGACAGCATTTTGATGATCCTAAGCTGCTGCCAAAATGTCTTCTTACACCAACAATTACTCCAGCTGTGCTATATGGTGGCAGATCATGGAACCCATGAATCATGGAAGAATTCCATTTCCAGGCAAACCGAAAATGAATGGAAAACATGGGTACATGGGAACTGCAACACATTGTAACTGATGAAAACTTGTTTGAGTCTGTGCTTCTGCACATATGTGTGTGAGCCCTAGATAAGTCCCTTAAATTCTCTGTGCCTCAGGCAAGTACCTGAGACTATACATTGTAAAATGGTTGTTGCTATGGACTAGTTTTTAGGATTTCCTCATCATGAAGTCCTTGTGTCAACAGATTTCCAACTGAAGGGGAAAAAAGTATGTGAAATTTTATGTGAGAAATGGTGTGTAAGATGGGCAGTCCAGGAGCAGCTCACAGGGGATGGGATGCCAGGTGCAGAGTCATGGATCTGAAGCTGGAAAGGTCCCCAGAATCTAGGTCAAGCCTCATTCTTCAGAGGAGGAAACAGACCCAGAGAAGTTAAATGACCTGCTTAAGCTCACATACATAGTAAAGGGGTGAAACCAGCATCGGAGGCTGGGCCCTCTGATTAGTGCTCTTTCTACTGAACCATGCAGTCCTCAATTCAGACACTGATTACGTGTCCTGTCCTGGTGTGGAGAGCACTGGGTTTGGAGTCTGAGGATCTCTGTTCCAATCCTTCCCTTTTACTGTGTGACCTTGGGCAAGTCTCTAGGCCTCAGTTTCCTGATCCAAAAAACTGGCAGGTTGTGCTCGATGGTCACTCATATCTCTCCCAGCTCTAAATTAATGCCCTTTCCTGGAAGTCCTTCTCTGGACCAGTTACAATTAGTTAGCACCTTTACCTACCCTAAGCCTCAGTGCCTTCATCTATAGAATCTGGAGAATAATAGCACCTACCTCACAGCTTCGTTGTGGGATTCAAATGGTAAAGGGCCTTATACAATCTCAAAGATGTGTATAAATGTGATCTCTTTTTAGTGCTTATGCCCCAAGTTATGGAAAGGACCAGAAGAAGACCTGATCTATAGAGTATTTCAGGGAGGATCTAAATGAGAATTTCATAGGCTAGAAAGTGGAGAAGGAATTCCACTTTGCAATAGTGGATAAAAGCTAACATTTCTATAGTACCTGATATTTACACATCTATTCTATGCCAGGCTCTGCACTAAAGGCTTTAGAAAATAATACATTATTTGATACTCAGAACAACTCTGGGAAGTAGGTTCTACTATTTTCTCCATTTTACAGATGAAACTGAGATAAGCAGAGCTTAAGTGTCTTGCCCAGGGTCACATGGCTAGTGTTTGAGGCTGGATTTGAACTCAGGTCTTCCTGACTCCAGTTTGATACTCTAGCCACTGCACCACCTAGCTACCCCTACACTGATCTGAGGAATTAAATGGTGAAAAAAATAACTCAGTTGTTGCTTTAAAGGAGTATAAAATCTCATAGGTAGGTGACACACATAGAAATAACTACAAAGCATGTGACAAAATGATCCACTTTCCAAGGGATGTCACACAGAGTGGTCTGGAACATTGAAGCAGGGATGGGCTCTCTGTAGGCCAGGGCTGCCAGTAAGAGCATCATGGAGGTGGGTCCTACAGGAGGAGGATTTGAATTTGAAGGCAGAAGTGAGAGGGGCAGGAAACCCTCATTCTCTTGAACAGATTCTCTATAATTAGGATTTTTGACTCTCCTTTCTATTGGAACAGGCCTTCTCTCAATAGTTTGTTCACTTTTTTTGTACAAAGTGGGATTGCCCAGAACTCAACCCATTTCTGCAGCCGAGCTCTGGCCAGGGCAAATGTCAGTGGGACCAGTCCTTGATTTCTGCCTTTTTTTATATCCCTGGATCTTAGCCCAGTTCCTCACATGAGTAAGTGTTTAATGAATGCCTGGTGACTTATGGCTGTTGATTGGAGACCAAGCTTCTATTTTTATGTTATAATATAATATAATTATTATGAATAATATAATTAGGTACTTAATAAAATGCCATATAATATAATTAGATAAGCATAATGCTATATAATATATAATGTACATAATATATATTATATATGCTACATAATGTATATGACATCATTATGATCTAAGATCTCTTTAACTTTCTGAGTACCAACCATAACATGCTATTGACTCACATTGAACCTACAGTCTCGTCCCTGCTCAAATGTCCCAAGTGAAATTTCCACCCCCCCCAGGTCTTTTTCACAGGAAAAAGCTGTTTTAGCTGTTCTCTTCCTTCCCTCCTTCCCACTCTCTACAGTATATGGAAATCATTCTGTCTTTCTTTTCAAGGAGCTTAGCAATTAGTCACTGTCAAAATGGGGACAGAATTCTGGACTTAGTGTGACCCTCATCAGTTAGAAAAAAAACGGAACATTGGAGCCAGATGGGACCTTAGAAGTCACCTAGCCCAACCCTTTCATTCTATAAAGGGGAAACTGAGGCCCAGAGAGGGTGCCTGCTTCTTTAATCAGAGGTTACTATTTCAACCAACAGACTAAAATAAATGATTGTTTCTTTATCATTGGGAGAAATAAAGCTTCCACTACATAGGTCCCTTCACTCACCCTTCTCTCCAACCAAACTTGATTCTGAAATTTTGCTTTTGCTTAAGCAGTTTCTTCCCAATGTGAATCAGAGCTGTCCAAGTGTGGAATGGACTGCTCTGGGAATGAACAGATTCTCCCTCACTGGGAGCCTTAAACCAAAGGATTGGGTGATTATTTGTGGGAGATGTATTTAAGATAATTAATTTTTAATTTTTTTCTTATTTTTGAACCTCTCTTGATCCTCAGTATAAATACAGTTTGAGAATAGTAAATCATTTAATTCTTTTTGCTAGAATATTTGGAAAATATTTTAATCAAATTTCATTATTGATATGGATCTATAGTTTTCCTTTTTTCCTTTATCTTTCCCTGTTTTAGGCATTAGGACTGTATTTATCTCATCACAGGAGTCTGGTAGAGTGTTTCCTTTCCCAGTTTTTGAGAATAATTTGTGTCCAGTAGGTAGGGTACATTTCAGAGAGGATTACTTTTCAGATATAGGATGTACATGACCATCTCTGGTGTCCCTTCCAAATCCGATATTTTGAGTTTTCTGTGAATTCTCCCTCTCCCTGAGCTATTCTTATCCACTTATGCCCCATCCTTCAAAGCCCAGCCTAAATGCTGTTTTCTGAATGGAATTTTTTTGATCCTCTTCTCTGAGAGTGATCTCACCAGCCCACCAATTCCTGCATGACTTGGCCTTATTCACTGTGCTGCCATGTTCAGCCTTGTATTAGCTCCTTCTGGTCTCCTCTTCCCTAAAGTAACGTCAGCTTCTTGAGAGCTAGGATTGCTTTATTCCTTTTGGTGTCTTCCACAAATCCAAACAACAGGCCCTTCACCCCTTCCCCCAGAATTGGTGATTGAATAAATAGGCATCAAATGCATTGAATTGAAGTCAAGAAGTGAATGAACAAATCTTTATTAAGCCAGGTGCTAGGAATACAAAAATCATCCTCCTGGACTAGAGCTTACTTTCTCCTGCATTTAACTACATTAAATGAATTTCAGATGCAGAGGTTTTTAGGAAGAGGTGAATCACATTTGGGAAATTGGGCAGTGCTCTCAGTGATATCACTGTGGCAAAAGTAGACATTTTTAACACTCAGATTCTTCCAGTGATGTTCTAGAATTGTTAGTCACAGAGCATCATGATTTCCAAAGATTTGAAATGATAGATAATCAAAAAATAATGAAAAACTCCCAGTATGGATAAATAATTCATAGCATATTATCAATAATGATGACTTGAACTCAAGAAATAGCCCAGGTGATTTTGGGCACAGATGACAACATAAGAGGAAACAGGCTTGTCATATAGCATGAGTGAGAGACAACAGATGGAGAGTCCAAGTGACATACATGTACACTCATTCCTCAGCAATGGTAGAGAGAGCTAGAAACTGGTCCAATTATTTCAATAATATAGGGAACCCACAGTGAGGATCTCTCTCTCTGCATCATACATATAGTCTGAAAGGATTGCCCAGCACACTGAGAGGTTAAATGCCTTTCCTGGAGTCACACAGTCAGTATGTATGAGAGGCAGAACTTGAAGTCAGAGCTTTTTAGTTCTTTTTAATTACTGCCTTTTAGGTCTAGAGTCCATAAAATGCTGAAAACCCAGGGGAAAGACTCTAAAATGTTTATGTCTGACCTGTGGTCAAGCATTCTGACCTGGTCTGACCAGCTACAGTTGGACATATTATACTTTGACTCCAACATAGAGATGTCATTTTGAATTTCTGTAAGCACTAAGGACAGCAACCAACCAAGTACATGTTTAACAACTGGGCTCTTTCAGAAAAAAAAAATCTATCTATATAATATATATTTCATATGTAAAGTATATACACAATATCTATACACATATAAATATGTGAAGTATATATTATACATATTTACATTCATATAAATATATATAATATATAGTACATATTTAAATTCATATAAATATGTATAATATATACACATTTTAAAGTTTAATTTGCATTATCAACATTTTCTCCGTCACTTTCCTATATCAAGATAACCAACAAAACAATAAACCAAGCCCTACTTTGTAGCATTTGCTGATTTCAAGCATGAATGTTCATACTGAACATTTAACAATTGGCTTTCATGAGCCAGTATGAGCAGACTCCAGCATATTCCTGTTATCATCCATGGAGACTACCTGGAAAGAAAAGGACAAGACTCCATTGATGTGTATTTATTAAATGTCTGTCATGTGCCTAGCACTGTGCTGAGGACAGAGAAAATAAGTACAGAGAGTGAAGCAATGCCTATTCACCAATAGTCCATTAGCCAACATGCACTTATTAAGCACCACTCAGTGCCAGGCCTTGTACTAATTCCTAATGATGCAAAGAAAGGCAAAAGCAAGGATCCTGTTCTCAAGAAGCTCACAGTCTAACTAGGGATACAAGCCGTAACTAACCCTGTACACACGAGATCTCTACAGAGTAAATGAAGACGTCTTCCAGGATCAGAAGGCATGGGCTGCTTCCAGTGGAGATCTATTGGAAACGCTGGCCACACCCAAGAAAGGGCAACTCCCATGATGTTTCAAGGTGTTGAACTTCACATGGCTAATGATGCTGAGTTTGTAATAGAACAGGAAAAGGAATTAGGATCCTTGACCCACTGGGTGAGAGTGAGAAAGGAGCTTGAAAGGACTTAAAGGGGAAGCTGATGCCTAAAGATTGGAAGAGATTTGTGCAAGCTAAGCCAGTACTACTTACTCAAAGCACAGATGAGATTCAGACCCAGGCCCTCTATCTCAGCCTACTTGGCTCATGACCTGGACCAGTTCCATTCTCTTTAGCAGTCGGTTGTGCTGTGGATAGAGGGTTGGTCCTGGAGTCAGGAAGAACTGGTTTTAAATCCAGCTTTACACACACACATGCACACACACATACACACACACACACGTGTGCATGCACACACGGGCAAATGAAATGGGAATAATATTAGCATCCAAGCCCTAGGGTCTTTGTGAGGCTTGGCTAAGATGCTATTTGTAAAGCTTGTCTAGCACAGTGCTGGGCATAAAGTAGGCACTTGCTAGATGCTTCTTTGATTCTTTCCTCTGACTCCCAATGAGAGCTTGTAGGTGGCTTTAGAAACCTGGTTAGTACTGTTCTAGTCTTAACAACTGGGCTCTCCTGGAAAAAAATCTATGTTATATATTTTATATGTAATGTATATGTACATATGCAAATATATGTATATACATATACACACACTTTTAAATTTTAAGTTGTTTTGGTTTTCATTTTGCCAATGGAGGATGCAGGTCATGCTATATTTAACTGTCCCATAACCAAATACTTACCTGGATATGGGAGAGTGGGAGAGGTGGTAGTGTGCTGCATGGAGGAAGATAGGAGTTTGAATACCACCTCAGACATCTGTGGTCTGTGAGATGCCAGGCTAATTGTTTAACCCCTCCACTTTTCTACAACACAGGCAGAATTATAGCACAGTAGAAGGTTGTCTTAAGGCTCAAAGGAGATCATGGGTGTAAAGTGTTTTGCAAATCTGAAAGATCTATGGAAGTATGAATTATGTGCTTATAGAATGGTTCCACCCCCATAGCCTGCCCCAGTTGCCTTTGGAAGTTTGGGACCAATGAATGGGGACTGGAGAGTAGAAAGGGTTTAAATGCTAAATTTGTCCATTTTGTGAAAGCAAAACCTCAAATACCCGGTTCCGGGTAGAGGTGAAAATAGAGAAATATCCAAGAGGAGAGCCACACATAGGTTAAAAGCTTCACAAAGTGATTAGGCTTCCCTTACAGAGGTCAGCTGAACCTGTATTGGGCCAGGTGAGGGACGGCAATGCCCTTCTTAGAGTGTGTAAGAACAGTTCCCATGAAGACTTCTTGTCTGCTCAAGCTACTATGATAGCAGCCTGCTGTGATTGCTTCCTTACTTCTCTCTGTCCTGTCCTTTGCCCCGTGGAAAAAGTGCCCCTCAGCTCCCCCAATGGGAAAGCCCAGCCCCCAGGCCAAGATAATGGCATCAATGAATGTTGGTCATCATCACCCCTCATATCCTAAGAAGGTTTTAAACCTTTGCAAAGCACCATGACAGCTCCTGAAGTGAAGAGTGGGTACTGCAGACTTTTAAGTATGGAATCAATGACCATGAACATTGGTATTTAGCAGGTGTGATGGATGGAGGGGTGGCCTCAGAGCCAGGAACATCTGAGCTGAAGACTCATTTCTCCTGCATTCTGACTGTGTGACCTTGGACAAGTCAATCCACCTCTTAGTGTTCTAGGTGACTACAGTTCCAAACATTGCAGGGGAGGAGCTGACCTTCACTGACAGAAGGAATTTCCTCATCTGGGAACATTGTAGTTGTTAGGTACTTCAGTCATATCCGACTCTTAGTGACCCCATTTGTGAAATTTTCCTGGCAAAGATATTAGAGTGACTCCCTCTTTCCTTCTCCAGGGATCCCATTTTAAAAGGTAAACAAGTTAAATGACTAGCTTACAGCCACACAGTATCTGAGGCTAGATTTGAACTCAGATCTCCCTGACTCCAGACCCAGCACACTATCTACCATCCCATCTGGACATAGCCTAAATTAAACTAGACCAGAGGGTTAGTCCTTATCTCTTGGGATTTCATCGATGCTGAATTCCCTTTAAAGAAATTTCGGTCCCAATTTTAGTCATCCTTTGCTCTGTAACTCATAGTAAACTCATAGAACTCAAATGGTAACTCATAGGTCCTAGCCAGTGTCCCATGATACCTTTCACTGTTAACACCTTCCATTCATTTAATGCTTTAAGGTTTGTGAAATATTTGGCACATATTCCTTCAATGGAGTCTCACAAAAAAGCTGTGAGGTAGGTGTTAGTATGGCCCCATTTTGGGGATGAGAAAGTAGAGGCTGAGAACGGCTTACTGAGTAGTTCAGAGTCACACAGAGAATCAGGGTTTGAATCTTCATTTTTATTATCCCACAAGGGTGTAATTATCTCCACTCTGCTACCAGGGAAGCTGACACTCAGCAAGATTAAATTGATTTGTTTATTAACTATTTATTGAAGACCTACTATGTGCAGAGCCATACACATAGTATATTCAGCTAGTTTGTAGACTTGAGGCAGGTCAGTGTCCAGAAGACCTGAATTCAACATACATTCAGGCTAAGTACACTCTGTGCCTCTGCACATATTGCTAACTTACTGAAATTCAGTTTCTTCATCTGGAAAATGGTAATAAAACTCTTGTATTACTTGTCTCAGACACTTTCTAGCTGTTCAACCCTGGGCAGGTCACATAACCCTGTTTGCCTCAGTCTTCTCCTCTGTAAAATGAAAGGGTAAATGTTTAATCTCCAATTCTATTAAAATGCACAGTTTCTCCTTTGAGGATGCTGATAGCCTCCCTGGGGAGACAAAATATGTTCATATGACAAGTTTTGAGACTTAGTCTCCCTCTCTGACCCATGATTGAAGTACAGTGGGCAGTGGTCACTCACAGCTGCTCATTAGCATGAAAGCTCTGATCTGATCTGCTTATGACCTAGATAAGTTCATTCCTCCCTAGGCAGCCTGATGGCCCCCTTCTCTTGGGGGACTGCTCATAATGGCGCTGTATTTGCTATGGACCCCATATTGGTTCTAGCCAGGCTGTAGAATTCCTGATCTCAAGGGTTCCACAAGTCTCAGTCTCCTTATTGGCACAAATTACAGGCACCGTGTCTGAGGCCATAAGAAAAGTTAAGGCAAAAGATGTCAGGAGTCAGTATGTGGTTAGATGTGATTGGGGGGGCAGTCAGCTGAGTCAGAGCTCCTTCCAGGCTGGGGTGGCCAGAGGAGACCCCTGGAGCAGACAGCTTTAAAATAGAGATGGTGTCTGGAGAGGATGAAATGAGAGAAATGCAAAGGGATTTGGAACAGCTGGGGATGTGAGGGGGAAGGTGTCATGAGTCTGGATTTGGAAATTAATCAAGTTTTCATTGACAGAAAGATCTTTTCAACTGACTTTAGAGGATCAGAATACTCAGGTAAGTGAGTGATCAGGCTGAAATTGGCACTGGACTATGGAATTCAGTCAGGCTCAGGAATCTGACCTTTCTCACAGAGGTGACAGGGAGCCATGAAGGTTTTTGAGCAGGGGAATAGCCTACTGAAATAAAGTTTAAATGAGAGTTATCTGGGCATACTTCCACTAAAGTCTTAGCTACATACTTGACAGGACTATTTAGTTCAATTGATAGCTATCAATTAAGCCTGTGGTACGGTCCATGGGGTCATGAAGAGTTGGACATTACCGAACAACACCAACACCAGCACTATGTACAAAGCACAAAGCTAGGAGCCGGTAATACAAAGCCATGAATGAATGAACTGGTTCCTACCTTCAAGGAGTTTACAGTCTACTTGTCCAGGGAAGTAGATAGATACAAAGTAACTTGATGAGGGACAGAGCCTTGTTAACCAGTTACAAAGAATCCCACTATGAAGCCTTGAAAGAAGAAGAGTGGGACTATACTCCAATAATGGCGCATGGCTCATTTAAAGGCAGGAGCAGGACATGTCACGTCCCATGTGGTGAATAGTCAGTAGGTCAGTTAGTTAAGTTGGAAACAATAGAAACAGGGGCCACTGAACCATACATGAAGCTTCCTATTCGCTTAGAAAATCACATATTACCATTATCTATGTTCTATTATATTTTTATTGATTTTTTTGGTTAAATATTTCCCAATTATATCTTAATCTAGTTTGGCTGCACACAGGACTACTGTTGGCCAGCTTTGGGGTAGAGGAATCAAGAAGACCTGGGTTCAAAACCAGCCTCAGATGCTTGCTAGCTACGTGACCTCCCGCAAATCCTCGAACCTCTCTGTGCCTCAGTTTCCTTATCTTTAAAATGAGGGGGCTGGCCTCAATGACCTCTGAGGTCCCTTCCAGTTGTAAATCTATGATCCTATGGTAGGTTATAAATTGGGGGGGGGGAGGACAAGAGGATGGAGGTGGGTTGCTCAAGGGAACATGGCCTTAGCCCAAATTGATGTGACTGTTGAGAAAGACTCTGCTCTGAGTCACCTTCCTAAAGAGAAAATTTCGCAATACTCTTCCTTCCCCCTCTACCCCTTCCACCAATTTCACCAGTTACTTCCAAGAGTTCATTTCAGAGAAATTAAGGTCCTGAGAATTTCACGGCTCTGCCTGGTTAGAATGACAGACAGCAAGAGAACTTTCTGCTTCAGCTCCATCGCCGCACCCCCCCCCCCAATAAAAAAGTCTGCCGGAGATATAAATATTTAAAAACAGGAGCTAGACTGAGAGGGTTCGCTTTCACCGCTCTTGAGTTGGCAAGCTCTGCACGCACCCACCAGATAGCATTTGATTCTGTGTAAATTCAGTGGCACTTCTGGGTAGCACATCCCAACTCCTAACACACGGAAAAGGGAAAATGATGACGACCCCTGGAAACTATTTTTGTAGTCTGAAACTGAGACAGGGCTGGGTTGTGAATGCCAGATTGAATAGAGATCTGAGAAATTTCAATGTTGGGTGGGTGGTGGTGGCAGTGGGATTTTTTTTCCTGCTGTTCGGTAATTTTCATTTCTAGCTATAAAGTCTCCCCCCCCCCCCCATATCTTCTAGTAGGAGGCAAGAGCCCTTTTCTTGTCCCACAGGAACATTATTTTTTTAACGGCTCTCTTGGCAGAGCTGGCCAAGCGGAATGCCCATCCACGGATGGATGGGTGCCATGCAGGCTGCTTTTCTTTGTTTCTCCCATGTGCCAGGCTCCCAAACTGCTGCAGATATTGGGAAAGGGGCAAAGGACCAAGGCTTTTCATTTCCCCCTTTGGATAAATCTAGGAGGAGTGGATGGAAAATTGTGAGAAATCAAATAGGTTGATAGAATGAGTTTTACAATTGAGATTTCTGTAATTTGGGGGTGGATTAGGGGACACTAATGAGGACTTTGAAAGCATTTGAGAATAAATGGAGATAGACTTTAGTCACAGAAAATCCACTCACTGAACCATCTCTGCTCTTTCCCACCCTCACCCCTGTCTCCCTTCTCTAGCTCATTTGATTTTTGAGTCTACTCTTACCCCAGACATGGGGGGGGAAATCATATCCTGTCTTTCCCCTTGCTCTCCAGAATGCCTTCTCTCTCTGCTCTGTCCTCAGAGTGCCTCTTCTAGCTTGCTCAGGACTCACAAGAGTTAACAGGCAGAAGAGGGAGGAAAAAAAAACAACCCAACAACCCAGTTGCATTAAAGCCTGGGGCCTGTCACCTCTTCTTGGCAATTACATTGCTAATGGCTGAGTCCCAAGCAAAGTGGCAAAGAATATCTCTTCTCACGTTCCCAACTCACAGTGCATTCCCAAATACCAGATGGTGTTTTTGGACTCCATTTCACTATGTTTGATATGACAATACTTTTGTATAATGTTAAATTATATATAACAATTGCAAATAGCCGAGATCAGAACAACTCAGAAATGGAAAATTAGACACAAGGAGGAAAGATAGAAACGAAAGACGGGGGACTTTCATCTGCCCCCATTGTGTCCTGTTTCCCTGGGATTTTCTTTTAATCTGAAGAAGATTGGCAGGGGGCGTTGGGGGGGGGGTGAAGGTGGGTGGGTGGGGGTAGTGCAGCCTGGACTTTGCAAGAGAATTGTCCCAAACAAGGACCATCTTTCTTTCTGACAGAATTTGGTGAACGACATTACAAAGTTGCCAGACATGCAGATGATGGGTAGAGGATGGTACAAGGGCTACGAAAGTGGGAATAAATCAAGGGGGACTGATCGCCCCCATCTACAAAGTTATTGGAAACTACATGAAAACAGTGGGGGAGGGTGTTAAAATGAACATGACCTTTCCCTACTCCCTAGGTCACCTCAGTTATCCTTTGAATTCGGTGATATCAGAGGGCTGGGCAGAGATGACTGACAAGTGCTCACCCCGATCAGTACCAAGGGAAGCTGAGCAAGGCATGTTCAGGGAAGATTTCCCTAGATATGAACTGGATGGATTAATAGGAGAAGGGTCAGAGGATGAGTCCATGCCATGGAAATATCTCTGAAAGTTTGGCCTTAAAAAAAATATGGTTCCATTAAAGTGTCTATGTTCCTCCGCCACTGCCAATCCAAATGGTGGAGAATTAATTCAATTTTCATTTTTTAGCTGTTCAACAGTGGGTAACTAGCTCCTCAGCCTCTTTCCCCATCTTTCAAATGGGCCTTATCTCTATGTTGCAGGAATTGCTGATTCTAGCCCAGAGCAAATG
The DNA here is from genome assembly GCA_028646575.1 of Pseudocheirus occidentalis. Classification (NCBI taxonomy): domain Eukaryota; kingdom Metazoa; phylum Chordata; class Mammalia; order Diprotodontia; family Pseudocheiridae; genus Pseudocheirus; species Pseudocheirus occidentalis. The sequence goes on from CM053593.1 coordinate 13,821,916, forward strand.
CATTACAGCCAAGTGATAAACTGCTCAAAATTAGTCTTAAATGGGGGAAAAAACAAAACAAAACAAAGCAAAACTGAAAAGCTCCGATCACAGCTTCCTGAATGGGGATGGGGGATGGGGCCGCCCAAGAACAGCAGGGCAGGAGGAAGCTGCTGGGCATCTCCTTCTTCACTCAGCTGTGTGCCAGCTCCCTGCCAGAGTCCGCCATTAGAACCCAGGCTACCCAAATGACTTGCCGGGAATTGATGGTCTCTGTTTTTTTTTTGGGACATCTGAGTCTTTGGCTCTCTACCCCACACCCCCAATCCGCTAGACCTGGACTGGCCCCTATTCACCCCCCTACTCTGGCTTTGGCCATTCGCCTACACTCCCAGCGTGGAGCAAACTCTTCCTTCACAGAAAACTCTCCCAGCTCCAGTGACTTCTACATAATTAATAATAACTTGTAGCAATGCAAGGGGAGAATCCCTTTAATGGGCGGCGATGGGTGAATGTATAGCCCATCTTTCTTTGTCATTTGAGAAAAGGGGCCCCATGCAGGGCTGCTGGTTGCTGAGTGATGCTTTGTTGTCTCTACCAGACAGTTGCATAGTACCAGCTGCATTGGCAGGTAGCCGGCAGTGTGAGGAGATCGCTGCCAAACTATGCTATACAAAGGAAGCAGTGCCAGAGAAAGAGGGACCTTTGGGCAGGGTGACCTTTGGCCCTCTGAGCCAGCATGGATCCCATATTCATCACTTGCAAACAATTGCATCTTTCATTCCACCACAAACTATGATTAGAAAGGGCCCTATTTAGGATGGGGAAGATGCCTTGAGAGTTCCCAGCAATGGGATGTTTGGAATTTTTCCCCCTCCTGTTTCTATTGGTGACAGTATTTTCCTTAACCTGTAGCAGGATGAGGTAAATAATTAGCTGGAGAAATAAAAAAAAGTCAGCAAACCTCCTTGATGGCATAGCAAGAGAAATTTGGGGAAACGAATTTGGATAAGAATGATCTTGTGTCATTTTCAGTCATGAGACTGGAAGCAACATGGTGGAGTGTATTGAACCACCATTCAATCAACAAGAGTTCAGTAGGCATTTATAGTGTACTAGGCACTGTTCTCAAGACTAGGATTACAAAGAAAAAAAAGAAACAGCCCACTGAGGGCACATTCTAATTGAAGAGACAAAATGCACAAACAAGCACATAAGAAATTCATATGGCGTGGAACAGATGCAAGAAAACCATTTTTGTCCACTATCCACAGTCTGGAACACTGATCAATCAATAGCATTTATTAAGCACTTAATGTGTATCAGGGACTGTATTGAAAGATGGTGATATTAAGAAAAAATGACAATAACTCCTGCCCTCAAGGAGCTTCTATTCTAAATAGAGGAGTAGACTTGGAGCCAGGAAGACCAAGGTTCAATATCCAGACCGTGACACTTGTCCACTGTCTGGGTAAGGACCATGGACAAGTCACTTCTTTTAGGCCCAGTTTGTTCATCTATAAAACAGACATAATACAGCTGTAATCTATTAGGCTGTAAGCTCCTTGAAGGCAGGGATTGTCCTTGTTTTTATGTGTAACTGTATCTCCAGCGCTTAATGCAACCAGGCATATTTGTTGTTGTTGGTGAGTCACACCCAACTCTTTGTGACCCCATTTGGGGTATTCTTGGCAAATATATTGGAGTGGTTTGCCATTTCCTTCTCTAGCATATTTTAAAGATGAGGAAACAGAGGCAAACAGAGTTAAGTGACTTACTCAGGGTCGCACAATTTGTAAGAGTCTAAGGACAGGTTTGAACTCAGATCTTCCTGACTCCAAGTTTATTGCTCTATCCACTATTCTACCTACCTGGTACACAGAGACTTAATCAATATTTATTTGTTTTTATTTATTGTTAGTATTAAGGTTGTTTTAAGACTCAGATGAGGTCATAGGATCACAGATATAAAGGTGAAATCAATCCATAAGCAATTATTAAGTTTCTTTCTGTGCAAAAATAAAAATGAAACTTCTTCTTCTGCTCTCAAGGAGTTTACATTCTAATAGAAAGAATACCAGAGGTCAAATAGCTCAACTATGCTATTTTTAAAGATAAGAAAACTAAGACCAAGGCAGGTTAAGTGTTAACCTGGCTGAGGTCACACTGATAGTCAGTGAAAAACATTTTTTAAACACCTGTTGTATACATAAGTGTATATAAATTGCCACAAAAATGTCAGTAAAAAATGTCATCATTGGGAGGGACCTTAGGAAACGTTTTGGCCAATGTTGTTGTCTTATGGATAATGAAATTAAGGCCAGAAAGGAGAAACAACTTGTCTTTGATCACAGAACCATCAAATGGCAGGGCTAGGATGAGAAACCAGGAGTTGGGATGCAGAATCCCCAGCCCTTTCCACCACGCCTGCCCCTATGATTCCCAAGTCAACCTAAACCCAAGTCCTTCTCTGCTCTTCTGGAGCTGTTCAGAAATAACAAAGGTGATTTTCTTTTTAAAAATTTTTTAAAAATTAAAAAAAATTGATTTGTTTGTTTACTTTTTGTTTACAATATTCAGTTCCACAATCTCTTGATGAAGGTGATTTTCTAACCCATCATCATTTGCTGTTGGCAAATATCGTGTGCTCCTTTCATTTGGCAGCCCAATTTTTTGGATTCCATCTTAAAAGATTGGTGGGCAATTAAAGCATTATATTCCTAATAACAGCTGACACAGTACAGTCTAGAAGTTAACAAAGTTCTCCACATAGGAGACCTCATTGGAGCTTCAGGAAAAACCTGGGATGTAGATGCCAGAGACAGAGCACCAACACCAATCCCTTACAGATAGAAACTGAGCCTTAGAGAAATTAAATGATTTTCCTAGTAAGTGTCATGGGTGGAGATTTTGAATTCAATTCAGTAAGCATTTATCAAGCATCTACTATGTGTCAGGCTAAGTACTGGGGTTGCAAAAAGAGGCAAACCCTGCTCTCAAGAAGCTTACAATCTAATGGAGAAGCAACCTCCAAACAAAGATATACAGAACAGGCTATATACAGGATAAATAGGAAATGATTGAAAAAGGGAAAGCACGGGGATGAATGGATTTGAACCCATGTCTTTGGATAATAAATCTGGTGTTCTTGCCACAACATCACCCTATCTCTAGATACTGGCTTTAATATTCTCAGTAGCTCATAGGATAATAATAATAATAACTAAATTGATAAAGCAAAGTTTTAGAAATGTTTTACATATATTACCTCATAGAATTAGAGTGAGAAGGACCCTCAGAGACTGTCTTGTTGGAGCTTTTCACTTTTAAGATAAGGAAATTGAGGCTCAGAAGTGTCATCCCGCTTCATCAATCAATATTGATTAAGGACCTATTATGCGCCATACCATTGGCCTCAGTTTCTTCATCTGTAAGAAGTGGCCAACTACACCAGTATCTTTGCCAAGCGACTCGAAAATGGGACCATGAAAGGTCAGACGTGAAACAATGGAATAACTACAAAAAAGGCCCTTCTGGTTTAGATGGAAAGATATCTTGTTCTTCAGGAAGACAGAGAAATCTGTAATGTCAGCTTATTCTCCAAAATTGTATCTTTAGGCAAGAAACTTGTATAAAGGATGATGAGCTTAAAAATCAATAGATACCAAGTGTTTTGTAAGCCTTGAAGCACTACAAAAATGCCAGTTATATACTCAATAAGTGCCTATCGCAAAATCATTCCTCCCAGGGGAAACCTGGAGGCTGGTAGGTACTGTCAGTTTGGGATCTGTGAGCTGCAGTAGAGCTAAAGATGGATGTCAGGGCTGAGTCCAGCACCAGCATGGGCAGCCTCAGAGAGCTGGGGTGGAGAAAGGCGCCAGCCTGCCCACAGACGTGTCAGCACAGCCCAGTGATGACTGGCAGAGTGACTGGTCCATGAATGGCTGCTGTACTTCCAGCCTTGTTGAGATAGGGAGATCCAGCCATGAAAAAAAAATGTCCATTGTGTATTGGAAACTTTCATATACATTGGGGATATGATGAAAAAAATGCAACCATTTCTGTCTCAAGGATTTTCTATCCGACTGGAGAAATTATATGCGTGTGTGTATACACACACACACAGTTTGTGATCAAAAGTTCTTAGTTATTCATTTGTTGTCCAACTCTTGGTGACCATATTGGGGTTTTCTTCACAAAGATACGGGACTGGTTTGTCAGTTCCTCCTCCAGCTCCTCATACAGATGAGGAACCAAGGCAAAGGGCTAAAGTGACTTGCTCAGGGTCACACAGCTAATAAGTGTCTGAGGATGGATTTGAACTCAAATTCTGGCTTGGCTTTTTATTAACTTTGTGACCTTGGACAAACTCTTTCCCTTCCCCGGGCCTCGACGCCCTCAGCTGTAAAAACTGGGGGAGATGATATGGTAAAAGGGAAAGAATGTTGAATTTGAAACCAAGGGATTTGGATTAGAATCTTGGCTTTGCCACATGCTTCTTGTGTGTTCTTGGGCAACACGTACAATGTCTCTGGGCCTTAGCTGCCCCAGGGATAAAGAGTGTGTGGCATGTTGGCCCCTCTTGGTCTATATCTAATGTCCCTTCTAACCCTATGATCCTATGGAGGCCTGAACAACTTAATCCAGCAATTCTGCTACTTTGCAGAAAAGGGAAGGTGGATTTCTCCCCTCTGTTTTGCCCCTAAACAGAAGACTGCCTGAACAATTCTCCCTTCTCTGTTGCTTCTTAGAGAATGCTCCTCTAGGGGCCTGGTGGTGGACAGGTGGGAATGGAATCTGTGTGGAGCTGGCCCTACAGAACCTGACTTCAGGAGCCCATTCCAAGCCGGCTAGTTTTTATTTTCCCTCTGTATGAAGCTAATAGAATTTGCAGTTGATTAACCTCCAATCTGGATTAATGATCCAGCCTGGGATTGCGGCTGGCAGATCCCTGGCCTCTTGTAGTTCTTAACTGAGAAAGACAGCAACAAGTTCATTGTCCTCCCCACCCTGACCCTCCAGAGAAATGGGGAAAGCCACTGGACCACTGGCCTCTGGAGAAGAAGAAATGGACTTTGCAGTCTAGGAATAAACTCCCTGGAGTTGGCATTGGGGAAAAAGAGGAGGAACATGTTAGGAAAAAAAGTCCCTGGAAAGGAATGCACCTATTCCTTTATTAAGCACCTGTGGCATGCAATGGGCTGTTAGACTCTAGGGACAAGATGAGGCCTTAAAGACCAAACCAAAGCAGTCCCTTCCCTCAAGGATCTTACCCAGAGTGGGTCTGGGGGGTGGGAAATGTCATACCCATACTCAAGTCAATAAACCCAAAGGAATTTCAAGATGGACAGAGAGCTCCTAACTGGGGGCAAACAGGAAAGGCTTTTGTGCTTTAAAGGAAGTCAGGGCTTCTAAGAGTGAAGTAAGGAGACAGGAGGTCAAGCATTTCACATGGAGCGCAATCAGCAGGCCAGTTGGACTAGAATGGGGAGCCTGTGAAGAGGAGAAATGGGAAGTTAGACTGGTGGGGAAGCTGGATGAGATAGTGGAGATCTTTAAGTGAGGCTACACTGAAGATAACTGTGAGTCATTGAAGATTTTTAAAAAGGAGAAAGGACTTATTAAGAGCTCACTATGTGTTGGCCGTTGGGCCAAGGTGCCCAGTTCTGGGGAGATCTGTGTCTGACTTCTTTGGAAACGTTGGGGAAGATCGGTCAGAGGGGGAGGGCCTGGAGGCAGGGAGACCTGTTTAGGAGGCTGTTTGAGAGGCAGCTGAAGCACTGTCCCAGGAATGAGAAGGCTTGGGTTTGAGTCCTGGTTCTTCTACTTAGTCCCTGGGTGATGGGGACAAATCGTTTACCTTTGCTTGGACTGGAGACTTGTTTGATTATCTACAAAATAAGGGTTTGATGAATTCTGAAGTAGGATGCAGTAGAAAGAGCACCAGTTCTGGAGTCAGAGGACTTGGGTTCAAATCCCACTACTTGAGTGAATCATTTCACTTTGTTAGGCCTCAGTTTCTCCATCTGTAAAATGAGGGACTTGGACCAGGTGATCTCTGAGATTGTCCAGGTCCGGCTCTGTGACTTTATAGGTCACTTAACCTCAGTTTCCTCATCTCTAAAACGAAGCTGTTGGACTATACGGCCTCTGCGCTCCCTTCCAGCCCTGAATCTGTTATGGTTCTATGACTTTGAACAAATCCCTTAAACTTCACGGGCCCTCGGTTTCCCCACCCATAACATGAGAGGAGATGGTTTCGGGGTGGGGGGGCTTGAACTTTGGATCTATCATTACAGGGGTCCTGCTCAGCACCAAATTTTATATACGTGGAGGCATCTCTTTCTTTGAGACAAACTTGGACGTTTCACATTTTCTGCGGCTCCTTCCTCCTTTCTCATGGACTTTAGGGGGAAAAACCAGCGCTTTCCTTCCTTACTCAGGTAACAGCCGCCGCCGCCGCTCCCTCAACAGGAGTGTCGCCCGTATCCCTGGTGGCTCCCGGGGCTGCTTCCTGAAGCTGCCTGCGTTCTTAGCTTCTAGTTCCTGGGTCCACGAGTGTGGGACGCCCGAGTAGTGGCTGTGTCTGGGGGCTTCCTCATTGTTCTGTGTAGCTCAGACGGTAAAGGTTGCCGCGCTATTTTCTGAGGCGAAGTCTCCACATATGGTATATTTAGTGCATGAAATGTGGCAGTTGGATTCCTTGTGTGTTTTTTAAAATTGTCACATAAACAAATAATTCCGAGCATATTTCTCCTTAGTGGATTTGTTTCTATTTTGCAAATTGTTTCAGGCATCAATAAACAGGATCACACAAATGTGCATGCAACTGCAAATCTCATTTAGCTTAGCGAGTGTTTCTCACATCCTCACTGCCTCAACAATGCTACTTTCAAGTCATGTCAACATGGCTCCGTATCTGCCTCATGACTAATACAGTGTTACTGAAACCCCCTCCGTGCCTTCTCTGCTAGGACTGCTACCAACCTTGCCTTTTCCTCCCACCTGGTTTCTAATTAAAATCCAATCCGGGAAGAGGCTTTTCCCCTAACATGGAACGGGCCCAGGCACACACAATGGTTATTGTGAGCCTCTGACAGAAATCCAGGACAAGGGATTATAATTCTGGGCCGGGAGAAGAACTTGCATTGTAGTGATCTTTGGAAAAAAAGACAAAGCGGATGCCGCGGTGGAGGCCAATTAGGAGGCTGTTTATGAACGCTATCAATGTAGTGAATGCCGGGATGCCTTCGTCATGATTCCTTTTCATTAGAGATGATGAACCAAATAATTTCCCATCCATTCTGTAACACGCGCCTGGTCTCCTCATGTCCACTATTCGATTGGATATATATGCATTCGTGGCACGCATGGGAAGAGTAAAAAAAAAACAAAAACAACCAACCAACCAAACAAACAAACACAAAAAAACTGAACCGTCTCCATTTGTGGCCAGATTTTAAGAGCATACGCCATTTGGGCGTCATCATGCCATTCTGAAACTTTTACCATCAACAGTGAAACAATACCAGTTATTCACTCAATTATCTTGAGCCAGAAAAGGCAAGTGGTAACACCATATGCCGTATATGTGACCCATGCAGTTTAGCTTAAAGGCAAAATAATCTAAAGTCAGCAATGCACATGGAGTTTAAACAGAAACATACGTATCTATACACTTTCTTTCTCCCTCCATATGTTACCCTGTGGTGGGAATTCTAATACTGTAGATCACACCTTTCACTCAAGGATGCCCAGCCCCTCTCAGAGGGGAACACAAGCCCTTGGAGCAGTGTGAAGAGGCAGGTGGTGAGGATTATTACAAATGGTGCCACTGAACGCTCCTGGCCTCCAGTTGGTTGGGCTGAAGGTTCTGCCACACCTTATTAGCAGGGGTCTGTTTCTTTCTTCCAAGTATGCATTAATCTCATCTCAAGCTAATACAAGGGAGCTGTAACTAGAAGGTTGACCCTCCCACCTCCAATCCCTGACTGTTTTACAGCTCTTTGCCTGAACAACCTTCTCGATCTATCAGGAAAGGCTCTGGCATGTGGGGGAGAGGAATGCTGGCCATACACCTGGGTTTTAAAACCATTGGCAATTACTTTGTGACCTTGAACATGTTGCTTGATCTCTGGGCCTCAGTTTCTTCAGCTGTGAAATGGGGATAATAATCCTTCCAGGGTTGTTATGAGGAAAATGACATGTGCCTTTCCTTTGGTATGATTCTTCTTCCGTACAGCCCCTTTATACTGAACCACAAAAATAAACATCAAAGAATAGAGGAGGTCGGTAGAGGCTCCTGAGTTGGTGCCCTTTCATTCATTCACCCACAAAGTCTAGGTAGCCAAGAGATGGAGTAGATAGAATGCTGGTCCTAGAGTCAGTAAGACCTGAATTTTGAGTTCAGCCTCAGACACTTATAAGCTGTGTGACCCTGGGCAAGTCAATGGGCAAGTCTACTGGGCAAGTCACTCACTTATAAAATAGGAATAGTAAATAGTAGTAGTTGCAGTGCCTACCTTGAAGGCTTGTTCTGAGGGTCAAATGAGATAATATTTGCAAGGTGATTAGCACAGTGCCTGGTACACAGTGGGTGCTTAATTCATGTTTATTATACTGGATTCTTTTACTTCCTAGGTTTCCAGGGAAAGTTATAAGACTTTGCTGGAGGAGTTATTGATCTGCATTGGTTAAAGGATTTTCCACACTGAGAAGTTCCTAGATCAGTGAAGTCATAGGTCCAGACCTCACCCTTCCACATAAAAATATAACAAATACCTAAGAGGAATACAAAATGCCATGACATCACATGAAGCTGAAAGCTGGAGGAATAAGAGAAGGCTTCATGTAGGAGGTGACATTTGTTTTGGGCCTTTAAGAACAATTTCAGTGATAACAAGGATAAATCAGGTCAGTGGTGGGTAATTGTGGGCAGCATTACAAATGACAAACAAATAGGTGGATATGTCTGGGTGATCTTGAATAGTTCAGTTTGATGGGACTATGGAATATGGCAGGAATAGCATGAGATTAATTTGCATAGGTCCATTGGGACTGGTTTGTGGGGGGGCCTTGAATTCCACCAAAAGAAATTCAGGTTTTGGCTGGTGGACAATGTGGAGCCACAGATGACTTTTGAGCAAGAGAATATTGCCTGATCCGGGGTTCAACATTCAAAGCTGCTCAAAAGAGACTTGAGGTGGGAAGAGTAGTTAGGAGGATTTTAGTACCAAGAGGGAGGTGTGGGCAGCATAGATCTGAAAATATTCAATAGCAATCTGTGGAAGGCTATGGGAAGTAGGATTTGATGGTTGGCCAGAGCAGTTGGTTTCTAATGCTGAAGTTCAGTGTGTTTTCCAGGAAGTTGGGTCCAGATAAACTAGATTCTCTGGTACTAAATTCTAGCCAAAGCAAGGCTGGGTGGGGGTTGTGACTGTTCTAGAAAACTAGGACCAAGCTCCCAAATCACATCAAATTTCCAAGTGTGGCCCCTGATCTTGAGCTTTTTCTTAGGAAATGGATGAATAAGGGGGAATTGAGGAAGTCTTCCAGCATGTTGGGTAGAGCCAAGGCAGAAAATTTATGGGAGGACCTTGATGATTGCTGTATAGAAGAACATAGCTGCTGTATGTTGTCCTGTGTCACTGGAGGGAGCGCCCCCATTGAGGAAAACACAAACAATTAAAGAGGTTGGGAGAGATTGGAGAATGGCAAGTCCCTGACTTAGTGGCCCCTTTTTCTTGTCTCCCTGAGAGAACATATAAGCTCTGGAAGGCATGGCTTTTTTCCAATTTTGTTGTTGCATCCCCAGTGCCTACTAGGTGCTTAATAAATGCCCATTGATTGATTATCATCTATGGCAACATTTCTAAACTTGACAAAATAGTTCCTTTGAAGAACAATCTGAAGAAAATAAGAACAGATTGGCACAGTGGGTAGAGCACTGGACTTGGAGTCAGGAAGACATGAGTTTGAATTCTGCTCCACACACTTACTAAGCCTTGTGATCCAATGGGACTCATTCCCCTCTCTCAGTCTTAACTTCCTCAGATGTCAAATCCAGACAATAATCTCACCGACCTTACAGGGTTGTTGCAGGGATTAAGTGAAATAATGTATGTAAAAATGCTTTATCGATGTAGAAGTGCAATATAAATGTTTAATCTTGCTATCATTGCCTACTTCTTTAAATTCTGTTTAATTTTAGTTCAATTTTAATTTTTAGTCAATGAAAATCTGTCCTCTCTCTTCCCCTTCCCTCTTTGTCCCTTCCCCAACTCCACTGAGAAAGGAAAAAACAAAAACAGAAAAGCAAAATGCCTGTTAGAAGTAGGAATAGTTAAAAGAAGCAAATTCCAGTTTTGGCCACATCCAAAAAAACTATACCTCAATCTGCCTCCTGAGTCTTTTGGGTTTCGAATAGAAAGTGAGTAATGTATTCATCAATAGTCTTCTGCAATTGTGGTTGATTATGTGTTAATGAGACAACTTTCAATGTTGTTTGTATGTATGATATTATTGTTATTTTTAAAATAAATTATACACCTGCTTCTGCTCACTTAACTCTGACTCGGTTCATACAAGTCTTCCCAGGCTCTTCTGAAACCATTCCCTTCCTTATTTCTTACAGAATGATAACATTCCATCAGGTTCATGTATCACAAGTCATTCAACTGTTACCTAATTGATTAGCACCACCTCCATTTCCAAATTTTTGTCATGGTAAAAAAGCCATTGTAAATTGTATATATGAGCCCTTTTCTTTTTATTTAAGCTCTCTAAAAATGTAGACCTGGTATATTATTTTCTGGGTCATACGGTATGCACATTTTAATATCTTTTGGAGAACAGTTCCAATTTTTTTTTTCTAGAATGACTGGACCAGTTTACAGATGGACCAATGGTGCATTAACATTCCTGTTTTCCCATAGCCCCTCCAGCATTTGTCTTTTTCTTTTTTTCTTTCTTTTCTGTGAATCTGATGGTGGTGAGGTAGTAGCTCAGAGTTGTTTTAATTTAATTTCTCTAATTACCAGTGATTTAGAATATTTAAAAATATATAGCTATTGGAGACTGGGATTTTTTTCCTCTGAAGACTGCCTATTTGTGTCCTTTGACCACTTATCAATTGGGAAATGGCTTTTGTTCTTATCAGTTGAATGCATTACCTATACCTCTTGGAAATGCCTTCTTTATCAATACTATGTATTTTAGCATTTGTAATAAAATCAATGATAAAAACAATTAGTAACAATAAAGAGACACTGAATGACATGGTGGAAAGAGAGCTGGTCTTGTAATCAGGCAGACTTGATTATCTACAATCCTGCCTCTCACATCTAACAGTGGGATGACTATAGGCAAGTCTTTGGACAGTCACTGCAGCTTGATGACTCCCTGTGGTGCAGCGGGTCCCTGTCTTAGCACTTATTAGCGATAGGACAATGGCTATGTCATGTCTCCTTGGTCCTCAGTGTCCACATATGTAAAGTGAAGGGGCTGAGCTCTATCTGGAATTAGGATTTTCTCTCATAATTTACTTCCAGATGTTAAGAGAGCCTTGTCCCTATTCTGAGTGGGAAAATGAGCAGCATGGAAAGGAGAGGAGGAACAGACGAGCTGGGATGATCTCTTTGCTCCTGAGATATTCAAAATGTCGGCTTCCCAGTTAGGAAATCGAGCTGACTAGTCAGTTTTCTAAGAGTACAGACGGAACTGCAGTTGAGCCTATGGGTAGCTGGCTACCCCAGAGCCAGGTAAAGCAAGGAAGGGCCGACCAGAGCAGGGAATATGAGTCAGCTTGCCTGATAAGATAGTGGTGGAATGTGATATGATAAAGGATGTCTGGCCCAGTATAGCAGCAAACTCACTGCACCAGGAGCCGTCTGACACAGGCCAGAAGCAACATGAGAGAACGCTTTGGCTAATGGTGCACAGACACTGAGAAATGAGACCGAGCCGAGTGCAGGGAGGGGGTGACATAAGGGGACAGACATGGGAGCTCCGTTACCTTGTCAGCTTTCCAAATGGGATGCCGATCCCTTACTTAAGGGTGAGCCGTAGAGGCGTTTTCCCTACAGAGCACAGGCCTGGATGGCTGGCCAAATGAAGGATGCAGAGATCCAAAAGGAAACCTAGCCTTTTATTTTTAATTTTTAAAATTTTTTTTAAAAGACAGGATTTTATTTTTTTGGGGGGGGGGAGGGCAATTGGGGTTAAGTGACTTGCCCAGGGTCACAGGGCTAGGTTTTGCATTGTGTCTGAGGTTGGATTTGAGCTCAGGTCCTCCTGACTCCAGGGCTGGTACTCTATTCACTGTGCCACCTAGCTGCCCTGAAACCTATGCTTTTAAATGAGAAATGGGGTGATGGGAAAGTATCAGGCCATGTTCTAATCCCAGTTCTGACTCCCCTTGAGTAGCTTGGTTATCACTCTAGGCAAGTCAGTTATCCTATCTGTAAAATGGGGGTATTTAGCTTCACCCAAGAAGCTATTGGGTGGATAGGGATTGGGGATGAGAAAGGGCTTGCATAGTACTACAAGACTACTGGGAATGATTGTGATTGGGTCCCCATGTCAAGGATCTGTGATTTTTCAGGCGTGGGGATTTCCTCCACCCATGTACTCTCTATGATGTAGATCATGGCTTCACAGACTTAGAACTGGACAGGACGTAAGAACACAGACTAGAGCTGAGACATGCATGTGGATTAAGCGATGGAAGGGGCTTTGGATCAGAGATCGTTCAAGCTGGAAAGTTCCTTAAAACACAGAATGTCAGAGCTGACTTGGACCTTGGAATAAAGAATGTTAGAGGTGGAAGGATTCTTAGAACTAGAACACAGACAAAATTGGAAGTCAGTCAGTCAGTCAGTAAACACTTATTAGGTGTCTTCTATGTGTCATTGCAGCGCTGGAAAGCTCATTAGAGCACAGAATGGAAGAGCATGGATTGTAAATGATGAAAGGGACTTGAGAACAGAGAGTATCAGGCCTTGGAAGAACTTGGAAACATGAAGATTTAGAGTTGGAAGGGACATGAAAACCTGGATTGTCAGGACTGGAAGAGCCTGAGGAAAGTAGAGAATTAGAATATTCGGTGTTCCCATAACAGTGGCTTCCTTTCTGTTCCTCAGGAGGGAAGCTCTTGTCTCCAAACTTCACATGTTTCCATTGGCTGTTCCCTGTGCTCAGAATGTCCTCCCTCCTCACCTCACCTTCCTTCAGGATAGCTCAAATCCCACCTTCTGCAAGAAGCCTTTCCACATCTCCCTTTATGCCAGTGGTTCTCAAACTGTGGGTCACGACCCCTTTGGGGGGTGGAATGGGGTTGTCTAAGACCATGGGAAAACACATATTTCTGATGGTCTTAGGAACTGAGACTCCGCTCCTCTCTCTGTCTCCAGGCGGGTCCACCCACATGCAGAGGGCATCAGGAAGGTTGAGAACCACTGCTTTATGCCACTGATGCCTCTACTAATCATTCCCAGTTTATTTTGTCTATATATCACACGGACATAGTTCTTTGCATGCTGTTGCCCCTGTTAGCCTATGAGTTCCTTGAGGGAAGGGATCATTTTTTTTCTTCTCTTTGCATCCTCTGGGCTTAGCACAGGGGTTGGCACATAGTAGGAGCTTCATAAACACCTATTGACTGACTGAGATTTTTTTTTGTAGTGGTGAGCACACATGCTAAGCACTTAATGCTTGCTGAGTGCCTTGAAATTGGGGAAAGGAATTACAGAGGGGCAGCTTTCAGTCAATGAAAGGAAGACCTTTGTAATGAGTCAGGCTGCCCAGCAATGGGATGGCCCCTGGGAGCCGTGGGCTGGCAGCTCTTTGTTACTGGAGCTGTTCAAGCAGAGCTTGGCTACCCATTTGCTCAGGACTTTGGGAGACATTGTGGATTCATAGAAAGGGTTGGGAATCAGAGGATCAGAGTTCAGATCCTGCCTTGGACGTGTTATCTTTGTGGACCTTAGTTTCTTCATCTATAAGAGGAGGGGGTTGGATAAGATGACCCTCCCTTGAGCTCCCTTCCATCACTGGACCTAGGATTCCATGACCTCAGTTTTCTCATCCATAAAGTAGAAACAATACTGCTCTAAGATTATCAGTTGTGAAGCATGTGTTGATTTGATCTGTATTTGTCACAGTACCTGGCATGTAGGGGTGCCATTTTGGGTTTATTCCCTTCTCTTCCCCCTTGATGGAAGGGTTGTTTTTATTGGGCTAATTCCTTATATCAGAGAAATCACAGCTTTCAACTTATATGTCTCTCTCTGTATATGTGTGTGTATATATGTGGATTCATATATGTATATATAACACATACACCAATCTATGTATACATATATAGGCACACACAGTAAATGTATACAGGCACAACACACATACACGCACATACAACCTGCACATATGTGCACATACCCACACATGTATATGCACATACGATATATACACACGCAATGCACCCACATGCACACTCATGCATGCACACATGTGGGATATAACGTGTATGTAAACACACAATGCATATGCATGTGCATCACTTGTGGTACACATGCATATACACAATGTGTTGTGCTTTACATGTACAGATATATGTATGCATATATTTGTGTGTTATGTAAAGTGCTTTGCAAAACATAAAGTGTTTTATGAATGATGTGAATGCCTAGGCATATTTTAGGAAAAGGTTGGGTGAGATACCCTCTGAGGTCTCTCTGTCTCTTACTCATGTATTCTCTGGTTCAGTATTTCCCTGGGATGTGGTCCACTGGGGTGACTGACCTTCAACATTGGCCACCGTTGCTGTTGTCACAGCACAATTTTAGCAGGCTTTATGGATGGTGCTCAGGGAGGTGAGAAGAGGAGAAAGGAGACACTCCCCTCCTAGCTGGGAGATGACAAAAACTCGAACCCCATCCCTGTTGGTTTGGTCTGCAAAGTGCCTCTGCCTCCTCACCAAGAGAAACAGTGCTGGATGACTAAACAAAATTTCTTGATAGTAAGAAATGTGTTTTATTTGTCTTTTCATTTCCGTCACCTCCTAGCTCATTCCCTTATACAGAGAAGATATTTTATAAATGTTTCTTAGATGAATGAATAGATGTTTAAATGAATGTCTAAAGCTCTAAATTTTATATCCATATATCCATAATTATATCTATATATGCACATAATTTCCCAAGTAACCATCAATAAATAAATGATTACTGTGTATCTGCTATGTTCTGGGGTGTCTATGTACACATGCACTGATTCCTTTGAGAAGAAGCATGGTGTGATGGATGGAGTTCACCTTTAGAACCAGAAGACCTGGGTTCAAGACCATGCCCAAGTCACTTTACTCCTAACTTCCTGAGGCAACTGTCCAGGTCTGTAAAGTGAAGACACCTGCACTGGTCAGTGGAGACTCCCTGCTCTGGAAACAGGCCTAGTCACCAGCCCAACATAGCTACACACATATATGACAAGTCCATGAAACTAGCTTGAACCTGGTCCATACTAAGGGAAGCCTCATTTGCAGGACTCAGAGGGTCTGTCATTCTCTGTTCTGGTCAAGATCTCACTGGGAGGATCATGTTCCCTTGTCATCATGGTTCAGGAAGGACATTGGAGAAAGTCCAGAGGAGGGCAGCCAGACTGGGGAAAGGTCTTGGGTCCATGTGAAATGACACCTGGATGAAAGAACTGGGATGATGAGCTCAGAGAAGATTCCAGAAGAGGGAGTTCTTATTCTTCTTGGACCTAGGAGGCAACATCAGCCAAAGCTAGCAGTTGTAGAAAGATAACTTTTAGCTTGAGGTCAGGAAAAAAAATAAAAACCTTATTTACAAAGAGAGCTATCCAAAACCAACATTTGCTCAGTTGGACCCAGAGTGCACATCTCACCGAGTTAGTCTCTGAACTCAAACTCCATTGGGAGGATGGGAAGGAATAGGCCTTTATTAATAACCTACTATGTACCAAGCTTGTGCTAAGGGATGTTACAAGTATTTTCTCCTTTGAAACCGTGCTGGGTAGGGGCTATTACTGGGTTCATTTTACAGTTGAGGAAACTGAGGGAGACAGAGGTAAAGTGATTAGCCCAGGATCACACAGCTACTAAGCATCTGAGGCTGTATTTGAGCCCAGATCTTGCTGATTCCAGCCCCAGGGCAACCTCTTTGCCTCTAGGCTAGAGCAGCTCTCCTTCCTCTCCAAGATCAAACAAAATCCTCTGCTGGGTGTTGAAAGCCTTTCATCAGCTTCTCCTTTTCCAGTCTTCCTACACTTTCCTCTCTACCAAGAACTTGACAATCCAGTGTCACCAGTCTCCTGGCTGTTCCTTGAACAGGACCCTCCATCTCCAGCCTCTGGACATTTTCTAGGCTGTGCCCCATGCCTGGAACTCTCTCCCTCCTCCTCTCCTCCTGCTGCCTTTCCTGGCTTCCCTCAGGGATCAACTAAAACCCACCTTGTCCAGGAAGCCTGTCCCAGGCTTCCTAGTTCTAGTGCCTTCTCTCTGCTGACAATCTCCACTTCAACTTGTCTTTAGTGTGTCTGCATGTAAATGATTGCTTGTTATCTCCACCATTGTACCATGAACTCTTCAAGCCCAGAAGCTGTCTTTGGCCTTTCTTTGTATCCTCAGTGCTTATTGCTGTGCTGGGCACATAGTAGGCACCTAATGAAGCATTAATGACTGGCTAGTTGGTTTGAGGAGTTAGTGGATTATTCCTTAGCTAGAAGGCTTCAGGAGCATTGGGGTGCCCGTTTGCTGCATGTGGCATAGGAGAGATTCTTTGTTCTTGTGTGACTTGGCCTTGATGGTGACTAAGGACCTGTATGACCTTGAAATCCTGCCGTCCCATCATTCTGTGATGACCCTCCCCCACCTTTTCTCATCCTACACCTAAATCAGGCTCCATGCTCCTCTGCAGTAATTCCTCCTCTTCAAGGCTATATTTGAGGTATACTGGTTTGTTCATTTTAACCTGATTTTGTTTGGGGAAAAACACATGTAGGGTGGAGCGCTGGGAGGAATTCATCCTCTGGTTCATCTGAGGTTATATGTTCCCCATTCACAGGGGTGACTTTCATTTAAGTAAATACAAATGTGTATTTGTTATGCATGTTTACATTCTGGACTGAACTTGTGCCTTGCTTTGTGTGGAGAAAGCCTACTGAATAAATCACCATGTTTCTTGTACATATCATTGCTCAGTGGGTTCAGTTCCTACCCTACATGACCCCATTTGAGGTTTTCTTGGTACAGATACTAGACTGGTTCACCATTTCCTTCTCCAGCTCATTTTACAGATAAGGAACTGAGACAAATAAGGTTAAGTGACTTGCCCAGGGTGGTGTCTGAGGCCAGATTTGAACTCAGATCTTCCTGACACCATGCTTGGTGCTCTATCCACTATCCAACCTAGCTGCTCACCTGATACACAGAAGGTGTGATAAATGCTTGCTGACTTGATTCTCCCAATACAATTTGGTACCTTCTCTCTGACTTTAGCCTTAGTGAGCACTAAGAAGTTAAGGGATTTGCTTAGTCCCACAGACTGCATTCACTAAACCACTCTGGCCTCCCCTTAGCATAGTGAATCACAGGGTCATTGTGGAAAACGCTTCATAAACCTTAAATGTTGGATAATGGGGATGTGGTAAAATTCTTACAAGGTCCCAGATCACAGGATGGACAGAAAGGTCTGGAAGGAATTGTGGTGCCCATCCAGGTCTATAGACACTACACTGATTACATGGCTTCCTATGTGCCTGGCATGGCGCTACACTCTAGGGATCCACATTTAAGCACACAGCACAGTCTCTGCTCTCAAGGAGCATTCTAATGGAGGGGGGCAACTAGCAACGATGACTGTGATAGAAGTGGTATGGGGTAGAAATAACCAGGAGATGAAGTGGAGGCTTGGCTCGGGGTGAGAGAAGACAAAAGCTGAGTATCCCAGGGATAGAGTATGAGGTTTTGGTTGGGGAGAAGTGAGAATGCTAGCCAGAGACTGGGAACATGGTGAGAGCTGGCTGGACAGTGTCCACTCCCCTCATTTCTCACATAGACAGATGAAGTGACCTGCCTAGGATCCAGAGAGCCAGAGAGTCATCGGACACAAGGGCCATCTAGTTCTACTGTCGTTATTTTATAGATGACATAACTGTCCTCCCTTCCCCCCAGTCCAATGTCACAGGGGTCACAAAAGGCTAGCCTAGGATTTGAACACCAGTGTGTGGACTCTAAACCAAACATTCTTTCTGCTGCATCATGATTATTTCAATTCAACAAGCATTAGCAAGTTTCTGTCACATATGTATAGGCATTATGCATGTGCCTGGGATCCCCATATGACAAATAACAGTCTTTCCATCAAGGTGTGTACATTCTGTGGAGGGCTGGGTATATGACACATAGACTGGAGCACATCACGTGAGGGAGGGGGCAATAGGGGGGACAAAAGAGAACACTAACATAATTGGATGAGACAGCTTTATTATTTTTCACCCAGAGTTCCATTGTTTTTTAAGGCTTGGTACATAATTGCCCACTTCATCTCATTTGAGCTGCACAACAAGGAAGAAGTTATTATAGATATTATTATATTCCTCTTATAAAGGAGGAAATGGAGGCATAAAGAAATGAAATAATTATCCATTGTCAAATGGCTAGTAAATGTCAAGGCTGAATTTGAACCCAGGGTCTCCTTTCCAGGTAAGCTTAGTCTTATTGACTGTACTACAGTTGAGGTCAGTAACTACATGATACTGGTCTTTCATCACCCTGGGGTAATCAAGCAACAATTCATCAACAGGTATTTAGAAAACATCTACTATGTTCTTGGCACTACTCTGGGCACTGGGGATACAAAGACAAGAGCCAATCAATTTTTGACCTCATGGAGCTTGCACTGTATTGTAAGGAAACAATATATACAGTTAAGTCAATACAATATATACAAGGCAAATACAAAGTAATTTTGGTGTGTGTGTGTGTGTGTGTGTGTGTGTGTGTGTGTACATGAGGCTCATTTTGAGCTCAAGTGCATGCATGGATGGTACAACAATTGAGGAACTCATGAAAAGCCTATTGAAAGAAGTCACTCTTAAATTGACCCCAAACCACCCAATAAACATTCAGGAAGCACCTACTAAGTGCCAGGCAGTAATACTTAAGGAAGTTAAGTATTCCCAGACATAGATGTGAGATAGAGGGGCAGTCTGCTAATGCATGTAGATGGGAAATGACTGAGCATCTTGTTCAGATATTGGCCCTTCCTATTGAGACACTGGGCCATCAGAGAAACAGTTCATATCAGCTTCCAGTCAAGCACAGATATGGTGCTTATAAACAACCAGTCTGTTTGAACAGCTTATAGCACAGCTTGGAGTAAACTTTGTGGGTTCTATGTTGGATAATGTTGGCTTTGAGATGCTTAGAGGACATCAGGTTTGAGATGTCTTAGAGTTACTTGATGTTGGACTAAGGATGGTCAGACACTAGGTATGCCTATGTGGGTCTGGGAGTTACTTTCATAGAAGCAATAAACCCATGGGAGATGACATGACCACTAAGAGGAAATACATAGGGGAAACAGGGCAGATCCTTGAGGTTAATGCAAAGTTAGGAGTTGTATGATGAGCCAGCGAAGAATATATTAGTCCTCTCTATGGTATAAGAGATTTGTTCTCCTTGAATTATTTACATTTAAAAGAGGACCAAAGAGAGGTCAATGCCCTGTCCAAAGCAATGTGTCACTGAATTCCAAGTATATACTGGGGTATGTGGGTGGGGGACAATATTTGGGGTGGAGGTCGAGTGAATGGCTTTCCCAGTGCTCCTCAGATCATAGCATGGAGGTGAATACTTCTGATGCTAATAATTAATCAAATGATGCAAAGAAAAAAAACCCGATCTATGGTTTTGTTCTTTTGTAACCTGGAATTAGAGTAGGAATATCTTCCCAGCAAGCAGGTATACCAATACTAGAGTTACTTCTTTTATATGGAAGGCAGACTTTTGTTAACTCTAATCCTACAGAGCAAAAGAGGCCTCTGGAGGGAGCAGTGAAGAGTGATCACAAAGCCCATGTACTCTATGTGAGAAATGTGGGGTCTCTGTCCCTCCTTCAGACCATCATCATGAAAACTGTGTGTAAAGTAAGATACCAGATTTGAAATAAGAAGTGATTGCTAAAAGAAGAGAGAGTATGGCTGGGCACATTAGAAATAGATCAAAGAAATAATAAAAGCATAGGGATCTTGGGACATTTAGAGAAGGAACAAAAATCTCAAGCACCTTAATAAATTGTTGTTGTTGTTCAGTTGTGTTCACTTCTTTGTGATTCCATTTTTGGGGACCCCATCTTTTCAGCACCAGTACTGGAGTGGTTTGCCATTTCCTTCTCCAGCTCATTTTACAGATGAGGAAACTGAGGCAAACTGAGTTAAGTGATTTGTCCAGGGTCACACAGTTAGTAAGTGTCTGAAGCCAGATTTGAACTTAAGAAGATGAATGAGTCTTCCTGACTCCAGGCCTGGAGCTCTAGCCACTGCACCAGCTAGCTGCCCTAATAAATAGGCTTTAAAAATGCTTGTTTATTTGAAAGGAATTGGGGAAGATAAGAAGCATGTATTTATTAAGCTCCTACTATGTACCAGGCATTGAGCTAAGCACTTCACAAAAACAATCTCATTTTATTCTCACAACAACCTTGTGAGGTGGACGCTGTCATTATCCTTATATTATAGTCGAAGAACCCAAGGGAGACTGTCATGACAGCATTTTCATTGTGACAGACTTAAGTGACTTACCCAGGGTCATATAGCTAGTAAGAGTCTGAGGTTGGATTTGAACTCAGATTTTCCTGACTCCAGGCCCAGAGAACTGTATACTCTGCTGCCACCTCAAAGCCCAACTGGAGATGATATAGATAGGTGAAACAGAATTAGAACCCAGGTCCTACTCTGTTCTTCCACCCAATGATTTTACTATGGCTATGACCCCAGGCTATTTTTTCTACCATTAACTAGATATCAGAAAGTCCTAAAAAAGCAGAAACTGGAAAATCTGAAAACCATAACATCATAATCCACTGCTAATTACATACCAAGCAGAAATTCAATTCAATAAACCTAATAAACTTCTGTTAAGCACCTATCATGTGCCAGGCGCTGCACTAGGGTTGAATTTTTAAAGGGAACAAGAGCTATACCTTTTTTAGCACACTTACCTGGCTTTACTGAGTGGCCTTCCTAGCTGACTCAGCCCCAGTAGCTGGAATTGGCCACCTTGTTTGTAGTGGGAGGGATGATGAAAATGGGGATAGAGATAAGAGGCAGTGGAGTATTGTAGATAGAAATCTGGCTTTGGGACCAGGAAAATCCCTTCAGAGGCTGATTGTGACCTGTTTACAATTTCTCCTCTCCTCCTCTTCTCTCCTTAGAGATACTGGTATCAAAGGCTGCATCTGAACCCAGGTCTTTCTGGGTCCAAGGCTGCCTTTGATACCATAATCACCTTAATTCAGACCCTTAGTCTTGCACATCCCAACCATTACAATAGCTTCCTTGCCTCCAGCCTCTCTTCTTTTCAGCCAATCCTCCCAAGAGTGGCAGATGTTATATTCCTAAAATACAAATTTAACCACATCTCTCTCCTGCAAGATGCTCCAACGAATGGCTCTCTATTCCCTCAGAGAAATTCTCTCTAGCAATTCATGTGGGCTCTTTGCATCTTATAGCCTAGACCACTAAGTGGTGCAGACTTGCTCAAGGTAACACCATCAATACGCATCGAAAGTTGTATCTGAACAAAGATCTTTCTGGTCACAAAGCCAGATTTCTATCTACAATACTCCACTGCCTTTCATGGGGTTAATATAATTTCTTAAACAAAATTTTAAAAAAGCAAACACATCTCATTATAGGACTTGACTTAGACTTTCTGGTGCTTCTTACAGTAGCTCTTTCCCACTGGGTCAATCAGTCAATCGACTAACATTTATGAAACATCTACTATGTGTTGGGCACTCTCAGTTTCCATATATGTAAAAGAGTGGATGTGGGTGGGTTGACTCAATTAAAACTTCCAGTTTCTGTCATGTAGGTTTGTGTTGAGGATTGAATGAAATGATGTATGTGGTTCAAAAGTCTTATACAAATTCTAACTCTGTCTCCCCCATTAAGGCATGAGGTCTAGAAGTTGGAAAAAACCCCGATGTTGTCCTGTCTTCCCTAAGATCAATGTGCTTTTCTGAGGACCTGAACTAATTGCAGATTGAGAAAGCACAATTTCATCCCGTAAGAACTGGCCTGATGTAAGACGTCTTCAGCAGGTACCATCTTTGGGAAATCCTATTGGGAAGGAGAGGTTTTTTTTTGAAGGAGAGAAAACATTCCAGAAACGAGAATTCCTAACATCCTTAAATGCTGAGTCCACCAGAGGCTGCTTCCCAGATGGTGGTCCCCTTCCCTTCCCAGTTGCTGATGCCCAGCCCTTTCCCCAAATTACTTTGCAGGTAATTAGTACACATGCCATTTCCCCCAACAGAAGAGCTCCCTAATAGTTTCTTGGGAGCCAGGCTTGGCTTGGTTCTATCTCCAGTACCTGGTGCAGTGACTAATGCACAGGAGAGAGGGATCAGGATGCAGACTGGATTTGCAGTTTCATTAAATTCTCCAACCAGTATCTTCTATGGCTTGTGATTTTAGCAAATGACCTAGACCCCTGAGAAATCAAGGCACAGACCCGTGGTCACACAGGTATGTGTGTGAATCCTGAAACTTAGGTCTTTCTGCTGCCTTCAAAGCCTGCTCTCTGTCTTCTATGACACATGGCCTCTTTCACCAGCATCTAGGGGTTCCTTAATAAATGGTCATTGATTGATCCAATCCTATCCAAGGTGCACTTACATAGAACTTAATAAATGCTTATTGATTTGCCCAAATCCTATTAGATAGTAAGCTCCTTGAAGGCAGGGTCTGGGACTTGTCATTATCCCCAGGGCTCAGCCTAGAATCTTGCTAAGCTTGATCAGTTTGTGTTGGATTGAATTGGAAAGTTGGTCACATAACTTGTCCATAATGGCACCAGTCCTTGAATATGGGTCTTTATCCATCACTCTCAATCATTTTAAAAGATTTATCTTCTATTCTAAAACATTTCATTCAGGAAAATGTGTCGTTTTTTCCGATATGGGAAGGAATAAAGTTGTTGAATTTATGTACTTTTCCTACTGGAAGGACAGGAATGGGGGAAGAGGGAAATTGTTTAAACTGCTATAGAGGTAGACATCAAAGACACCATGAGTCTGAGATCTATTATTCCAGACATAGTCTGCCAACAATTTGTTTTTCCTGCTCATTCAAAAATGCTTTTCTGTCCTGTTCCTGGCTGACAAATCTAATCAGAGGAGCAGGGGACATTCCACTTTTGAAATGTTCTCTGGATGTGTGGTTTAAGTTTTTGGGATTCCACCCCCTATTGAGCATTCTGATGTGGCTGACAGTGGTAGACCACTTGGGTCTGAGGGCTACCATTTATGGCCACGTGATGTCCCTGAGACTCATCTCCCTCCAATGCAAATTGGGAATCATACAGTGCATGTGCACTACCTGTATCTCATTGGATTGAAAAAAATCACCAGATCACAGATTTAGGTCTTGAAGGGTTTTATGGGTCATCTTGTCCAACAACTCCCTCCCACCCTCTCCATTTTACAGATGAGGAAACAGACTCAGAGAAGTAACTTATACAAGATCACATAGAATTTATGTGGATTCAAACTGAGGTCCATTTGATCTCACTCTTTCCCCTGCATATAAGATGCTATAAAAATGCTAGCTTTAACCTCTTTCCTTACTTTGTAGAGGTGGGTATGGAACATTGAGTATATGAGTATATTTGGTTGATGGAGTAGTTGGTTTTGTCCAACTAATTTTTCCCCCTTCTTTTCTTTTTTAAAAATTTTATTTTTGCTGCAGCGGATGGTTCTTTGTGCAAGAGAAGGAACAATGATATATTTGGAACAACTTTTAAAGATTGAAGAACCCTGATTAATGGAATGACCAAGTATGGTTCTAGAAGTCTGATGATGACAATAAAGGCTACCCACCTCCTGTCAGAGAGATGATGGTGTCAGAGTGCAGAAATGAGACCCATTTTTGGACTTGGTCAATGTAAGAATTTATTTTACTTGATTATATATGTCTGTTATAAAGGGATTTTGTAATTATTATTATTTTCCCCTCTGAGATCTGGGAGTGGGGATTAAGATAGAGAGAAGTAAATGCTTGATAATTTTAAAAAGTAATTTTAAAAGTAAATGAAAATAAAGCCAAAAGTACATCAACAATTTTTAAATGGAAATATAAACTTTTTTTCTTATGGTAGAGTTGACCATAGTTAGTAAAGCTTATCCTTGGCATCCCCAGTTTAGCAACTTTATGATTCTTCTCTCTGACTTTGGATACATAGTGACCTCTTCATCAACATTACCACTACCACCACCACCATAATCACTACCATCATCATCATCATCATCATCATCATCATCATCATCATCATCATCACCACCACCCTCATCATCATTACCATTATCATCACTATTATCATCATCCACACTATCATCACCATCACCATAATTATCACTATCACCATCATCTTTGTTGCCACCATCATCACTGTCATCGCAATCATTACCATCCCCACCATCCCCACCACCATCATCATCATCGTAATTATCTCCATCATCATCATCACCACCATCATCACCACCATCACAATCACCACCACCACCATCATCATCATGATCATCATCATCATCACAATAGCACTTCAAGGTTTGTGAAGCATCTCATTTGATCCTCACAAGAATCCTGGTAGGAAGCTGCCATTATTATCTTCATTTTACATTTGAGCAAACTGAGGCAGATGGAGGTCTAGGGACTTTCCCAGCATAATACGGATATTAAATGTCTGAAGTGAGATTTGAACTGAGGTCTTCCCAACTCCAAGTCCAGTTCTCTGTGCACTGTAGCACCACCTACCACCTATAATAATAACGAGCATTTTTATAGCACTTTAAGGTTTATGAAGTCCTTCACAAACATCATCTCATTTGAACCTTACAACACTAGGTGATAAATGCTTTTATTATCTCTATTTTACAGATGAAGTCACTGAGACTGCAGGCAGCAGTTAGATGACTTGCCCAAGGTCACATAGCTAGTAAGTATCCGAAGTCGATTTTGAACTCAGGTCTTCTGACTCTAGTCCTGGCACTTTAGCCATTATGCCACCTAATTCTCTCATGCATATTCCATCTCTACCTTTCGTTATTCTTTTATCAAAAACATTCTCAAGACAGTATGTTCTATCAGTCATTTACTTTACACCTTAGCTTGAATAAGTTAAAAAAAATCAAGATAATCTGTTTTCAAGGAAAATCTTCACTTAAGTCTTATCACAGGTTTTAAAACTTGAAGGAACCTCTCCTTCCACATTGAAAGTCTTTTAATTTACTAGGGGAAGGGTGTGTGTGTGTGTGTGTGTGTGTGTGTGTGTGTGTGTGTGTGTGTGTGCACCTTTCTTTCTTGTTGTTTCTGACTCAGACTAACTAGGCAGCTCTCTATTTTGTCTCTCTCCCTAAGCCCTGTTTGTGAAGACTAATGCTCTGCCTCAGGTGGGCTGCAGGGCACCATGTTACCCTTCAGGGTGGGATTCCTTGCCTTCTCCAAACAGAGCCATCCTTCAGATGGCTGCCCACTGTAGATCTACCAAAGTTTAATCTCTGACCTGCAGGTTGGAGAAAATCAGACCCACGATCGTTAGTCCCAATGATCATCTATTTGAAAAGCCAGAGAGCAATCATGGGTACGGCTCAAGTGTCATGAAGGAAGCTGGGATTATTAGTAATAAAAATATGCATGCCATGTGGCATCTCCTGCAATCCACTGAAGGGCCCTGGCAGAGACAGATTGTTAAGTTTATGGTTGGCACTTGTCTGGAAAATAGATGTTTACATGGAGCAAGTGTCCTGAATTCCATCCCATCAGTCAACATATATTCTCACGGAGGCTTCTCTCATAGCAAAACTCCATACCTATTGGAATAAACCTTCAGTTAGCAATTTTCTAGTCTGGACATTGTAGCAAAGGAATACACCAGGGATTTGTACTGTCCCACGCCCAAATTTTACATCAAGAAATCTGTGTTTGGGGAAGAAAAGACCTTCTATGGTATAATCCATTCAAGACAGTGAAACATTTGCTAAGGATACACAGAACAGCATATGGAGAATCTCCTCCATATTTGGCCCACTAGGAAGGGTATACATGTGCACAGTGGATTAGTTTCATCACCAAGCTCTTCAGAACCCTCCATATTTTGATTAAAACTGGTCTTTTAATACAACTAATCGCATCTTTTGAAACACACGCTTGCCTCCTGTTCCCAGACTCTACATCAGCACCCTTCCTAAGTAGGGCAGAGACTGGTCCCTGCCTGTACTGCTGACCTCTTGGGGGCTGGCCAAAGGCACATTCATGTGCCATTGCTTCCTCCGCAGGCGAATGGGGATAATCACCTATGGCATAAGAGGAAATAAATGGCCTTAATCCTGCAAAGGAAGAATGTGAATGCTGAATCTCTTCTCTTGAGGGTGCACTTACTATTTCAACTGCAAGGTGGCTGATTGTGTAAGGAAAAAAGGTGCAGAACAATTTCCCTGATTACTCAAAAGGGCATATCTTTGAGTAGTGTCTGTATGACTGTGGGTAAGTCATTTTAAAACTCAATTTCCCCATTTGTAAAATGAGAAAATTGGACTATATGGCTTCTAAGGTCCCTCTCAACTTTAAATAAACGATCTTACACTCTTCCAATGTAGCTGGGCTGGATTTGGGGTCAGGGAAATTGAATGTGATTTTAGAGTTTAGATGCTAATCTACCACTTACTACCTGTTGTGAAAGTATTTTACCTTCTCTCAGTCTCAGCTTTCCTCCTCATAAAGACAAGATTCTTTCTTGCTCTCAATATGTTAAGCTATCATCCCTTCTGTATTATAGGTAAAATGTTTCTTTAAATTTTTTAATATATGTTTTTTTATCTCTTCCATCACTCTAATATTCTGTAAATACTTCCCCTTCCCTACCTATGACAAATAATTGTTTTTTAAGACCGGGGGAAAATCAGTGTACCTGACTGATATATTGAGAAAGTCTGAATTCATGTGCAATGTCTTCTCATCTCTCCCTTTGAGTCCCTCTTGATCTTTATAAATTTTGTTCCATTTACTTTTAATTTTTTTCACGTGTCATTGTACTGGGAAAAAGCCTCCTAGAGATCTTGGTGGCTCCTGGCCATCCGTGTCCAATGGGAAGACACCGAATCCTACTCTTACTCAGTGCTCCTCCTGGCTGTGGATGGCAAGCTCTCCTTCCTCATCTTTGCCTCCAATGTTCTCTAGCTTCCTTTGCGTCCCAGATAAAATCCCATTCCCTGAAACAAATCTTCTCTATCGCCCTCAGCACCAGCACCTTTCCTCTGCTGATTATCTCCAAATCATTCCATCTATAGAATGTCTGTACACCATTGTTTGCCTATTTTCTCCCCCATTAGATAGGATCTTCTTGAGGTCAGGGACTATTTTTTTTTGGCCTTTATTAGTATCCCCAAGGTTTAGCACAGTTGCCCAGCACATTGTTGCTCAGTCACTGAGTCAAGTCTGATTTTACATCACTCTATGAACTTTGTCTGTGGACTTGTCCTGGCAAAGATACTGTGTCCCCATTTTACAGATGAGGAAAAGAAGCAAATGGGGTTAAGTGACTTGCCCAGAGTCCCACAGCTAGTAAGTGTCAGATTTGAAATCTGGTCTTTCTGACTGCAGACCTGACTCTCTCTCCACTGTTCTTTCCTCAGCACCACCTAGATACCCCTGCCTGGTGCATAGTAGGTCCTTAATGAATGTTTATTGATGGATTGATTTACTATTTCTCCTTTGAATTGACCCTAGCACCAAGGACTACAGGAGAATCCCAATCATAGATCATGGATCTAGAATTGGAAGCGACTTCAGAAGCCATTGAACCCAAGCTGAAGAAATGGGGATGCAGAGAGGTGGCTCATTGTTGCCCATTTCAGAATGAATGGAGGGGGCACAGACTTGGAGTTGTCATTGAGTACTGTCCCTGTCTCTTCACAGAACAGGAAATTAAGGTACAAAGATGTTAATTGCTTTCTTCAGTGTCACACAGCTAGCAGGTGCAAGTGTCAGAGGAAGAATTTGAATTCAGATTTTCCTAACTCTAAGATGAACAAATAGTTTAGCCATTATTTCATGCTACCTCAAGTTAATTAAACCACAAATCATACGACATATTTCTGAGTCCCTTACTACATGCAAGACAGGGGGAAGAAAGGAGGGAGGAGAGAGGGAGAGAGAAAGAAAGAAAGAGAGAGAGACAGAGACAGAGAGACAGAGAGAAAGGCAGAGACAGAGACAGAGAGACAGAGACAGAGACAGAGAGAGACTGGCAGGACATGGAGATGGAGAGACAGAGGGGGGACTCACAGGAAGATGACATTCTAAACTCCATTCCTAGACTGGAGGACCTTCAGGAAGTAAGACACCAGAATAAATCAATCTAAGGCAGTTGGAATTTTGCTAGTTACACTGATTTGTGCACACAAAAGTCTGCTTGCCTTTAGTTCTCTCTGTTGGCATCTCTATGTCACAGGGATGTTCTCACCAGGAATATTCCAACTTATGATCATATACTCTGTTCCAGTTCCTTAGCCGATTTCTTCTCTGGCTCGATAGAGAAGTAATCTAAGTGATTTGACTCCTGAAATATAGGAGGAGTGAGCCCCCAGCTCTGTCCTCACCAAGCAGCCACCTCACTTCCCTCCCTTGGCGTCTCTGATTTTGAAGGATTCCTTGTTTCCTAGATCCATCTTTCTCTTAGAAACCAAAGGCATCGATCTCATTTCCTTCTTAAAGGATTTCCTTCCTTATTTTCTCAGGTTCAGAGAAAGTGTTTGTAAGAGAAAGTTCACTTAAACAGTATCATTGAAGAAATAAACATTGAAGGCCACAGATAACAGCAGTCTGAGTCTCAAACTAGCCCACTCTTTTTAGTGGAAAGGAAAACGAAACAAAACACCAGCTTAGAATTTGTAATTTGTTCCACTGGCATTTTAGGGAGACACGGTTCCACATAAACCTGTTCACAAACATACACCAATGGACACAAACATATACACAACCGTGTGGGACAATACACTGTAAAAACTGTCTTGTTGAGTTTATAATCCAGCGTAAGTTACTGAGTGCTGATAAGAAAAGGAAGTTCAACCAGACAGTTTAATCCTCCAATTTCCTGTCTTCTAATCAGCCCCTGACTCTGGATTTTAAATTAGAACCATTCCTTAAATGATATTCGGGACAGGTGAAGGAAAGCGAGGAGAAAATCAGCCAGGACAAAGCTGATATTTTACCATCTAAAGTTCATAGGTGAAATACGAGTATAGGAATAAGGAAGCAAGATTTTTAAAAAGATAGTCTAAATACATGGACCCAGCCAAGCACATTTCTGAAGAAGTTACTTTGAGATGATGTGGATCTGATTTTTAAAAGCCAGCAGCAAAATGGATTCATAATTTAAAAGGTGGTTTTTCCCTCTCTCTTCCTTCCCAAACAGTGAATAGCACTGTGAAAGATGTTGTATAGGATTGGCTTATTATCCACAGAAAATAACTGTTTTATTAGACAGTGTGAGAAGAAGAGAAATTATAGTGAGGAAAGGTTATTTGTCCATTGAATGTCCCTCCAATGCTGTATACCCTGATGGTTTATACTTTTTTTTTTAACTAATCATTGTACGTGGGCACATACATTTATAAATGAAATTGGAATAAGAACCCATAGACATATTTTTAATGTTGTATATTGAAACATTTCATTCAACAGAGATGTGTAAAAATATCCTTCTGCATTATAACATGAAAAGGAATTTTAAAGAAGCTTGTTTAGAGTGAATCCTCCCCTCGGAAGTTGGTGCTAAGAGTTTAGTCATGTTACAGGCCTAAGTCCTCTTCGTGTTGACACTTCTCCTAGTTAGCTATTATAGAACACCCTTCCTGGCCCCTAGCTATTTTGATCAATATCTTGAAAGAGATGGGACAAACCGATGGGAGACAAAAAGGCCATTCTACCCTGCGTTTAGCAGGGAACAGTAAAGAGTGGTTGTCCAATATTGCTCAGTTAAGAGCTGACATATTAAAAATGAAGATTGTAAAGACGGCTTCCAAGATGAATTGAAAATATCCATCAAAGGCGGGAAAAGGGTTTCAATGAAATATGAGTTGTTAGCTATGCGTCAGTGAGGCTGTCATTCATTCTCCAAGTTTGCTGGAGCTGAGGGATTTATTGGTATCGTCAAACTTGGGCTAAAGATAATTCACTGAAACACCTTGTAACCTTCTGTGCACAAGCTCTTTTTAAATGGTGGGGACTGTTCTGAGTCCAGGAAAGATGACTTTCTTGACCAGGGAGGTCCCTGAGGAGAATGGTGGGTCCTGAGAATTTCGACAGCATGATGGACAGCTCTAGTTGGAAAAAAATTGACTTACAAGCATAAGGCATCCAAAATAATTACCAAGGATCTAAATCAGTTAGGGAAACTAAAGAGGCTATTCATATTCTCCATTTTTGACCACTGTGATTTTTTTTAAACTACCGACCAGTAAGGGCAAATGGTGTTGTGTTTTGAGATGAATGTGCTGCAACTGTCCCATGCATGTTTTTATCAATCAATGGATGATTGCAAATGTGGAGATATTTTTTTTTGCTTTTATATTGATGTTTGGCATATAGGACTTAAATAAATAATAAAGGATCAATTGGTCAAAAATTCCCTCAAAAGCATGCTTGCAGTGTAGGTAATTGATGTACCATTTGCAAACCTTGAAAGTAGAGGGGGATTTCGTGGAGGTTTTCTGTATTTTCATGTCAAGAAGGTTTCAGTGAGAGATGTCACAGCATCATTAAGGCTAAATTGATATGCAATATCTATTTCTTGTTTTGCATGATTAAAGCATTAAAAGGAGAGGCTTGGATTTCAAAAGATTTCTCATAAATGGTAGTGACAAATGTAATTAATGTTAAAATATACACATCCCAAGAAGCCAGAGTGCTAGTCAAACACAAAGTTTGTTTATAATGTTCTTGGATGCAATAAAAAAGTTTTCCTTTGACTTCTGGCTCTTTTGACCCCATGTTTCCTTTCCATATGGAAAGGAGAATTGAATATTTGTTACACCCTGTACCTATAAACACCCGCCTAAGCATCAGAAGTGGAAGGTTAATTTGTAAGGCAAGGATTGCTACTCTAAGGACCCATATCTCATACGAGAGAGGGGATCTTTAGTCCCATGACAAAAATCTGTTCATTTTCAAAGCTAATTACCTAATCGACTGATTTTCCAATTAGTTATCAATAAGCATGGTGGGGTGGGGAGGAAGGAGACAGACTATAGTGAATTTATGTCAGAAGGAGGAGATGGAAAGGGAAAGGGAGAGGGAAAAAAGAAAAGGGAAAGGGCATTATTCTCAGCCTTTTATAAAGCAGTTTCTTTCATGATAACAGGTCTTTATTTTGGGCGGAAAAAAGTAAAAACAGTACGGAATCTTGCCATGATTTGGATATGCTATGCGACAGTAGATTACTATGTAACTGGCTACCACTCCGCTCCACACATGCCCCAGAACAAAAACAAACAAACTCGTTTGCCATACAAATTGTTTACGATTCATTAAAAAGCAAAATTGCACATCCCGGGCCTTGGCAGCTGAGTCTCTCTGGGCGGAAGGGGCATTCAGTGAAATCCCTTTGTATGTTTGCTGGGAGGACCCAACTGAAGTTTCTCACTCTGCAGCGGGGGACCTTGATGATGCATGAGGTAATTTCCAAAGCTTTCTTTGCCTTAGATGAAAAACTCTAGTCTTGTACCAGAATTCTGGTTAAGTGGGATTTGCTTTATTTGTCATTTTTTCTTTGTTTTGTTTTTTGGCATTTTTATTTGTTTGTTTGCTTTTTCGATGAAGGGATGTGTATGTGTGTGTGTGTGTGGGGGGGGAGAGGGTCAAAGAAGAAGCTGACGGTCAGAAGGGGAAGAAGAGAGAGGTAGCAAAAAAACAAATCTGAAATCTGAATTTCGCCTTTCCGTTTTAATTGGACTTGCTCTTCACTTTCCCCAAAGGACTAGATTTTCCATCACTGATGGAAAATGTGTGTTGCAATTATTTGCGAGTCATATTTCCAAATTGTGATCCTACATTGTTAATTTCAGTTCTAGCAAAACTGATTTCTCCTTTAAGCCAACTTTTCTAGCTTCCTTAGAGAACACACTGGTTTCTTGTTCCTTTCAGAACAGAAATCTAGGGGTGCCTTAAAGTTTGGAAGAGATTCCCTTGAGTTCAATGTAAACAACAGCATGTGTGGCTATAGTGTTGTTTATTTTTAGTCAAGTGCATTACTAAATGTTTCCATCACTTTTATATTTTATATGCCCAGCAGTAAAACATCTGTAAAATAATTTTAAATGAAGAGCAACTTCCAAGGAAAGTTTATAGAGATTACAGTTGTATAGGTAGGGACCAACAATTAATGAGTTTCACCAAATAAAAAGATGACACATTTTACTACAAAAATATAACAGTCTATGAAAAACTATGTCTATCAGCATGCACTTCTTTCCCCCCCTTTCCCAGATTGTAACTTTCCTTAGAAACCAATCATAGAACTCATCGATACATTTATTTCTAACATTTAACAAGAAGCATGAGGCAACAGAGAAGGTAATCGCATCCGAGCATACAAATAAAAACTCATTTTCTCCCTGGCAGAAACTCTAATTGGAAAATAAGTAGTGTGAATAAAATTTCAGGAGCTAAGTGGTTAGTCTTCCACTAGACTAATTAACCAAAAGCTACAATGCAACATTTTCCTGGCAATCACCGGGCAAGTCTTTAATGTATAGTTAAGAAATTAAAAGTAAAAACACGCACCGAACACATTCACACAGATACAGACGCACACAGACACACACACACAGCCACCTTAACTCAAGTCCCAGGATGTGCCTATACAAATGCAGCCCAAGCAGCCGCTTCCATCCTTCCGTCGGTCACTTTTAAAAGTCTCTCAGTTCCCAGAACTCCTAAAAACTTCCCAAAAATGCTCCCGAAAATCGGCCAGGGCAGGACCAGGGAAGCGAAACAGTTTCAGTGTTTCATACAATGAAACCGATCATGCCTTGTTTTGTAATTCCATTCGCTAGTCCCCCCACCCCCCCCAAACACCCCCCCCCCCCTTTTTTTAAACTGATATCTATGTGAAATGAGCTGGAGTTCACGGTCCAGTTAGAAACGGATAATACATTCATTGTCCTGGCAGCAAACTTTTTTTCTCTCCCTGGAAGAATTCACGCTTGCCACAAGAATAATAATTACCGAAAACGAGAAATGGGCTGCTAACGAATTAATCCTTAACGGACACCACCCTAACGAGGGCAGTAATGACTCGAGGGCTCTCTTCCTCACAACAGGACTGGCATCTCCGGCCACAATGAAGCATTGTGCATCCTCCTGTCTCACCCTACCTCTTATGGATACAAGATGTCAAAGGTTGCCTGGCCTGGTCGACCATGACATGTGAGTTAACTCGTTCTGTGGCGCATGTTAGGACTTTATTAAAACTTTTATGGTCCCTGGAGCAGCTCCCAGGCAGAAGATGGGGGGCCCTAGCTGCACATGCCCGTGGTGCTGACGAGAAGGGGGAACCTGTTTTATTCCAAACGGGCCAAATGAAGTCAAGTTGGAGGTGGGGAGGTGGTGGGGAAGCCTGATCTGAAGACCTCAGAGGAGAAGATTTCAGGCCATCTGCCTAGTGGGACTCTAGATGAGGTCAGTCCACTCTAAGTTCACTTGTTTGGGTTTTAATTCCCTCACCCCCCCCCCCCCCCAGCCATGGAACTGTCCCCTCCTCTCTTCTCACTCTCCATGTCAGGTCATCAGAAAATATTGTCCTTGGAAACAAGAGCAAGCAGTGTGTAGGACAGACGGAGGTGGTCAGAACTAAGGGACCGAGGACAAAAACTCCAGTTTTGTCAAGTCCCTACTCAATCCCAACTCGCAGCGTAAAACTTTCCACATTGAAAGCAAAATCATCAAAATTAAATGACCAATTTTCCAGGCTCCCCCCTTAAGCCCCCCACCCCCTACCCCAGCCCAGACAGAACCAAACTCTGTCCTGTGGCCAACTCCTGGGAGCTCAGAGCCCAGAGTGGCAGGGGGAGAGAAAGCAAGGCATGAAGGAACAGGGGGGAGCCAGGCTGGCGGCCCTGGAAGAGTGTGAAAAAAATCAAATGTTAATTTGATGAATGTGAGGTCTGGGACATTTTGTCAAAGAGGGAGGGAAAGTCGGAAAAAAAAGGAGGAAGGGAAAAAAAAAGGCAGCCCCGGCTGCCAACTCACCATCCACCAAGTTCTGGCCGAGATGTCGTAGCAGAGCTGCCATTTGATGGAGCCATCGGAAGCTTTCGCTGCCATGACGCTGTCAGCAAGCCTCATCTGATGCTAACTCACGGGAGATAAGACACCTAATTGAGAAAACATTTGCGATGGCATGTTGGGCAACATGTAGTCCGGTCCATACCATATGGAATCATGGGTAAAAAAAAAAAAGTCTCCTTGACAATGAACCAATCTCTCCCAGACCCAGTGGCAAGGTGAGGTACAGATGAGAAGTCATCTGCGCCTACTGCTCCACTGTCTTCGCTCTGCTTTTGGAGCACACCAGAGCCCACTGCTACACATCAAAGAGGCGGTTAAAATTAGGGCTTCATCACCCAGATGATTCTGGTCTACAAGGTTTTTCCTTTCCTTCCACCCCCCCTTTTTCTTTCTTTTTCCCTCCCCCCCTTTTAAAAGGAGAATAAAGAGATTTAATAGGACAAAGGCAGGTAGTGGACTACGCAGGGAGATCGCCACAGGCTATTAGCCTAAAATTTCTACTTGACAGATGGAACTGCTTAGAGACTATCATGCAATGTTTTGGGTTTTTTTTTTCCTTCTCTCTCTCTCTCTCTCTCTCTCTCTCTCTCTCACTTTCAGGCTTATTTGGTATCTGGTTTTCACGGCCACTTTTTCTGAAGGACAAGAGCAGTGAGTGGATGATTTAGACAATTTTCAGCCAGGTTTGCTGGGCTCACCCATAATCATCCAAAGCAAATTAAAAAAAGAAAGAAAGAAAGATCCCTGAACCAGGAAATGTGTCCAGCTTCCAACTTTAGAGTTAATATTTAAAAAATAAATTTTTATGAAAAGAAATTTGAGTGACACACACATGTTTATGTGTGTATGTGAATTTGGAGGGATGTGAACAGGATTCCCCATATTTCCAATTTCTCATTTCTGAGATCTACTGACATTTTATCACAGCAACTAGATTTTCACAAGAATTACCACCAAGACAATATTTTAATGAATTTTAATTACATATTGGTGTTTCCTGTGGTCCTATTAAAATATACTAATACCTTCCATCCCACACATGCACCTCCTATAATGCCCCAGATATATAGATTTTTTCATGTTTTTACACGGAAGAAGGACCTGTCATTTTCAGTCACTTTTCTATTTAGGCTTCCTTATCCTGAAAATCATGTCTAATTGCCTTAAATTAATTCTTTTTTTAATAAAAAAAACCAAACAAACCTATGCATACTCTTTTCAAAGAGAAGGAGGGGCAGGATAAAGAAACCATCACATGAGCTCCCTATGAAAGGGGTATGGAGAAGAGGGATTTTAGCTAAATACATGGGAAGTTGAGGTGACATGGAACACTTGAGAGTTCTTCCTTCTCAAGAGAGTGAGGTTGAAATAAGAAACTCGGGGCTCTGGAGAGAAGGATTTATGTCATATTTTAATCCTTTGATGGCATTGGGGGAATGGGGACCTGCTGAAATCCTTTTAGAAAGGTAGCTGGCGAGATGCACCCTGCAGTTTGTTTTTTCAGTACTTCAGTACTTTTGTAAAGGAAGTCTTGGGAGAAGAAATATGGTTTGGAAAATGCCCCAGAAGCGAGCCCTTAAACCGGGACAAGGCCATAGAGCAATGTAACTGTGTTGGCGGAAATGTACTCATTCACAGCCCAACTGTCTTTACCCTTTTTTTTTTTAACATTCTCTTGGAAGTCTGTAGGACACAATAATCTTCAGTTCCATGAACACTGTACATCCTCTCATTGAAACACAGACAGAGTTTAAATCCACAGGTCAGTGCTTCCTCTGCCACAATTTGGAGACTCTACCTAGCAAGAGACATTTAACTCTTCAGCACCTAGTAAACAGCTCTTCTAGCCTAACTTATTTTAGAAGGGTCTATGTCCTTGGGTTGCCCTATAAAGATTTTTTTAAAAAATAATTTAAAACAGGGAAACTGCCCTCAGAGAATGAATGATTTCAGTAATAAATCTCATTCTTTCCTCTCTCTTCCCTCCCAACTCACATTGTCCTCACCCCACCCCCAGCCAGACGTGAATCACCCTGCTTTGCATAATTTTGGGATTGGAGGTAGGATTTGGGACCAAGTGGCTACCAATGATATGGACTATCTAACTCTGAGCTGACTCAGTGCTGTGCCTCTGATTGAACCAGAGGATTGTTTCTGTTTACAGGAAAGGGGTCTGAATGAACCTGGGAAGTGTTAAGTGAGATTCAAGATTTCAGGAAGAGAAGAAAACTCCTTGCCAGAAACTGGCCTGCCAAAACATTTATCGTCTTCTGTTACTTCCGTTTTGTTCAAATGGACTGGTCTTTCTTCAGCTGACCACTTAGAGAAAAGGAGAAAAATATTTGGCTAGAACTATTCAAAATATAGTCACCTCCACCTCCTACCAAGTTATTTTTTTTAAAGTAGAATGTCCATCTTTGAATTCGTCTCAGTTTCATCCCTCCTTCCTTGTCTATACAAAGCAAACCCACCCCGATCTTCTCTACTCTGGGACCTGCCTGACCTTCTGTCTTTTAGTTGGGGCACCATAAGACACATGAAAATTTCAGAGCCAGCCGTGAATGCTTAGCTTTGCCTGTTTCAATGTTGTCAGTCAATAGCCCCCCAATTTTTCACTGCTTCGTGTTCATGAGGATGGGCTGTGCCTAGCCCAAGCCAGCCCAGGTCCATCTAATATTTATGAATGGTGCCCAAGGTAAGCTGGGAAACAAGAGGACAGATTTCACTTTGTGAATGAGTGAAGCCTGAGAAGATTTCACTCCAGATGGCCCGGTAGTTCAGAACAAAGAAATGATAAATATTATTGGATAATGGTGTTTTAAATCCAGAACAATTAGGCACGTTTAACTTTATCATTGTGCTGTATGGGGATGGCGGAAGCCGGTCTTTCCCATTGAGCAATTAGGCCCTTCACAAGCCTTGCCCGTTGTTAATAGCCTTAAAACAAGATTAAATCCAACATGCTAAATATTGCAATGATTGTGGGAAATAAAATTATTTGGTGAGCATAATGGGGAGCAATTTAAGCATTTAACATGATCCAGGAAATACTGCTCCAAACAATTGCATTTGCTCCATGCGTTTCTTCCCCCTTTGATTGCTGACAGATGCCTTTTTGGAAACAAACAGCCAAGTGGTTTGCCTTCAGTCAGAAAGAAAAAAAAATGACACCAGAAAGCAGCTACATGTTTTGAATTTAACTCTTCTTCTTGGACAATTTTTCTTCTGAACCTGCGACTGAATGGATCTGAAGAGAGAAAGCCTTTGGAACGATGAGAAAACCCAAGCACCCGTAGGTCTTCATATTTCCTTATTTTTTTCTGCTTTGAATAAAGTAGAAAGAACTTATATATATGTATATATATGTATATACACACACATATATGTATGTGTGTATGTATGTATCTGTGTTGAATAGACACTCAGAGACAGAGGAGATAGAGACAGTTGATGGTGGGAGCTGCTGAAGGTACCCTGTGACAGCCCAGCCCTACGTGGGGAGTTTTTGAGTTCTAGAATAAGTGGTTTGGTTTCTAGTAGTTTTTGGCCTCACAGGAGGAAGAGGCAGACTTGCCCACTGCTTGCCGGTTTCATGTAGGTGCCATTGGCCAAATCCCCTGCCCTTAAATAATTTAATTCATCATTGAAAGGGAAAGAGCTTTGGGAACCCAAATTCTGGGGGATGTCATTGTGAGTCTTTTGGCCATTATACATTCTTCAGGCATCCCCTGTATCTGGGTAGTGGCAGGTGCATGATAAAAAGGGAGAGTTTTTATTTAAATTCAAAACCAAACCAAACCACATAGATGTGGTTAAATGACAATATGTTCCTGGACGTTACCTTTTAGCCCTCTTCTATCTGCCTGAAAGGAGCTGATGTAGAAAAGACTGAGATAAATAAAATGAGAAATTTTGGAAGTAATTCCCACTTTCTTCCCCTTTCTCCTGTCTCTTCTCAGCTATTTTCGCTACCCCGATCCTCCTCACCCCCAAACCCCAATTCTTTAAAGTGCTTCTCAAATCCTGCCTTCTCTTCCAAGGAGTCTTCTTTGATTTCCCTGATAGGGTCATAGATTTAGACCTGGGAGGGACCATCGGATCATTGATTCCAATCACTTCATTCTACAGATCAGGATACTGAGGCCCAGGGAGGAGCAGCAATTGGCTCAAGGCCACAGAAGTAGTGAGTGACAGAGAGCAGATCTGAGCCCAGATTTCCTGACTCCAAATCCAAGGTCCTTCCCACTGGAGCTTGTTGGGCCCCTCCTCTGCACACCCAAGACCCTTTCTCTCTGCGGCCTGCTCTGAGCACTTCTGCGAGTTTCTGTCGCTCTCGTATTTCTTATTTTTACTTTATGTTATCATCCTTTGAGTCTGTGTCTGTCAGAAATAGTGTCTATTTTAACCTTGGCTCTCCCTCGGGGCTTTGCCTCTGCACTTTGAGTAGAATAGCCATAATACAAGCTTATTGATTTTTCCGTATCGTTCTTTTGTTTTTAATTGATATATATTGCTCTGATGTAGCAGACACATCCCAACAGACACCCAAACAAAGCTATAATGAAAGTACATTTTCTTTGAAAACAGTTCAACCAAATGGCCAAGTGCACATGTCACTTTTCCCCCCAGAAACTCAGGATTTTGGAGCAGACAGGGAGGAAGGTGGCTCTGATTGTCATCATCCATGACCAGCGCTGTCTGATGCATCTGGCACCTTTGGGGCTCTATGGTGCTGTGGCTGACTCTGTGTATCACACTTCGCACACTCTTCTTCTTCACCTGGAAGCCTTCCCAGGCCTCTTTGAACTCTCAGGATCCTCAAATTATGGAGTCAGAGATGGAAGGAGCCTGGGGGACCATCTAGTCCAGGAGTATGAACCTTTTTGTTTTCATTTTTGCGGGTCATAGTCCTTGGGGCATTGGTGGACCCAAAGTTAAACCCCCTGCTTAATTAGGGTTTAGTTAGGTAACTACAGTTTAGGGAGATTAAGTAATTTGTTTTTAGTTACACAGGTAGTGTGAAGTGAGGTCTGAAGCCAAGTCCTTTGATTCAAGGTTAGCACAGTGAATAGAATGCCAGGCCTGGAGTCAGAAAAACCTGGGTTTGAATCCAGCCTCAGGCACTTATTAGCTGTGTGACCCTGGGCAGGTCACTTAACTCTATTTGCCTTAATTTTCCTCATCTGTAAAATGGACTGGAGAAAGAAATAACAAACTGTTCCAATATCTCTGCTGAGGAAACCCCAAATCAGTCACAAAGAGTCAGGCACAACTGGACCTTTGTTTCCTGAGTATCAGTACACTCACTTATTCTTTATGGGACAGAATTAGTCCATTGAATTCATATGCCAGTACTTGTCTCATTATTCTCTCCAATCATTGGTCACATAGCTTGTTTCTGGATATTTTTTTTCCAGTGGGTATTTTTGAATGTGAGAGGTGGGGTGATATAGGGATTTGGGGACTGGCCTTTGAGTCATTGATCTGCCTGTAAAGGGGAACCTGTGGCCTTGAGGCAACATGTGGCCCTCTAGGACCTCAAGTGTGGCCCTTCACAATTGTGAAGTTTGGATTCAGTCAAAGCCCTGCACTTGAGGACCTAGAGGGGCACATGTGGCCTTAAGGAAGCAGGTTCCCCACCCCTGGGCTAACCTTTCAATGTGCTAGGCACTTCCGACACCACATGTTGCCTAGATGCTGGTCTGACT
The DNA here is from genome assembly GCA_028646575.1 of Pseudocheirus occidentalis. Lineage (NCBI taxonomy): Eukaryota > Metazoa > Chordata > Mammalia > Diprotodontia > Pseudocheiridae > Pseudocheirus > Pseudocheirus occidentalis. The sequence continues at coordinate 13,862,187 of CM053593.1, forward strand.
GGGAGGAGGGAGGTCCTTGTGCCAATTAAATCACAAAATCACAGGTCAGCTCCCACCCCCATCCCAATTAATCTTTTTTTAAGCTTAGTTTTCCTTGTAGGTAGGCATTGTAACAAAAGGACCTAAGAGAAAGACGGAACTGAGTGTCTCAACATTTCCAGACACAATCTGTCCCTGGTTTAACTGTAGGGCAGAAGCTGAATTAGCACCTTAATGTTTGTAGAGACATTCTCTCATTAGGACCTCACAATGGCCTCAGTTTGCAGACACCACAGACAGCATTTTATAAAGTTCACAGGTGAGAAAACTGAGGCCAGAGCCATAGAGGGGCCTCCCTGGTGGCAGGGGCAGGATGGCAGCCTGAGATGTTCTCCGGTCAAGTCTGTTACTTGATATGTGGGAGAGACGATGGCCTCTTGTGGATTCAGGAGCTTGTCTGCTCCTGATGTAGGCTTGTGTCATTGTAGACTTGTCTGCTTATGAGCTCCGTGATCTTAGGATACTCCCTGCACTTCTCTGGCCTTCATCAGTGAAACATCAGTAGGTGGGCAGCTGGATGGCATAGTAGACAGAGTACTGAGCCTGGAGTCAGGAGGATCTGAGTTCAAATTTGACCTCAGATACCTATTAGTGGCATTACCCTGGGCAAGTCTCTTAACCTTGGCTAGCTTCAATTTCCTCATCTGTAAAATGAGCTGGAGAAGGCATTGGCAAACCTTTCCAGGATCTTTGCCAAGAAATTCCTCCCATCCCAAAAAAGGGGGGTTATGAAGAGACAGACAAGACTGAACAACAACACTGAGCCTCAGTAATAAGGCTTGTGGTAACACAGGGTTGCTTAGAGGAGAAAATGTTTATGAATGTGCTTGGTGAACTTGGAGCTCTGGGGCAACGTTTAGGGATGACTTGGACTTATTTTTCCCAGGGTGGGGGGTGGGGACATCCTTTTGTGATGGGGAATGATGGGAAATAGTAAATTTTGAAATGCAGAATATTTTCAGTCTTGGAAGTTTTAGTGTTGGGATCACTAGGAAACTTTCTAAGGAGGATCCATTACTCTGACCAGCCAACAAATTAATGCATCTTTTTAGAGTTAGTAATAGAAGCAGAGAACCATGAACTCAGAGGTGGAAGTGATCCGAGATGTGCTCTCATCCAAACCCCTGCTTTTACAGATGGGAAAACTGAGTTTCACTGAATCGAAGGGATTTATTCCAGGTCCCAAGGCAGTCATTGCTCATTCAATTGAATTGCTGTGAGCTTATCCTTGTTTATGTTATGGGGTTCTCTCTAGCCTTCCTATGTAGCAGGGCTAAGATTTGAATTAGAATTTTCTGATTCAAAGTCTAGTAGTCAGTTAGCCAATCAATTAACATTTATTCAAGTGCCTACCACATGCCAGGTATTGTGTTAAGCACTGGGCACATAAAAAGGAAAGAACAAGAGGAAAGTGAAAGAAATATAGGAAGGAAAGGAAAGGAACAAAGCAAAGGAAAGACAGGAAAGGCAAAGAAAAGGGAGGGAAGGGAAAGGAAGAAAAAGAGAAGGGAAGAGACAGGAATGGAGGGAAAGGGAAGGAAATTATATTTTAGGAAGTCACAGTCCAGTGGGAAAATTGACATGCAAACAACTGTGTACTAACAAGATATAGGTCAGTAACTTCAGGCATGCCCAACTCTCTGTGACCCCATTTGGGGTTTTCTTGGCAAGGATACTGGAGTGGTTTGCCATTTCTGTCTCCAGATCATTTTACAGCTGAGGAAACTGAGGTAAAGAGGGTGAAGTGACTTGCTCACTTGCACAAGACTAGCAAATGTCTGAGGCTGGATTTGAACTCAGGAAGATGAATCTTCCTGACTCTAGACCCAGTGCTTTTTGCACTGTGGTGCCACATAGCTGCCCTACAAACAATATATAGCAGGATTAACTGAAGGTAGTCTGAGACAGAAAGCACTAAGATTAAGAAGCAAGACAGACATTTTGCAGAAGATGGGGCTTCAGCTGAGACATGAAGGGAAGCCAGGAAGTGGGGCTGAGGATGGAAGGTTTTCCAAATATGGAAGACAGTCAGTAAAAACACTTGGGGCTGGGAGGTGGACAGCCATGCTTGAAGAATGGCCGAGGGTCAGTGTCACTGGATCACAAGAAGATGTAAAAAGACTGGAAAAATAAGAAGTGACAATGACACCACATTGACTTCTGAATCCTTCCTCAGACTATTCACTGTGATCCCGGCTTCTTGAAAATGATGCAAAGGGATCAAAAGTTCTGGAAATTCCTACCAATCATCATCAATCAGTCAATCCACAAGCATTTATTAAGTCCTTATTATGTTCACATGCTTAGGTGGCACAGTGAATAGAGCACTTGACTTAGAATCAGGAGGACCTGAGTTCTGACTAGCTATGTAAGCCTGACAAGTGACTTACCATCTCCTAGCCTCAATTCTCTCAAAGGTAATAGCAGATAAGAGTAACACCTACCATGCAGGCTTGCAGTAAGGATCCAGTGAGAACATTGGGAACTTTAAAGTACTATACCGATTGTCATCACCCAGACCACCAAGACATAAAAGAAACAGGCTTTGAACGCTCAGAGAGCTTGCAGAACCTTAGAATGTGAGCTGAAAAGGTCTCTTGTTGAGTGATTGTGTGGTGGCCCATTTTCTGAAGGGCCATTCAAATTGGTCACAGAGTATGCTCTTGTTGGCCACCATTGATCAGACTCTTCATTAAGAGGTAGAGGGCATTGTGATTTGTGTTGTTACTCCTGGTCCTGATGTGTCTATAGCATTTAAGGTTCATTAACTCATGAACCTCACAACCACTCTGTGATCCACATGCTATCATTATTTACATTTTTTCCAAGAAGGAAAGAGAAAACCAGAGAAATTAAGTCACTTGACCAGGTTAATGCAGCTAATCTGAATCTATTTGTTTCTGATTTTCAAGACGATTGTTGTGGTCCATATGCCAGAATGCTCACATTGAGGAAATCTTGTGTCTTACCAGTACTGAAGAAAGTGAAATTAATTGGTTGATTTTGTTTGTTTCTAATTAATTAATGATTCACTTTTAAGAGAACAGGTACAAGACCTGAGAAGCCATCAAGGATTAGGTAACTGGGCATCTGTAAACCTGGAAGTTGAGAATTCACAACTGTGCACTTCCTAGAACTAAAAACCCCAGTCTCTCCAGTTCTGATTTCCAGGTGTGGTTATTTTATTTTATTTCTGCTAAAAGAAATACCACTCTGTTTTTGAACAGGTTGTTATCCTCTTAGTAGTCTGTCTTCCTTAGCCTTCATCCTACTGGAAAACCCTAAATGCATTAAATAGGGCATGGAGTCCAGGGATAAGGAGGTAATGGTCCCTCTGCCTTATTCCTTAGTCAGACCATTGCTGTGTCATTGCTATTTATAGATACTCTATTGTTGAAAGGGAACTGATTAGCTGGTGAGTGTCGGGGGAAGCCATCTAGAATGGTGAAGGACTTAGAGACCATGCCTGATATCTAAGGGTTGCAATAACCAGAGATGTGTAGCCTTGAGAGGAAAAGATGCTCAGGGATGGCAAAGCTCTGTTCAAGTATTTGGAAGGCTTTTCATGTGTCTTCTTGGTACACGTCTGTTTGCATGTTGTCTTCCCTATTATTTCATGACCTTCTAGAGGGCAAGGAATGTTTGGAACTTTTCCTTGTGTCTTGAACACTTCACACAATGCTTGGCAAATAGTAGGTGCTTAATTAATGCTGCTTGACTTGACTTGGAAGAGAGACTTGACTTGTTCTGCTTGCACCCAGAGGGCAGAACCAGACACAAGGGATGGAAGTCACAAGAAGGCAAACTGAGTCATATATGGTCAGGAAAAGCTCCCTGAGGATGAAGTTTTTCTGTAGTGGAAAGAGTTGTCTTGGTAGGTGGTTGCTTTTTTCCTCTCTGGAGATTTTCAAGCAAGGGTGGGATACTACTCTTCTGTGTTGCATTGGGACTTTTATTAGGGTATGCAGAGCAGAGTTAGCCTGGATGGCTTTGGGGAACCTTTTCATGCCTGCAATAATGTCCTGAGGTTCTTCACTGTCTCTGCTGGACTCTTGGAAGTAAACATTCATAAGTGCACTCAGAACATCTGAAGACAGGGAAACCTGCCCAGAAACACTGTTCCCTGTTAGCTTCAGAGAAGAAGACAAAGAGATGAAGAGGTTTGAGGCGGGATTTTTTTTTCTCACACTTGGCTTTGTTGGTGACCGCTGTCTGATGCTTAGGAACCTGCTGGTTCCTGAGGACATCCTTCTCTGGGAATGTCAAAGGATGAGGGGCGAGATGAAAAGAAGGCTGAGCACTGACACAGGGATTCCCTAGCTCCTGCCGTTGTGGGGAGGGAAGATCGATGAAGCTGGAATCACGCTAATGCCAGCTCTCTTTGACATTCCACCTTAGTTCTCTTGGCAAGTGGCAGTTTTCCCTTGATTTTGCTACCAGCATTTCCTTGGGAAGGGAAACCCCGAGTTTCAAAAATTTTAATACAAACCTACTGGTAGGACATTGCAAGAGCAAATTTTACTTTTTTGGGAGAAATGCCAGTAGGTTTCTAGTCTTGTTTCCATTTAGAAATGGTTTGTGGGATCATAATACTATAGACAGAGCTAATAGGGATCATTATAGGTCACCTGGTTCTACCCCTTTGAGTTACAGTTGAAGAAAACAAGATCCAGAGAGGCTGATTTGCTTACCTAAGGTCACACAAGTAGACAGTGTCAGAGCCAGGATGTGGCCCCTGTTTGTCTAATTCATGATGAGAGTAACAGTCATTATAGGGACAGCTAGTAATTTTTGTCTTACAAAGAACTTTTCATGTTTATCTTGGTGGATTCTTATAACAACTCTGGGAAGCAGGTACTATTATTATCCCCTTTTTACTGATGCTGAGTAAAGTTAGGTGATTTATTCAGGGCCATGCCACAAGCAAGTATCCAAGGTAGGATTTGAACTCAGGTCTTCCTGACCCCAGGTCCCATGCACAACTCTCCTTGATTTTCCTTTCCACTCTGATGGAAATTCCATCTCTTCAGCTAACCTAATGGAACATGGCCTGGGACCATAATGTGGATTTTGAGTTGGAGGTCAGTTAGTCAGTTCCCCTCACTTTGTATCAGGGGACATTGAGTCCTGATGTGGAAAGTGGCTTGGCCAAAGAAACAGGTAGCCAGAATTTGAACCCAGGACAATAAATTGTTACCCCAACCTCTCCATCCTCTTTGCTGCAAGAAGAATCTTCTTTTAACTTTATGATAAGCATATTCATCACTTATGTGAGCGAGGCTCTTTAAAAAAATGAAAAGGTTAATATATTCTAACTCATTGTCGAGGATAGAATGTCAGATCTGTCCAATTTCATTTCAGCTTGCTGCTCAATGGAAAAGATTTGATTTCTTTTGCCACTGTCCTACTATGTTCAAGTCACAGAGTGCCAGCAGCAACCCGCCGAAGACCACAGGCTGGCACCAAGTGAGTTCGAGTGGGAAGCCAGCCGCAAGGACCATCTGTTTCCGATTTCCAACTGAGCCAAGATGTGCAGTGAAGTGCATTCCATTCACCAGGCCAGGCATCTCTCCTGCTTAACTTATTAGTGTTACAAGTGAAACTATCTTTCCCAAGCAGCAGGGGAGCTATGATCATCCCAGAACATGACTTTTAACACACACACACACACACACACAGATACCCCACACCCCACCCAGACATCTTTTGTTTAAGTTGTGGGGAAAGCCACTTGTAAATTTAATTATAGTCTTCGTGGGGTTTATAAAGTACGTTTATAACCTTTGAGACGGGAGCCACAATGCTGACTGATTCCTTCTAATTGAGTGCTCTGATAGGCTGCTGTTTGTAGGGATGGGGAGAAATGACAAGAAGGATGCATTTACATCATTAGAAAATTGACAGCTTTTAAGAGCATGATGGGCACAAGGACAGACGTGGCAGGAGACCCTGCCCAGATACCCAAGCATAGCTGATGGCATTGAAATGTATGGAGAAATGATTTGATTGGATGTTTGGAGTCTGAAGATGTGGGTTTGAACCCCAAGTCACTCAATATCTCATCTGTGCTTCGGTTTGCTCCTCTGTAAAGTGAGGGTGTTGAACACAGTCTGTGAGATTCCTCCGATTATAGGTTTTTGATCCAAGGCGTGATCCTGTCATTTCACCTCCATAGGCTTCATCTGTAAAATGAAGGTGTTGGTAAATAACGGTGCTGCAAAGCAATGGCTCTGACGTTCCTTCCAGTTCTAAAGCTCAGATTCTGTGATTTTGAGATTATCCAGATCCTGAAATTATCCAAATCCGACAAGTGTGGTGGGACACACCTGCTTGTGGTAGAGATTTGTTGAATAGATATTCATCATTGAAGAAGCCAGGGACCAGAACGAAAAGCATGTGAAAGAAAGGATGTCAGTCAGTCCTCATAGCCAGGCAAGAGGACATTAGGTTTTTGATATTGTTTAAATGCCACCTGATTCCCAAGAATATATTATAAAAACAAAACCAAACACGGAGGTGAGCTGGAAAAACAGTGTAGTAGAAGGTAAAGAGCCCTAGTTAGGAATCAGGAGCAGAGCTGTAACTGGCATGGGGTGAATGGGGCTTTTTCCCAGGGTGCTGCTGTGATAAGGGGATAGAATAGCATGTCCTCTCTGGAAAGGCAAGATTTCTCTTGCCCATGAATGTTGGAATCACATAATCCCTCCCAGGCTCTAAACCCTCCTCCAGGCTCTCATTGCCACTGTGCCCCTCTTGTAGGCCACCTTTCCCCAACCCCTGAGATAATGAGAATCACACTGCCCTCCCCCTGTAACCCATGGTGGGACTGTCCTCTGCATCTCAATGGCACCTGCTCCTATTTTTGCTCCATCAGCATATACTAAATCTTGGACCTGAAACTTTCACATTAGGAGATTTTAATGAAGTCACATAATGCTTTTGGGTCTCAGTTTCCCTCTCTGTAAAAGGAGGGGGTTGAGCTAAGTGATAGTTAAGTGTCATTACGTTCTGTGACTGTGTGAATCTATCATTCAATTAGTCAGCCAGTTACTAAACATTTATTAAGAACCTACTATCCACAAGGCTCTGTACCAAGTGCAGGGAACATGAAGTTAGGTAAAAGAAAATCTGGGCTCACAAAGAGTTGGTGGTCGAACAGGGGGGCACAGCATACAAAGAGTTAAACAGGCAACAACTGAGCACCTTCTGTGTGCCAGGAATTGTGTCAGATGCTGAGGCTCCCAAGACAAAAACCAGTCCCTGTGCTTAAGAAGCACATCAGCCTATGGGAAGATGGCATGTTCCAAGGGTCTTCACCTGGGCTGCCATGTGGCTCTCTCCAGATCACACAGAAGGCAGGCATAGTCCAATGTCTATGGGAAGCATGGTGGGGAGGGTCTCTAAGGTAGAAAGCAAGGCAGACCCTTATTCTGGGCACATCAGAGGTGGTAACAAGGGGCCAAGGAACCAGGAGCTCTTCTGGGGGGCTGCTTAGTGGAAGGGAATAAACCTTTATATGTTACTGTGCTATGTATGTATGTGGGTATGTACACACACACATATATGGATGGTAGGTAAATAGATATACACATTTACACATGTATGCATGCATACATGTATTCACACACATGCACACACATACACACATTATACACATACACATGTATACACATGAATACATGCATGCACACACACTTTGCCTATGTTAACTCATTGGCTTCTCACAACAACCTTGGTTTGAGAAGAGGAAACAATGGCCCAGAAGCTTTCTCAGAATCACAAAGTAAACAGCAGATGTAGGATTCAAAGCCAGGGCCTCTGACTCCATATCTGGGGTTTCGCACCTGCCCTACCTACACTGTCTCAGACTCTCAGGGACTTCACTGAGGTCGCTGCATTCAGCTTTTCCATTGGCCTTCCTCACTCCCATGTTACTGATGGAAACCCAAGGTTCAGAGAAGCAGCTAGGAAGGGCGATGGGTAGAGCCCTGGATGCGACGTTTAATAGCTGTGTGACCTTGGACAAGCCACTTTGCCTTAATCTTCCTCAGTTTCCACTTGTGTAAAATTGAGTGTAAAACAGCACCCCTCCCTGAGGGCTGTTGTAAGGATAAAATGAGTTAATGTCTGTAAAACACTTCACAAACCTCTGAGACCTAAGTCAATATTATTTTTATCAGTGTTACTGTCATTACTACATCTCTGGTATGTGTCAAATTTGAACCCAGATTTTCCTGACTCCATCCTACCTAGTGCTTGCTCCAATAAGCCCTGCTCTCTCTTTGGTGGAGGCATTATGAGAAGCCTTTCAAAGGATCCCTTCACTATCAGGAACTTTTTTCTTCATCATTTATTTAACTTCAGTTGTATCATATGTTTTTTCTTCTTTCCTTACTGTGCCTTTAAAAGAAAGGAAAAACACGACCTCTGCTTTCCTTCTGTCCAATGTCACACTCCATTGGCAGCCAACACAGTGTGAATGGCACGGGAGCCCTGGGCTTAGAGGGGGGATGAGAGGTAGTGGTAGCCCCAGTCCATCCCAGAGCTGGCACCTGTCTGGACAGACCCCAGGCAAAGGCCAGGGAAGCCTACTCAAGCCTTGACCTTGGCTCTGTATCTGGGAATCCAGTGGACCAGCACCTCCATGGGAAACTTCCTCTCTGCCCTCATTACCCTCCACGTAGGGAGAAGTAATCTGCATTCTGTCCATCCTTTGGTCACCTCCTGTTTTCAGTCTATAACTTCTGGGTAGGTGCTCTCAGGGTTTCCTGTCTCTCTCTCTCCTCTCCTCCCCTCCTACTTCCATGCAGGGGGAGTGGGAGGGAACAGGGACAATGCTGCTTTTTTTGGTCTCTCTTGTCTGCCTTGCCCCAAGCTCTGAGAATCTCAGGTTTTAGGGATACACACCACTAGGAACATCTGTCTGTCTGCTGAAGGGTGACCTTTTATAGCCCTTCAGTTGTGCCCCCAGAGTGAGACAAAACCGCCTTTGGCAGCACCCACAGAAGGGGTCTAGGGCTCAGGATGGAGGGCAGAGTGCCCTCTCCAGCTGTCGTAGGAAGGGCATACCCCGGCAGAGCAGTCCAGGCAGTGTGGGAGCTGAGTTAGACAAAAAAGACAGGTTAAAAAGTTGGTTTGAATTCAAGAGACCCAGACTTAGTGAATCTTGTGGAGAAATTCCCTTGTGATTCAATTCAATTCAATTCATTGGAGCTTAGATCTGAAGATGTTAGGAAGTTTAAGAGATCATTCAGTCCATGAGTTCTTAAGCTGGGGGTCTGGGTAGATTTCAGGGATTCTATGAACTTGGAAAGAAAGAGAATGCATCATTGTTTTCACTAACATTTCACTGCCTCCAGTTATGAATTTTAAAATATGATTCTGAGAAGGGTCCATTGACTTCCCGGATTGCTAGATGGGTCCATGATGCAATAAAGGATAAAAAACTCCTGGTTTAGTTAAAACTTCATAGGCTCATAGGTTTAGAGCTTGAGGGCGTTTAGAGGTCATCTATCTGGGTGAGGATTTGAGGGTGAGTATCCAATTGATAATTGATACATGCCACACTCCTCTAGACTCACTGTCTACTTATTGGAGGAGATTTGAAGAAGAGATATCCATCTCCTACCAATGGCCATCTATAACAAGGAGAGCAATGATCTCTAGGGTCTGTCAGCTCAAAAGCTGTGATCTATGAGCATCTATAATCCCTCCTCAGGTATGTTATAGTGGAAATGCCTTTTGAGTATGTGTCAAATTTAGACAGGGAAGCCAGGTGTGTTGGTGATAAAGTGGAAAGAAGACTCAACTTCTTGAGTTCACATCTGTCCTCAGATACTTAGCAGCTGTGTGACCCTGGTCAAGTCACTTAACTCTGTTTTCCTCAATTTCCTCATCTGTAAAATGAGCTGGAGATGGAAATGGTGAATCATTCTGGTATCTCTGAAAAGAAAACCCCACAATGCGGCCATGGAGAGTAGAACATGACTGAAATACTGAACAGCAGATTGGCTGTTCAGATGGCCATTCTCAGATTTGGTGATTTGGGGACCCTGCCACATGTTGCCTTGACTGTCAGGCAGGACTAGCCCCACTATGCAACCCTCAGAGATGAATCATTGAGTTCATGGTATTATTATACCTATGAAAGCATGAGACAGTCTACTATTTTATGGCTCCATTCAAAATCCCTGTAATTCGGATTGCTAGGCTACCGTGCTCAAAGTGTCCTTTCTTCCTCCCTCATATCCATCCATGACTCCTCCCCTGTCTCTATCCCACTTTACCATCCCCTCCAGTTGTACCCTCTGGAACCCTGCTTTATGGTTAATAAACTGACCTTCCTATTAGATCTGTGCCCAACAGATCATTAGCCAGGAACTTTTTCACCTGGGGAAAATATCCCAAACTCTCTCTGGGGCTGGTAGCACAGTGGGTTCTCTGTGAAACATCAGTTTGAGGCCATTTCGGGGAAGGCTGCCCCAAGTGGATCAGGCTGGGGTGGCAAAGGAACTCACTCCAGCCTCTTGTCTGATTGCTTTGGACTTTAATGAATGATTCTCACTAACTTGTTGCTCAGTTCTATTCTTTCCATGCTGCTGAAGGACTTCATGTGCTGTTGGTGCCCCCTAAATTCAGCACTCTGGGGGAAAGCCCCATTACCTCACCCTAGTTGACTACTCTGCTGAATTGTATCTCAGTAACTGATAGATTCTGGTCTTTGTTAACATGGATGTCAGTGACTCCTAGAATTTCAGTGGAGCCCCAGGGCTTGTGTTCGAGAACTGTTTCTACTGTGTGATAAGAAGCATAATAATGGTAGTGATTAAAGTAGCATCTTAACATTTGCAAAGTGGTTTACAAATATTGCTTCATTTTATCTTCACAAAAGTCCTGTTAGATAGATGTTATTATTATCATCATGGGGGAAACTGAGGCACAGAGAAGTGGAGATTTGCCTAAAGTCATCAGCGCTAGCAGCCTGAAGTAAGATTTGAACTCAGAACTCCCTCACTCCAGTTCTAGAATTTTCTCAAATGTGCCATGTAGTTGCTTCTATATCAATTGACTGTGTGACTTTGACCATGTCGAATGGTGTCTCTGAGCTTTCATTTCCTAAATCATAAAATTAAAAGGACTGGATGAGAAGATCTCAAAGCTGGAATAGACTTTTGAGGTTGTCAAGTTCAACCTGGTCATTTTATAGAGGAAACCACTAAGGCTCAGAAAAGAGAAGTCTATTTGCCCTACGTCCCATGAATCCTAGATACCAAACCCAGGCTGCAGTAAGTCACTTTGTAAGTCACTCAAAGATCTCTCTAGTTACTTAGAAATCCATGAACTTGTGACTTGAAAAAAAAATGAGTGAAAGACAAATGAGGTTGGAAGGTGGTTTAAAACAGCTGGAAACTCAACCGGGGACTTGAAAGGAGGCAAGGAAGCCAACGTTAATGTTGATGATGAAGAAGCAAAGAAACCATGTCCAAATGGGAAAGATCCATTAGAAAGGTTTACTCGCCGGGTTCCTGTTGGTCAGAGGTAGTTGTTTGTCCTGTGTTCTAGAAGAGAACCATGTTGTCAGGGAGGTGAGGCCATGACATGCCAGTGAATTGCATTCATCCTAAGTAGAGGGAGAACACATATCTCATTATTCCATTTGGGAGATGAGTTGTTTTTGATCATTGTTACTTTTTCTTGTGTTCTCTATATTGTACATTCTTGGGAATGTCAGATATTAGACATCCCTCCCTTTGCACACTATCTCCTAGGTAAACTGGCTTATTTTACATACCTCACCCAGGGAGTCACATCTCCAGCCTTCAAGCCTTTCAACAGACTGTATCCCATGCCTGATAAGCTCTTCCTTCCCACCATTGCTCCTTAGAATTCTGAACTCTCTTTAAAACTCACCGTAAGTGCCACCTTCTACTTGAAGCCTCTCCAGGTCTTCTTCTACTGCTAATGCCCTGTCTTCAAATTACCTGATAATTCCCTTGATATAACACAAGCCCTTGAGGTCAAGGAATACTCAGCTTTTGTCTGGGCTTCCCCAGTACCCAACATAGAACCTAGCACACATTAGGTGATTAATAAATGTTAGCTGATTGATCAAATCAATCCTTGTGTATTGCACTGTGTGAAGGGAATTTTACTCAGTTTATCAAATGTGATTTGTTGGACAACTGGGGAAGGGTGGAAAACAAAATAAGCAAGTTGGCCTCTACTCTCAAGATCCTTGAAATCTAGTCCAAAGATCGGAAACTTGAAAAAGTAGAACAAGTTTCTCCTTTAAAGCTTTTCTCCTAATGCCTCAATTCAATACAATTTAATTCAATTCAATGAATCGCATTTGTTAAGTGTTTAGTAGGCTTCAGGCACCTTGTTAAATGCTGGGGATGCAAACCCCAAACAGGCTGCCCTCCAGGAGGTTAAATTCCAATAGAGAAGACAAGGACTTGTGTAAAGATGAAATACATACATACATACATACATACATAAACACACATAGAGTAGGTGCTTAATAAATGCTTGCTGATTGTATCAATCAGTGCTTATTATGTGCTTGTAAAATAAATGAAATACAAATAAATGAAAAATATGGAAATGCACAAAATAATTGAAAGTATTTTGGGAGGGATACACTAACAGTGGGTGGGGAATCAGAAAAGGCTTTGTGTAGAAGGTAGACCGTGAGCTGAATCTTAAAGAAGGAAGCCAAGGATTCCAAGAGATGGAGATGAAGAGGGAGGATATTCAGTCATGAGGGATTGTCAATGTGCCAGTGCAAAAGCATGGAGATGGGAGATGAGGTGTCTTGAGTATGGAATGTTGAATTAGCCAGCATGGCTAAATCACAGAGTATAGGGAGGGGAGACTGGAAAGATAGGAATGGCACAAATTTGTAAAGATATTTAAATGTCAAATTAACTAAATTTTAAATTAACCAGGGACTTTTTGAACCTGATGTGAAGTGATGGGGCTTATGATGATCAGGACTGTGTTTTAGGAAGACCACTGTGGCCTCTATTGGAGGATGCATTTGAGAGGAGAGAGACTTGAGTCCGAGAGACTGATCAGGAGGCCACTGAAATAGCCTAGATGACCCCTTGTACAAGGGCTTGTACAAGGAGGGGGTGGCTGTATGGGTGCAGTGGAGGGAGCTATTGGGGAGGGAAAAATAACACGATTTAGCACCTGAATCCATGGGAAGAGGGGTGAATGAGGAGGAAAGGAAGGTAGCAAGTTCAAGGCTGTGGGAGACTGGGAGGATGGCCGCTTCCTCACCATCAACAGGAAAGGTCTAAAGGAGGGAGAGTCTGAGGAAAACTAATGAGCTTAGTTTTGGACACGTTTGAGTACCAGGTAGAAATATAAAATGTATTTAATAATAATAAAACAAAATATTTAATAATAAAATATAAAAAGACAAAAATGAGTTAGTATCTGGAATTTACATTCTAGCATGGTGAGCTTGAACATGGATGAGAATAGAGTGTCCTCTATAGGATAGGATCTTGGTTTATTGATAAAAGTGTTACATCAGTAGGGCAACTAGATTCTTCAGTGGTTAGATTGACAGGCCTGGAGTCAGAAAACCTGAGTTCAAATCCTGCCTCAGACACTTAATAGCTGTGTGACCCTGGGCAAGTCACTTCACTCTGCTTGCCTCAGTTTTCTCATCTGTGAAATGAATTGGAGAAGGAATTGGCAAATTGCTCCAATATCTCTGCCAAGAAAATCCCGAATGGGATTGCCAAGAGTTAGACGTGAATGAAATGATTGAATATATTTGGAACTTAGGATAAAGCCTTGATTGATTTAAGTTCCAGCTTTCTATAATTATTGAAGCAGGATTCTGGGGAAGGGCAGCAGGTCTAGTGTTGTATCCCACTTCAATTTCCCAACACATTTTAGACTTGTGATTTGAACAGTTATGGAGAAACTCTTCTAGAGTTAGTCTTATTCCTTCTATTTTAAAACTTATTCCATTCTTAACTTGACTATTGGACTTTGTTTTTAAGTTGCATTGACTAAGATCACTTTAAAAACTTTTGGTAAAGGTGAAAAAAATCAATCTGAATGTTTATTATTAGAAAGTAAATACATACACATTCCGTTCACACAACCACAAATATACATAACAGTCATGGATGGGCTCTATCCTTGGTGTAGATGCAAACCAATACATACTAATTTCAATCTTACAGTTTTTTTCTCCACCTAAAGATGCCAACGGTTTGCTAATTCAGGGTAATTGCCTTCAGCTGGAAAGATTTATAATAGCTCCTGGAATAACTCATAGACAATTTTCAGGAGAGATAACTGGATCACCCAAGGTAAGTATCTGATAATTACTATGTAATTACATGCCGTTAGATACTTACAGACGCAAACAGTAGCAGAAATAAGGTGGGATTCATTCCATTGATTTATACATTATTCACCCTTTCTGCTCAAGTTATTGGATTTTCATTCATTTATTCAAATGCTAGCTCATTGTGGGATCATTTACCCTAGGCTGAAAAAAAAAAAATAACAGATCCTCATGGAAAACAACTAGGTCATTGGTCTTTCCTTTACAATGTTCCCCTAATGTGAATTTCAAGACATCTAGTTCTTTGGGTGACCTGGCAGATTTGTTTGAGTATGTGATGTTGAGGGTATCTTTAAACTCTCAGGTCTCATTCAGAGGCAAACCAATAGGATATGGGTTGGAAGAATGAGTCATCTATAACACAAAGGGGTTCCTCTGGAGTGATGGAATTATACTTATCCTGGAGTGCATTGGTGTGGTTAAAATCTCCATGAGTGTTTATCATAATCCACCCATGCCTTCTCATCCTGTATAATTGTTGTCCATATCCCCACATGAGTTGACAATTCCACCAACAATGAATTAGTGTCCCAGCTTTTCTACAGCCCCTCCAACATTTGTTGCTTTCCCCTTCCATCGTTTTAGCCAATCTCAGAGGTGTAAAATGATACCTCAAGGTGGTTTTAATCTGCATTTTTTAAAATCAGGAATAATTTAGACTTTTTTTTTCATATGACTACAAACTGTTTTGTTTTCTTCATGGGAAAGCTGTCTGCTTGTATTCCCAAATGAGAAGGAAAGCTCATGAGAACAGTGATCATTTCATTTTTCTTTGTATCTCCAGCATCTACCATTTTGCTTAGGACCAGCTTAAGACTTCTTGAATTGAATTGAATTCTTCAGAGGACATTCACTGAAAATTCAGGGAGGTCTTTTTTTCCCATGCAGTGTGTGTGTGTGTGTGTGTGTGTGTGTGTGTGTGTGTGGTTGTTATTATTGTTGTTGTTCAGTCATTTCACTCTTCCTGGCCCCATTTGGGGTTTTCTTGGCAAAGCTACATACATTTGAGTCAAACAGGGTGAAATAACGTACCCAAGGTCATAGAGCTAGTAAGTTTCTGAGGATAGATTTGAACTTAGATCTTCCTGACCGTGGGCCCAGTGTCCCATCCACTACACCACCTAGCTGGAATACTTGAGCAAAATGTGGGATTGGAGGATTCTGTGTAGTTCTGGAAATGGATGGAAGGGACCCAAGGGGTATAAAGTGCAGTTCTCTCATTTTACAGATGAGGAAACTGAGGCTCAGGAAGATTAGGTGGCTTTTCCAAGGTCACACAGTTCTTTGATTCCAGCTCTCCATCTCTTAGCACTCACTGTTCTCTTTTTAAAAACAGTTATGCTGCCTTTATTATCACAAAGCCTTTGACATGTATCCATACTCAGAGTTTTTCATATACTTTTACCTACATGTAAAGTAGACAAAATATAATAAGAATACCAGGACATTTGATGTCTATGTCTATACAAAACACACCGCCAGCACAATAATATCAAGAACAATGAATATCAAACACGACATGTTCCAATGAAGAAGTTCAAGCCAATTATCGTTCTACCTCCTCTTACACCTGTTTTTATCTCTCCTAAATAGGACTAAGTTTGGCTTCCAAAGTACTGAGGAAACCAAACAAAGACATCTTATTAATTGCTTGATCTATATTACATATATGACATCAAGCTATATAAATTCACAGGAAAAAGCAACACAGCAAACAGCTCCATCATTCTGTGAAATCTTTCTCTAACGATATCAAGATGTCATTTGGACTAGATAAGTATAAAACTCTTTTTTTTACATTGATCTGTTTGTTTACTTTTAGTTTACAAGATTCAGTTCCACAATCCCTTGAGTTTCAAATTTTATCCCCTCTTCTTCCCTCCATGGTGGTGTGCAATCATGTATAGGATCTGCAAATACTTTCACATTGTACAATAGTCTGGTTGTATAGAAGGGTTGTAACCAATGGAGTGAACAATGGGAAAAAAGAAACAAAACCAAACATGGCAAAGAATGACAGCATGTAGAAGTCTGGTCTCCATTTAAACTCTGTTATTTCTAGATCTTTCTCTGAATGTAGACATCTCCTTCCATCCTGAGACCTGTAGAGTTGTCTTTTAACTGTGCGTTGCTGAGAAGAGTCCAGTTTATCAAGGTTGGTCATCACACATATGATGTGTCTGTGATTGTATACAAATTTTTCCTGCTTCTGCTCTTCCCACTTAGCATCAATTTGTATATGCCTCTCCAGGTAATAATGAAGTCCATCTACTTCCCATTTCTTATAGCACAACAGTATTTCATTACATTCATATATCACAACTTGTTCAGCCATCCCCCAATTGATGGGTATCCCCTAAGTTTCCAGTTTATTACCACCACAAACAGAGCTGCAATAAACATTTTTGCACATATGGGTCCTTTTCCCACTTATATGATCTCTTTGGGATACAACCCCAAAAGTGGTATTACTGGATCAAAGGGTATGCAATTGTTTATAGCCCTTTGGGCATAGTTCCAGGTTGCTCTCCAGAATGGTTGTATCAGTTCACAACTCCACTAGCAATGCATTAGTCCCCTTTTTTATCCCTCAACCACTATTTACAATCAGAGGGTCAATAAACAAAGTTGTTTTTCTTACTTTAAAGTTCAAGGGATGTTGTGTAATTCTGACATATGCCTGGGAGACATCTTGTTGGAGGAAAGCCTTAGAATGGTGTTTTGATCTACTGCATCAACCAAAAAACGTAGCAGCCAAGTACAGTGGGTTCTTGAATATTTTATATCATTGAGTCCTTCGTGTGATGGTAAAGACGTAGCCTGTTGTGGAATCCCACTTGCAAAAACCTGTCTGTGAGTTGGGTTTGGGGACTCAGAAGCCTGAGGAGAAAAAGGGAGGGAAGGAGGGAAGGAGCACGACACAAAAATCATTTTAGATCTTGACTTCCAAGTGCTCCCAAGCAACATAGTGCCTTATGGGAGCTATTTGGGTACCTTATGGGGTGATGGGGTCTTTTCACTGGCCCATTGTGCCTTGGAGGCTATTTCTTCTTCCCTACATTGGCTAATCCCCTTACAGTTTCCCCACCTCATTACTTGGCAAGGTTGAGCAGAAGCCAAAGGAGAAGTGTTTCTCAGATCCCAGTTCCTTGTCCTGGACAAGGAGTCACCCAGCTATCTCTTGTCTATGGTATCTATCATATCCCAAAGGCCTGCTCAAATAAGGAGCTTCCATTAACCAATCCCTCCTACAGGGAAAATGTCAAGGGTGGTGGGCAGGGGTTATGTGGGCATTACTATTCCACTTTAATGCCCCTCAGTCAGCAAGAGACACTGATCTAGGACCCCTTGGTAGACCCTCAAAGTTTATGTGAGGGTGGAACCATGATGATCCTGTAAGTGTCTGCTATCAAAAGTATCCCTTCAGGTAGCCCCTCTCCCTGACCTCTCCTCATCAAGAATGCCCTTAGTGTTTGGGTTAGACAATTTTCAAAGATATAGCACAGATGATAAAATAGGTACAGATTGGTGCAGAACTGTAGGTTTTTTTTCTCTGTTGCCTTTTTGGGTTCAATGAGGTTCAAGATTTTAATTTTCGTTGTAGAAGTCTCCCTTTCAGATATCATGAGAGTTAATCCCTCAGCCCTTTAAAATTGTGTTACTTTAGGCATGGAGACTCTTTGGCATGTACTTGATCTGATTCACCAGCTTTTTCCCCATCTTTACTCTCTTTGGCGCAATTTCAACTTTCTCTATAAATATATCCAAGGATATGGCGATAAAGCTAAATGTGGTGACTCCATGGTTCTTCATGGGGAAAAGTCAGAAATTTCTTTGCAAGTCTTTTCTGTCTTTTTTTCTGCTTGTCCTCCTGATTTCCTCCTTAAATGCCAAGTGATTTTGCATAGTAGAATCTGGATATCAGAGATTTTAAACCAGAAGGGACATTGGGGCTGCCTAGTTTAGCCCCCTGACTTTATAGATAAGGAAACCGAAACACAGAGCAGCCACATGACTTCAAAGCATAATTTAATGACCATGTGCTAATACCCGCCATATGGCAGGCACAAGGCTAAGTGTTCTGGAAATGTTCCCTCATTTGGTCCTTCTAATCACCGCAGGAGGTGGGTGCCATTACTATGCTTATTATACAGATGAAGAAACTGAGGCAGGTAAAGATTAAGCAGCTCTCCCAGAGTCACACAGCTTATAAGAGTCTGAGGCAAGATTTGAATTCAGATCTTTCTGATGCTACTGTGCCATCCAAACTGCCCAAGGCTGCTCAGCCAGTGCAAATCAGATATAGGATCTAAATCCAAGTCCTCAGATTCCAAAGTCAGTGTTCTTTCCATTATAACACATTGCCAGGTTTTCTTTAAATTGTCTTTGCCTTTCTCTATTTCTCTTTGCTTTTTGAAGTGACGCTGCTTCAGCTCAGCATTACCCTTCTGTTTAAGGTCTTTTCTAAGTGTTTATGTTCTAAGTCAGGGCTGCCCTTCACTGAAATAGCTTTTCTTTGGTGGATAAATCATGTACTTGGTAACTTAAGTGCTCGTTGGCCTTCTTGTTAGAGCAATTGATTTGCTTCAGGAAAACTGTATGAAATTGTAACCTGTCTCTATGTTCCTTTTCCTGTCCATCTCGTTTTGGCATCAGTCATTTAAATAGGTCTGGTTGGAGTTGGATCAGGAAAACTCACCTTCCTGAGTTCAAATCTGGCCTCAGACACTTACTGGCTGTGTGACCCTGAGCAAGTCACTTAACTTGTTTGTCTCAGTTTCCTTATGTGGAAAATGACTCAGAAAAGGAAATTGCAAACCACTTCAGATTCTTTGCCAAGAAAATGCCATGTGGGATTGTGACGAGTCAGTCATAACTAATCCATTAAACAAGAACAATGAATAGATTTGGTTCTTATGTTATTAATGAAGAGGCATATGATGTATGAGCAGACCACAGTGTTTAATAGTCAGTCAACAAACATTTATTAAATAGCATCTACTATGCGCCAAGCCCTGTGTGCACCATTGTAACACCAAATGAGGAATTCTAAAGAAGAACAGGAAAGAAGAAGGCATTAAAAATGTTATGATTCTAAGGGAAGATAGGCTGACCGCATAGCAAGGGTGAGGAATGACAGGGGCACAGCCAGGGCTGGACTGTTATTCTTGAGTTGCTAGGAGAAACTGAAGGTTTCTGGACTGACAAGAGGCCGTGGCCAATCTGGGAAGACACAGACAAGAATGCTCCAGTTATATAGACATAAAAGGGTTGAGACCTGCATAGAACTGACGGGATCACAGGCCATTGGAAGGTGGGTGATCCATGTATATGTACTAGAAAAAAAGTGCTCTCTGGAGCACTGGGTTCAATTCTGGGCTCATTTTACGAAGGGCATTGCCAAGCTTGAGTATTTCCAGAAAGGTGTTTCCAAAGTCATAAGAAGAATAGAGATTCTGCCTTAGGAGGGTCTGTGAGGCTTGTTATTTCCAGAGAAGGGAAGGTTCAGGGGGATAGGGTTCTAGTAGCTATTTTTAAATATGTTAAGAGCTTTTCGCATTTTGTTCTAGAGAGGTACAAGTGGCATTGGATAAAAACTGTGGAGAGCCAGATTTTAGATTGATGCCAGGAGACTCTTGCCTATAAGGAAAGCTGTCCTGGTGTATAATGGAACGTCCTGGGATGCAATGATTTTTCTCTCCTTGTATGACATTAGGCAGCAGGGATTGGATGAGAATTCTTCAGATATGGCCAAATGGGAATTCTTGCCTTGTCCAGCTATGACTAGAGCTTGGTGAGCTCTAGGTACCTTCCAACTCTATGATTCTTGGATCTGATTCGTCATTTACAGGGTTGATTCACAAATCAGTTTTATATGGCTCTCCTTCCCAGAGTGGGGAGAGAAAATGAGGTCCCTTGAAATAGACCTGTTCAATGAGGCAGTGAGTTAACAAGCACTTACCGAGTGTCTTACTCTGGGTACAGGACTGACTAATGGTGTCCTTTTACCTTCTGGGGCCCTAAGCAGAACTCACAGAGAAAGTCTCACACTCAATTTTAATTGCAAGAGAAACCTGTCTCAAGGGGAGAATGGCTCCTCTTTGCACTGAGGCCCTCCTGCCCTGAAGTGCAGATTTTTCTTATCTTTGATTCAGGGCTGGAGCCTAGGGGTACTAGTTGTCTTGATAGCACATAAGGACCCTAAGGATAGGAGTTGGTTTAGTACTTCATGTTGCCCCAGGGTGATATCTTTATTTCTTTCCCTGGCATCTTCCTACTATGGCCTAGACCAGCCGTTCTCAACCTGTGGGTTATGTTCAATCTGTAACAATGAAAATCCATCCTGCATATCAGATACTTACATTACGATTCATAACAGTAGCAAAATTACAGTTATGAAGTAGCAATGAAAAT
The DNA here is from genome assembly GCA_028646575.1 of Pseudocheirus occidentalis. Classification (NCBI taxonomy): domain Eukaryota; kingdom Metazoa; phylum Chordata; class Mammalia; order Diprotodontia; family Pseudocheiridae; genus Pseudocheirus; species Pseudocheirus occidentalis. The sequence goes on from CM053593.1 coordinate 13,883,014, forward strand.
AACTTTATGGTTGAGGCTCACCACAGCATGAGCAACTGTATTAAAGGGTCATGGCATTAGGAAGGTTGAGAACCACTGGCCTAGAAGATCATGCATTGAGTCTCTTTTCCTCTTGGGGTGGCCAAACACGAATGATCTAGTAATGGAAGAACACGGAAGGTTAGAGGTGACAGTGACCTTCCAACAGTGAATTTTAGGGTTGGCAGGGAATTCTAGTCAAGACAACGAGCGTTTATTATGTGCTTACTGTGGGTGAGGCATCACACATGGACATTAGAGCTAGAAGAAACCTTAGAACCCAAAACAATAGAACCCAGAATGGTAGAATATTGAATATTAGACCTGAAACAAACTTTAGAACAGAGATTCTTCACCTCCAGCGCGCGTGTGTGTGTGCGTGTGTGTGAGTGTGTGAGATAGATCCCTTTGCCACACTTGGGAAGCCTTCTCAGAATAAAGTTTTAAGGTGAGTAATAACAATGACTAACATTTATGTGGCATTTTAAGGTCTGCAAAGTACTTTACATAACATTATTTCAGTTGCTGCTCTGAGCAATTCTTTGAGGTAGGTGCTATTATTATTCCCACTTTACAGATGAAGACACTGAGGCTGAGAGAGGTTAAGTGACTTGCTCAGGACAACTCTAATTATGGGGAATTTTTTCCTGAGTCAGCTTAAAATCTGCCTCTCCACAATTTGCCAGGCATGTGTCTGAGCAAAATTCGAACTCAAGTCTCCAAGTTCAGCATTCTATCCAGTGCATCACACAGATGCCTCTAAAATAAAATGCATGGAGTGACCAAGGCAACTGATTATATAGAAATATTGTTATCAAATATTTTAAAAAGAATAGCCCAAGTTCACCGTGGTTAATAACTCATATTTCAGCATCACCTCCCCCACCCCAACCCCCAACATTAGAACTGGAAAGGACCTTAGAACAAAAGATATTTAGAGAAAAGAACACAGAACATGGAATGTTAGAGCTAAAAAGTGCCTTAGGATAGAAAATGTCACACCTGGAGGGAACCTTAGAACTCAGACTGACTGAACACAGAACTGGACATTTTAGAGCTGGAGAGAATCTAAGAACACAGAATGTTGGTATCCAGAAAGTCGAATGTTTGAGATGGAGGGAAATTCAGAACGGAATGTTACAGCTAGGTTAGATCTTGGAACACAGAACATTAGAATAGAGGGTATATAATGTCAGGGCTAGAAGGGGATCCCAGTGAATCTCTCATTTACTCCCTTCTTTTCCAGAGAAGGAAGTCGAGGCCTGGGGAGATGAAAGGTCTTGCCTTAAATTACACAGTTGGCTAGAGGCAGAACTGAAATGATAAACGAGTTCTCTTGCCTCCCTGTCCAGTAATCTCTCCACTGCCCCATGCTGCCTTATTTGAATTTGAATGACTCCCTCTCTGCCGCTTCCCTTCTGGGAGACACAATGGCAGCTCATCTTGGGTCACCTTTGTCACTGAGCCTTGGAGGAGGAGGGGGAGGAGACTGAGGACAAATGAAGATTCTGTTTCACGTTATTTAACCTGGAAAGGTGGGGACCTTGAAACCGGAGCCAACGTTTTCCTTGCCTCGTTTTCGAGAAGCATGGTTGTTATGGAAGGAGCACAGAAAATGTGACTTCAGTCCCCAGCTCTTTATCAGTCATCACCACCGTATCTCTAGGTCTCAGTTTCCCTTTCTGAGCAATGGGGCTGATGGATAACTTGGGCAAGAGGGAGGCAGCTAGTGTGATGGGCAGCGCCCTGGCCTTGGAGTCTGGAAAGCAACAGGGATTTCCATCTTTGTCTTGTTCAGTCGTGACTGATTCTTTGTGACTCTGTGGACCGTCTCGCACCAATACTGTCCGCTGGGTCTTCTTGCAGAGATACTGGAGTGGTTGGCTATTTCCTTCTCCCTTTAATTCACTTAAGCTCAGAGTACTGAGGCACCTAGATGGTGCAGTGGATAGAGCACCAACCCTGAGTCAGGGAACCCGAGTTCAAATCCAGCCTCAGACACTTATAGCTGTGTGACCCTGGGCAAGTCACTTCACCCTGTTTGCCTCAGTTTCCTCATCTGTAAAATGAGCTGGAGAAGGAAATGACAAACTACTCCAATATCTTTGCCAAGAAAACCCTAAATGGGGCCATGGAAAGTTGGGTAGAACTGGAACAACTGAACAATGACTTCAGTGAAGTCCCTAAGGCTTTTCTTGCTAAATCAGAGACAGGTTGTTTTCTGGTTGGTTGAAGGGAGTTCCCCAGGTGATGAAGTCCAAACTGTTTTGAAGACTCTTCCTCTTAGGATCCCAAGGCTGGTTCTTCTCTGCTCTAAGAAGGCCTTCTTTGACCCTTACCCCATAGCTACTGTCCTGCCTGTGTCCCCCAACCAATGCTTCTCCCCTAATGACCTTGTCAATATTCCATCTGTATTTACATGTGTACAACTGTTGTCTTCCTCAAGCATCTTTGTATTGCTGTGCTTAGCACAGTATTTGGCAATCGATCCAGCAATCCATTAAGAAGGATTGATTAGACACCTAATGTTTCAGGTGCATAGTAGGTGCTTAAATACTTGATTGATTGATGCCACTTCATGGAATAGTAGTGAGGGAAATGCTTTGTAAATTGTGCCTCTATTGGTGACTGGCCCTCACTTGTACCATTGGAGCACCCACTCAACCGATCTCTCTTCCCTCTAATTCATCCAACACAAAACTTCCAGGTTAATTTCTTAAGGCTTTGATCAAGATGATGTGTGTGCTTACAAATCTTTTGTGGCTCCCCAGTGCCTAATCAATTACATTCAAACTGTAGCCTGGCATTCATTACCCTTCATAATCAGGTCCCAACCCATGGAAGTTAATGCCCTGGTCTTCCCTTCCCTGGAAGCTATTCCCCAAACAACATAGATCAAAACAGCTTTTTTTTTTCTGGAATTCCCTGTCTACACTTAGGCTTATGGTCTCTCCAACTGGGATGACTTCAGCTGTGGTTGCTGAATGGTTCAATGTAGTGCAAATGTTAGCTATAATTGTTATTAATAGCTATTCCAAACGTCGTACACTCCCTTGAGCTGTCCCTGAGAAGCCACATCACATAGTGATCTTGGAATCTGATGATACTTAGTAGTTGTATGGCCTTCATTAAGTTAGTCTCTAGACCTCAACCTCAGTTTCCCCAGTTTACAGGTTCATAGAACTTAATGCACAATCATATACGCACACACATACATAAAGACACACAGAAACACGTGAAAACAGAAATATACAAATGTATGCATATATAATTACACAGAGACACAAGAAGCATGTTAAACATATATGAACATGCATGCACACAGATGTACACGGGAACAGAGACATGTTAAAATGGAAATATGCAAACACGCATGGACACCCAAGTACACAAACTTTCAAGGACAAATAAACATAAAAGCCCATTTCTCAGACGCAGATGTACACATAATCACATGCAAGCCAACAGACCTCAAACACAAATACACAGACACATAGTCGGAAATGCACACAAAACACAAGGACCACTTGAACAAAATGCTGAATGAATGAGCAAAGGCGCATTTATTAAGAGCTCATTCTGTTTGTGTAGATGTACACATGCATGCGTAAATGACATCTGTCAACTTCAAAGCACGCTTAGAAGTATAGATGTACAAGCAAGTAGACAAACATACCCACCTAAATGCACATGTGAAGGAATGAATGAAAGATGGATCAGGAAGTCCTTGCTGTGCTTCCACAAAGACACCCGTACGCTGGCATGCCCAAACTCATAAACAGGCACATGCAGCCCAAGCAGACAGGCATGGGCACCTCTCCCCCCACCCCTGCCCCCAGAACCTGGTTCACAACTGTGCACACATGGCCAAGCCTGCTCAGTAATGGCAGCCTGGGACAGAACAGTGAGCATTGCTTTCAGGCCAACACAAAGTGCCCTTTTCTTGTAGTCACACCAAAGGAAGGCTGGCTGGGCAAGACCTCCCTGAACCCGTCTCCTCCGCCTTATTTCACAGGAAGCATTGCAGCTCTTCCCCAGATAAGTTTCACTGAAGAACAAAGACGGATTTTGTTTGGTGCTTCAAGAATGATGCATTGAACCTGGGCTTGGCTTTTCAGACACATTTCTTTCTTCTCCTTCCCAAGTCAAGTTGAGTAGCTTTCAAGTTTACTTCCTCATCCCTTCTGAATAGATTTAGAGAAATTCTGTACTCCCCTCCCCCATTCTCTAGCAGTTTCTGATTATTTGCTTCACATTCTGCAAAGAATCTTACCTACGTTTAGAACTGGAAGAGATCTTGGAAACCACCTCAGCCACTTTATAGATGAGTAAACTGAGACCCAGAAAGAGATCCTGTCCCCACTCTTTGTCATAGTATAGAGGTGGTTCTGGATTCTCAGTCTATGCAGGCAGAGGGCCATTCTGCTGGGTTTAAAAGTAGTAACATATGTGGACCTGGTGATTGATGTTGATGCCTATTGTTGGAAAACCAGTGTAGCTAAGTTCAGAGAGCTTCATCTCCAGGCTAGCCACAGGAGGAATAACATCATTCGGGGAGGGCTGGACCTTCATAGACTTTCATCCAAATACCCTCAATCATGCTCCTTTTCGCTGGTCCATAGAGTTCCTCATATCAATGTATTTTCTTAATACGAAACAAACATTCTCCATTTAACTTATCCGGTTTTTTCTGGATATGATTGTACTCTCCAGAGACACATTCCAATCATGGGTTGAATCCCATGAAGTCTCAGTGATACTTCTAAGGTCAAATAGACATGTTCTCTGTTAGAATCACTGCTGTGCACCATTCTTGATGTATTTGTGTACAAGCATCATGTGGGTTTGATCGATGGTTCTTTTTTGTCTTCTGTGACTCAGTTGCAATTCTTCCTACATTATAGCTACCCCGCAAGGAACTTCTTTTGGTAAAGATGTTTAGATGTTTTTACCTGCCCTCCTGCTTTTCATTTTAGAGCTACATTCTAAGGACCATGGACTTTTCCATCTGGTATGCAGCTGAACCTTCCTATTTGTTTCTCTCCTACAATAGAATGTGAACCCTTGAGAGTAGGAGTTGTCTTATTTGTCTGCAAATTTATTCTTCTTTTCACTATATTGTGCTGCCTTCACGGGTAGAGTCCACACTGACAGAATCATGAATCTTTGATGTATTGAAGTGTGCATCTGATTCTTGAGAGTAAGCCTTGCTTTCTACACGATAATCACTGAGGTAAATACTTGTTATTTGACAGATATTTACAAATCACTACATATGTGCCTTTACTCAGTGGAATTAATCTGTAATGGTGGAATTTTAGGCACTGTGACACTTGAGTAAGGGAGATATTTTTGCCCAGGGAAGTTATTCAGTTCCCCTCACATAATACCTCACATATGACCCCCTAATTAGAGTTCATATTTCTAAAGCTCATTAAAGTTTAGGTAATTTACCCCACAAATTAGGTAGCATGTATATTCTTATAAACTAAAGAAAACATGGCTATGAGAGTTGAAGAAGTTCTCTTGGTTCTTATCAGAACCAAGACTTGAACCCATCTTCAGATTCCAAACCCTTGCTCTTCTTAGCTTGCTAATGTTTCACTTCTATGTAGTTCCAGTCTCTGTTTGTATATACGCATATGTGCTGAGGAGAGGAGGTTAAAGAGGAAGGGGTACTCCACCATCCCTCTATGGAAAGGGAGGCCTTTCTTGTGTACTTGTACATCCTTATCTTCCAGGTTCCTGGCCTTTAAATCATTTTCTCCATAAGCATTGATTTTAGTTACAGGAAAATATTACTTAATTACACAGCCCTTTTCCCCTCTTAAGAATCCTTGGAGTGCGAAAACTAATCTGATCCCAAATGTCCCAGGGAAGAATGAATAATTAGTTGTAGACATCTTGTTCAATCCATAGCTTACAAATATGACTTGAGGTGGGTAGGAGTCTCCAGCAGCTGCTAAACCAAAGGCAGCATCAGCTGTTTCTGAAAGCCTTTGTCTTCCCAGACTTGCCAACACCTGAAGACTGAGAGGAGTAATAGGAAGTGAAAGCTATTTGAGGATGAGATTTGGAAGGCATTTAAGTCCCAGGCTGAGGAGTTATGTGGGAGATTAAGGGATAGATCTCTTTCTTGTGCCTTACTTAATGTTATAGTAAATTGAGAAGCTGGAAAAAACATTTAGAATAAAATAAAAAGTCCTAGGATTCTGAAAGCAAAATTGTTTCAGGTATATTTGCATAGAATATTCACTTTTTGTATGGTTTCTAGGAAATAGCAAAAGAAAATACTGAGGGAGAAATGGCAATCTTTCTTCTTTGCTGCCAAACTTATGCCTTTCTTGTGGTTCTGTCCTCTCTTCTCCATTTCCACCAACACCATTCCAGTCTATAGAGTTCAGTTCACTTAGAATAACTTTCTAATCAGTCTATGCAAATAAATGAATCAAAGCATTTAACTGCCTTCTATGTAGAAAGCACTGTGCTAAGGACTGGGGATGCCAGAGTACCTTCTCTTAAAGAGTTCACATTCTAACAGGGAGACAACACATTTGGAAGGTTTTAACTCTAATTCAAGATCCTGTGATCCCTAGGGTGTAATGGCAAAGTAGATGATAATTTCCCTTCTTACTAGATTCCCTTTATGATCCTTGATGTTAATAGGATTCTGAAGGGGTGTATGCATCCTCTCTCCATATTAGAATGTAAATAGATCATTCTTTTTAAGTCCCTTCTGACTGCTCACTCATGTTTACCTTTTTCTGTATCTCTTGACTTCTGAATTTATACTTCAACGTTTCTGCATAACTATGAACCTTTTATCAAGGATGGTTAGAAGTTCTCTCTTCAATTAAAAATCCATTTTTCTCTGTAGGATTATATTTGAGTTTTCCAGTTACTTTATTCTTGGTTGTTTATTTTTTGCCTTCTGGAATGTTATATCCCAGGTCTCCTCTCTTTTAAGTGGTAACTGCTAAATTTTGTGGTTCCTGACTGTATACAGTATTTTCATGCTTTAAAAAAATACTTTATACAATATTTTGATGCTTTTTCCACCTGATTGTTTACAATGTATATTTTTCCTTTGACCTGAAGGTTCTGGATTTTGGTTATAATCTTCCTGAAAGTTTTCATTTTGGGGGTTTCTTCAGGAAATTCATGGTAGATTCTTTGTATTTTGATTTTACCATTTGGTCTTAAGACTTCTGGGCAGTTTCCTTTTAGGATTTCTTAAAATATGATATCTAGTTTTTTATAACTTAGTCCCATGATTCTTAAATTATCTCTTCTTCTTTTGTTTTTTTTAATCATTCCCATAGCTGTCATGTTGTGAAAGAAGAAAGAGAGTAAAATGGAAAAATCACAACACCCTTCATCCAAAACAAAGTAAAGATAGTTTGCTTTGATCGGAATTCAGATTCCATAATTCTTTCTCTGGATGTGGGTAGTATTTTCTGTCATGAGTCTTTTGGAATTGTCTTGAATTGTTTTGCTGAGAAGAGCTAAGTCAATTACAACTGGTCGTTGTACAGTGTTGCTTTTGCTGGATACCCTGTTTTCCTGGCTCTGCTTTCTTCACTCAGCATCATTTCATGCAAGTCTGTCCAGGTTTTCTTTTTTAAATCTGCTGGCTTATCATTTCTTACAGCAAAATAGTATTCTATTGCATTCATACACCACAACTTGTTTAGCCATTCCCCAAATGATGGACATTCCCTCAATTTCCAATTCTTTGCCACCACAAAAAGAACTGCTATAAATATATTTGTATATGTAGGTTCTTTCCCCTTAATAAATGGTCTCTTTGGGATATAGATCTTGTAGTGGTTTTGCTGGATCAAAGAGTAGGCAGAGTTTGATTGTTCTTTGGGCACAGTTCCAAATTGCTCTCAGGAATGGTTAGATCAGTTCACAACTCCACCCACAATGCATTCTTAATCTGTTTTTAAGTCAGTTGTTTTCCTATGAGATTCCTTAAATTTTCTTCTATTTTTTTAAAATTTGTTTTAATATTTCTTGTATCATAGAGTCATTAGCTTCTATTTGGTTCATTAAAATTTCCATGGAATTTATTTCTTAGGTAAGGATTGGACCTCTTATTATAAGCTATTCTCCTTTTAATTCTTTCTGTAATAACTCTATTTTCCCCATTCTCCCCCTCTACTGCTCTTATTTGATTTTTAATATTTTAACCCTTTTAAAGAAAGTCTGACTTCATCTCTTTTAGGAATTCTAGTTGAATTCTAGTGCCCAGGTATTAGAACATTTTTCCCAAACTGGGGTTCTACTCTCTTCTTGCATACACAGGGTCCCTGCTGAAAGTGAGGTCAAACTTACCGCAAAATGGTAGTGACACACATGTATAGAGAGAACACATGTAGCAAACACATGTGCCTTATGGATCCTGGCAGCTGCAGTCCTTTTCTCCCTTTAATGAGTCCTCATGGAGCTTCACTAGGTGTAGTTCTCTGCTGGGTTCTGAAGGTCAGGTTTTTTTTTGGGGGGGTGTAGAGTCTATAAGTGACATTTCTCTCTGCTTTGGGGGAGCTTGATCCTTAAAGGTCCTTTCTATCTTGCATAGTTATATTTCCACACATTTGTGTTTTCCCCTGATTCCTTCAATGTCCAATTCTTTTCTTCTGGCTGGATTTACATCTTCTACTGATCCAGTCTCTCTGATAACATGGCCAATGGAAATGGAGACGACATTTCAAACTCTTTATGAGTCCCTTCCCATGCAACATGCAAACAGATGTATACAAAGCAAACTACATACAGGATAAATAGGAAAGAGTTCACAGAGAGAAGGTGCTAGAATTGAGAGGAGTTGGAGAAGGATTCTAGTGAAAGATGTGATTTCAGTCGGGGCTTAAAGGAATCCAGGGAGGTCCCTTGCTTCTCAGAGTCTGAATTTACTGATCTCTAAAGTGGGACTAGTAATTCTCACACCATTTGGTAGTAGGATTATTGATTTTCAGCTAGACAGGGACTCAGAGATGATTGAATCCAAGCTGTTTATTTTACAGATGAAGAATATAGACCCCATTGTTCAATGACTTACCTGAGGTCACACAGCATCTAAGTCAGGATTTGAATCCAGGTTTTCTGAATCCAGAATCATAGCCCTCTCTACTGTACCATACTGCTCTTCACCATCATTTTGCAAACCAGGAAACAGAAGACCAGAAAGGGTAACTCATTTGCAAAGGTCATAAAGATACATGGAAAGTCCTGTACTTGGGTTCAAAGAATCAGTTTCACAAGTAAGGGATGGGAGAAGTAGTTACATGATAGGTTTTATGCAAAGTGTCTGGGTCGTATTTTGTGTATAAGATGAAAATGAGAGCCATTGCATGATATGGCAGCCCACTTCCCAAAGTTATTCTTCTCTTAGATTGTGTTAAATATGTTTAAATTCATCTACCTGTACTTCTATCTAGGTCACATTTTGCCATCTTTTCCGTAACAACAGCGTAGCGTGACTCTTCAAACCCTTTGCCAAAGTCTACGGAAACTATCTCTGTCATTCTTCTAACCCCCTAAAACATTGAATAACTCTATGGACAAGAGAACAATCTAGTCTGGCATGTCCTGTTTATGGGTTCCTCTTCTAAATATTCCCTTACCATTTTATAGCATGTGCTGTATTTTGCCAAAAATTGGAGTTAAATCCTTGGTAGATATTCTTCAGAATCAAGATGTGTCCCCTTTCTGGGAAAATCAGGACAATATTTAGCCAGGCCTGAGATACTGCTTTTTTATTTTCTGCAATCCTTCTAAGATAACTGACAGTGAATGACCAGAAGAGCCTTCATGCGAGAACATGAAGAAGAGGTCATTGAAGAGGTGTGACCCTTACTATTGGAGGGATCACTAGTCACATGGAGTTCACAGATCTACTGAAATCTTGAAATAAGTCATAGTGTACCCAGTGCTGTGAGCAAAATTATTGTGGTTATTTTTTTATCTAACATAAATATCACTTGATTTAAGTAGCTATTAAGTGAACAATATTTATTGAGGCTCTATTTTATTCAAAGTTCTATCCTAGAATCTATGAGAAGTTAATATGTGAAAAATCCTTTTGCATTTTTGTAGCAACAACAAGCATTTGTTAACACCTACTATGTGCTAGGCACCATGCCAAACACTAGATACACAAAGAAAGGCAAAAGACAGTCTCTGCTCTCAAGGAGCTCCCAGTCTAATGGGGGAGACAATGTACCCAAACTATGTGTATAGAAGGTTTGGCAAAGGTAATTTTGAGATAATCAGTGGTGGTGGGCAGAGAAGAGAAATAATGACCATATTATCATGATATATTGGACAGAGAAATGGTCTTGTAGCTGGGAAGACCTGAATTCACATCCCATCTTTAACACATTTAACACATCCTTGCTGTGTGACCCTGGGCAACTCCCTTCACTTCTCAATACCTTGGTCAGCTCTCTAAGAGGAGATGTTGCAGAAAACATTTGCTCTTGTTTATTTACTGTATTTTATGTCCCCCTAGAGATTGTGAGGACACAGAGCCTAGCCAATTGTAGGGACATGGAATGATGCTCCTTGTGGGCAGAAGCTATGTTTATTATATGTTAACATGTATGACACGTTCATGAATGGGTTTCCTAACAGCCTGAGAATTGGGATCCACTACTTACTTTGGTAACTTCGGGCAAGTCCCATTTCCTGTCTGGGTCTGCGTTTCTTCCTTTGTTAAAGGAGGAGATTTGACTTGATTTTTCTTCTAACTTCCAACTCTGGTCTTTTCATGAGTTGATTTTGCTCAGAATGAAATGAAAAGGGTGTTAGAATGCTTGAAAGAGGAGAACAATTGAATTTGTTGGGGAGACTGCTGTCATCTAAGACCACTCCCTTTGTCCTTAGGATCGGTTCCCTTCTCATTTCATGAAGATTCAATTTGGTTTTTCTGTCTTAGGGAGGAAAACTTTGATAAGAATGAAATGCCTGGGCTCTTCAGCTAACTCTCATGACAAAAATGAATCAGAAGAAATGGCCCCAGGATTTCAGTGGGCCTCTGCAATAATGGACCCATTGTTTTGATCTTGGGAGCATGAGTGAAGCATTATTTTCAGTGATGGGAGCCCCTGTTTCAATCACCTGAGAGACTGCATTATGTATTTGAAAACCATTTTACAATGGCCCTTCCCAGAGTGCAGGGCCGTGGTTGCTTTGATGTGGTGCAGTAATTTTGTACAATCATGTAATAGATTAAATTATACCTCAGCTGCCTTGAAATTTGGGGATAATATACACCAAATAAATGCATCTCTAATCCCCTGGTCTTTGGGATAGTTTCCACTCTTTTATTTATTTTTTCTATGTTCCCTACAGTGACAGGTTGAATACTGAAAGATATAGATGAATCTACTCTTTCTGTTTTTCCAATTCAAAAGGAGAAATCAGCTTCCTGAGATCTGCATGAGAGAAAGAGAAGAGGTTCTGGGCATATGAAAAGTCAGCAAAAAAGCTTCTTCCTGTAACAGAGCAGTAAGCATGATGGAGTGGGAAGACTGCTGAGTTAGAAGTCAGAGACCCCAGGTTTTAAATCTATCAGTCATTCTAGATGCACTTAGAAAACACCTTTGATGTGCCAGGCACTGTATGAGGTACTGGAGCTTTGAATACAAAAGTGAGACAGTGCCTGCCCTCAAGGAGTTTACATTCAATTAGGGAGATGTGATATGTATATAGGGCTTAGTTTCATGATCTATAAAAACAAATAAGTTCAATCTAAATGGTCCCTAAAAGCCTTTTGGATTCTAAATTCTGTGATGTCATTGAGTCTCAGAGTTGGAGGTAACCATCAAGGCTATGCCATCTACCTGAGCCGAAACTCCATTCTACTTTGGGATGTCTCAAAAGATCTTGGGATTTCATACTCTACTATTTCTGTTCCCTTCTCTCTGTAAGCCTTCCACATGACTTTTCTCTATTCCTTTTCATCAAATGACCTCCTCTCATACTTTAATAAGAAAAATTAACATGGCTCCCTGCCCTGAACTCTCTCTTTTTTCCTACTCTACATTTCAGAACCCATGGATACCATCTCTTCTCCTTTCTCTATTCCTTATACAAGAGGTGGCCCTTTCCCTGGTCAGGGTCAGCCCCTTTATGTTTATCCTTAATTGCCTTCTTCCCAAGCTCTTCTTTTTTTCCTGGACATCTTGGGAGATATTGCCATCTGCCTTGCCACTGGGACCACCCTTTGCCACCTCTAATAGCACCATCTGGTACAGACACCTTGCTTCCTTTCTCAGTGAGGAGGCAAATTTGCTTAACCAATTGTAGCTAGTTGACCTTGGCTGATATATCCCATTCACACATCCATATATTCTGGACCAGCTTATTACCACTCTTCCATCACACAGACTTTCTCAGAGTTTCTGTCTCTCTCCCACAACTTTTTTCTTATTACCCTCAAAGTAGTAATGACATACCTATCGCCACTGCTTCTTGGAAATGTGTGATAGGACAGTTAATTGCAGTTAATATCCCACCACTCCTCATTTTTGTGACTCCCTGTAATGGTAAGGGAATTTGCCCCTTAATAGACCTAGGGTATCTGAAGATCTTCTCTGCCCCTTAATGAGCCTCACTTGGAGCCCAACAAGAGAAACTTGCTTAGGAGAAGCTTGTTTTTCAGGAAGGCCCACACCTTTTGTTACTTTGTATTTAGGCAGTGGATCATGCAGGTTGTAATGTCCTCTGACCCTGAAGAAAAGCATGTATACACACAAGCACACACACATATGCACACGCAAACACACATACACATACATACTCTTGAGGCAAGGTTTTGTTTTGGGGCTCACTTATGGGAAGAGATGTGTGATTTGGCCAGATGAGACTCTGGGCAGCCCTTGAGCCCCCTGGCTTTGAAAAACCTAATGTTGGTGCTTCCCTCTCTGGTACGTATATAATGGTCAGACAGCTAGAAGCCCTGTCTGCTGGTCTGTTGAACTGTGTTATTTTATCTGTCTGTAATCCCTTGGAAAAGTAGATCAAAGAACCTGTGCTAGCAGCTGCCCTAGGTATGCTAGGGTTCTTCCTGATACACTCCTCAGACCAAAACTTCCTTCCATGGTCACCAGTCTGCTCCTACATGTGATATCTCTATTAGTCAATGATCATTCATTAAGTATCTACTATATTCTAGACACTGTACCAAGTACTAGGGATACAATGAAAGGCAAAAAAACCCCTGCCCTCCAGGAGCTTCCAATCTGGGAGGTTGTAGCAATTTGGAAAGAATTATGAAAAAATAAATATACAGGATAAGTTGGAGATAGTCTTAGAGGGAAGGCCATAGTATATTAAGAGGAATCCAGATAGGCTTCATATAGGAACCTTGAAGGAAGCTAGGAAAGCTAGAAGATGGAGATATGGAAGAAAATTCCAGGCATATGTATTAAAGATCCATGTCAGGAGATTGAATGTCTTGTGTGAATAGGAAGGAGGCAAGTATCACTGCATCATGTAGCTCTTGGAAGAGAGTATGTGTAAGAAGTTTGGAACGGTAGGCAAGGTCCTGGTTATGAAAGGCTTTAAAAGTCAAACAAAGAATTGATAGTTGAACTTCAACATAATAGTGTATTGAAAAGGGGAAGGCTGACATGGTCATACCTATACTTTAAGAATATTTTTTTTT
>CM053593.1:13897206-13919458 GCA_028646575.1 Pseudocheirus occidentalis
TAGTGTGGGGAGAGATGACTGGTTTTTAGGCATCTTTCTCTTTTCTTCTTCATGGGAATAATGTGTTTCTGCAATCCATCATCACCATCCAGATGAATAGATTTCTAGAGTTGGAGTCTAGAAGACCTAAGTTCAAATCCAATTTCAGACACTGACTAATTGTGTGACACTGGGCAAGTGACTTACCCACTGTCACCTTCCTCTTCTGCAAAAATGAGATGATGATAGCGCCTAGTTCTCAGGATTGTTCTTAAGACCAAGTAGGATAATATTTGTGATGTGTTTTACAAAGTTCAAAGGGCTATACAAATGTCAGGTGTTGTTGTTATCAAAGAGGAATGTTTTTCAGGACAAGAAAAGTGATAGTACCCTTTCATTCTGTCTCTATCTTGGGTAGGTCACATCTGGAACTGATGTTCAGTTCTGGGAGATTGACATTTTAGGAAGGATATTGGTTAGCTAGAGTCCATGGGGAGTATGGTAACTATGTTATTGAAGAGTCTCAAGGTCATGCTATTGGAGGAGCTTAGAAAGATATTGGGCATGCTTAGCCTAGATAAGAGAAGATTTAGGGGTGGGAGCATCATGAAATTGTATTTAAATATTTGAAGAACTGGAGGTCCTTCAAAACAGGACTGAAGATCGTGTTCTGCTTGGCTCCCCCAAATAGAACTGGATACAATGAAGAGAAGTAGCAAAGGAGCAGATTTAGGCTTGGTAAAATTTTTCCCTCCCTCATTAAAAAAATCTTCTTAACAATTGGACCTATCCCTAAGTGGAATGGGCTTTCTCTGGATCTAGCGGGTCCCTTCTTATTTGAGGTCTTCAAGCAAAGGCAGGATGACCACTTATTGAAAAGATGCTGGAAGGGATACTTATTCAGGAATGGTGTCTCCAAGATCCCTCCCAACACTGTAATTTTGTGATTCTGATATTACAATCAAGAATTTCATTCTTGAGAGTTTCCCATTTCACTTGGCCAACTTTATGTATTCGTTTTGGCCACTACAGTCCACCTATTCTATCTGAAGTTTGGAACCTACTCTCTATGTATGTATATGTCAGGCTAAGTTCCATGATTCTCTCCAGTTCAAAGGTTCACATGGATTATTTGTGCCTAACTTAAGGTAGAGTCTTCTAAGACCATATTGATCTGATCAGCCACAGTCAGATATACTTTGCCTTGACCCCAACATAGTGATGGCATTTTGATCTTCTTCAAGCATGAAGGACAACCACCAACCAACCAACCAAACCAACCAACCAACCAACCAACCAACCAACCAACCAACCAACATGTCATGAACTCTGAAGTAGCTAGCTGTTTTCTTTCAAGGTAGTCATAATTTCTCTTTTCACTCTGAATTTTCTCTTAAGAAGTTGACAGTTCTATTCTTCCCATTGCTTCTTCCATCTTCTGAAGAATAAAATATACTTTTCTTTGTATCTTCCACCACCTATACAGTGCCCCTCATATAGTAGGCACATGAAATACACATGTTGTCTTTAATTGAGACAGCAACCAGATAGTGGGTAGGGTTCAATTGTTAAAATAAACTGTGCTGAATTGATTTTTGTGCCTTTCACCATTCTCACTGACACAGCTAAAGCCATCACATGTGGAAGATTTCTGAGCAATTTAATATCCCAATATGGAGAATGAAATTGCTTTTGACAAAATAACCCCTGGGGTCTAATCCAGGATGTATGCAGTGATGGAGAGTTTCAGTACGTTTCAGGATGTTCCTGGAATGGCTGGTGATTAATTATACGGCGATAGCCATTCTGATTCATGTGTTTTATTGGAATCCTATCAAGCCATCTCTCCACTTGATTTAAAGATTGGCCATTCAGCTATTTCTTAGACTTAGCCAGAACAGCAGCTTGGAAATAGTCAGGGGCTAGAGCACCCTTCTTTCCCCTTCTTCCCCCCCACCAACACTGTCCCCTGTTATTCCTACCATGATGAAGTTTTCTAGTGACTGGTTGCAAGAACTGACTCATAATTATATTCTTTAAAGAAAATAAGCTTTTATAAAGATGGGCTCTGTCCTGTGGAAATTTAGAAGTATCTATTTATGGAATAGAGGCAGGGGAGGAAGGACTGAATTTGCAATCAGGGGGTCTGGTTCAGAGTCTAGCTCTGCCTCCAGCCAGAAGTTTTTAGGCAAGTAGTATGCCATTGCTCGGTTTTCCTTTTGTCCTATGCAAAATGGAGGGTTGAGTCAAGAACAGTCCCTTGTAGTTCTGACATTCTGGTGATCTCTATTCCAAAGCACTCTCCACGTCAAACATTCTATTCACTAGTGACATTTTATATTTTATTTATGGCCCCTGGAAACTTGGGTAAGATATTTGCTCTTCTGGTCCTCAGTTTTCTCTTCTGTCAAATGAGAAGCTTGGCTTAGAGCAGAGGCTCTTAACCATTTTTTTGTGTCATTAATTCCTTTGGGAGTCTGATGAAGCCTGTGATCCCTTCATAATTTCATTTTTTAAAAAAATCCATAAGTTAAAATAAACAGGATTGCAAAAGAAACCAATTAAATAAGAATAAAGATGTAATTTTTCTCCCATCCAAGTGCACAGATTCCTTGAAATCTATCCATAGACTCCTTGGGAGTCTGTGAACTGAACCAGATTATGAACTTTTGGCCTAAATAATTTCTCAAGTTCCTTCTAACTTTAAACCCTCTTACCCTTTAATAAGCTATAGTCTGTGTTGGACAACAGTGATTATATAATTCCTCCATTAAATAATAATAATAATAATATCAAGAGTAATGAGAGATGAATCTAGATAAATCCCATAGATAATGTGAGAATGAGACAATAATGCTAAAGAATATTTATTCTAAGTTCAGAAGGGTTATGTTTAAGGAGCTCAAACTTGGTAATCAAAGCAAATGATGCCAGGAAAGTAGACAATGCAACCAATGATTGTGTCTACTGTTTATCCTAACAATACATGACTCAGTGGCTGGAATTGGAAGTTATGTATCTTTCATGGACTGACTGATGACAGATGCCCATGTAGACTACAAAATATCCTTGAAACTTAACTAATAAACTGTAACTGAATTAAAGACCAAATTCTTGCCCACAATCACTTGGATATGAGAGAACCATAAAAAATTAAGGACAAGGATTTAAAGCTGTCGCCAACCCAATACTCATAATCTCCAAACTACATAGAACAAAAGATTGAAAAATGTAGAAACCTCACAGAAGAAATCAAAACCATATGGAAAAGGATAAGGTACATACCATCCCCATCATCCTGTCTGCTACTGCAAATGATGAACTTACATCCCGATACTTTTATTCAACTACAAAAAGCAATTATTGTATCCATCTGTGTATGAGCTTGCAGAAAAGGAAATATTAAAGAAAAACAGAGTAGTCAATTGTCCCAGAATAATTTCCATCTGAATT
Organism: Pseudocheirus occidentalis; assembly: GCA_028646575.1. Lineage (NCBI taxonomy): Eukaryota > Metazoa > Chordata > Mammalia > Diprotodontia > Pseudocheiridae > Pseudocheirus > Pseudocheirus occidentalis. The sequence goes on from CM053593.1 coordinate 13,900,639, forward strand.
TTATTGAACAAGATTGGTAATAGTCATGATGATGAATAAGAAAATCACTGATAATAAAATAACAAAAATAATAAAAATAAAATAATAAAAATGCCTGGTATTTTAAAGTTTGCCAAGATCTTTATATGTATATTATTTGGGTAACCTTCCTACTATCATTGGAATAGTGTGTGAGAGAGCAGGATCTTAGGTAAGTGAAAAGGAACAATCAGATTCAGAAAAGTCTGAGCCCAGGACTTTTCAAAAGTGTTTCCCTTTACAAATATTCTGATAAAGGACACGGCATCATAAAATGATTTCTTCCTATGAGTCAGTTCTCCTTGTTCCCCACCCCTTTTATCTTTGCCCTCATCTGAGACACAGAGAATTCTGTTCTCTTTCAGATGTCAAAGTGAACCTAGTTTTTGAGACCTAAAGAATGTTCTCTTGCTCACCCATCTGGGCAGCCTTTGACAGAAGTATCGTGGGTGAAAGATTTATGGGCATTATTTATTTATTTTTTTAAAATTTATAACTTAGTATGCACATACACCTGCCACCTGAGTCTAGTACATATATTGGAGCTGACAGAATAGACGATGAGTAGATGGCAAGACGAGGAAATTTTTTTAAAGGACCACAAGGCTTCTGAGATCTTTGCCCTGTGCTTTGCTGGATGAATAATTTCCAGCTCAGGATTGGGTACATAGCAGCAAAGGTTGATGTTTCTGGCACACCACACCTTTGGGCTTAGACAGCTAAAAGCAATATTTCTGTGATATGGAGGGACCCTGGCAAATTTGGTTGCTTAGTGGAAATTAGGGCAAAGATTGCCAGCTCCGTCAGTCACATCTGGCCCCTCTTATTCTTGGCTTGTCTTTCTTGGCAACGGGGTAGAGGCGGGGGGCATTATAGGCTTCTTTATAGTCTTGCTAAGTGGAGACAATTTCAAGGGAACACAGACTTGTGACTTGGGGAGCACTGGAGAGCGAGTTCTAAAAAGAAACTTTAAAAAACAGGCATATTTCGGAGATATTGCAAGTTCAGGTCCAGACCACTGCAATAAAGTGAATAGTGCAATAAAGAGAATCACATGAATTTTTTGGTTTTCCAGTGCATATAAAAGTTATGTTTATACTATGTGGTTGTCTATTAAGCATGCAATAGTATTATGTCTTAAAAATGTACCTTAATTAAAATATTTTATTGCTAAAAGATGCTAACCATTATCTGAACCTTTAGAGTTGTAATGTTTTTGCTGGTGGAGAGTCTTGCCTCCATGTCGTGACTGCTGACTGATCATGGTGGTGGTTGCTGAAGGGTGGGGTGGTTGTGGCAATTTCTTAAAATAAGACAACAACGAAGTTTGACATAACATTGACTCTTCCTTTCACTTGAACACTGTAGGGTTATTGTCCATTGTAGGGTTATTAATTGGCCTGATTTTAATATTGTGATATCTCAGGGAATAAGGAGGCCTGAGAAGAGGGAGACTGGAATTACCTATTGGTGGAGCAGTCAGAACATACACATTTATTGATTAAATTTGCTGCCTTATATGGGAAGTTAATGGCACCCAGAATAATTACAATAGTAATATCAAAGATTACTGATCACATATCACAACAGATATAATAACAATGAAAAAAATCTGAAATAATGTGAGAATTATCAAAATGTGACACAGAGACACAATGTGAGAACATGCTGTTGGAAAAATGGCTCCAGTAAACTTGCTAGATGCAAGGTGGCCGCAAATGTTCAATTTGTAAAACGTGCAGTAACAGCAAAGAGAAATAAAGGGGAGCTCGATAAAACAGGGTATCACTGTAGCTAAGGTCTTCTGCTTGGCTGGTTGTAGCTGGCTGGGGTTTGCATCACAAATGATACAGATAATCCTGGTGGCCATCAAGCTGAAGAGCTGTCAGACCTCTCCCTCTACAGGGACGAAGTAGATGGAGATCAACAGATTATAATAGTGAGAAGGTGAGGAAGATTTCCAGTTAAGGGCACAAGCAGAAGCAGAAGAAACTCCTATCAGAGAATTCAATGATATCATCAGAAGATAGGAGTGAATTTGCTGTGACTCGAGTGTGAATTGTCCCTATCACATCTGTATCCTATGTGAATGCCCTTTCATGAATGCTACCTGTTCATATGTGTTCCATATGGGAAGCGCTTTGGATGGCGTTCTCAAGACTGAAGCTAGATGGTGCAATGAATGAAGCACTGAATTTGGAATCAGGAAGACCTGAGTTCAAATCCAGCCTGAGGCACTTATTAGCTGTGTCATTCTGGGCAAATCACTTAATCTCTGGTCAGTTTCCACACCCTTATGATGGGGATAAAATAGCACCTTCCTGCCAGGGCAGTTGTCAGAAGAAAATGAGGTAATATTTGATAAACACTTTACAAAACTTTGAAGTGCTATATATGTGCCACTGATGATGAAAATGTTCCCTTTGGATATAATGTAGCACATCTGCTGGACTTTTTTATTTGTAGAGCCCTCAATATGCCTTTTCTCATTGCTCTAGTTGGTCCTTGCTCCTGAAGCTGACACTGCCCTCAGCAGTTTCAGGGGTGCTGTTATAGGTGAGGAAAATGTTAGGATACCTGTTAGGACACCAGCAGGAAGGTCACAGGAGCCTTCCTCCATCCAAGGTGGTGGAAAGGCGACTGAGACCACACTGGCGGCTGCTTCCCTCCCTCTTCCTTCTTCCAAGGCTTTGACGGGAGCTTCCTCCATGCTGCCTGGTGTTCTTACCTCTGGGTTTTTTACAGGCTTGTTATTTTGTAGAATAACAGGGCATAGCCAAAGTTCCTGGACAAATTTGAACAGATTTCCTGGACAAGTCACTGCAGTTCATTCGATGAATTTCAAAGACATTTTTTTTTCCACAGTTTCATATTAAAATCTGTTGATTCACTATAGAAGTGGACTCATGTCATCTTTAAGGTATTAGAGTTTAGCGTCTTGACACTTTAGCTGGGAGGGGGTGATTTGGTCAACACAGTTACACAGTTACAACCTACTGATATTCAGCTACTATTTACATAATGATTTAAATGTATTTCCTCATTTTATTGTCACAACAACCCCAGGAGGTAGATTCTATTATTACTACACACACACACAGACACACAGACACACACACACATACACACATTATAGAAGAAACAGCTGAGAAAGTTTAAGTGACTTGATGAAGGTTACATAGTTAGTAAGTGTCCGAGGCAGGATTTGAACTCGGACCTTCCTGACTCCAGGTCCAATGATCCATCCACTATGTCAATAATTTTCTGCAGTTTTCTGTTTTGACTGTATCACTCCCATTCTTTTCCCTCTATAGATGGAATACATGTATTTGATGGATCCGTTCTCTGGACTAGATGACCCCAGAGGGCACTTCTTGCTCTGGGATGCTGGGATTCTCAGGCATCTAAAGTGACTTCCAGTTGTTCTGATTTGTTTTTCAGTTTTCAAGCTTAGGTTCCCAGCACTTGGAGCCTGCTTCCTTCCATAGCCCCCCTCACCTCTGACTGCCTGGTTGATGTCTTCTGTTCCAACCAAGCCTGTTGATGTTTTCCTCATCGACAATGCATCTTCTAAATTTAAATCTCTTCTAAATCTCTTACCTGAAATTTCTTCCCCTTCTTTCCTCATGAAGCCGTTTCTTGTCCTTCATAGACTTGTGCCCTCAGAAACCTTCTCTGAGCGACCCTCCAGAGGAGCTTGTTAGTCCTTGCAACAGGCTATGGGGATGACTTCTGTGTGGCCCCTCTGTGCCCACATGCTTTCCTCTATGCTTATGGCCCTGGTGAATTGAGTCAAAGTCCCCAGAGAAGCTTCTGCTCTAACATAAATGAACTAGAAATAGAAAAGAGACATATGTGCAGAAGAAAAGAAGAATCGATGAACTAACAAGGAAAGAGGAAGAAACAGAACAGAAAGAAAAGAGCGATAAAGACTAAATGATGATGAACAGTTTACACTATACTTGCACAATGAAGAAAAAAGAAAAAGAAGAAATAAATGGATGGAAAAAAGAGCAATAAGAAATAACTGCTTCAGTTCAGTTCAATTTAATTTAGCAAATTATTAGGCGTCTATGGTGTGTCAGGTCCTGTGCTGAGCATAGGAGATAAAAGGACAAGAACAGAACAGGCCCTGACCTCAAAGAGCTTTCCATCTACTGGAAGGAAAAAATATATTTATAATTAAATGTTATAGGCATATATGTATGAATTCATATTTATATGTGCATGCATGCATACGTACATGTATTTATATAGAACATATATATACTCTGCCCAAATTACTAATATTTACTAATAAGTAAAATGAAACTTACTAATAAGTAAATATTACACACACACACACACACACACACACACACACACACACACACACACACACACACACACACATATATATATATATATATATGTAAACCAGGTCACTACTGGTTTCTGAAAATATAGACATGAAATCCTACATCTTAGAGCTAGCCAGGACTTTCTAAGACCAGTGTGTCCATCCCCAAGTGGGATATTGGTCTAGCTCCAAGGAGCAGTCTTCCAGAGAATGTAGGTTCACAGACTGGAAGTGGGGAGGGATCTTGGAGGCCACGTAGGCTCAGAAGATTACCTTTCTAGGTCTGGGAGATACCTCAGAGGGCATCTGGTCCAACCTCATTATTTTGCAGATGTGGAAACCGAGTGTCAAGTGGGTAAAGGAGCTTCTCCAAGGTCTCATAGGTGGAACTGTTTAAAGTGAGACTTTGCCTCCAGCATTTGCTCCCCTGACTCCAGAGCGAGTGCCCTTCCCCCCCCCCCACTGCCTTTAAGGATTTTCCTAAGTTCACATTATTTATAAGCCATTGGAGGGGAATCTGGAGCCCCCATCTCTTGGGACCCGATTCAATACTCTTTCTCCAACACAACAGACAACACCAATAATTATGCAGCCGATTATACCCAGACCCATTCAGCTCTAAACTACGTCCTATCGTGAATCACAGCCACCACAAAGCTACTAAAACCTTGGAGAATATTGGTAATCAATCCAAGTACAGTAAACAATGAGTGTTAAACCATTAGAAAACACGGCTGATGATAAACAACCAAGCTGTCTGGATAGGGTGAACACCACACTTTTAAGGGACTCCCAGAGATGCTGGAGCGGTGGCGGCTTTTGCAAGGAATAGTTACCGAGATTGTTGCAAATTTAAGTTTTTTTTTATAAAAGGGGCAGAATTTAGGGAGTGGAAGGCAGAGCCAGCAGGAGGTCTGTGGGGAGAGGGAGCAGAGTTCCCTCCCTCATCACGCTAGTATGTGCTAACCTGCTATTAGACATAGCCAGGGGTTCTTATGCTCAGATGCCCCATAGAATTTGTTCTGTTGTACATGCACACGAGAGTGTATGTTCTTGGGGGCGGGGGCAGAATTCTAGACCATGGAATGAATGGAAGTCTTTGGAACACATGTTCCCTATTGGATGTATCCTTTGAGATCCATGGTCTCGCCACTCGTGCCACAGGTGACAGCTTTTGTTATTGTTGTTGAATAGCTTCATTTGTATCTGACTTTTGGTGACCCCATTTGGGGTTTTCTTGGCAGGGACACTGGCATGGTTTGCCATTTCCTTCTCCAGTTAATTTCACAGATGAGGAAACTGAAGTGACTTGTCCAAGATCACACTGCTAATAAGTTTCTAGGGTTGCTCATTCCATAAGGGAGAAAATAACAAAGTGTGTGTGTGTGTGTGTGTGTGTGTGTGTGTGTGTGTGTGTGTGTGTGTTGGGGGGAAGGGTAGAATCTGAGACTGAGAGTTAAGGAAGTTGGCAAGTAAATAAGCTTTTATTAAGTGCCTGGGATGTCCCAGGCATTCTGCTAAGGGCGGAAAAGCAGCAGCCTCAGTCTGTTAGGATCTCACAGTCAAATGGATGGACAGCTGGGGACGGAGTAGAACCAACCTGTCAATGGAGCTGGGTGAGAATCCTGCCTCTCCTGTTGGCCACCTGCCAGACTCCCTTGGAAAGTTGCTCACCTTCCAGGGCCTTGGCTCCCCCAGCGGTAAAAAGAGGGCATTGGAGGAAATGACCTCACTGTCCCTTCCAGGGAGCCAGGGAGACACAACAATGTATAGAAAGCCTGCCAAACAGATAAAGGAAGATAGCTTCTAAGGCTGATTGAGTAAACCGAGGACGTGTTCTAGGCGCCAGGAACAGAACAGAAAGGAAACTATTCTTTCCTTCAAGGAACTCATTCTACAGTGGGAGACAATATGTAATCAGATGAGCAGATACAAGGTGATTTAAGACCAGAAAGACCGCCAGCCCCTGGGGCTCAGGAAAGGCAGCTAGAGAACGGGAGTCAGTCAGGAAGACCTGAATTCCAACCCTGTCTCAGTCACTTAATAGTGGTGCGGCCTTGGGCAAGTCACTTAATCTTTCTTTGCCTCAGTTTCCTCACCTATAAAAGGGGGATAACAATAGTACTAGCTTCCAGGATTGTTTCGAGGATCACATGAAATAATATATGTAAAGTGTCTGCAAACCTCGAAGTGTTACATAAATAGTGACTATTATTTACAGTGTAATGTTGCTGACAAAAAGTTAGTGTAGTCTTGGGCTGCCATAAGAGGGAAACAGCTTCCAGATATAAAGGGGGTTGCATCAGAGGACTGTGCTCTGGTTGGCCAAATTGGGAATATCATGTCCAGTTCTGGGTACCACAATTGAGACCAATGTTGATAAGCTGGAAAGCATTGAGAGGAGGATGATGAGGGTGGGGAAGAGATGGTCTTGAGACCATACTTCATGAGGAATCGGATGGAGAAGACCTGGTTCAGTTCTGACACTTGCATCCTATGTGACCTGGGTTGAGAGATTTCATCTCTCTCTGAATCTCATTATTCTCATTCAACAAATTAGAAGGTTGGACTAGACCACTTCTAGGAGACTTAATCAATCCCCACCCTGAATGGAGAGGGCTTAGTTTGAAGATGTGGATGGGAGAAGATGGCTGCCTTCAAGTCTCTAAAGAGCTGTCCTATGGACAAGGGATCAGCCTCATTCTCCTTAACCCCAGAAGGCAGAACTCAGAACAGAGGGAGGAAATTCCAGAGAGGCAGACTTCCAAACAATAAAGAAATATCCCAACGAGAAAGAAACAGGCTGCTTTGGGAGGTAACATTCCCCCTTCACAGGAGATCTTCAAGTGGGAAGGGTGTAAGAGCATTCATTTGGGGGTATTTTGTAGAAGACATCCTGTTAAGGTCTAGACAGCCTCTGATGTCCCTTCCAAGTCTTGAGAGTTTTTTGAGAATGCTATAAATTTCAAAACATTATAGACCTGGTTGTCAGTTACTGCTCTGTTTTCCAATGTACCTCCCCCCCCCATTTCCAGCTTAATTGGGCTGTTTTGTCCCTGAGTGTCTCTAGGTAACCTGGCCCCAAAGACTATTACCGAGTGAGAAGATCCACAGAGGCTTTTGTTTCATACAAAGGTGGGCATATCCATGTCTCCCAGAGGGATCATAAGCTTGACAGCTGGAGGAAACTTGGGGGTCATTTAGCCAAATATCTTCATTTTACAAATGGGGAGGTCTAGGGAGGATCAATGACTTCTCTGAGGTCACACCGATACAAGATTTGCATCCGGTCCTTCAGCTTGCAAGGGCATTCAGTATTTGACTTGACCTTACTGCCTCTTAGGAATTTATTTCTGGCTAAGCTCCAGAAGAGAAATGTCAGGTTCCCATCTCCCCATTTCCCTCCCCCTGCCCCGAAGCACTTATGGCCTGTGAGTGGATCACCAGGACACTCAGCAGGGCTCATCACAATCCATGTGGGTTGTGCCATTTTGGGGAAGAAACTCAGCCCAATTTTAGAGAATGCCCCAAGAACTGTTTCCACTTATAGGGATTGCATTGACACGGGAGGCCTCATTCTACAGGTGAGGAAAGGGAGGCTAAAGTGACTTGTGCAGGGTCACACTGCTTGTAGAGACCTGAATTTGAGTCCTAGTAATTCCACTAACCAAGTGTGAGCCAGGGCAAAGAAATCATTTCTCTTTCCAGCCTCCAAGGCCTTCAGTAACTATCTGCCACCCCAAGTTGCAGAAGACGAGCTGATCTCTCCAGGTAAAGGAGGTTTCCTTATGAAGGAGCTCCCTATACTATTGTAAACACAGGACTCAACCGACATCGGGAATCGCCGTTGTTTCAGATGTCCAGGAATGCCATCAATTTCATTAGCAGGACTCTTCCCTGAGGAAGTATCAGAAGAGGAAGGGGCTTCACAGACCCTCTAGTCCCAGCCGTCCATGTACAGAACTCCTCCTCCCCCACTCCATGTGGACATGTGTTGAGATGGCTTGCATGTTGGAGGCTTGCGTGTTGTGCATCTTCAGGGACCAAGGTCCCATGAGGAATTCTCTGGGGGCCAGGTCGCTCTAAGGCACAGAGATTCATTCCTGACTCCCAAGATGGAAGTTATTCAGGGCCTTTCACCTGATTAAACATAAGAGGATAAACTTGCCCAGACTTGCAGGAACAAGAGGGATGGGGCAGTGGGATGCAGACATGCGCATTTGGATTTGGTGTCAGTTGGCTGCGTTTGAACCTTAGTTCACACATTTATTTCCTGTGTGATCTTGGGCAGCTCACACAATGTCCCCAGGCCTCCATTGCCCATCTGAAAAATGAGGCAGGTTGGGCTGGGTGACCCTGAGGGCCTTCCAGGTCCAAACGCATTGTAACCCTTTCTATGAGGCCTGGTCTCTGTTGGACATTCTTCCATTTTATCTTGTTATGGGAGATTTCCATCATTCCCCCTGATCTTGTACACCCTGGGGAGCACATTGGTCAATAAGTACTGGGAATAAAACAGTCATGTGGCCACACTGAACAAGGGGAAAGAGAGAGAGAGAGAGAGAGAGAGAGAGAGAGAGAGAGAGAGAGAGAGAGAGAGAGAGAAAGAGAGAGAATGGGCTGCTGGCAGAGTCAGAATCAAGTTATACCAGCACCAGAGACCATGCAGGGTAGGATTATTAAAAGAAAAAGCTTTGGCAATGTGACAGTCTAATGGTCTTTCTGTCTCAGTCACTCTCTCCTCTATGTCTCTCTCTGCAATGAGACAGAGAGACTGAAATATAGAAACTGAAACAAAGACAGACCAAGAGACAAAGAGATGGAGAGGGGCAGAGATAGAGACAGAGAGAGAGACAGTGAGAGAGAGGGTAGCAAGATGGAGAAAGAGAGGTGAAGATCTGCTGGAATCCAGCTGAAGGAGAAAGATGGTGTAGCTAACCCCCAAGGGAGGATTTCAGGAAAAAGATGGAGACAGTGCCAGTCCTTGACACCTTGGATAGATTGTCTATGAACCAGAAGGATGTGTGTGAGGTGGAATGACATCCTGTCTCTCCATTACTGTGACGCTGGGGAATGCGCTAGTCTTCTTCATCTGCCAATGTCTTCTGGGAGCATTAGCTTCTTTGGGAAGAGTAAATGTGAGAAGTCAGGCATTAAAGAGGTCACCAATGCTGCTGAGCGTGGGCATGTCAGCTGAGTGGCAAGCAACCACTCGAGGAGTCTCAATACTGTGCTTTTAATCTTTTTTTTTTTCATTCAGTAAATATGTTTTCAGCCACAATGAATGTACTTTCTTTTTGGGTCAGGTGGAGTAGGGAGGATATGAGGATCTTCATGAGACATGAAGCACAAACCAGACCTAGCTATTTTCCTGGATTAAATCCCAGATGGAGACAAAATAGAATAATGACCCCAAGGAGTGTTAAACTTATTAAATATTGCATGCAAGTGACGACTTTACGTGAAAAAATCCTAGAATGAGCCTTACAGGATCTGGACTAAATGGGGGCGGGAGGGTAGATTCCTGTTATAGTTAAGATAAATTTCCTAAATGTGCAAACATATGCTGTTTGCCCTCAAATGTAAAGGGTGCCTAATTGCCATGCCTACATCGTCACCATCATCATCATCTTCACCACCATCATCACCACCATCATCATCATCATCATCACCATCACCCTCATCATAGCTAGTGTATGCTCACACATAACACTTATTTTGTTCCAGACACTGCATTAAGTGCTTTAAAGTGATCTCATTCAATCCTCATAGCAACCATGGGAGATAGGTGCTATAATTATCCCCATTTTACAGGCGAGCGAACTGAGGCAAAGAGAATTTAAATGATTTCCCTAGGATCATAAGACTACATTTCAACTCAGGATTTTCTGATTCCAGGTCCAATGTTCTCTCTATTGTGCTGCCTAGCTCCTTGGCCATATGGGGGAATGGTCTACCTTCTATTATTCCAGTCCATCTTTAAACATGGAGGATCATTCCTCTATATTCTGTGGGTGGAGGTGAGAAGGATTTAGATTGTTTTCATCCCCAGGGATTAATAATATTAATTATTATAATAATAGCAAGCATTTTGGGGACACCTGTTATGTTCTAGGCACCATGCCAAGTGCTTTACAAATATTGTGTCATTGTATTGAGGAGAATGATACCTGAACTACTTAGTAAATGTTCATTGAACAGGGGAGGGAAGGGAAAGATGGAGACAATTTGGAACTTAAAATTTGAAATGATGAATTTTAAAACTTTTTGGGAAAAAGATAAAATATTATTAAAAATGTTTATTGAATGAACAAATGACCACTTGACCCTTGTTACCAAATCTACAATCTGCACTTTTGTGTTCTATTCTAGTGGCCACATTTTAGAAAGCACTTTGGTGAACTAGAGAGCCCACTGAGGAACACAAACAGGACAGAAAAGGTTCTCAAGTCAATGCCAAAGAAGCCACAGGAAAAGGGAATTCAGATTAATTAGTCTGGAGAAGAGATAACATTGGGTTGGTGAGTCTAATAACTGTCTTCAAGTATGCAAATAGAGAAGAGGAAAAGGCTTGTTTTGCTTGGTCTCAGTGAATAAAACTAAGAGCAGCGAAGAAAAGTTACAAAGAGGCAAACTGAGGCTTAATTTACGTGGAGAAATGTCCTAAGAGAGATATCTAAAAAAGGAATAAGCTCCTCTGAATGGAGGTCTTGAATCCCTCATAATTGAGGTCTTGAAGTAAAAGCTGTATGATCTCTTAAAAATTTTTTTGTCTTTACTAATTTGTTTGTTTACTTTTGGTTTACAAGATTCAGTTCCACAATCTCTTGAGTTTCAAATTTTCTCCCCCTCTTTTTCTTCTCTCCCTTCCCCCCATGGCAGCATGCAATCAGCATGCAATCAAGTATAGGATCAGCAAATACTTTCACATTAGACATTAGTCTGGTTATAAAGAAGGGTTGTAACCAATTGAATGAACAATGGGAAAGAAGAACCAAAACCAAAAAAGAAAAAGAAAGAGAGCAGGTAGTTTGCTTCAATCTGCATTCACATTCTGTTCTTTCTAGTTCTTTCTTTAAATGCAGATATTTCTCTCCATCATGAGTCTTTTGGAGTTGTCTTATAACCCTGCATTGCTGAGAAGAGTCCAGTCTATCAAAGCTGGTTGTCACACTGTATGATCTGTTGTTGAAGATCCTGTAGAGCACATTTATGATCATGTGTTTGGGCCTTTGGAGGTCCAATGACTTTGTGGTAGAGAAGATATGGTATGACAGACAATGTGATGTAGTAGAGGGCTAGCTTCAGAACCAGGAAAACCTGGGTTCAAATCCTGCTTCTGACATAGGCTGGATGTATGACCCGGAGCATGACTCTTAAACGTTTCAGCACTCTAGGTGTATCTCCATATTCTAATACTCCCTGTGCTCAATACTCCATACTCTATGCTGTAGACAAACACACTGAATTCGAAGACTGTACTCACTGTAAGAATGAGTGTCAATCTTTATTGGCAGATGGACTCATATCAAATGGATGTTCCTTATACCAATGGAATCACATATCCAAACCTCTGTTCTTTGGATTAGATGCCTGCTGAGCCTGGATACTTAATGATTTTATGGCACCAGCTTAGCCCCAGCATCTGGGGCCAGTCCTAGGGTGGGGGAAAACCAAAGGACCCTCAGCACTGAGGTACCTGCTGCTGGCATCCCTCTGACCTTGGTAGCCCAGTTCTCCCATGACTGAATTCTTCCCTAGTCCTCCTGGGTCGCCCCTTTCTTGAATCCCATGTCTCCATTAACTCCATCCTTTCTTTGTTAAAGTCTCCTCGTGATTTGGTGGCCAATGGCCACCATACTGTGGGACCTTTCTCATGCTTACCTCTTTACCTGGTGGATTATCTTGCTTCTGCCTGATTAAGCACCCCCATATTGGACTTACTTTAGACCTTTGGCTAACAGTCCTTTCTTTCCACCTCTTCCTTCTCCATAGTTGAACAGTTTGGGACCTCCCTTTAGACTTCAGGTCCCCAAATGATAATCTTTGTATAACGAGCCCCTGGCATGCCTTTACTGCTCCACTCTTTCCTTCCAGTTCAATTCAACAAGATTTTACTAAGTGTCTACTATATGCCAGATGCTGGGGAGGTTTCCACTTCTAGACCTGTAATTTCACTGGAATAATCAGGAGTATGCTGGTGCTCCTACCAGTTCTCAAAAGGAGGTCTAATTTTTTTAAAATGTATTTTTTCCTCAGAAATAGTCAGATGCTACAACTCAGGGCTTGAGTTATTATGTTTCTGCTTGTGCAGACTTAAGAAATTGATGGGGGGATGAGAATGCTGTAGATTAAATTTATAAGTATATCTTGAACACTTTTTTTTCTCCTCAGAGAGCTGGTTGTTAAACATTTACAAGGACACCCTTGTTATAGGGAACCATCCATTAGGAAATTCCCTCTATCAGTTCTCATCTGTGCATAAACCACAATTAATAGTCTTAAAGAGTTGTCTGGGGGTACTTTGAGTTTAAGTGATTGCCCAGGGTCATGCAGTCAGCAAGTCCCTTAGGGATGGGACATGAATGGAAGTCTTTTTGACTCTGAGGCTGGGGATGGGAGTAGGGGTCCATCCATTATGCCAAGAAGACTAGAGATGGAAAGACAAAAACAGAAAATTCTCCTTCCTTCCTCAATAAAGAGCTTACATTCTGTTGTGGGTCCTAGCACTCCCATAGCAGACCCAGACCAACACCCAGAGATTCTTTCTCCTTTGTCCTGAGAAAAGTCCTCAGCATTTCTCTGACTCCCCATTCAGAGTCTTCACACGAAGGGTCATGGCAAGGATTCAGGTGATGAATATGCTACAGTTATTTTGCATCTGGTCAAAATAATCCTGAGTTTGGCTCAATGAAGAGTGAGATGTTGGAAAATGTGGCACAAGGAGCAAGGCTTGGAGTCTGGAAGACTGGGGTCCTGAGATGGGCTGGATGGAAGACCCTGGGCAAGTCTCCTACCCTCTCAGTGGGATGCCCCAGCCTACTCTTTAAGCTCCAAGTTGCAGAATAGTCATTGATCTTCATTAGTACAATTTTCTCACTCAGAATAACCTCAAAGAATGATATTTCAGTGTGATGTGACTCATTGCATTAGGAACTTTTAGGCTTCAACTGTTTGAAAGTGTGATGGAGAGATTCTGTCACCCTCATGGGGCCCTGTTTCATGGCCGTGGGGTCCCCTCGGAGCAGAAGTATCCAATGAGCAGCCGAGGCGCCTGCAACACTCCTGTCTGAGTGCCCCCAAACCAGATCAAGATGCAACTGGGAAAGATTTAACAAAAACAGGCAAAAATAACAAGAAAACATGCCATTTTAAAACTAAATCAGTGTGTGATCTAAGTCAATAAGGATTAGTGGGCCTCTGTTTCTATTCGATTTTGACATCTTTGCCCTAGAATGCACATCTCACTGCTACTACTACTACTACTACCAGTTACTGCCATTAACTACCTTTTCTACTGACTGATTCTAGTAGTTCCTACTAGTGTTAGTAACTACCAGTAATCTCTAAAACTGTCTGTTATTACCATTCGTATTAAAATTATTATTAATGATATTTATATTATTAATGTAACTATTATTAGTTACTACTAATCACTGCTACTTTTTGCTACTACTGCTAGTTACTACTAGTTACTATAATCAGTTACTACTAGTAGTCGCTACAACTACCAGCTATTACTTTACTATTAGTTACTACTAGTCACAGTTACTCTTAGCAACTGTGGCTAGTTACTACTAGTTTATAATGTTACTCCTAATTGCTACTACTCCTTTTGATTGTTATTAAGTACCCATTAGTTACTAATAATCACTACCACTACCAGCTACTACTGCTAGTTACTACTAGTTACTATAATCAGTTACTACTAGTAGTCGCTACAACTACCAAATATTACTTTACTATTAGTTACTACTAGTCACAGTTGCTCTTAGCTACTATGGCTAGAGTTTATAATAAGTTACTCCTAATAGTTACTACTCCTTTTGGTTGTTACTAAGTACCTATTAGTTACTACTAATCACTACCACTACCAGCTATTAATTACTGTTAGTTGTTACTAGTTACTAAAATTGGTTACTGCTAGTAGTCAATATAACTACCAGCTCTTACTTTACTGTTAGTTACCACTAATCATAGCTACTATTAACTACCATGGCTAGTTACTACTAGTTTATAATAAGTTACTGCTAATAGTTACTACTCCTTTTTGTTGTTACTAAGTACCTAGTAGTTACTATTAATTACTACCACTACCAGCTACTGCTGCTAGTTGTTACTAGTTACTAAAATTAGTTATGACTAGTAGTCACTACAACTACCAGTTACTACTGTTACTATTAGTTACCACTAGTCACAGCTACTATTAACTACTATGGCTAGTTACTACTAGTTTATAATAAAAGTTACCGCTAATAGTTGCTACTCCTTTTGGTTGTTACTAAGTACCTAGTAGTTACTACTAAGCACTATCACTACCAGCTATTACTGCTAGTTATTACTAGTTACTATAATCAGTTACTACTAGTAGTTGCTACAACTACCAGCTATTACTTTACTATTAGTTACTACTAGTCATAGTTACTTTTAGCTACTATGGCTAGTTACTACTAGTTTATAATAAATTGCTGCTAATAGTTACTACTCCTTTTGGTTGTTACTAACTACTACTATTAGTTCCTACTAATCACTATCACTACTTGCTATTACTGCTAGTTACTACTAGTTATATTAATTAGTTACTACTAGTAGTCACTATTACTGCTGGTTATTACTAACTACTGGTATTAGTTGCTACTAGTCATAGTTATTACTAACTACTACTGTTAGTAACTATAATTAATTACTGCTGCTAGTTACTGCTACTATAACTTACTATTAGTGGTATGATTACAACTCCTCCCCCTCTGAGGAGGTCTTCTCCTGGGCTTCTGCCTCAAGCCCAGAGTTCTGCAAGGCCTTTGGCCCAGTCTGTTTGAGACATGAAGTGAACTTTCCATTGTGTAAGGTAAGAGTATACAGCTTGATGGAGGATGCTCTAGGTAGGGGGCACCAAGGGAGAAGCAGAGGGACATGGGAGAGTCCTGCACTAGGGTGATACTCATCCCCCACAGTAGGACAGCAGCTGACACCTCTAAAGCAGTGTGAGGAAGGATTGGGAAAGGAGAGCACTAGGGGATGTTACAAATTAGAAATGAGCTTCCTGAGGGCAAAGACATTATGTACCCATTATGTACATCCTCTGAGCCTAGCACCGTGCCTGGCATGTCGATAGAAGATTAATGAAAGCTTGCTGACTGAGTGCAGAACATGACCTGAGCCTCAGTTGTTACTGTCTAAATTAAGGAGCTTCTATCTGACCCCAGAGGTAATGGGGCTCCTTGGAGTTCACTGAGTGTGTGTGTGTGTGTGTGTGTGTGTGTGTGTATGGCTCCATAGAGTCTTAGCAGTGCCACAGATTATTTAAATGTACTCAATGTGGCCCGTGATGTGGCCAGACCCTAAAATCACTAAGGACAGCTCTGTGTCTATGACACGTGATAACTAATGTTCCCTGATCTCTCTCCTTACTTCTGCCATACAACTTAAAGCTGTATTAGGCCATCTTGGTGAGGGGGAAAGAGCACTAATTTGAAATCCAAGAACATGGGTTCGAATTCTGACTCTCTCTCCTACTATCTATGTGATCTTGGGCTAGTCCCTTCACCTCTCTCTGGGCTTTGGATTTCTCCTCGTTAAAATGAGGCAGTTGAACTAAATGGCCTCTGAGGGCCCTTCCAGCTAAAATCTAGGAGTCTATTCCTATTTGATGTCATATCAAAAAGCCCATTGTGGAAGCCCCAGAGGGAAGATGGATGGGCTGGTCTTCTGCCAGAAGCCATGGAGGAGAGGAGCATGATGTCTCCCTGGAGGAAGCCAGGGCTTTGAACCTCAGGCTGCTCTAGCAGGCCCAACAGGCTTGGCCAAAGGCCAGGGTGGTGACAACTTCAGAGCTCTCATTGCGTAGTCAGGACCTCTGGTTTGTTCAGGGCCATGATTTGTGTTTTATGAAATCCAGGGAGGAAAAATTCTGATAACCTACTTCTCTTTCAGAAAGATTTAAGATTACAGCCCATGAAAACTAAGCAGACTGAAGATGGCTTTTCTACATCCCTAGGGCAGGGAGAGGGTGTAACCTCCTGATCACTGACAACATCCTTCTATTCTCCCTGTAGGCAGCACAGCCCAAACCTATCCCCTGGCAGAAGTGAGGAGAGAGATCAGGGAACATTAGTTATCACCTGTCATAGACACAGAGCTGTCCTTAGTGATTTTAGGGTCTGGGGCAAGCATCATGGGCCACATGGAGAACATTTAAATAATCTGTGGCACTGCTAAGACTCTATGGAGCCAACACTGCAGGAGGAAGTAGACAGAGTAGCACCAGAGGGGGGAGAATAGAATGTGGGGTATAATCAGTGGTAGGGTGGGGGTTCAACATCTTCTAGATTCCTATTTTAATTTAATTTAATAGATTTCTATTTTTTTTAAATTCTTGAGTACAAGGTCGCAGTCTAGTGCAGGAGTACTTGAGATTTTGTATCAGCATTCACTACAGTTGGACACCTTGGTCATAGTTCCATTGGCCCCATCCTAGTTTCAGCTCTACATTGAAAGTAGATCCAATACATTGAATAGGTGCTGTAGACAGTCACAGAAGTGATGTGAAGGTCTCAGCATGCACATCACTCTCATGCCGCCAGTTCTGGTCAGGTTATTGAAATTCAAAATATTTCATTAGACAAATATTTGCCAAGCACCTGCCAGCTCAGGTGTCCCCATTTCCAGGAAGCCTACCTTGATCTCCCTTTCCAGCCAGTTAAAGATCTTGTTTTTTTCCTCAGGGCATCCTAAAAGATGTTCTCTTTTCCCTCAAGTTTCCTAAAGGACTTTATGTTTTTCTTTATTCTGTCACTCTCTAACTCATATAGTTTTTACTTTTTGTCTTTATCCTTCCTCTTCCCAAATAAAATCTGCGATTCTTTGGAGCAGGATCTTTTGTTCTATTGTGGTATCCCTAAGACTTATCTCAGGGATTTGCATATGGCAACCAGTCAGTCAACAAACATAGTTAAATGCTTATTAAGTACCAGGTATTGTGTTAAGCACTGGAGTTCTGAAAGAAGTCTCACACATGTTCCTTGTCCTCAAGGAGATCACAGTCTAATGAGGGAGACAACATGGCAGCAACTTTAAGTATAAAAATATTGACAATGCAATGAGAACTTATTGCAGGGGAAAGGTAGTAGCAATGGAGGTACTGGAAAGGTCTCCTGCAGCAGATGGGATTGGAGATGAGTCTGAAAGAAGTCAGAGGAGCTAGGAGAGAGAGTATGCCAGGCAGAGGGCACAGCCAAAGCAAAGACATGGAATTTGGAGATGGAGGATGGTGTTTGAGGATAGTAAGGAGTAAAGGGGCTAGGAAAAGGGGCTAGGGTAGGAAAGGGGCTAGGTTGTGAACAGTTCAACAAGTGTTTGTTAAATGAATGGCTGGAGAGTGTCCTACCACGAGTCTCATTGTTACCGTCCATTACTACTGAACATCTGAGATGCTCCCAAGGATCACAGAGCTGGAAAGGACCTTGGATTTCAAAAATCCCTTTTACAATAAATAGTCTGTTTGAAGACTTTCTAAGGAAGAGAAACCCAACACTTGTTGAGGCAGCTCATTCAATTTTGGGACAGCTCTCACTATTAGGAAGGTTTTTCCTGGTATAAGCCTCAATTTGACTCTGTGTAGCATCTACCTGTGACTG
Source organism: Pseudocheirus occidentalis (assembly GCA_028646575.1). Lineage (NCBI taxonomy): Eukaryota > Metazoa > Chordata > Mammalia > Diprotodontia > Pseudocheiridae > Pseudocheirus > Pseudocheirus occidentalis. The sequence goes on from CM053593.1 coordinate 13,918,852, forward strand.
TCTTTCACCCACACTATCTTCTGGACTAAAATAGAAGAAGGATATTGCCTCTCCCACATTAGATCTCTTTAAAATCTTTGAAGATAACTGCTCTGGACCAAGTAGGTAGGTAGGTAGGTAGGTAGGTAGGTAGATAGATAGACAGACAGATAGATAATATTTAAATGACAGACAGGCTCATAGGTGACAGACAGATAGATAAAGCATTTATTAAATGCCAAACTGTGCTAAGCACTAGGAATGAAAAACAAGAAAACAAGACAATTCCTAATCTCATGAAGCTTACATTCTAATAGAAGAAACAAGACAGAAAGAGGAGATGAGAAGCTCGGAGCAGGGTGGAGGAGAAAAGGAGAGCAATCATTACTCACTGAGTTGGTTTCAGGTGGAGTTGTTCCCAGGGAGTCAGGTAGCAACAGGTTGGCATGATGATGGAGCTGGGCAGAGAGTGAGAAGTGGAGAGCAAATGGTGCTGATGGGCTTTCTTTTGATCTATCTATCTATCTATCTATCTATCCATCCATCTATCATCTATCTCTCTCCTCTATCTATCTATCATCTATCTATCTATCTATCTATCTATCTATCTATCTATCTATCTATCATT
>CM053593.1:13919958-13942592 GCA_028646575.1 Pseudocheirus occidentalis
AGGACCACCACTCAAGACCATGATCCAGATCCAGGCTGCTTAACACAAGAGCCCTTAGCCCTGATCGATTGCCTCAGCCCCTCTGCTATCTGCAGGCCAAGGGCTCTGAAGCAGCCCATTGGAGGCCGCTGCTGCTTTCAGCCATTCCTGCTGCCACAGCCGCCTCCTGCTGCTTCCTTGCCCTGGGAGCAGTTTGTCCAGACTGCTCTTCTCCCCCAAATTTAGCAAAATCCACTGACCTTTCTCTTAGCTTTTCTTCTTCTGGCCTGATAAATGTGGTAATTGTAACTCCAGTGCAGCCGATCTGTTCTCCTATAGACTTGGCTCCGCTGGATGCCCTGGGGCCTGGCCAGGCCGGGGTTTCGGGCTGGGCCAGCCACGGCTCCCGGAATGCTGTGATGAGCCCCACCTGCTGAGCTTCCTGCAGCAACAGATGGGTTTTCTGTATTTTGGAGAGTTTTGGAGCTCGAAAATTTGTTTAGATTCCAATTTTATGGGTTTTTAGGGTGGTTGTGTGGGAGCTGTGGGGCTTTGCTGCTTCTACACCTCCATCTTGGCTTCCTTTATTATGCTTTTATTATAGAATAAGAGGTCATTTAAAATTTTCCTTATTGTGTTTGAATTCATAGAATATAGTACCGTAATTCTCACTTGGTGGTCACTTAGGATATTTTTGCTTGTTTGGAGTTAAATTGAATGTCTTAGTGTTTAGTTTTGGGGATAAGTTTTTCCTTGTTGCTCTTCCTTCTCCATGTAGCTACATATATGGGGGGGGGGTTGTGACCACTGGCAAGAAAATGTCTGGGGAGTAAAATGAGACAAGGTTAGAGTCAGACCTAGGAGAGGTGACAACCAAGAGGAACTTTTAGAGGAGAGGAAGGCGTTAGGTCCTCCAGACTGTCCAAATGTGGCATTGATACTCAAAATGATTAGACAAATGGGAATAAGGAAGGCCTTCAAAATTCAAGGTGAACCTCTAGGAAGGACTCATGGGGAGTCATGAGTCAGAACCTCTTAGGATGTGCAGGCGTGTGAGATTTGCACTGGTGGGTTTGTACCTACGTCCTAGAGATTATCGCTGGATTTGGATATAGGGGACCTGCGTCCTAGTCTTGTTTTTTCCATCTGTCTATGAGACTTTGGCCAAGTTGCACTGGAAAGAATGCTGGATTTCAGGGAGGAGTAGACCTGAGTTCAAATCAACTTCCAAACTGAAGTTCCTGTAGGTTCTTACAACTATCTGACCTTCCTTATGGATAAAAAGAAAACCTTGGGCTAGATAACTCCAAGATCCCTTTCAGCTCTGAATCCCATCAGATCAAGAAAACATACATTTATTAAGGGCTTACCCTGTGCCAGGCACCATTGTAAGTGCTGGCAACACAAAAGGAAAACGAAAGTCATCCTTGCTCTCAATCAGGCGGAGAAGACATAAGTATGGAGTAGTCATTAGAAAGAATGTCCTTATGTTCTGCTGAAATTTGCCTCATTCTGGTCCTCATTCTGCTTTCGGGGGGCTGGGAGAGTAGAACTTTCTTATACTCTCAGAGTGGGATTTGAGTTTTCCAGCCCTTCTAAGGAAACTTTCTGAGGTTGTGGTTGCATGGTCCCTGGAAAACATAAATGTCTCAGCTACTCACATCTTTTATGTCCAACCCTACCCCCCTGAGAAATATTCCCCATTCAATTGGATTTTACTTTTTAAAAATTCAGCACAGAGACCTACCATGACTTGGCTTCTCCTGTTCAGCTTGTGAGCCTGTGGGGATATCTATGAAAAGTCAAATATAAAGCAGGTGCAGCAACATGAGAAAGGCAAGAGAAGCAAGGCCAAATTGATTCCATCACCATGTAAGAGGGGAAAAAACAACCCCCATTGAAATAACCCCCAAAGCTACTACTGGGGCTGCCTTGGCCCCTTGTTGTGGCTTACAACCCCCCAGAACAGATGCAATACATTAAGGGACTGCTGCACTGGTAGGATCAAGCTCTGCTCTTCCCCAATTAAAGTCACCCTTCCAGCTTGACTCTGGTCAAGTGAACGCTGATTTTTTCCAAAAGGAAGAATGGCTGCATTCTCACAACCCATCCGACCACAGCATTTTATTACTTTTCTCTGGGGATTAAATTCCTCGCACACAAAATGGTTATCAAAAGACATTCTTCCCCCTTTCTCCTAGCTTCCTCTCAATGCATCCTTCCCACCCCCCCCCCAATCAAGGCAGCCCAAGTTACGATTTAATAAAAATAACAACGTGAAACCTAATTGCAGAAAACCATAGGAAGAAGTGCCAAGCCCCCAGATCAACAAGTGTAGATGGAAGGCTTGCCCTGGATGGGGGCTCTGGGAATGGCCAAGGAAACAGAAGTTGCATTCTGGTCCTCGCGAGGCTGGGACGCATCACAGGGAAACTCAAGCACATGAGATGTGTTAATTTCCAACCAACACGGCCACCAAACACAGGATTACGCTGTACTAATTAGCGGCCCAAGCACTGAGAGCATCAGCTCCTATTCAACACAGGACCATGGAACGGCAGAGTTGGAAGGGGACCTCAGAGGCCCTTTGGTCCAACCCATCCCTGACCAACAATTCCCTCTATGGTGTGCCCAATGTGTGGTCATCCTCTACTGGTCATGATGAAGCAGAAAGTTTCCTAGACTTGGAACTGGGAAGACCTAAAATCCTGGTCAGCTAAGTGGTCCCATTGGATGTACGACCCTGTCTCAGTCACTTACCCACACTGTGCCTCAGTTTCCTCATCTGTAAAATGAGACAGTTAGATTTGATTACCTCTAGGGTCCCTTCCAGTCCCAAACTGATGATCCTGTATCCTCAGGAAGCCCATTTCTGTTGAGGGTAGCTCTAACTGTTAGGCATTTCTCCTTAAACTGAGCTGAAATGTGCCTTTCTGATGTTATTACCAATTGTTCCTGCTTCTGCCTTCAGGGGCCAAGAAGAGAAAATCTGATTCTTTCTCCAATGTAAAGCTATTCAAGGACTTTAGGACAGCCCTGATATTCCCCATAAGTCTTGCTTCTCAAGGTTAAACATTCCCAGCTCCAAAAACAGATTCTGCTGTGGCACAGACTTGAGACATTTCACTAGCCCTATTCATCCCATCTGCTTGCTGATTTTCTGCTTCTCAACACCTTTCCTAAAAGGTGGACCTGAGGTTTGATTTCAGTGCTTAAGATGTACATAGCATCACCACTGTGGAATACGCAAGGATTGTTGCATTCTCATTCTTGGAACTTGCTCCATCTTCTTCCCTAGCCTAAGACCACATTAGTCTGCTCTATTACCATTTGGTGAATTCACACCGAGTTTGCTGCTCTTCCCCCCCCTTCTCCCCCCCCCCTCTCACTGAAACAACTTCCTCTTGGATACTTTCAACTTTCAACTTTCAGGGGTCCTGAAAGTCAATGAAAACTTGCCATGTCCCAAACAGACACATTCCCTTTTCCCTCAAGTCTGCTTATCCTAACTTTGCTGTTTCTGCTGGGGGCAATGTCAGCCTTCCAGTCATCAAGGTTCCAAACCTAGGAGTCATGTGTGACTCTTTGTCCTCACTCATTTTCATCCCATGTGCATTCAGTAGTCAAGTTTTGTTAGCTGTATCTCCCTATAATCTCTCATTTCTCCCCTTTTTCTAATAACATAACCCCTAACCTTGTCTCCCTTCTTCCAGTCCCTCCCCTCTCCAATCCATACTCCATAGAACTGTCAAAGTGTTACATCTGCAATGGAGATTTATCTGACCATGCTACTCCTTTGTTTATGAATTTTTATTGTCTCTAGGGTAAAATACAAGGTCCCATGTTTGGAGTTTAAAAGCCACTGTAAATCTGTCCCCATTTACCTTTCTAGGTATATTAGATATTAGCACCCTTCATGGATTCTGTGTACCCAACCTAGCTGACAGACCTTTGTTCACATAGACCTTGAACCACCATGCCTGTGCCTTAGTGGACGTACCTGGTGCTTGGGATTCACTTCTCATTTCTGCCCCTCAGAATTTCTGGCTTTCTTTAAAACTAAGCTCAAAGTCATGAATGTCTGGAAATGGATGTGGACTGGTCATGTAGCAGCAAGGAGGAAAAACAGAAAGGAGTGAATGATATAATCAATGAATGAAAAAAGTGTTGATTAAAAACTTACCGTATGCGCAACATGAGGTCTTTCCTGATGCCTCAACTGGGATGTGTGCTATAAAGACAGCCCTAGACACATAGGAAGACCCGAGCTCAAATCCTGCCTTAGACCTTAGGCAAGGGTCCAGAAATAGCCCTGGCCTTTCCTTATCTGTAAAATGGGGGTCATAATAACATTTATTTTGTGGGGTCTTTGCGAGGATCTTACCGAGGTAATAGATGCAAAGTGCTTTGCAAATCTTCAAGAACCACAGAAATGTTAACTATGATGTTAATTGAGAACACAGGAACTGATAAGATCACTGAGAAAGAGCCCACAGAGAAAAGAGGGGGTGTTTGGGTGGAGGGTGAGCCTGGGGCTGCCACAGCTGGACCAGAGGCCTCTGAGGTCTCTTCCAGAGCTGAGATTTGGGGCCTTGCAAATATTTGGTGTTTGGTCGATGCTAATTAAATATCTGGGATGGAAGCGCCCTGGGATGGGAGCTCCCTTGACTCTCGGGACTTGGAGGAAGGACCTGAGGGAGACAACAACAGCACAGGACTCCGCCCGAGAGGTCCCTAAGAGTCATCCTGATGCTCCATAGCACTGGGCAGTCAGTCCAGCAATCCACAAGATGTTGCTATGCTTGTAGTGCTACTCTAGGATAGCAATGGAGCATTATGATTGGTAGCATGCACTTATAACACCGAAGACATTATGGTCCCTGGAGAACATAAATGTCTCAGCTACTCACATCTTTTATGTCCAACCCTAGCCCCCTGAGAAATATTCCCCATTCAATTGGATTTTACTTTTTAAAAATTCAGCACAGAGACAAAACATTGTTATCTCAGACTTACCAGGAAAAAAACAACAACAACAAAAAACCAATGGATGGAAGGTCTAGCGAGGCATGAGCATTTCAAAAGAACATAGGGAAGAAGTACCCAAGAGTGAGAACTGTTCACAATGGAAAGGGCACATTTGGGAAAGGCAGTGAGTTTCTCATCAGTATAATTACTCAACCTGAAGCTGGCTGACCATTTCTTAGAGATTTTGCAGAGAGGATTCACACTCAGGCTGGATTTAGAGTAGAAGACCTTAAAGCAGGTTCTACTTCCAAAATTCTTTGGCCATAATTCTCCTCTATGGAATGCAATTCAATTTCATTCAATTCTATGAAATTTATTGAGTGACTTTCATTTACAAGATACTGCTGTCTGACTGAGGAAGAATCAGAGGTTAGTGACACACTTTCTTTTTCTCATGAGAAGAGTTAGACAGCTTGAGAATCCTCTTTCCACGGTATTGTAGCTGGGTGATTTCCCTTCTGCAAGCCTCAGTTGCTTCCCCTGTAAAACAAAGGCCTAAACTAGATTGCACAATCATAGAGTTAAATCTTAAAGGGGCCTGAGAGATTATTCTTTTTAGATCATTAAAAAAAACAGATGAAGAAATCGAGAGAGAGGAGGTGAGATGATCTTCACTTAGCTGCTTGATGGTGGCAGAGCTGAGATGACATCTAGAGTTCTTGTTGGTTCTAAATCATCAGAATGATGATATTTGAATGGGTCTCCACTCTCTCCCTAATCCAGGAGGTCACTTCAGAGAGGCAGACTGGAATATGTTCACGTTCTCTCATCCTGAACTCTTCTGGTCCATGGCTCCCAGGAGGGGGCTCCCCCAGTGGGCTGGAGGCCTTTGTCTATTTCTCTGGGCATTATGAGGATAGCAATGGGACATTCAGGATGTCCATCATTTATCCCTTGCTCTTGTCACATGATTGACCCCTTTTTTCTGGACATACATCTCTCTGACAGTATTCATCAGTCAGCTTCTCTGTGCCATTCTTGGCAACAGGTTGCATCCTACTGACCCCTCCTATACCTCTCCATTGACCTTTGGGTGGCCCTCAAAGTCATAGAGCCCTGTAGAATCTTGGGGTTAAAAAGAAGGTCCCTTGGAACCCAGAGAAAATGCAGCTATTCTCCTATTCTTTAACACCTTGGAGCCTGGTCCATTATCTATGTCTAGTGTCTGCCCAAGGTATACATCTTGGTGACAAGCTCAAATGGTTGGTCAGAAAACTTCAATCTTGATTTTTCCAACTGCATAATTAGGGTGAACTCTTTAAAATGGTTATGATTATTATTTTTGGGGGCCAGATCTCTGATTTCATTTATGTAGGAAGGTCCTGGTGATGACTGATGATTACAGGTCATATCTTCTTTGCAATCGATATTCTTTAGGCACTGGAGAACTGAAGTGACTTTGCTAGGTTCAAACAACTGGAATGGATAAAAGACAAATCTCATGTAGGGTAAGAGGCATTGCAACGTCCTGGAGATAAGGGCAACCAACACCATGAGAAAGATTGCACCACCTATGATGACCTTTGTTTAATCTGATCTTTGTGCTGGACAGCTTCTACCTTGCTGGTGAGTATTTTCAGTAAGCATGTCTCTCTGTTTTATGTTTTACTTGATAGAAGTTATTGCTAATTCTACATATTTCAAGGCATCTGGGATGGTTTTGATGGGTGAAGCCTCACTGGAGGGGGATGCTTAAAGTTGCACCTGGCTCTAATGAATATATATAGTGTGTTCCTACAGTCAACAAAAAGTTGGGTGACGAGTAGGCAGTGCAAGGAAAGTGTTGGAATCAGGAAGATTTGAATTCAAAGCCTGACCTAGACCCTTCCTAGGCAAACCCTCTCAGCCTCAGTTTTACCACCTATCAAATAAGGATAATAATAGTACCTACTTCATAGAATTTGGGGTGTAATACATGGAAGAGATTTTACAATCTGATAGCATGATTTAAATGCTAGCCATTATTTACAAAAAATGTTGTGACCAGTCCTATAAGAATGAAAGTTTTGGCCATACCTCCAACATTTATTAGCTTTGTGACTGCAGTCAACAAACCTCTCTGAGACTCAGTTTCATCCCCTGTAAAATAGGAACCTTATAGGTGTTGTTATGAGGCTCAGGTGAGATAATAGGAAAGTGCTCTGCGAGCACTAGTTTGATATTATAAATCAACAAGAAACACAGGGGAATGCGAGTGATCTGCATCTTCCAGTTACTTGGGTGGGCCTGTCAACAGACATTTATTAAGTACCTATTATGTGCCAAGGACTGTGCTGTGTACTGGAGATACAAAGAAAGGCAAAATGGAAGGCCTGCACTCCAGAAGTTGATACTCTATTAGCCAGACAACATGCAAACAACTATGTAAAATCAATCTATGCACAGGAAAAGCAGGGCATAGCCAAGAGAGGGAAGACATTAGAATTAAGGGGGATCAGGAAAGTTTTCCTATAGAAGGCAGTATTTTATTTGGGACTTGAAGGAAGCCATAAGGCAGAGATGAGGAGGGTCAACATTCCACACATAGGAGACAGGCAGGGAAAATGGCCAGAGTTAGGATGTGGACTGTCTTGTTGGTGGAACAGCAAGGAGACCAGAGTTATTTGGTTGAAAAGTACATGGGAGCAGGTATAAGGTGTTAAGATGACCAGAAAGGTGAGGAGGAAGGAGCAGGGTACTGGAGGTGATAGGGAGCCACTCAAGTTCACTGACTGATGGAGGGGGTGACATGATTGGATCTGAACTTTGGGAAGATCACTTTGTCAGCTGAATGGAGAATGGATTGGGGAAGGGAGAGAAATTGCGGCAGAAAGACCATGCAGCAGACTATTGTAATAGAGTGAGGACTGCTTGGAGCTGGAAGGAGGGTCAGAGAAGAGCAGGGGGTATGTAGGAGAGATATGATGAAGGTAGGAATGATGAACTTTGGATATGGGGAGGTCAGTGAGAGGAGTCTAGGATAAGACCAAGGTTGTGAGCGTGGGCATTTGGGAGGATAGGGTACTCTTAACAGTAATAGAGAAATTAGGAAATGGGAGGGGTGGGATAATGCATTTAGAACATGTTGAATTTTAAAAATCTATGGGATATCCAGGTCAAGATGTCTAATAGTTGGATATGGGAAACTGGAGGTGGGGAGGTTGGATAGCCAGAATTGACAATCACCACCATAGAAATGTTGATTGAATCCATGGGAGCTGATGAGGTCACTGAGGGAAATAGAATAGGAGAAGAGAAAAGGATCCAGAGCAGAACCTTGAGAGCTACCCACAGTCAGTGGGCTTGACTTGGGTGAAGAGCCAATAAAGAAGACTGAAAATGAAAGGTTCAGTAGGTAGGAAGGGAAACAGAAATGAGTTAAGAAGAGAGTGAGAAGAAAGGAAGTGGAGGCATGTATTATAGGGGGCCTCCTCAAGGCATTACCCACACAAGGGAGGAGAGGTATGGGAAGACAGTTAGCAGGGATGGATTGATCAAGTGAGAGGTTTTGAGGATGGGGACGACATGGGTATGTTTGTAAGCAGTAGGGAATCAGCTAGTGGACAGGGAGAGCCTGAAGACAAGTGAGAGAATCAAGTGATGGGGGCCAATATATTGGGGTGGGATGGGACCACTTGTGCATGCAGAAGGGTTTGCTTTGACAAGAAGGGTCACCTTATTGTCTGAGACAGAAATGAAGAAGGAGATGGTAGCAGATGACAATTGAGTTATGGGAGAAGGGGAACAGGGGAGAAGATGGAGCTCACAGAGAATGGCCTCCATTTTTTTCCCCAATGAAATGTTCTTAGCTGAGAGGGTGGGGGGACAGGAAGTCTTGGGATATTTGAGGAGGGATGGAAAGGTTTGGAAGAATTTCTCTGGAGAGTGGGAGAATGAATGAATTAGGGAGAAATAAAAATATTGCCTTTAAACAGTGAGGACCTAGTCTAGATCATCTAACGTAAATTTGTAATGGGTCCAGTTAGAATGGTTTTAGGACTTTTTTCAGCTTTATTAAATAGCATATATATATATGTATATGTAATGTATACATATATATGCTATTTAATAAACTATTATTATTATTAAACTATTAAAGCTATTAAATAAATAATATTAATTTATTAACAAATTAATAAATACATATATATATATATATATATGTAGTAGTGAAGGCAGTGGAGAGTGGGAGTGAGCCAGGACTGAGACTTGGGGGTGGACAAGATTGTGATACGATAAGGAGGCAGGAGACTCAAGAGAATAAGACAGTATAGAGTCAAAATGGTTCCCCAAGGGTCAGAATGGGGAAAGGATGAGAAGAGCCCCTGCAGGAGGGACGGACCGCCTAAGAAATAATTGAGGAGCTGCAGGATTGGACACCATGGAGTGGATGGAGAAGGGGGGAGTGTGTGTACAAGGCAGGAGGAGGAGTCTGTTAAAGCTCACTCAGAGAAATCAGTCTATTTGTATTTGATCCCCAGAGACTATTGTATTCTCGGAGCATAATGTGCACTGAATAAAGAAATGCTTGTTGACTTGTCATTGATTGATAAATATAATGCAAAGTTGTGGTTGAGTGCATGGAGAAGTCCTAGATGTTGTGAGAAAGTTCAAAGAATCACTTCCAGCTAAGGGGGCAGACGGGTTGTGTCTCCTCCAAGGAGGTGGCATCTGGCATGGGACTTGGAGGATTGAAAATAATTCAGTTCTTGGAATCGGTGGGGGATCCATTTCAGGAGGAGGGGATGGTAAGAAACAAGTCGGAGGCAAGAAGGTCTCCTCAGAGAACGGTGAATGCCCCAGGGTCACTATTACGCCCTTATTCCAAACTTCCACATTAATTAGACAGGTTTACCCACCATCAGAGGCCCATAGGACACAGAGCTGAAAGGTACTTTAGGGTTTCTTCAGATCAAATTCCTCATTTAAAGCATTTTTACTTTTGTTTTCAGTTCCAGATTCTTTTCCTCCTTTTACTCTCTCCCACATCCATCAAGAAATATGAAAATATGTACGGAGTTATATGAAATGTATTTCCTCATTAGTCATGAACTCTCTTGTTTTTAATAAGAAAAGGAGATCTGTGAAAGGGAAGTGCCTCGCCTAACAACAGGTGGCTAATAACTAGTGGATCAGGGATTTTGTGGATTCCCCTTTCTCTGTCTTTGCTTAGGCCATTCACCCCACCCATAATGCCCTCTCTTCTTTCTTTTGTTTATCCACATCTTAAATCCGTCTTCCACGGTCCGCTTACTTGGTATATATGGTAATAAATAGTGGCCAACATCAAAATGGTGTTTTAAAGTTTAAAAAGCGGTTTGTAGAAATTATTTCATTTTATTCTCACAGCAATATTGGAAGGTAGATGCTGTTATTATTGCCAATTTACAGATGAGGAAACTGAGGCAAACAGGGTTGAGTGACTTGTCCAAGCTCACACAGCTAGTAAGTGGCTGAAGCTGGAAGTGAACTTAGATCTTCCTAATTTCTGAATCCTCTCACATCTTCTATAAAGTCTCTGTTGACCGTGACAGCCTACCATAGGACTCCTCTGGGATATATGGTCTCTACCACCTCTTTTTTTGTTGTTAAGTTGTTTCTGACTCTTTGTAACCCCGTGAACCTTACTGTTCATGGGATTTTCTTGGCAAAGATACTAGAGTGGTTTGCCATTTCCTTGTTCAGTGAATTAAGGCAAACAGACTTGCCCAGGGTCACCTAACTAGTAAGCGTCTGAGACTGGATTTGAACTCAGGTCTTCCTGCCTACAGGCCCAGTGCTCTATCCACTGAGCCACCCAGCTGCCTACCACCTCTTTGGCACTATCTTTATTACCTTAGCTTTAAGGCATTTGGAATTGGAAGAGATATTAGAACACAGAATACTAGAAGATTAAAAAAACAGAATTTTAAGGCCAGAAGAGAAGTTAGAACTTGCTATTAATTTGTGAGACATAGAATGGATTCAACGATCTGTGCTTGGTCCTATGCCCTTTAACATTCTTATCAATGACTTGGATAAAGGCTAGAAAAGCTGATAGGCTCTTGGACTGTAATGGGAGAGGCATAACTTCCAGGAAGAGGATGTATATTCTGTTCTTAGGAGACCTGTCTGGACTGTGGCATTCAGCTCTGGGCACCAAGGTCTAAGACAGATATTGCTAAGAAGTGAGAACCCAGAGGAGTTTGGAAAGGTCTTGGGTTCATGCCCTAGAAGGATCAGTGGAAGTAACTGGGAATGCTTAGCCTGGGGAAGAGGAGACATGAAAAATGTCTCCAAACACCTGAAAGTTTGCTGTGTCAAGAAAGGATTCAATTGGCTCTGTTTGCCACAGACAGCAGGACCAGGAGAAAGGGCTACAAGTGCAAAGAAGTCCATTTGGGTTGGATATCAAGAAAAGCTTCCAAATAATGAGAGTTGTCTAAAAGAGAGCTGGGCTGTCTCAAGGGGTAGTGAGCATCCACTTTTTGGAGGGGCCCAAGCCAAGGCTGGATTCCACATATAAAGTATGTGGTAGTGGGGGTTTCTCTGGGATGTAGGTTGGGCTGAGAACCCTGCCAGTTCTCCAGTTCTGTTAGGGTATTAGTCTTGGAAGGGCCTTTAGTCACAGAATGTTCAAAGTCAGAACATGGGATTTAAAATCTGGAAGAGCCTTTAGTATATCAGATGTTAGAATCTAGAACATGGAGTTTCAGAGCTAGAAGAAACTTTAGAACACAAGATGTTAGAAACCAGGACATGGAATATTAGAGCTGGAAGAGCCTTTATTGCATGTTAGGAGCTACAACTTAGAGTTTTAGACCTGGAAGAATCTGGATTACATGTTAGGAGCTAGAATGTGGCATTTTAGACCAGGAAGAATTTAATAATGTAGTATGTTAGAATCTAGAACATGGGATGCTAGGGCTAGAAGGGAGCTTAGAACACAGAATGTTAGGAGATAGAACATGGAGAGTTGTGATGACTTGTAAGAATCTTTAGAACATAGTACATTTGGATAATAGACATGGAATGTCAGAGCTGGAAGGGCACAGAATGCTATAAGTGTGGGGACTCCTTAAGCTGCAGGGGACTTGAAGACTTGTGAAGGAGGAGGCAGAATCTGAGGCTTGGAGGTAGGACATGACTAGCTCCATGTCTAGGTCCTTGTCAGTGGACAGAATTCTAAGCTAGAGCCTTTGCCCCAGCAGCCAGGGTCCCTCCACCCACTTCATCCCCTTAGGGATCTCTGTGTGTCTTGGATGGCTAACAGCCCAACTAGACTCTATGTTCTTCAAGGGCAGGACCTGAGATTGACCTTTCTATGCATTCCTTACAGCTCCTAGCTCAGCCCAGAGCCCCCGGGAGACACTCCTTCTTTATCTTTTTATAATTACACAGCCTTACGTGCTGCTGTCCTTTCCCCTTCTCCTTCCCACCCCCACCCCAGATGCTGCCTTTGAAGAGCATCCTCTGCTTAAAAGCAACACAAACACCAGTGGTCATTTCAGAGACCATGGCCCGAAGGCTGAAATCATTCCGGGAGACACGTGGTGAGCTTGCTAATTGCATTTACTGGACCACATTCTTGCAGATGGATCTCAGAGGAATTCCTGTTTCCAAGAAATGCTGGCCGAGGAAGAGCTAAAGGCCACTCAGACACCAGAGAAAACAAGTCTCGATGGCTGTGGTTAATGCAGTCCTGTGTCTTGAGATAAAACGAACGATTGCCTCATTTCTGTCCTGGCAGTCTGATTCTGTGGGTCTCATCGGAGTAGAGTCTCTCTTTTAGTTTGAACACATGCCTCTGAATCATGGGATTTTAGATACAGAGCTGGAAGGGGCCTTGCACATCACCTTATTGTGCAGATGGGGATTAATGACTCAGATGATCTTGGACTAGTCATGGAACGTTCCTGGGCTTCACTTCCTCCTCTCTACAATGCGGCAGCTCTGAATTTATCCTCCTATGATTCTCTAACTTGGGTTAAATCTGGGTTCCGGAACTTCGAGGCTAGCTGGCCTTCTTGTGAGTCACTTTTGCTTTCCTTGACCCTGATTTCCACCTCTGTAAAATGATAGGTTTGGACTTCATGGCTTCTCCAATCTGTTCCAATCCCAGGTGACTGATTTCATGATCTTATCTCTATGAACAGACCCTGAAAGGGATCCTGACTTACCTAAGGTTATGCCCCTAGAAAGCGGCAAAGTCGGGATTCCAGCCCACTCCCTGTCATTCTTTGCAGTGCCCTAGAAGGGATTCCAGTAGCCATCTGGGCACAGAGGCAGCTAAGTGACCCAGTAGATAGAGCACCTGGTCCTGGAGTCAGGAGGACCTGAGTTTAAATCTGGCCTCAGACACTTGATGCTTACTGGCTGTGTGACCCTGGGCAAGTAACTTAATCTCAATTGGAAGAAAAAAACCAAATAAAACATATACAAATACATATTATCTCCTTTGTTCCTCCCAACAACCCTCCTGTGTAAGTGCTGTTATTATCCTTATTTCGCAGATGAAGAGATGGAAGGAAAGAAGCTGAGTCACTTGCCCAGGGTCAACCCCCCAAAGGTGTCAGAAGCTGGATCTTAATTGCAGTCTTCCTGCCTCCAGGCTGGCACTACCCAGCTCTACCTGACTGCTTCTGGAGCATCTCCAGCCTCCCAACACAGCTCCATCCACTTTGAGATAGCTCTCATTAGAGAGCGGAGGCCTGAAGAGGTTTTCTCTAAAATAAAATATAAATCTCCTTCTTTCTAAACTCTATCCGCTGCTCCTGTTTCTGTACTGTGGAGCTGGCTAGCTTCCCCAGCAAGGTATGGGTTAGATTCCCTCTAACCAGTCAATCACATCCATATCCAGAGTGCTCTGGGAACCTGCAAGGCACAGGTCAAAAAGCTCTCTCAGGGCAAGAAAGGGCTTTCTTTATAGGGCAAGAATAAGAAACAAACATTTATATATTGCCTACTGTATGCCAAGCACTTTACAAGTATTATCTCCTGTGACCCTTACAGTAACTCTGGGAGTAAGACACTGTTATCACCATTTTACAGATGGGGAAACTGAGGCACATGGGGGTTAAGTGTCTTTCCAAAGGTCACACAGCTAGTGTATGAGCCTGGATTTGAACTCAGGCCTTCCTGACTCCAGGCCCAGAAGTCTACCCGCTATACTATGGAACGCTTCCTTTCCTCACCATAGCACGATACCCTGTGTATAGCGACTAAAAACTTAATGGGGAAATAGTATCATGTTGGGGACCTGAAGTCAGTGAGACTCAAGTTCAAAACCTGCCTTGAGCACCTACTTAGGGGAGGTGGAGATGCAATATAATTCACGTAATCTCTATGTACCTCAGTTTCCTTTTCTGTAAAATATTGGGCTCTATGGTGTTTGTTGTTGCCTCCAACTAAAGCAGAGACCGTGCATGCCTTCAATAAAGTAGAAACTACCCTGCAGCAACCGGCCAATGGTTGTGCACTTTCTGTTTCATGTGCCCTACCTATTAATGGAACTATTTCCTTTTGTCCTATCTGGACTAGCCCTCCTCCAGCCCACATTATTTACAATGCTCCACTTGGTTTCTCTCTGAAGCCACAGGGTTGGACACGATGTTCTCAGAGCCCCCAGCTCACCTCCTACAAGAGACTTCTCTTGAGTAACACCCCCTCCCCATCCTGATCATTCCTTCTCCCCCATGTTCTCTCAGCTCCTATGATTACGGCTTAAGACACGTTATAGCTTGTGACATACAGATTTAGAGCTGGCAGGAACCTCGGAGCTCTACTCAAGTTCCTCTTCTGAGAAGGCCACTACAGAAGAGCTATTACTATTATTGATAGTCTACAAATAAGGAAACTGGAACAAATAAAGCAACTTGGTAAAGACCACACAAGTATTAAAAGGTAAAGGTGATGTACAAACCCAGGTCCTTAGCCTTCAATTCTGCCTTCTTTCCACTGGTCTCTCTCGTACTTCAGGGAAGTCATTAATAAAATCTATCCCCTTGGAGCCAGAGCAGAGATGGCTTTGAGGCCATTTGAGGCCTTTTTAGAAGTAGAAATAGTGATATTTCATAATTGTCTCATGTGCTTTCCTGTTATGGTGTATAATATCAAATCACATTTACCTCAGAGGTTGGACCAGAACAGAGCTCTCTATAAGAAAATAGCATGTTGCTTAGGAAATGAGTTATGCTTCACATCTGGGGTGAATGACCTTTTTTTGCAGAGCATAGAGAACAGGTGTAATGGGGAGGTCAATGGGCTAGGAGTTAGGCAACCTAAGTTTTGATCTTGGCTTTGCTATGAAATAACTGGGATCTGGGGTACCCTTCCCCCTTACCTTGCATGGGTCTTCATTTCATTCTCTGTAAAATGAGGGTTTGGGCCTAGATGAGAATCATGGAATCTTGAAGTTGGAAGAGAAGTTAAGAGCCATCCAGGTAAATGTTAAAAATCAGCTCTCTGGGGGGAAAAGCGTACATGTGTCATACATTAAAGTTTAATATTCATTATGATCATTTCCCCCACCACTTTCTTCAGTCTAGGTAATTAACAAAATAATAAATCAGGTGCGGATTGGTAGCACTTATGTGTTTCAGATATAAATTTTCACACTGAAAATTTAACTATCAGCTCTCTTGAGTAGTAGAGAGAGCTGGGACCAATACACTCTTGAACCTAGTTCTTTCTGTGGCCAAATAACCATGCCTTCCACATCTAGATCATGAAAGACCTTGTCAGGCCTAAGATTCTGTGGTTCTGTGATAGGCACTGGGAAGAGAAATGCCCCAAGCAAGGGTATAAATGAAATGCTACAGGGATTCAATCTCTCAGCCCCAGGACTCAAAGTACTTGGAGACCACTTCGGTCAACCTATGTCACTCCCTAATAATCAACTGACTGATCAATTAATTAACAAACTTTTATGAATAATATTTGTAAGATATTTTGCTAAGAACTGGGAATATGAAGACTGAGTTTCTCCCAAAGTACTTTCATTTTATCAGGGGAGAAAGTATGTCCACATATAAGTCTATCAAAATACATAGAAGAGAAATTTGGGGAGTGGGGCCAACCTCCTGGGGCTGGGATTGCAGAGGATGTGGCATTTGAATACTGTTGCCAGAGAAATCAAGGAAGGGCAGTGGTAAATAGGAAGGGTGTATGCAGACCCTGACAGGAGTCTGTATGTTCTAAGTAGATGAGGAAACAGAGGCAGATAGGGTTAAGTGACTTGTTCGAGGTCACACAGCTAGTAAGTGTCTGAGGCCAGATTTGAACTCAGGAAGATAGGTCTTCCTACTTCTAAGCCCAGTGCTCTGTGCACTTCACCACCTATTATTGATTAATAAAAACCAGTCAAGTATAACTAGGGTAGAGTAATTTAAACTTTGCCCTAGGGTAATGAAATTTAAAGGCCAAAAAACGTTAAAAACATGCCTTCCTTCAGCAACCTGGAAGCCACTACCATTAACGAATTCTCTTTCATGATCCGGTGAATTTGTTTTAATTATTTCTTGTATTGTTTTTCACAGGATGAATTACACGTCTGATATGAGAGCAAATTGCTTATTGCTCACCCCAGGTACTTGTTTCTAATGATTTCTTTGGGTAGACTTCATGCCCCTTTCATTTGGCACATTTTGTGTTCTTTGTCCTGAGCCCCAAAATTGCTGCTTCTAACTCTGATGGAAATACTTTTTGACCTGGAAGGGGTACCTCATTAAATGATGTCCTGGAAAGTATTCATCACCTAAGACAGCAGAACAGTGTCCTCTCACTGGACCCCTGTCAGTTTAGGTCCAAGAAAATGCTGAGAAACAACAGGACTTGAAATTGGATTAACTCTGGATGCTAAAGAAAATTGCTGGGTTTGCAGGAAACTCATGAAAATGCAGTGTTTGTAAATAGTGTGACCACCATGCTAGAAGCCACCTGGATGGAGCTCCTCAGACGAAGAATAGCTTCATACTATTCCTGACTCTGGGATGTTTCAAGGTTCTGAGTTTCATTGGCTTAGTTGGGAAGAGTTCATTGACTTTGGGAACTGGAGAAGTTTTGGTTATACAGAGAGAGACCTAAGAAACAGGAAATCTTTTTCAAGGGAACCAGAGATTGAGGAATGTTTTCCAGGTGAAAGTGATAAAATTTTGGCAAATTTCATTCTCATGATATGATTGGGATCCCTGTGATTACTCTCTGTTTCAGTCTCTTAGATGATTTTCTGACTGGCCCAAAGGGATTCTGGGATGCAAGCCTTGTTTTGATTTTGAAAATCTCAGTTTTGATTTTTCTCTTCCCTTACATGTCTATTTCCTCTTTCCCTGAGTTCTTAACTTCTCAGGGCTCTAGCTTTGGGCTCAACCACATGTGACCTGCTAGGGTACTAACCTATGAATCATTTCCCCTTGCTGGCCTCTCCTCCTGATCCCCAATCCCTATCCCTCCATTTTGAAGATGAAGTGAGTCATTCGCAGTTAAAGTAGGAGAGGCAAGGCTTTTTAACTCAGGGCTCCGGACTCCAGACACTCTGTTCTTCTGCCATACCACAGTCTCTAAGTTTAGATGCTGTGTGAGGCTCATATACTCTGCCATTCACCTCTTTGTTTGAAAAATACATTTTACTGATGCTGTGTTTTGACTCAATGAATAGAATGCCAGGCCTGGAGTCAGGAAGACTCCTCTTCCTAAGTTCAAATCTGGCTTCAGACACTTGCTAGCTGTGTGATCCTGGGCATCCTGTTTGCCTCAGGTACCTCATCTGTAAGATGAGCTGGAGAAGGAAACGGCGAACCCCTCCAGTGTCTCTGCCAAGAAAACCCCAAATGTGAGTCAAATATGACTGAAGAACAACAAAAATCAACTTATTCACCCCATTATACATTTTGAGACTATATTTATGGTCAGTTAAATGGCCCATTGGATAAAGCAACAGAGCTTGAGATAGGGAAATCTGAGCAAGTCTCTTAACTTCTATTTGCCTCAGTTCTTCATCTGTAAATTGGGAAAACACTGGAGAAGGAAGTGGCAAACCATACTAGTATCTATGCTAAGAAAACCCTATGAACAAAGTCCATACACATATACACAACTGCATGTGTATATACACACAATCTGTATGTATACAAATATTTCCTATGAAATTACTGCCTCTTCCACTCAACTTTTTAGATGAAAAAAAAATTAGCAAAACACAATAAAAAAATTCCAAACAACTTTTACTACACAGCGATCCATACTTGACTCCCACCACTTGGGAGCTCATCAGCATAGTACTGTGGGGAGAGAACCAGAGACCCAGAAGGCAGTCCTCGTTCTGGCACAGGCTGAGTGACCCTGGGCAAGTCACTGGACTTTCACTTCAGAGATCATTTAAGTGCAGTGCCCTCACTTCCCAGATGAGGCTCAGAGCAGCTTCATTCAGAGTCACACAAGTTGTAAGAAGCTGAGCTAGGATTTGAACCCAGGTGCTCTTTCTGCTGTTAAACCACGCTGCTATATCCCCTTCCTATGCCTCAGGTTTCCTCTGGAAAGGGAGTTTGGGCTGGATGATCTCTGAACTGCCTTCTAGCTCTCAAAGCCAGGGCTTCCAGGGAAACGTTCTTGACTAGTAGCAGGATTCCTGGTGATTGCTGCCATCTTCTCCCTGCCCTCCCCTTCCTAAAGAGGAGTGATTTCTGGGAGAAGGGAGCTGTCATACTTTAACATGGATCCAGCACTGGCGCTGGAAATGGGAGTCTTTTTTCATGTCAGACTAACACTGGGGACACAAGGGTTGTGCTGGGAGCATTATTTTTATTCATGGTGTTTAATTATTCTGATTTGTCTAGTATTGCTCCTAAAAAAGGCCCAGAGGAAAGGTAATGAGTAACAGAAATATGAAGAGAACTTTTCACAGAGTGAATCAGTTTTTCCCACCCTAGGTTTCCCCTATGGAACAGGAGACCGATGTCAGTGATCCCTGCTCCCTGGGGCAGCAGATAGAACATTTGAAAAGGCAAAAGCAACACATACTGGCCTCAAACCATAAATCAGTCAAACACAACCCCCAAAGCACACACTCTCCCCATAAAGGACTGTGGAGTAGAGAGGTCTAGAAAATATTCCAGTGCTGAGGAGACATAGACTTATAACTACATGGTGGTGGTGGTGGTGGTGGTGGTGGTGGTGGTGTGTGTGTGTGTGTGTGTGTGTGTGTGTGTGTGTGTGTGTGTGTGTGTGTAAATGAAGCTGCTGGAGAAATCCATTCAACATGGCCAATGAATCTCTTCCACCCAGCCCAAGTAGGTAAGAACCAACCATAGGTAGCTCCTAGAGCTAGTGATCTGTTTCTGTCTCCTTTCCTAGGCACTGGAGGAGTAGAGAATCGCTGAATCAAGGAGCCCTTTGCATTATAATCAGATGTGCTTGGGAATATAAATGGTGGAAGTCTTTTACCTGGGAGGTTGTAAGTTAGAGGGTCTTTTATAAAACCTGTGTGTGTCCGGGGAACTTCTTGGCTGTGTATTTATCAGAGAGTAAGCAGCCTAGAAGGGGACAGTTTAGTCTGTGTGTCTTTATGGAAATGCTCTTTTCTGCTCTCATAGGCAAAAATAATCCTTCCTATCAAGAGCTCACAGTCTAATGGGGGCAACACTGTAAAAACAGCCATGTACCAAAGATATATCCAGGATAAATTGGAGATCATCTCATTAAAGAGCATTGGGAAAGGCTGCTTGTGGAAGGTGAGACTTTGGTGGAGATGTGAAGGCAAGCAAGGTTGAGATGAGTGGGGAGAGTGTTCCAGGCAATAAAAGAATGAAGTTGCTCACCCAGAAGATGAAGTGTAGCTGTGTGTACCTGTAGTGGGATGAAGGAGTAGGTCACAGGTAATGGATGAATTGATGACTAGCGAGGTTAGGATGTTTGAGGGAGTTTCAGAATATATGTAGAAGTTCACTAATATGAAGGCAGGCATTGAGGAGAAGAGGAAGACTATGGGATAGGCACCAAACTCATTGAGGAAAAAAGGAGAGTCTCCTTGAAGTCTAAATCTCAAAGGGGAAGGAGTTACTGAGAGATGGTGGTAAGGGGAGAAACTGGAAGTGGCAATGAGGGACAAGGAGCATTCCAAGTCCCTTACCATGTCCAATGAGTTGGGAGGAATAGATATGAGTCAATGAATGAGTCAATATTGAAAAGGGAGGCCAGGGGGTCTGTGTCATCAGGAAGGGTCTAGGTGTTGGTGAAAGCCAGAAGATAGAAAGAGTAGGAAAAGAAAAAAAGTTTTAGATGAGGGCTAATTTGTTCCCCATGGAGCAGACACCCTGACCTGTGCTGGGACCTCGCCTTTAGAAGGCAATCTTGCCCGGGAATTGATGACCAACTACAAATATGGCCCTAGAGGTTTAGCTCAGTGTCACTGAGCCAGTTTTCTTAAAAAAAATAATCTGGCAATTTCTGAGCAGCAGTATTGACTGGAAGCCCCATTAAATGCTAACCAAATCCCTTTGGAGCCTTCTCACAGTGAAGTAATTAGGCCTTGATTGATAGAAAAGTGAGCACACCTTGATTGCTTGTGTAATTTTGAATTAATTACATTACAGCTCGATTTGTGTGTTACTTTCAGTAAATCTAGGAAGGTGCTTATCCATCGCTGCCTAATTAATGTATTACAACTTTATGATATTCAGAAAGGTTTCAGACTCATTGGCTTGATATACTCTTTCATTCTTTCTTTGACACATTCATTCATTCAAAAAACACTTGTCAACCTCCTCAGACCACCCTGGTCATGAACCTCTTTGACATCGTAGGAGGGCCCTTGGAGAAGAGATGCTCAGTCTCGCAGCCCTCGACAATGGTTTTTCTTCCCTCTCAGGGTTTTTCTCATTGGTCCCTTCTAATGTCACTCTAGTCACACTGGCTTTCTGGTTCTTTCCCATACATGGAGTCCTATGTCTTTGTGCAGGGGGCAGCTCTGCAGCATTGTGGATAGATTACAGGACTATTGTGATGTCAGGAAGACCCGAGTTTAAATCCAACCCGCGGCCAATTTAACCTCATTCAGCTTCTGTTTCTTCACCTGTCTAACAATACCATCCACCTCCCAGGGCTGTTGTGAGAATCAGATGGCATGACACTTGGAAGATCCTTTGCAAATCTTAACGCAGTACATACATGCTCACTATTTCAGTGCTTGGCACACAGTAGGTGCTTAATAAATGTCCGTTGAGTTGACCGATGGTTCCCTGTGCCTGGAATGTTGTGCTTAACCTCTGCCTTGTGGAAGTCACTGTTCAGGTCAGCTCCCATCTCCTTCATGGACAGGCCGACATGCCACCAACGGTTAGCGTTCTCTTGTCTTGGGTTATGTGTCATCTGTGATCTTGTGGAAGACTATATTACACATTGGACATATACTATGGAGTTATTTATGTGTTTACATCCGCTGTGAGTCCCTTCCTGGCAGAGATGGTTTACATTTTTATTTTGTATTCCCAGTTCCTGAGAGGCAGTGTGGTCTAATGGGTAGAGAAGTGGCCTAGAGCCAGAATGACCTCTGTTCAGTCCTGTCATGGATTTAGCAAAGCTCTTAACCCTTCAGTGATCCTGGGGAATCCCCATAGCCCCAAACTGCAGAGGTGTTGACCCACCATGGTAGAGGGAGCTTTCTCGTCTGGGTTTGCCCTTTATCAGTGAAATCACAGGTTCAGTCAGCGCCCTTAATAATAAGGATATTATTATAATAAATATATATAATGTCCATAATATAATATAATTGTCCATAACGTCCAAATATATATAATGTCCATAATAATATAAAATGGACATTTATATAGTACTTGAGAGGCAGTGTTGTACTGTAGATAGAAAGCTGGTCTTGTGTAACACCATGCACAAGCAGATTGCCAAAAGAATGCTACTGTGAACAGCTTCAGATTACACAATATAGTGAACACTCCATTTATTCCATAACAAATCAGTGCAAATATTCGCAGCAAATCAAGGTACAGTACAATATTCACAATACAATAATCAATACTCAATCATTCAATCAAGTCCACAATACAATAATCAATCTTCCACTCATGGGGGAACCTTTACCTTAGTCAGTCACTAATATAGATTCACAATTGCTAAATATCATTAATCACAAATAGAGTCATTAGAAAAGCACACAAACCCTCCATCCCTTGGTGTCCAACAAACCTCAGCTTCATCCAAGGGGAGGTCTTTTCTTCTTCTTAACTCTGGGTGGTCTCTCTGATTCCCTGGATCCCCTACCATGGTCTCAGCTCCCTCCTGAACCCACCAAACAGTCCCCTGGATTCAGAAGCAGACAGCTCCCAGGGCCTCATCCAATCCTCAGAGGTAGACAGCTCCCAGGTCCTTTGTCTAGTCCTCTGGGCAGTCCGTGGCACACACCAAAGTTCACAGGGTCCAGCGCATCTCAAACTCTTCAACACTTCTGTTGCCGGGAACTCAGCCAAGCCATGAACAAACAAAGCCTTATCCTGCTCATGTTTCTTTAGTTCTCAATCAGTTCGGCTGGTGCTAGGACCCAGAAGGAATCTCAGCCTTCCAGGCAGCCTTCACCAGATTCTGGTCTCCAGAACTGCAACTCAGTTCTCAATCAGGTTCCAGATACTGGGAGAGAATCTCTCTCTCTCTCTCTCTCTCTCTCT
>CM053593.1:13943092-13973603 GCA_028646575.1 Pseudocheirus occidentalis
GACTTCAGAGAAACCTGGAAAGACTTATATGAACTGATGCTGAGTGAGGGGAGCAGAACCAGGAGTACCTTGTACACAGTAACAGCCACAGTGTGTGAGGACTGATTTTGATAGACTTAGCTCTTCTCAGCAATGCAAGGACCTGAGACAATTCCAAAGGATGCTTGATGGAAAATGCCAGTCACATCCAGAGAAAGAACTATAGAGTTGTAATGCAGAATGAAGCAGACTATTTTCTTTTTTTGTTTTTTGTCTTTCCCATGGTTTTTCCCTCTCGTTATAATTCTTCTATGTGACAGAATTAATGTGAAAATGTATTTAATACGAATGTATATGGCGAGCCGACATCCGATTGCAAGCCATCTTGGGGAGGGAGGGGGAGAAAATTGAAAACTTATGGAAGTGAATGTTGCAAACTAAAAATAAATAATTTAATTTTTTAAAAAAGAAAGTGTATCCTAGTCTTTGGTGCCTCTTCAAATGGAGGTAGATGATTCCTAGGAGTTGTTCTTCAGTGTCCCCGACCTCCTTCCATGGTCATTGTTCACTCATTAGCTGATGGCTCCTGAAGCATGGGATGAGGTTCACTTTTTCTGGATTTTATTATTTTACTTCTTTGTGGTTTTGCTTCCTTGGAAGTGTTTATTTCAAGCTCAGTTTCAGGTTTTTGTTAGCCCAGAGTTTCTGCCTTTCTACTGTCTTTTCTTCTTGGTAATTTACTCTCCTTCATGTATATTGGAATTTGTATCATAAATATCTGGGTCTTATCTCTCTTTTGGGTCAGCGAGGTGACACAGTGGAGAAACCCAGGCCCAGAGTTGAGAAGACTCATATTCCTGAATTCAAATCTGGTCTCGGACATTTACTAGCTGTATGACCCCGGGAAAGTCACTTCACCCTGTTTGCCTCAGGTTCCTCATCTGTAAAATGAACTGGAGAAGGAAATGGCAAAGCCACTCCAGTATCTGCAAAAAAAAACCCCAAATGGTGTCAGGAAGAGTCAGACAAGACTGAAAAAGACTCAGCAACAACCCTTAATAACAAAGTCAACTATCTATCCACTGCTTTGTTCTTTCCAAATGATATTGAATACTTTGCATTATTTAGTCATCCTGACAATCCTTTGTGATTGCTAGGACAGTTAACTTTTCTCCATCTTGTAGATGAGGAAATGGAAGCCCAGTGAGGTCAGATGTCTTGCTCAAGAGTCCTTTGTAGGAGAGTGCTAAACTCAAGTTTCAGATCTGGGTCTTGGGTTTCCTTAAGAGAGTCTTTGTTCTTTTGTTTTCCTTCTCAGTGCCACCCTTGGGCCAAGTCCATCATTCTTTGAGAATGGTATTCTATAAGGATTCAGCTTCCCTTGGTTGGGCTGAGAATAGCTTGGGGGTGAGGGGAAAGAATCTTGCTTTGCACATCAAAATGCCCTCATCGTGTACTCCTGTGCTCATGTGTCATGTGTTGTGCTTGCAAGGTGTCCACTTAAGAGTCACCTGTATGCCCCCACTATGTCCTAATTTATTTATATATAATAGATGCTGCTTAGGTATGGTGAATCTTCTTCATTGTCTATCCTTCATTTAATGGAACTGATGAGGTTGGGAGGCTCTGGGAACCCCCTTGAGCTCTCCTTGAATCTTCTCTCATAAGGCATTTGCCTGAGGCCATAGGCCTTAAGTGGTGGCTCTGCCCAAGTCTTTAGCCCTCCTTTGTCCAGCAATTTCCCACCCTTGATCCTCTTCTTTCACCCTTGAACTGGCCTTGCCCACCATAGTCTGTCAGCTCCAGGTAGCCTCCAGCAACTTCCCAACTTAATTACTGGAGTCTGACCTCATCTGACTCCTGAAGACCCTCCCCAAACTCCTCCTGTAGACCATCCCTATATTCCTCCCACAACCTTTCTGTATATAAGATGCCATCTTGTCCCCATGTATGTGAGAATGCCATAGAATGACCTAGCACAGACTTACTCTGTGACAGCCTTGCTCTGGCCCACTTGCCCAACTCAAACATCACAGATACTGAGGCTCCTTAAGAGTATACCCAATTTGGCAAACTTTTAACAAACTTTGCTTTTCTTTGGCTGAGAAAAGAGTCAAATTCACTCAGCAGGACCCAACATGTTGGTATTTTGGGGTCTTGAGCACCCCTAACCTTACCCTATGCCACATCATTTTTATGGTACCTCAAAGATTCAAGGAGAGCTCAAGGGGGCTCCCAGAGCCTGTACCTCATCAGAACCCCTTGGGTTCTTAACCTTCAAGTTGTCCGGGCCCTCTTCTCAGAATGATATCTTAAAATGCACAAAGTAAGTAACACAGGATTACCAAGGAACTCAATTATATTAAACTAAGTTGTCAAAATATTTCAAACTGAGCCAAGTTCATAGACTCCTGTTAAGAACTCCTGATTTGAAGCAAACGGTGTAAACAATAGAGAATTGGAGGCAGGAGGCAGGAGGACGTGGACTTAAATCCTGCTTTATACACCTACTAGTTGTGTGGCCATTGGTGGCTCTATTAGCCTCAATATTCTCTCCTACAAAATGGGCTTAAAATACTTGTAACACCTATATCAAACAGTGAGGTGACCCAATGGATAGAGCACTGGGTTTGGTATGAGGAAGACTCATCTTCCTTAGTTCAGATCTGGCCTCAGACACTTTCTATCTAGGTGACCTTGGGCATGTCACTTCACCCTACTTGGCTCAGTTTCCTCATCTATAAAATGAGCTGGAGAAGGAAATGGCACACTACCACTTCGGTATCTTTGCCAAGAAAACCCCAAATGGACTTATGAAGAGACAGATACAGCTGAGATGACTCAACAGCAAGAAAGTACCTCTTATCATGGGGCTATTGGGAAGAGCTTTGCAAAAGTGCTATATAAGCTTAAAGGTTATTATCTTTCCCCCACACCTACTTTCTACAGGTTTGCAGAATTGCTGACTGTTTAGGACTCAATCCTTCTAGCTCTCTCTTCCTGCATAGGGACAGAGTCCGCTTCTCAAGTCTTTCCAATCTCCTCCCCATGCTGTTGCTTAGGGGGGGATATTTCATTTAGTTACCGTCCTCTCCTAAAGTTAAATTAATGTCTACTTTTATGACTTCCATGGAAAAGGAGGTGAGAATGAAAAAAATACTGGGCAATATGTTTCAGAAATTAGGAAGGAGAGGTCAAAGACGTGGACTACACAGAAATTCATTCATATATCAGGAACATTTTCTCTAAGAAAGGAATTGGAAGGCCCTGGACATTGTGAATACCATATAGCATCATTAAAAATGAAATTAGTTTTGTTTTTATGATAAAAATCTACTCATTAATGATGTGATATTCATTCCTGAATTAGCTATTTGTGTATTGTTGAACACTGACCTATTAGAGCAGTGGTTCTCAACCTTCCTAGTGCTGTGACCTTTTAATACTTGACTGTGAGTGTATCTGCATGTGAGTGGACCTGCCTGGAGACGGAGAGAGGAGCAGTGTCTCGGTTCCTAAGACCATTGGAAATATGTGTTTTCTGATGGTTTTAGGTGACTCTGTTGGACCCCTGGGAAAGGGTCGTTTGATCCCCAAAGGGGTCGTGAACCCCAGGTTGAGAACTGCTTTATTAGAACAAAGACCAAAATTAGTTCAAAACTGAAGAAATCTTTTTTAAAAATAAGAAAAATATATGGTATACAACCAAAAAAACTCTGTTTCAACTTATTCAAACACATTTTAATGGGGAAAATGGGATCACATGAGAAAAAGATTTGGTACAGAAATTTTACTTATGTAAATCAATTGCTAAAAAGATCCTAAGAAGTGCCTTGGTCATCAAACACTTAGCCTGTTTGTCAAACAAAGGGATATAATATTCAAAGATATCACTAGATTAGAAGGTAAACTCATATTTATGTCTTATAAAGACTGACATAAGATTATAAGCAGTATTATCTCATGACACTGTGATTAAAAATGGAGAGTCAAGACAGTTTAAAGAAAATTTGACAGGAAACCCCATTATCCAAAGTTACCCCCAACACATTTAAGGATGAAAGCATAAGGAAGCAACAAACAGAAAAAAATGGAAAAGATCTGAAAAGGCTTTTTAGAACATATTTAAAAAAAAATTACCCCAGGGCCATGATACTTGGATTCTATGATCAAAATTCTGGAACTAATAATGGAGAAAGTGGGAAAGAGAACCAAGACATGCAAAGATTGGATTAGGCCAAGTGTTCTTACCTGGTATTTATGCTGTAGGTGACAACTGTGAGGTCATTATGGTTTTGGGGCTCAAGATAACTGAAGGAGATGAACACACTAAATGTGTGGGAAAACACTGGACCTTGATGATACTGAAAAGGAGATTGAGAAGGCCTATGTTCATTTTGTCTTATGTACAAAACATGTTTACAAGAATGATCTGTACACCCACTGCAAGTATCTACAATGAGAGGTTTAGTATATAGCAGTCAGATCTTCATAAACAGCATCCCATAGTGTACCACAGCCAACTTGCTCGAAGATGGGATCTCATGATCCATTAGCATCTTTGAGCACTGTTATTATAAGGTCTTTTGCCAAGTCCTCTGGGGGATGCAAAGATGGATCCCAAAGTCTCTGCCTTCCAGGAGTTTGTGACCTATTTGGGAAGAAGGATATTCAATGTTTCAATATAATATACTGTAAGACAGTGTATGATAAATATGTGAATGGGCCACAATTGTAGGGATTTGGGAGTTTGGTGCAGGAAGAAAGCCTTGTAGACTAAAACACTCAGGGAAGACATAAATGAAGGAGGAGGCATGTGAGCAAATAGGTTACCCCTATAAAACTCTCTGTCACCCCAAACATGATAGATAGTGAACTGGTCCTTCAAAGATGTGTTGGATTCAGTGAGCAGGATAGAGAGGAGAACAATTCCAACTGGAGATGGCTCATATCTATAGCCAATGGATCTGCTATACTGACTCTTTTGGACGTTAAGATGTTTGTGAAACCATCCTTAATTATTCCATCTGGAAATGAAAACACAGAGATAGGCATGCACAGGTTGTTAGTAAGAGTCTATTGTCTGACTGGACAAAGAGAGAGTGTTGGCTACCATTGCCACAGTGTTCTTTATCATCTTGTTCAATCCTCACAACAACCTGTGACTCAAGAGCCACAGGTCTCATTCATCCTGTTTGGCAGAGGAGGAAACTGAGGCTCTATGGAGTTAAGTGATCCATCCCAGGTCACACAGCTTTTATAAAGTCAAAAACAAAATTTCATCCAGGTCTCTCATAATGCTGAGTCAGATGTTATGACCTCTCTTATCTGGATCTTGATTGCCTCAGAGTCAATTGAATGTATATAGCAATTTTCTTTTGCATTTTGGCCAGAAATCCTGAGTGTCTTCTCCTCCCAGATTGAGTCTTCTTCCTCTTCTCCTCCTCCTCCTCCTTCTCCTCCTTCTCCTCCTCCTCATCCTCCTCCTTCTTTCTTCTTCTTCTTCTTTTCCTCCTCCTCCTCCTCCTCCTTCTTCTTCTTTTTCTTCTTCTTCTTCCTCTCCTCCTCCTCCTCCTCCTCCTCCTTCTTCTTCTTCTTCTTCTTCTTCTTCTTCTTCTTCTTCTTCTTCTTCTTCTTCTTCCTCCTCTTCTTCCTCCTCCTCCTCCTTCTTTCTTCTTTCTCCTTTCTTCTTCTTCGCTAGGTAGAGGCCATTCTCTGCCTCATTTTTTATCCTTAATCACTGAATGGGTGTTGCCTCAGTCAAACTGAGACCTGAAGAATTGGGAAGGGAACAGATTATGGAAAGCCTGGAATGGCAGATTAAGACACCTGGACTTTATTCTATAGGGTAACATGAAGTCAGAGCCCACTGTATGGTAATAAATTATTTCTTATTGATTGAATTTTGATATGATCAAAGATGAGCTTTGGGAAGATTTTTCTTGTGGTGGTGGGTAAGATGGATTGGACAGGAAGAGATTGGAGGCAGGGAGAGTAGATGAGTTGATCACAGATTTAAAACCAGAAAGGACTTCAGCAACTATCTGGTCCAACTCAATGATTTAATTTTTTAATTTTAGTTTTTTGTATATAATTAATTAATTTTTCATTTCCAACATTCACTTCTATTAAGATTTTTAGTTTTAAATTTTCACCCCTTACTTCTCCTCCCCCCTGCCCAAGATGGCATGCAATCTGATATAGGTTACTTATACATTCACATTAAACATATTTTCATATTATTCATGATGTAAAGAACAATTAGAAGGAATGGGAAGAACCATGAGAAACAAAAAACAAAAGAACAAAAGAAAAGGAGAGCAAACAGTCGGCTTCCATCTGCGTTCAGACTCCAAAGTTCTTTCTCTGGATGTGGATGGCACGTCCATTGTGAGTCTTTTGAAGTTGTCTTAGATCCTTGCATTGTTGAGATGACTTATTCATTTTACAACCAAGATTCAGATAGGTTAAGTGATTTGCTCAGTGGAATACTGATAGAAAATGTCAGAGTTGGGATTTGAACTCAGGTCCTTTGGCTTTGAGGCAGTGAAAGCTGCCTCCATCAAAAACTATTGTGGTAATTTAGCAAGGATTATAATTTGGCAATAAAGAGAATGGAAAGATAAAAGAAACATCATGGAGTAAGAATCTTCAGGGCTTGCTCATGGGATTTATGTGGAGAATGAAGAAAAAGGCACAGACCAGTGGTTGACCCTGAATGAAGAGTAGAAAGATGGGGTCACCGACCAAGGGAAGGGCGCCGTAGGGGAGGGGCTTGGTTTGGAGGGAAGACGAGAAGCTCCACGTTAGTCATCTTGAGTTAGAGGGGACTCCACTGGCCTCCTTTCCACCCTGCCTGTGAGCAGGGATTTAACCAAACCCTGAGAATCGAGGCAGAGTGGGATAAGTGGGAGAATACAGAAGGCCATCCCTCCGAGCCCTGATCATCCACTTTCTGCCTGTGTGGACTTAGGCTGCTTCTGCTTTTAGTTAGTCCTTAGTTTTCTCACCTGTGGAATGAAGGATCTGGACTAGATCATCACTAAGGTCCTAATTTCCAAACCTAGACATCACCTTCTTCTCCCCAGCATACCCGAGGACTTGGCTCTCTTGCACCCTCTACTGGTTGCTCAACGGTACCACCTCCCTTCTCCCTTTTGGATCTCCCAGCACCAAGCTTAGCCTGAGGTGTGGACCACACAGACCTTAACTTGCCCCACTCTGGGTCCCCTGAAAATGACACAAAATATTAGTTTTAGGAGCATATCCATGGAGGAGAAGCTTATTAGAGGATGCCACAGGGCAACCTATCCAGGTGAATAATAAACAAAAGAAGACTGACAAGGACCAGAGGATCTTAGTTTTTCCAGGTGGTTCTCTTGGGATGCCTCAGTTGTTGGATTCAGGCTTTTTCTTGGCTCTTCTTTGCAGCCCGATTCCTCCAAGTCATGCCTTAGAATCATTGGCTTGCTTCAAGGCAGTGCCCAGGTGCCATCTCTGCCCCCTCCCCATTTCTGGTGTGTCCCTAGGTGTTAAAACTCCCTCCCTCTTGAAATCACTTTGCATGATTCCATATGTCCTCTTTCGTGTATTTGGTGGAATGAAAGGTCCTTGAGGACAGAGCATGTTTGGTTGTCTTTTTATGATCTAGGTTCCTGGAAAGGCACCTGGTATGTGAGACCCTGAGGAGAGTGGACCAGTGATCCAGTTAGTGCAGGGAGCTGCTGACAAGGGCGCTCTCTTGATCAGAGCAGATCTGTGCTTGTTCCACAGAGCACAGCTTTGGGAGCTGCTTGTGGGCACAAAGAGAGTCCAAGAATGGCTCCAAGGCATTTAGCCACTGGGCATCTTGAATCTAGCTCTTCCTGACTAGAGATCAGCTCTCTAACCACTACTCCACACTGTCTAGCAGTCAGTGGACTCTTGATGAATAGAATCAAAGTCACATCCTGAGCTCTTCCCTAAGCTCTCTCTCTTCCTGCAGGAGGCAGAATCCAAATCCCCTCCTTGTTCTGCATCTTCTTCCTCCTAGTGACAGTGACATCCTAGGTCCAAGGGAGGGACAATAGGCACAGGTGCCAAACTCTGCCCTGGACTTTGATGATTCTGGAGGAGAGAGTGAAGCTGATGACTTTGCCCAGTTCTGCCTCATTGAAAACCAGGTCACACCCAAGTCAAGACGTCACCCTCATGATGTCACTGGACCTCTCTGAGAACAAAGGATGGACAACAACAGTTTAGGAGTGAGGCAGTTATTCAGACCAGCAGGTTCTTAGATCATAAGATTTAGGGGGGAAAGAGACTTTAGAAGCCATTTAGTCTAACCCCCTCATTTGACAGAGGAAGAAACTGGAGCTTAGCTAGGCAAGGTGGCCTGGGCCAAGTCACAAAGGTCATGAGAAGTTGGTCTGAGTACTTGGCCCCCATTCCAGTGCCCTGGCGGTTGCAGCTCCATGCCTTAACATGTAGCCTCCTACTGGAGGAAGGAGACACATCTTAAAGCATTTCTCTCATCCTGCCTCCGTCTCCCACTTTTCCGATTGATGCTTTTTTCCTGTAGACACACAGAGGAGAGGATGCCATAGGGTAGAGTCTCACTTACTCTGGTGCAGTCACCCAAAAGGACTTGAAGCAAAGGGCACACGTGTTTTGGTCTGCTGGTGGATAGACAATTCAACAAGCCTTTATTCAGTGACTTCTATGTGTCTGGTGCAAAGTGCTGGGGGTAGAAAGCAAAACAAGAATAAAACAGTTCCTGCTCTCAAGGGACTTACATTCTAGTGGGTGAAGGGACCACTGATGGGAACACCAATAAGTCTATACAAAAGAGATACACAGTAATTCCAGGCACTTAAAGTTTCAGAGATCAGGGAATGTCCTCTAGTGAAGGCGGCATCCTGACCAAGCCTTTGAGGGATGTAGGAACTCCAAGTGGACACTCTAAGTAGAAAGATTAAATAAATAGACTTAAACAAATTGGAAAACAGAGCGACATAGAAACTACCAAAGGGGAGGTGGCTGGAAAGGCCACTTCAAGAGGCAGTGCATGTCGAAGCAGGAGCTCTAAGACTGAGTAATTATGGGCTTTGCTCTCTATTGTGCTCACTATTGAGCCTTGATTTGTCCTTTGGTAAATTAGGCAGCATTATACTTGTCTGATAGGTGTATTGTGAGGACCTGATAATATAGAAGCTTGCAAACATCCAGGGGAAACTACCCAGACTGGCAAAGGACTTTGAGCCTGTGCCATAGGACTGTTGAAGGCACTGGAGATGAGAAATCTGGGGTGAGGGTATAGGAGAGAGGGAACAGGACATTAAAAATGATTTGTTTATTTACTTTTAGTTTACAAGATTCAGTTCTACAGTCCCTTTGGTATCAAATTTTCTCCCCTCCCTCTTCCCTTCCCCCCTCCCTCTCTATCGCAGCATGCAATCAGTATAGGATATGCAAATACTTTTACATTGGACATTAGTCTGGTTGTATAGAATTGTTGTAACTAATGGAATGAACAACGGGAAAGAAGAAGAAAAACCAAACATGGAGAAGAAAGAGAGCAGGTAGATTGCTTCAGTCTTCATTAAACTCTGTTCTTTCTAGATCTTTCTCTGAATGTAGACATTTCCTTCCATCCTGAGACTTCTAGAGTTGTTTTATAGCTGTGTGTTGCTGAGAAGAGTCCAGTTTATCAGGGCTGGTCATCATACATATGATGTGTCTGTGACTGTGTACAAATTTCTCCTGGTTCTGCTCTTCTCACTTAGCATCAGTTTGTATAAGCCTCTCCAGGTGAATATGAAGACTGTCTGCTACTCATTTCTTATGGCACAATAGTATTCCATTATATCCATATACCACAACTTGTTTAGCCATTCCCCAACTGATGGGCATTCCCTCAATTTCCAGTTTTTTGCTACCACAAAGAGAGCTGCAATAAATATTTTTGTACATATTCCTCCCACTTCTATGATCTCTTTGGGATACAACCCTAGAAGTGGTATTGCTGGCCAAAGGATATGCAGTTATTTATAGCCCTTTGTGCATAGTTCCAGATTGCTCTCCAGAATGGGTGGATCAGTTCACAGCTCCACCAACAATGCATTAGTGTTCCAATATTTCCACATCCTCTCCAGCACTTGTCAGGAACAGGACATTTTTAAGAGCCACATTCAAGTCTTTTCAGGGATTTGAAGGGTTGCCTAGGTGGTGCAGTAGATAAAGCTCTGGGCCTGGAGTCCAGATAGACCTGGGTTCAAATCTGGATTCATGTTCTTATTAGTTGTGTGACCCTAGGCTAGTTACATAACCTGTGTTTGCCTCAGTTTACTCACCTAGAAAATGAGAATAGCATTAAATGGGATAATAATTATAAAATAATTATAATTTATAAAATTACTTAAGTATAAAAGTTACAAAAGTGCCTGGCACTTAGTAGGGGCCATATAAACATGAGCTCTTATCATTCTATAAAACAGCTAAATATTCTTGAATTGCGATTATTGTCACTTAGAAAAGAGAACAGACTTGTTTTGCTTGGATGCAGAGGATAGAATTATGAGAAGTAGGTTTGGCCCTATGTAAGGATAAACCTGTTGACTGATCAGTTTTATCCCTAAGTAGAATGATGTACCTTAGAAAGAAGGTGCCATGTTGGTATGGTCTTGACTAAAGCTATAAGGCTATTATTGCTCAGGGATAGTTTGAACTAAATGCACTCCCATAGTCCCTTCTAAATCTGTGAGCTTCTCAGCCTAGGATCATTAGGAGCTGTGATAACTGACGGGATAGTCCCCCCACCCCCCAGTTTTCTCTAGAGCCATGAGAACATCTCATTGCTGCTGGGATGAACCTCCTGGACCCCTCTGTTCATAGCCCCCAAGAAGCTGCTACAGAAGCCCGGTGTGTCTTGAAGCAGTTTTTCCTCTCTAAACTTTCCCAGACATTGTCTGGTTTAATTTATTTTTATGGGCAGTCCCTTTGCTTCTGGCAAGGCGAAAGATTTTATGGAAAAGTAACATATGCTGCAGAAAATGACAATGCATTTCAATGAAGCGTGAGTTCCTTTATTTTGACATGTGTGCCTGGTGAGGGCTCAGCTTGGGCAGAGAAGGACCTTAGCCATTACTTACATCCTCTTATTAATGGAGAGGCTTTCCCCTCTGTTGTCAAAGGGGCCTTGGTGGATGAACGATTCAAGGAGACATGGAAAACCCCCCACTGCCAGGTTCTTACAACAGTGATGAGTTTCACAGACACAAGCTCATGTCAAATCGCTTTTGTTGTCCTGACCAGTTGGAATGGCTTGGGGGTGGGGGTGGTGTGGGTTGAAGGGCAGCATGTTGTTAACTCCTTGAGGGAACAGCCAAGTCAAGCCTTCTCAAAGCATCCTAGGTGGTGAAGAGGAGCTGTGAGGTCTGATGCCAGAGACAGCCATGCAAGAGGCTCAGTTTATCTGTCATGGAATTAGTCACAAATGAGCATGTTTTGGGGACTGAGCTAACTAGGAGAATAAAGTGCCTGAAAGGTAGAGCCATCTGAGAAAGGATGAGACTGATTCACAAAGTGACAAACTCCCTGTAAATCCATCCTAGGGGGCCCCTTGTAGTGTCTGGGTGATCATCTTTCAGCTCTATTGTAAATATGACTGATTATAGAACATCGTCTTAGGCATTTATTCTGCACAGGGGCTCTTAACCTAGAGTCCATGAACTTGATTTTTTTATATTAAGATAAATCAGTATAAGCGGTTTGTTTTGAAATTCTTTGTAGCTTATTTAATGCATTTACAAACATCTTTTTAAGAAGGTGCGGGGCAGCTAGGTGGCATAATAAATAGAACACCTGGGATGGAGTCAGGAAGACCTGAGTTCAAATCAAGCCTCAGATGCTTAAAAGGTGTGTGACCCTGGGTAAGTCACTTAACCCTGTTTGCCTCAGTTGCCTCATCTGTAAAATTGGCTGGAGAAGAAAAAGGCAAACCCATCCAGTTTTTGCCAAGAAACCCCCAAATAGGGTTATAATGAGGCAGATGTGATAGAAATAACTAAAGAACCACATATTGTTCTAAGAAGTAGCTCCTTCTTAGAGGGGGTTCATGAGATTACCAAAAGAGTCTTTGACACACCCATACCTTAACACAAGATTAAGGACCATCCCCCACCACAGAGCACATTACAGTTTAGAAAGGGTTTTAAATCCCTTCTCTTTTCATCCATGTAACAACCTTCTGAGCTGGGTTAATAGTTATTCTAGGGTCAGCAAGCACTGGGCACCAATGAAATGACTCAGCACCAGCAGTCATTACTATTATTTTATAGCTGAGGACATTGGAGTTGAGGAATGTGATGCTCCGTCTGTGATCACACAGCTCCTAAGTGTCAGAGGTGGGATCTGAACCCAGAAATGTATTGGACAGGGAGTAAGTGGCTGCTAAGGTCCCCTCCAAATATGTGATTCTCCTCAGGTGTGCCTGAGATTTATTCAAAGCACTTTCAACTCGATCAGATCAGAGAGGGATTTAGAATTCTGCAATGGCTGCATTAAAAAAAGAAAATTGTCTTTATTGGTTCAGCATCAGCATGGTAGGAGGTCTACACTGTAGGGATTCATCCTTGGCCATGGGACGTTTGGCATGTTTTATCATTGAATATAACCAAATATATGTCACCTTTGTCAAATTTGTAATTGAGCCAACACTGGGGAGGAGAGTCAGCAAGGTGGATAGTGCAGGATCTGAAAGGATCTTGACTGGTTAGCACATCAGGCTGAACCTAAGAAGGAATTTAGGAGGGAATTGCAGAGGCTTTAGGAGGAAAAATGTATAATCTTCTTGATTTAAATAATCAGCTTCAGAAGTAAGAGAAGGCACAATTCAATATCAGTTCATCTGGACAAAAAAAAATCAAGGTGTTTTAGTGTTTTGAAAGCTGCACAGAAGAGGTCTGAGGTCCAAAGACCTACTTCAATCTTTGGTTATGTTGAGAGATGGCTTCTAAGAATGAGGAGCTGATGGTCACTCTCTCCACTGCCCTGGCCAGACCACAGCTGGAGTATTGTATTGTTCTGCCTGTCACAGGTTCAGAATGACTGAGAATCTCCAGAGGGGAACCAAGATGGAGCCAGCGGTGAAAATAGCTTGAAGAAATAAGTCATGTTTGCCTGAGAGCCATCTCCAAGTATTTCAAGGGCTATTATATGAAGAAGAGATTTGATTGATTCTGTTTGTCCCCAGAGGATAGAAGCACAAGAAATGGTTGATATTTGCAAAGAAGCCAGTATCAGCTTGATTTCATGAAAGGCGCGCACTGCGCGCACACACACACACACACACACGAACACACACACACATAACCTTCTTGAGTTTCCTTCCTTAAAGTCTGTAAATCTGAGACTTGGTGATACTTATTGTTCTCTGAATACCAACTATGGTGTTAGACAATTTCAAAGGGAACTGGCATAAAGTACTGGGAGACAGATTTTGGGTCAACTTGAGAGAGTTCTAACAGCTGGAGCTCATTTAAAATGCAGTAGACTGCTCTGTGAGGTAGTGAGCTCTTCATCATTGGCCTTGTGCAAGCAAAGGCTGTTTGACCACTTGTCAGGGAGGTTGTCACAGAAAAGAAAGCTTTATATAGGGTTGGGTTAGATGGTTCTTCCGAGTCTCTAGACTTTTGCCTGATCCCACCATCCAATAATATATAATAAGGAAGCATGAACAGTCCTCTGGATTCCTAAATCTTAGCTGTGTGCATGCCAAATCTTGGAAATATGACTTTGTTCTCAGACACAGGCACCCGGCAGGAAGGCCCCTGTAGGCAGGAGGGCTGACCTTCATCAGAGCAATGTGCTAGTCAGGACTCATTGGATTCAAATTGCTCTGAAATTCCATCTCTTTCAACCCAACATTTGGACTTGTTCTTGGAATAATGGCAAACCATGTGGGCACCAGGACCCAGGGACCAAATGATCAAATAGAGCAAAAAGGAAAGTCCTTTCACAATGGCCCAAGTGATGAGGCAGTAGCCATAGATCCCAGAGGCCTGGGTTCCGCTGCTGGGCCTAGCACTGTCTGTGGGCCTCCCAGGATGTCCCTCCTCCACCTCTCTGAGCCTCATTTTTTTCTTCTGAAAAATGGACATGATAAGACCTTCACCACCCACCCACATACCCAGGTATATCTTAAAGAAAATACATGCTCTGAAGCTGATAAACTGTGAAGTCCCTGCTAAAGGCAAATTCACATTCAAAGTCTCTATAGCTTAAGGCCATGGGGTCGATGGAGATTTGAAGCTAAGAAAAACCCTAAAAGGTAACAGGTAATGAAACGGAGGCCTGGGGAGCACACGGAGTCTACCCAGTGCTATATAGGGAGTATATGGCAAAGTCCCTGTTTACACACCAACAGTTTCCTTGGTCATCAAAGTCCTAACGTTGGCTCTCACGTTCTTTGCTCTAAAGTTCTTTTCAGCACTGACATTTTCTGTTCCAAGGTCCCTCCTAGCCCTGCCATTCCCTATTGTCAGGTCCCTTCCAACTTTGATATTCTCTGTCCTAAATTGACAAAACCGATCTCTATTATCTGTCTGTCTGGCTATCTGTCCATCCGTCCATCCATCTATCTATCTATCTATCCATCTACAAATCTCAGACAATATATGCAGTCTTCCAAATCCTCTGCAATGGAGGGAGGGAAGTTTCTTCTCATGCCTCTTCTTTGGGCCCAGGCTTGTTTTTTGCCATTTTGCTACATTCATTCGAGACCGTTTTGTCAATGCTAGAGTTGTGAACATTCGAGTTAAGAAGGATCTGAGGACAGGGTCCTTCAGAGCTGGAAGGCAATTCTGAGGTCTTCTAACTCAGCTCCTTCCTTCTGTAGAAGGAAGAAGAACCAGAGGATGGCAGGTGAGGAAATGATCAGCCCAGGGTCACTTTGCTAATAGAAGCAGCTCAGTAGTTTCTTGAACCCTAACATTGGGTCTCAGGATCCAGGATGTTCTCTATGGAGCCACCTGGCTTTTGGAGGCAGCTTCAATCATTAGCAGGAGGGACAGTGCACAGAGACCCCATTGTGTGAGAGCCCCACAATGAAACAGGAGTTTCTCACTCAAGCATGACATGATTTTTCAGCTCTGCCATTGAATTTTAGCTCTGGAATACCTAATTCTTCTCTGGCTTTCCAGGTGAGAGCTGGGGGGCAGAGGTGAAGGTTGGTGATGAGGGCAAAGGGGGCAGGTGGGGAAATGATCTTGATCCAGGCAACTGAAGAAGGGGACTGCATTGGAAGGCAACCTTAGAGGAGCAGGCAGGCCTGCCTGGATAAAGGGGCCCATTGTCCTCATCCTTCTCCCCAGGTGAAGGCTGGGGGAGCACCTTCCCCCAGAAGCTCACCTGGGGCCAAACAAAGGCATCTTTCAGGTCTCAGCCTGCAGCTGAGGCCCAGGCTCCCCACAGCCTCTTGAATCATTTCCACTGGGTCAGGGTTCATCTTTCATCCCAGTGCTTGGAACCTGTCACCGCCAGAGACCCCTCTCCCTCCAAGTCTGCTGAATCCAACTTCTGCAGCTCAGGTGTAGTCCCTGTTATACCTGTCTGGTCAGAATTTACCCAGCGGGTGTGTGACCATCTGTCCTGAGCAGCTACATTTGTTTGTGTGTTTGTGGATGCATTGTGCATATGCACACGTATCATGGGCATGTGGAAATATGCACATACATGCCCATGTGTGCATGCATAGTATGCACATAAGTATGTGTGAACACAAGAATGGGTATGCATATGTATGGTGTGTGTATGTGTGTGTGTATGTGTATGTATGTTAGAAAGGAGACAGTCTCAGTTTTCCAGGACAGTGGAGGGGTACCTTTTACTCAGCTGCTAGAAATTCTGCCCCCAGAACTAGTTGAACAGAGAGAAACAATGAATTAGAAGAAAGAGCATTGAACTTGGAGTCCAAGGAGCTGGAGGCAAAATTTCTCAGCCATAGATAGTTATACTCAAATACAGAACAATTTAATTGTTCAGGGTGGGGAGTCTGGGATACTACAAAGTTCCAGGCATCAACTGGTAACTTCCATCCAAGTGTTTTTGCCAATCATGGGCTAAGCTCACTTGGTTTTACACAGTAGAAGGTACCCTGTAAATTTTAGTATTCTGTGTCAAAACCCTGCTTCTACACCCTAGGTATGGCTTCTCTAAGGTCCCATTTCAGGAGTTCTTAGCCTTTTTTGTGCCATGGAGCTCATTGGAAGTTTGGTGAAACCTAGGGACCCATTATCAGAATAATGTTTTTATGTAATTAAAGGAAATGCTAAATTTCAGTTAGATATTAGTGAAAATAATAAGCATTTTTTTCTCAGACAAGTCTATAGGCCCTCTGAAATCTATCCATAGGCTTCTTAGGGCATTATGATTAAGATCTCCTATCCTATATGGGGGGTAGCTAAGTGGTACAGTGCATAGAATGCTGAACCTGAGGTCAGAAAGGCTCATCTTCATGAGTCCAAATCTGACTTCAGACACTTACTAGCTGTGTGACCCTGGACAAGTCATTCTACTCTGTGTGACTTAATATCCTCATCTATAAAATGAGCTGGAGAAGGAAATGGAAAACCACCCCAGTATCTCTGTCAAGAAAATCTTAAATGGAGGTATGAAGAATCAGACATGACTGAACGACAATGACTCTATTTGAATTTTGTAACCTTGCTTTAGCTAATGCATTTATCTGTTGAATAAATCTTATTTTTCCTTGTTTTTCATCTTTAAATGTTACCTTGGTTCCTATTTCCCTTGCCCAGATGCTCATCTCTACTGGGAATCAGGGAGATCTCATTCCAAAGCTTGCCACATTTGTTTATTGCCAGAGTGACCCTGAGCTGAACCTCTCTGGGCTCAGCTTCCTCATTGGTGTAATAGGGGGCAGGCCTGAGGAACTACAGGAACTACAGCTCTGCAGTCTATGATCTATGACCTTCTTCATGTTTTCCACAATCTTACCCATGATGATTATCCAAGATCAATAGTCTCCTGTTAACTCTCATAATCCTTTTTGTTTGGGCCAATCCCTGGGCACTTAGCCCAATTAGGCTGCTTGGTTTTGGAAATGGTGAGCCGGAGGTGTCAATTGGACCTCCTGGGTCAAAATGTCCTGAAGGAAGGTGGCCATGTGGGCTTAGAGCTCTGGGGAGGGGGCATGAATCTGCCAAGGAGAGCTGACAAGATGAAGGAAAAGGTCAAGAACAACATCTTGGTTGGTCACCTGCCTTGAAAGGTGGAGAAGGATATGAGGAGCCAGAGGGGGAGAAAGATCTGGAAGGCTTGAGAGGCTGGGTGGTATCGAGGATAAAGCTTTGGTTTTTGGAGTCAGGAATTACCCACCATTTCATTTTCTGTGTCTTTTATTCATTCTCTCTCTCTCTCTCTCTCTCTCTCTCTCTCTTTCTCTCTCTTCCTCTCTCTCTCTTCCCCCCTCTCTCCCCTCTCTCTCCCTGTCTCTGTCTCTCTGTCTATCTCTCTGTCTCTGTCTCTCTCTGTCTCTGTCTCTCTGTCTCTGTCTGTCTCTGTCTCTGTCTGTCTCTCTGTCTCTCTCTCTGTCTCTTTCTGTCTCTATCTCTCTGTCTCTGTCTCTGTCTTCTGTCTGTCTGTCTGTCTCTCTCCACCCCTCTCACACATACATACTCCAAGTAAATACTAATCTCCTTGAAGGTAAGACCTGTTACCTAGTATTTTTTAAATAAAGTCTGAGAATTCCTGGTGAATGTCCTCCTTACACTAAAGCATGTCAGCACCTGCTCTGCAACTTAGAGCTACAGAGTGTTGGTTGGGGTTAGAGAAAGTAATTGACTTGTCCAGGGTCATACAGCAAGGATGTGCCAGAGTTGGGACTTGAACTCAGGTTTTTGTGGCTCAGAGGTTGTCTCTCCATCCACTAGGTCATGCTGTCTCTTTGCTTTGCATGTACTAAACACTTAATATATCCTTGTTTAATCCAATTAAATTTTTCTGTGACTAGAAAGAAGGAACAGAAAATGGGTGATGATATTGAGAAAGCTGAAGAAGCAAAGAAGGAAACAGAGATTCTAAGGTTACCCAGAGGAGTGGAACTATTGTACATGAGAATCGTCTAAGGGGCCAGGGGAGTTGAGCTTTGAGGAGAAATTTAGAGGAGGTGCTATAACTCCCTTTACCATTTGACAAGCTGTAATGTGGGAGAAGGAAGATATGTATTCTGTTTGACCCTTGAGTATCAGGATTAGGAAGAACACTTGGTTTTTATTGCCAAGAAGTAGATTCCATTGAGTTGTTAGGAAGAATTGATTAACAATTTGAACAGCCCAGAATTGGACTGCCTTGTGGGTAGTGATACCTGAATCAGTGAAAGTCTCAGGTTGTTATAGCAGCAACCACACTGGCATCCCCAGGATGGCTGCTAGCACAGGTTCTTCAGTCTGCTTTACTAGGAAAGATAGCTTTTCAGGGGGTCAACAATCTTTTTAGTTACATTCACTCATTCAGGGGAAAAGTCAGCACCCTGAATTTCAGAGAAAATACAGAGAAAATATAAACAGAGAAATAAAGTCCAACAGACAGGGTTCTAACTGCCTTAACTATACACTTTATATACATCTCTGGATTGAGAGAGCCTTTATATCTGAGCAGTCGGGGAGCTCTGAACATATATCCACTCAGAATCTCGACCAAGGAATCTCAAGATCCTTCTCACAAGCGAACCCCCAAATCAAAATACTAATTCAGATTATAGATACACTTCTCAGAGCCAGAGAGGATCACAACTCAGTGCCTGATTAGAAATTCACAAAAGGTGTGAAAACCTTCCTATAAGCAAGCCTCCCCTAAGCAAGCTTCCCTTAATGGGCTCCATGTGAGATCTTTTAATGGACAGGGAAGATCTTAAATCCTATTAGCATTACAGTTGTGAGGAGGGTCAGGAAGCAGGGAATGGCTTAGCTTTACATGTGACAGTGCCATTGGGGGAATAGACATGGTGGCAAAACTCATTACCTGCTTCAGAGAACTGTATGGCTGGTCTAGGTGGGAGATCTATTTGGTAGGTGGGGTCTCTAACACTGGGTGTACCATATAATTGTGACTAACCAAGGACAAAATTGAAAGTAGGCAAAATTTGATTTGATGCATTCCAGTTCTCTTTTTCTTGCCATTTTATGAATTCTGATGCCCCTTCCCCCTCCACTATGCACCCTTTGCCTTCCTCTTTTCTCTGGTTTTCCAGAGAGCCACCATCCCTTTATCTTTAATGGGTGAAGAAAAAGACACCCAGTCAGCCTAGGTGAAGTGTCCAGGTCATCTAGATAGTAAATGTGAGAGAAGGGATTTGAAATTCTCTTTCTTGACTAAATTGAAAAGACTTTTCACCATCCTGTGATTGTTTTATGTTCCATCACTCTCAATTGCTCATTTACTAATGTGGTTCATTTAGTGCCATCATCTTCATCACCATCATCATCATCATCATCATCATCATCATCATCATCATCATCATCCTTTCGTTCTTTATATTTGCACCCCCCATACCTAGACCAGCACCTGACTTAATAAATGCTTTTTGAAGCAAATGTAATGGGAAGCTATTGGTCTAGCTGACCTCTCAGCAAACAGCTATGATCTGGTGAATGATTTTTGAATTAAGATATTAATAATTTAAAGCAATATGACCAGCTCCAAAGGCATCTTTGAAAAGGCATGAATGGAATCTACCCCACCATTTTCATTTGATTTAATACCTTCCTAATGATCCCTATTAGAAAACATTCCACTTTGTTACTCTAGTTTGGTCCTAGCTTTCCAGGAGTTCCAGGGTGCATTTGCTTGAACCACTTTTAATAACAATGAAACTTCCATGCCAGCCTCACCTTTCTTTCTAACCAACTCTGAGTTAAGTCATCCTCTGCAGAAACTCTGAGCAAGGTCTGTAAATCATGAGAGTGAAATGACTCCTTAGGAATGTCTGGGGGATATCATCTATGTTCCGGGCTGGACCTTGATAATTAAAAAGGGGGTCATCTAAATTCTGATGCGGCACCAACGACCTGTTGACTTCATTAGATCTGTGGGTTTTATGACCTACTGGATTATCTGGGGGCATCTAGGGAAGGCTCTGCCTTGGTTTGGGGATATAAATCGATGCTGACTTCACTCTATTTCTCCGGCAGGATTTACGAGTCTAACAAAAAAAAGGAATATTTGACATTAATAATAAAGATCTTTTCAACTTTCCTATGGGGTCTGCCTTTAAAATATAATGGACGCTTATTCATTTCTCCTTGCCCTAGTAATTCTATTCTTAGTCATTTTAATGTTTTTCTTTTTCCATGCTGGAACATCCATCTTCTCTGTGGTGCTAAATTAGAGTGTTCTTGACTACTTGGAGAATTAAGAAGTGGCAAAGTGCCTTCCAGTGCTGGGCTTTAATAATAGATTCTTACACAGTCTCATATCCTGCCTGAGAGAAGATGCTGTTGGGTGGTATTCATGCCGTCTCTTCCCCCTTTTCCCTCATTTTTAACCTTTGCTGCCTGTGAGAACCTGGGCATGTCACCTGCCTTGACATCAGTCTCTTTATATGTAAGTGAGAGAGTTGGTCTAGAGCAGTTCTCAATCTGTGGCCAAGATCCCTTTGGGGGTCGAATAAACCTTTCACAAGGGTTGCCTAAGACCATCGGAAAACACATATTTCCCATGGTCTTAGGAGCCGAGACACCACTTCTCTGTTTCCAGGCTGCTCCCTCCACATGCAGATACACCCACATACGAGTATTAAAGGGTCGCAGCATTAGGAAGGTTGAGAACCACTGATCTAGATGGCTTCCAAGGCGTTTGAGATCTATGATCCTATGAACCTGTGTGTGATATTGGGCAAGTTGCTCAATCCCTCTGGGATTCCTTTTCCCTAT
Source organism: Pseudocheirus occidentalis (assembly GCA_028646575.1). Lineage (NCBI taxonomy): Eukaryota > Metazoa > Chordata > Mammalia > Diprotodontia > Pseudocheiridae > Pseudocheirus > Pseudocheirus occidentalis. The sequence goes on from CM053593.1 coordinate 13,964,002, forward strand.
GTGTCAGTTTAGGGAGTTGGATTAAATAGATTCTTAGGAGCCTTCCAGCTTCAGGTCTATAATCTCACAATCAGTATACCATCCAGTGTGACCTTCCCTCGAAGGCTGACAATTGTGTCCATTCAGCAGTGAAACTGAAGTTTCCTGGGTGTTTCAAATGGATCTGCAATTAAATCAATTTAATGTTCCCTCCCTGGATGATGAGCACAACCCACCCACGTCTGCCCATTTTCAGAGACTCTTGTCCATGCCCTCCCATGTGTTTGTCACAGGGGTCCACCCACCACGAAGGACATATTCCCTGCTATCTCCTGATATCTAGAGGAATGTAGATGGAGAACTCTAGGTATTCCCCTACTATCCTCAGTCTTCACTACATGACTAGCCTCTATTTTCTTCCTATTGCACATTGTCATGATGTCACCTCATCTTCTTGTTCTTCCTAGTTCCTTCCTGGTTAGGATTTGCTGCCAGTTCACACCCACCACATGCTTCTTCATTGCCTTCTGTGTAATATTCAGTTTTCAAATAGTTTTTTTAAAAAATGTTTATTAGTTTTTAGTTTTCAACATTGATTTTCACAAGATTTTGAATTTTCACAAGATTTTGAGTTACAATTTTTCTCCCCATTTTTCCCCTTGCCCCATCCCAAGATATTGAGCCTACTGAATACCCTTTGCCCCAATTTGCTCTCTCTTGTAACTTCTCCCCTAACTTTCTAGTAGGGAAAGATAGATTTCTGTAGCCCAGTGCCTGTATATCTTATTCCTCAGTTGCATGCAAAAACCAATTTTTTTAACATTTGTTTTTAAAACTTTGATTTCCAGATTCTTTCCTTTCTTTCTTCTCACCCACCTCCACTGGGAAGACAAGCAATTCAATACAGGTTGTACATGTGTAGCTACACAAAACATTTCCATAGTAGTTATATTGTGAAAAACTAACTATATTTTCCTCCATCCTATACAATCTCCCCATTCTATTTTCTCCTTTGATCCTGTCCCTTTTCAAAAGTGTTTGTTTCTAACTACCTTCTCCCCCAATCTGCCCTCCCTTCTATCATCCCCCCTCTTATCCCCTTCCCTACTTTCCTGTAGGATAAAATACCCAATTGAGTGTGTATGTTATTCCCTCCTTAAGCCAAAATTCAATGAGAGTAAGTTTGACCCATTCCCTTTCACCTTCCTGCTCTTCCCCTCCACTTTCATATGAGGTAATTTACTCTCTTCTATCTCTTCCTTTCTCCTACTCCCATGATATTCCTTTCTTACCTCTTAAGTTTTTTTTTGTCAAAGAAATGTTTTATTGACTGATAGCACTCTTGGAAAGTGAGCCCAGTGACATCTAAGCCCCACCATTCATTTTGGAAGACACAAATCCCAGGTAATCTAGTCAAGGGCTGACTACTGGCTTCCTGAACTACCTGGTAAAGTCCAGCCTAGTCTCCTGACAAGACCCCTCCAACAAGACCAAGGCCCCTCCCACACCATGTCACCAACTGATACAACTCACCAGGCCCTTCAAGCCACAAACCTTTTAGCTCAACAAGGTGCCTCCAATTTGCTGCCTCCGGGCTTTCACAAAGTGTATGGATGCACTTACCAGAGCTTAGCTCTAATGGACAGTGTAATGGACAGTACCACACCTGAGAGACAGGTACAGTCAAGTTCAAATCCAGCCTTGGACACTAGCTATATCTGTCCCTGGTTCAGTTTCCTCATCTATAGGATGGGAGTAACAGCAGCAGATTCCTCAAAGATGAGGAATCAAGTAAGACAATCATATGCAAACCTTCAAGCCCTAGACAGATGTGAACTATCACAACTTTTATACAACAGCACCCATTGCTACTATAGAGGAAAGGCTGTTTTGAAAAGGCTGAAGAATCCGGTTGCAATTTCCTTTCTAAATGTTTCATCAACACCTTATTAGGAATTAGTAGGACTGCATAAAACTTTCCTGATCATAAAATGTAGGTGAAGAGCTGAGAGCCATCTCATCCAGTCCCATCGTTTCACAGGTGAGCACAGCTAGTATGTGTCAAAAGCAGGGAAAAGTCTCCCACTGCCCTCCATAGAAGTGGAGTAGGAAAGGGAGGCATTGTGCTGCAGTGGAAAAGGAGCAGGGGCTTTGCAGGCTGAGAAGCTGAGTTTCTTCCCCTTACAACTTTGTGTCATTTTTATGGAAGTTACTTTGCCTCTCTGGTCTCCAGGTGTTCTTTATCTGTAAAACGATGAAGTGGGAGGTGTGGTTGTCGCCAATGATCCTTCTGACTCCAAATCCAAGATCCTGTGTGAAAACAGCAACCTGTACAAAGCTATCCCAACTTGAAAATCCGACTGGCTGCCATCATCCCCAAATGCCCCCTATTCCATACTCCACTTTATCTTTGGTAGATTCCAGGAAAGGAGTCAAATCCCTGAACTGAACAATAGGGCTGTGTTAAGGGGGCAAAGGACCTATGGGGGAATAATTGCTGGCATTGGCTGTCCATCCACGGTCTCTCCAGATCATCTTGTCCCTGGTTTGACTACCACATTGATGAAATAAGTCTGGTCTGGTTTATTAGGGGGCCTGGAAGCTCTTGTTTGGGCAGGGAGAGACCTCTTAGTTTTTTTTTTTAGAGATCATATCTTCCTATTCAACTGATCCTGAGCCCTCTGTCTATGTATACATGTATACACATATACACACACTCACATATGTGTATATACATACATATATTCCCTTCAACTATTCTCATACACAGAAAAGTCTCATGAGTTACTATGATCTATTTTTCATGTAGCAATGCAAATAGTTCAATTTTAATAAGTTCTTTATGATTTCTTTTTCCTGTTTACCTTCTCATGCTTCACTTGCTCGTATTTGAAAGTCAAATTTTCTGTTCAGCTCTGTTTTTTTCATCAAGAATACCTGAAAGTCTTCTACTTCATTGAATGACCATATTTTCACCCGAAGCATTTTACTCAGTTTTGCTGGGAAGGTGATTCTTGGTTTTAATCCCAGCTCCTTTGACCTCCGGAATATCATATCCCAAGCCCTTTGATCCCTTAATGTAGAAGCTGCTAGATCTTGTGTTATCCTGATTGTGTTTCCAAAATACTCATTTTTTTCCCCTGGCTGCTTGTAATATTTTCTCCTTGATCTGGGAACTCTGGAATTTGGCTATGCTATTCCTAGGAGTTTTCTGTTTGAGATCTTTTTCAAGAGGTGATCAACGAATTCTTTTAATTTTTATTTTGCCCTTTGGTTCTAGAATATCAGGGCAATTTTCCTTGAGAATTTCTTGAAGGATGATTTCTAGGCTCTTTTTTGATCATGACTTTCAGGTAATCCAATAATTTTTAAATTATCTCTCCTGGATCTATTTTCTAGGTCAGTGTTTTTTTTTAATGAGATATTACACATTGCCTTCTATTCTTTCAATTGTTTGGATCCATTTTTATAGTATCTTGATTTCTTATAAAGTCATTAGTTTACATTTGCTCCAATCTAATTCTGAAGTAATTATTCTCTTCAGTGCTTTTTTGAAATTTCTTTTCCATCTGGGCAATTCAACTTTAATGTCATTCTTCTCCTCATTGGCTTTTTGGCCCTCTTTTGCCATATGAGTTAGTCTATTTTTTGTTGCTTTTTGGAGGGCAATTGGGGTTAAGTGATTTGCCCAAGGTCACACGGCTAGTAAGTGTTAAGTGTCTGAGGCTGGATTTGAATTCAGGTCCTCCTGACTCCAGGGTCAGTTGCTCAGTTCACTGTGCCACCTAACTGCCCCTGAGTTAGTCTATATTTTAAGGTGTTATTTTCTTAAGTAATTTTTGGGTCTCCTGTAGCAGGCTGTTGACTTGCTTTTCATGTTTTTTTTGCGTCATTATCATTCCTCTTCCTGATTTTTCCTCCACTTCTCTTACTTGATTTTCAAAATCCATCTTGAGCTCCTCTATTGCCTGTAACCAATTCATATTTTTCTTGGAAGCCTTTGATGCAGGAGTTTTGACTTTGTTTTCTTCTTCTGGTTCCATGTTTTGATCCTTTTAGTTCCCCCAAATAGATTCTATGGTCTGATTGTGCTTCTTCTGCTTTCTTGTCTTGCCAGCCATTTATTTTACTTTTGAGCTCTTTGTGATGGTAGAACACTGCTTCCAGAGTGGAGAGAGCTGTGTCCCAAATTACTAGGGTTTCTCACAAATGTTGTCAGAGGTCTGAGGAGGGTGCCCTGTCTACATCCACCACAAGCTCTGGCACACTGCCACACACCCCAGGGCCACCACCCAAGATAGCTACCCAGATCCAAGCAGGTCAAAGCAAGCATGATTACCTTCTGAATGCTGCCTTGGCACCCCTACAATCTGCAGGCCAGGAGCTCTGGAGGCAGCTACATGGCAGCAGTTGTAGCCATTGTGCTGCCTCCACCTCTTGCCCTGGGGGCATGGGCTGGACTGTGCTCTTCCATCACCCAGTTCCAACAGAGTTCCCCACTGACCTTTTACTTTCTCTTTGGTGCTTATGGGTTGAAAATTCTGGAAGCCTCCACAGATGCTGGTGATTCACTCCTTTTTAGTCTGTTCTGGCCAGTTTGTGCCTCTGGTTGGGGCCAGCCTGGGTCTGGGCCCATGCGGCTCATGCAGGATTGTGCTTGGCTCCCAGTCTGGTGTAGTAGACCTTTCCTGTAGGCCTTCAAGGCTGTCTTCATGGGGAGATTTGTTTCTCTCTGTCACTTTATGGGTTCTGTAGCTTTAACATTTGTTTAGAGTCATATTTTACAGGTATTGGAGGTGGTTGGTATGGGAGCTTAAGCAAGTTCCTGCTCTTATTCTGTCATCTTGGCTCTGCCCTCCAGTTTTCAAATCTTTAGAGACACTTGTGTTCCCTGTTTGGCTACAGCCTTACTAATATAATGCTGGTATTAAAGATGGTCACTTATTTCCATGCATCTCTTGGTGTCATTAAAGGAGCTTTGCACTTTCCTAATGGTAATCTTGTTTGCCCATCTCTTCCTGTTTACTTCTGGTCTCAACTTGTTGTCCATCCTGTTGTCTATATGGTTTAGACACTAAAATGCTCTCCGGTTACTTTGGTAGGGTACAGTGTCCAGATGAAGAAAAGGCAGGGTTCTGCCATCCTTTGCACTGGTCAAGTTACAGTTAGAGAATTGTGTCTAGTTCTGGGTGCCACATAGAACTCACTAAATCTTAGAATCAGGTGAGGGGAATTGACATTTAGTAGGGCTACTTTCCTGCTTAAATGTTTTCAGTGGTTTCCTACTGCTCACCAAATAAAGTTCAAAAGCAGAATCACAGAATTTTAGAATTGGAAGGGAACCCTAGTCCAACCTGTGACTGTAAAAGAACCCTTATCTGGAAAACATTTAGAAATCACTGAGGAGAACGGCCCCATCTGTATCTGGTTCTTATCAACAAGGAGAAACTGGATGCTGGAGTGGAAATAAGAGATATCCTGGAGGGAAGGTCCCTCTTTGAATTTTGGACAGAAAAGAAAAAGAAAATGAGACATGATCTGATTTGCATCTGAAATTTAGGAGAACAGATTCCAAAGGACTCAGAGAGAGGATGGGTAAGAAGTATCCTACAAAGTAAAATTCCACAGACATCAGCTCAGGAATCATGGAAAATTCTTAAAAAGAAAATCCAGAAATCACAAAGAGAAGCAATTTTCATGAGAATGAAAAGGCAGAAAGAGGCCCAGACAGACATAAAGTAAACCCATTGATCAATTGATATTTGAAATATGGCTCATATTAAGGATGCAGTCGGGGCAAGTAACAGCAAGTGAAAATAGATGCATGGTGTGGTACTGTAAGATTAGTGTCAGGGAATGTCAGAGGGGATGTGGAAAAATTAAGCCAGTAATGCATCGTTGGTGGAGTTGTGAACGGACTGAACTGAATCAATGGGACTGTGAACTGATCCATTCTGGAGAGCAGTTTGGAACTACGCTCAAAGGGTTATAAATGGTGTGTTCCCTTTGACCCAGCAATGCCACTGCTAGTTCTTCATCCCGGAGATCAAAGAAAAAGGAAAAGGACCTAGATGTACAAAATTATTCATAGCAACTTTTTTTTTGTGGTGGCAAAGAATTGGAAATCACAGGGATGCCCATCAACCAGGGAATGGCTGAACAAGTTATTGTATATGATTCTGATTAAATACTATTGTGCTATAAGAAATAATGAGCAGGATGGCTTAAAAAATCTGCGAAAACTTATATGAACTGATGCAAAATGAAGTGAGCAGAACCAGAACACTGTAACACAGTAATAGCAACATTGTAACAATGATCATCCGTGAATGACTTATGTGAACTGATGATGAGTGAAGTGAGTGGAACCAGGAGAACATTGTACACAGTAATAGCAACATTGTAACAATGATCAGCCATGAATGACTTAGCTCAGCAATATAAAGATCCAAGACAATTCTGAAAGACTTAGGATAAAAAATATTATGTACCTCCAGAGAAAGAACTGATGGAGTCTGAACATAGACCAAAGCATACTTTTAAAATTTCCTTTATTTTTCTGTTTTCTTTATAACATAAATAATACAGAAATATGTTTTGCACGACTGCTCATGTATGACCCATATCAAACCGTTTACCTTCCCAAGAATGGGGGAGAAGAGGGAGGGAGACTGGGAGAGAATTTGCAAATAAAAATTAAAAAAAAGAATGTTAAGAATTGTTTTTACATGAAACTGGAAAAAAAAACAAAAAAAATTAGTTTCAGGAGTACTCACTCTTTTTCCTCCTCCCCCTTTGCTTTTCAACTATTTTGTGCATGTTATTTTTCCCCATTAGATTGTACACTCCTTGAGGGCAGACGCTTTTTTGTTTTTATTTGTTCATATCCCTAGCTGCTTAGCACAGTCACTGGCACATAGTAGGGGCTTACTTGTTTAGTCACCAACTATAGGTCATTTGACTGACTGGATTTAGTCTCCTAGACAACTGGGAGCCATTGATGGGAATTTGAGGTAATTGAAAAATTTGAGTAAAATTTTGCTTCAGGAAGATCTATTTGGTTGTGTGGCTAAGGTCTGAGCAGGAAGAGAGGTTATCCGTTACTTGATTCCTATATATGGGAGAAAGGTAATGAAGGTGAGATATAAAAGAAGAGAGTCTGGATGAACTTTATGCCAATACCAATGGGAAGCATAAGAGGTCTGGAGGAGCCATCTTGAGAGTTCATGTTTCTTAAAACTGGAGAAAAATACTTCAGCCACAGTGAGAAAGCCTAGAAATGAAGAATTTTGATCACTCAGGTTAATGGCACTATTAGTGATAAGAATAAGCCAATGAAGCATTTCTAGTTGGCTTGGGAGTTTAAAAAATATGTATTTATATTTGAATGTGGATTTCCAGACATGGAACTCCAAATACCTGAGATATAGCATGGGATTGTGGGAAGAATAATGCATTTAGCATCCAAAGACCTAGATTTGAATCCTAATTTTGCCACTTAATGTCCATTGCCTTGGACAAATAGCAATTTCTTGGAATCTCAGTTTCTTCAAAGAGAATAAGAACATTTATGGGAACTAGCATTAATCAGACTTTTCTAGTCCTTTAAGATGTGCTAAATTTGCTGACACATAGCATATTGATTCTCACAACAACCCTGAGAGATAGGTGCTGTGATTATCCCAATTTTATGGATAAGTGCACTGAGGCAAGGACGACAGCTGGTCAGGGTCACACAGGTACCAAATGCCTGATGCAGCATTTTCAGTGAGGTCCTTTGATGTCATATCCACGTGCTCGTTCTAGTCCACCATGCCTAGCGTTCTAGTCCACCATGCCCAGTGAGGCCAAGAGGACAGGGCTTCTTGCTGTCTGGGCTGGTCAGTAAAGAGCCTTATGGGAAAGTAAGATGCTTTCTGACTATGTCATACGTCCAAGAAAACCCTCCCCTGGCTATGATGAGTCCCAAGAGAAACTTCATGGATTGCATATGTTCTTTCCAGGCTGTTAGGCACAGACTAAACATTCATCATTGTTTTTTCATAGATCTTCTCTCGGGTTTCCCTTGTTTATGTTTTCTCTGTTGGCCCACCTCTGGTTCCCCCCTGTCCTACAACACACCTTGACACTACATCAGGGAACAAAGCCCACAGAATTCCCCAGTGAAACGCTCATCTCTTTAAACACAGAAAATCAATGCTTCTGACAACTGTACATCATTACAGTATTTACATGACAGGAAATAGTCCCAGCATCTGCTGCTTTGTCACTTTCCCAAAGTCAAGTTCACTAACAACATGCTGGGCTGATTGCAAACTTCGATGTTTTCCCTTCACTCCAGGGCTCTGATTTTAGGAGAAGGTACTGGGGGTCAGATCTGTAATTTAGCTTCTGGGACAAAGAGAAGGAAGTTTCAAATATGATACTCAGGAATAAACATTATCATCTTCTTGGACAACAATGGAAACCCATTCTGACCCACTCTACTTTCTCTGCTCTCAGCCACTGGATGCTGGCTGTATGAGAACAGGGCATCACAGTTCCTAAAGGTGTGTCTTCTTCTCTTTGGTCCTCACTCAGTGTGCCTGCTGAAGCTTCAGAGTCCCAGGGTTACCAGTGATAACTTGCATGGAGGTCATCTGCTCCAGCCCTTTGCCAGAAGTGAAAATTCCTTCTATAATGTGGCCATTTAGGTTCTTTTTGAAAGACAACAGTAAAGTGGCACACACTTCCCCCATTCCTGCCCATTCCATTTTCAGACATTCCTAAATGTTGTGAAGTTTTCCATACTTTTTCCCCATCTTCCATCACCAACTGACTTTTGGTCATTTCTAATGCAGTGCCTCTTAGGCATCTCAAACTCAATAGATTGTACAAAATGCAACTAATTTTCTTTTCCTCAAACTCATTCCACTTCTCAGATTATCATCCATGCTCACCATTCTTCTGGCCTCCTAGTTTTGCAAGCTTGCAGTAAACCTTGAATTCTCACTTTGTCTCACCCCACATATTCCATTGGTTGCTGAGTCTTGTCAATTTGGCTTCTCTCACTTCTCTTGTACCTCCACTCACATGACCATCTCCTTAGTTTAGACTCTCGTTGCCTTACACCTGGTCTCCTAACTGATCTTCTTGTCTCAGTAAGTCTTTCTCCTCTCCTCTCCATCCTCCACAATCTGCTAAAGGGATATTCCTGAAGCACAGGCCTTGACAAGCTCCAGGGCCCCCCTGTTACCATTAGGATCAAATGCAAGCTCATCTGTTTGGCACTTGAAGCCTTGTACTACCTTTGACCTGCGCCTTTCCAGACTTGGTTCCCACATTCTACAGTCCAACATCACTGATTTTGTTCTTTACATGAAATGTTTTATATCCCACCTGTCTTTGCATGAAGTTCCTCCCTGGGTGCCTAGAAAACACTCTCTTCTGGCCTTTGGTATGCTTAGCTCCTTCATAATTCAGCTAAAGCCTCAGCTCAGGCTTCCTACGTGAGATCTTTCCTGATACCCTTGAAATTCCCTGGCATTTACTTTGCATCTTTCTTTTCCTTCCTTCCTTCCTTCCTTCCTTCCTTCCTTCCTTCCTTCCTTCCTTCCTTCCTTCCTTCCTTCCTTCCGTCGTTC
>CM053593.1:13974103-14022843 GCA_028646575.1 Pseudocheirus occidentalis
CCTATGCTAATGTTTGTATGATTACTGAGGGTCACATAAAGACTCCCAAGCCCTCTGTATCTCCATGTACCCTTCAGCAAATGCTGTACCCCTGAACCACCCGAAAGGATGCTTCATCAGGTCAGATTATAGGCTTCTTGTACCCTTAAAACTAATATAGAACTTCCTGCTCCACCACTTATCTTGCTCTTTCTTCTATTGACCAATTTCTGGTTATTATTTAGACCTAGATCTAAAAGGCTTCGTAGCCTGCTTTGGAATCTTCAGGGTCCTTTAGATTTTGCATTAATGAAAAAAATATTTTTGAGAGAATAAAAGCCAAATAAAAAGAAGAAAAATGTGAATAGAAAAACAAAGTCTTCTGAAATTAGCCCAAGTGACCCAAAGTCAACTAAGTCCTTGAAGACGCTGGGTATGCAGCACATCTTATGTGTGTCAGCTGGGGAATGACTGGCTTGTGAAAATGTCCATGATTCAGTTTAACAGCAGTACAAAAGTCTAAGAATAAAAAAGAAAACAACAACCCTGTATTTAAAAAGCTGGGGTCTTTGGTTGCTACAGGTGTCCATGAGTGTTGGGGGTTAAGTGTACCAAGAGCTGGATGTGGATCCAGAAGAAGAAAAGCATCCTATCCCAGTGCTGCCCTTTGTATGGTTTGAGGAAATCACACGACGTCTATTGGTCTCACTTGGCTCATCTGTAGGCTACGCTCATGGTGTTCCCTCCTGCCTCTGTACCCTGGATTCTAAGAATCCAGTCTGGATTTCAATCCCAATTCTTCCTGTCACTTCCTGTGTCACTTCCTGTGTGGCAAATGGTATCTTTGTGCCTTTGTTTCTTTGTTCATGAAATAGTGAGAATGTAAGAAATTTAGGCCTGGAAGGCATCTTGGAGGTCATTGACTAAAGCCCTCATTTTATAGATTAGGAAACAAATTTAGACTTGGCTTAAGGTGAAAACCAAACACTTCCTATCAGTTAGAGCTGCCCAAAAGGGGAATGGTCTTCTTTGGGAAAGAGGGAGTTTCTCTTAATTCAAGGTGGTCAAGTCAAGGCCTGATGACCTGTTCTCAAATGTGTTGGGTGCAGTGGAGATGCTTTGGGGACTTTGAGTTGAACTAGATGGCTGCTGGGGTCCCTTCCAACTTTGATACTTTGTGAGCAGAGAGGAAGGAAGGAAGGAAGAAGGAAGAAAGGAAGGAAAGAAGGAAGGAAAGGAGGGAGGAAACAAGCATTTATTAGGCACTTAGTGTGTTCCAGGCACTGACATTGTGGGAATGGAAATGCAAACCAAAGAAAGAAAGCCCCTGCTCCCAACTAAATAGGAAAGAAAATGTAGAAGAGGTGTGGGAGGCAGCCGATGAAGGCACTTGATGCAAGGACAGAGTTGTGAAGTCTAGGGACCTGGACTAGAGTTAGGGAGGGAGGGGAGACTGGTCTGGACCCCTGGACAAACAGAGGCCTGCAGAGGGACTTAGTGAAGGGCACAAGAGTAGGCCCTGAAGGCTGCTGGTAAGACTGGATGAGGACCCTGCCCTGGGTACTTTGAGAAAGTCTAGGATGAGGCAGTAGGAGACAACTGGCTCTTTCCTCTGGGGGTCAGTACTGAATCTTTGGTGCGCTTGGCTCTAGGATGTGTGGGCAGGCAATAGAAGGGCTGTCTGTTCTCTGATTGCAGATTCTCTGGCTGCAAAGCTGGTCTCCATTGCCATCTTGGCACACTGCTGATGCTCTCCAAGGGGTCTTATGGTTCTAGATCTATGATATGTTTCTATGATCCTCTTGCTTCAGGGAGGACTATGGCTGATCAACGTTTCTTCTCAACCTGCAACTCTTGGGATCTGTTAAGAGCAAGAGGCCATCAAGGGCCTTGATTAGGTTGAACTACTTTCAACTAAGAGAAAATTTGGCTTAAGAGAGATGGAGAGGGATAACTAATGAATATTTGTAAATGGGAACTTCTGGAGCAATTTCTGATTTAGAGCAATCATGAAACTTAAAAAAATCTACAATGTAATGCTCCAGTTCCTGACGATATCCACAGTGATGGGAGGTGGTGTGGCTGGTAGCTGGAGAGCTGCCCTTAGTGTTAGGAAGCTCTACGTCCCAATCCTGTTCAGCCATACACTGATCTTGAGTGATTTTACAGATCACTCGCCCTCTCTTCTTCTCAGGGTCCCAGGGCTCTGAGGCCCCAGATGGTGAGCAGCAGATGATCTGCATCAGTGGAGGGACTTTCCTCACCAGGAGTACCCTATGATGAGACCTTCTTTCTTCCCCCACTTACCAACCCTTAAAGACACAGGCACACAAGAATTCCTACAAAGAAGATGCATTAGATTATAAATTAAAACCTGTCCTAAGACCTGTTGGACATTGACGGAATGAATGCCTTTAGCCTCTCCAAGAGTAACAGAAGGATAGAAAGACATGCTCTGCCGACCAGAGACAAGGTGCTGAGGTGAGAGGCAGCTAGATAATGCAGCAGAAAGAATGCTAGGATCTGAGTTCAAATCTGGCCTCAGATACTTTCTAGCTGTTTGATCTCGAGCAAGTGGCTCACCTTCTGCGTTCCTCAGTTTCTCCATCTGTAAAAGGGGGATATGAGTAGCATCTGCCTTCCAGGGTTGTTCACATGCTGTAAATGTGATCCCATATACTATAAATGTTAATGCCCATCTTCTTCATCTGTAAAACAGGGATAAAACTTGAATGTGCCTGGCAGAGTTACAGGGAGGCAATGTTTGTAAGGTGCTTATCACAATCCCTGACTCACAGGAGGCTGTATAAATATTAGCCATTGTTATTGCTCCCTGCAACACAGCTGCCAGACAAACGGCTGACGGAAGCCCAGTGAGATTCTATCTACTACTTCGGATCTAATCAGTTTATATGTAACTGGAAATCCCAGGAGTGGCACAAAGCATCCCTTTGGCTGGTTAGCCTGGAGGGTAGATATTCCAGGTTCAAGGTGTTCTCTCATTCCACACTCTAAAAATTATAGCTTACAAGTCCCCTCTGATCTGTTTTTCTGTCGTAGTTGGAGAAGACAATTATCTCAAAGCAAAGACATTCACCAAAAGGGCATGTTAAGAACAGAAGCAACAAAACATTTCTCCCACAAGCCTGGGATGCCCTCCCAGAATCAGGAGAGAGTGAGCATCCAGAGGGGCCGTGAGCAGTAGAAGGCACATGAGGCCATGCTGCCCAGCACAATGATGATGGAGGCATGGGTCAGTTACTGAGCATTTAGGGCCACTGAGGCCTTTGTGCTTCTCCCGCTGACCTTGGTCTCACGGCCTGCTCTTCATGCGCTACCTCTGCAAGCTGCCACCATTGTTTTCTGGGCCATTGCCAAATATTGCTTAGATGGAGTCTATCACTTTACCTTTAGGCTCAGTTCACATCTTCAGTCAGGGAATTGATAAATTCTTTTGGAAAAAGCAGGAATTTTGACCTCAGGGCCTAAAAGTTTCCCTAGTTTTCCTTCTTTGGAGCCTTGCTCTCATGCTTGTCGGTTTCCCAAGCGGGAGATTGAAAAGGGGAGTCATCTCACCAAGGCTTAACTTTTTCTTTCTATCTCTGGAGGACAGACTATATACTAGATTATGGCTTTGGGGTTCAGGGCACCCCGTTTTAAAACTTAAGCCTCTCCAATTTATATATGTGAACAAGCCATTCCTTATCTGTGGAATAAGGAAGGAAAGAAACAAGCTCTTCTGAAGGGTCTGTGGTGGGCCCAATACTGTGCTATTGATCCTCACCATAACCCTGAGAGGGAGGTGCCATTTTACATTTGAGGAAACCAAGGTAGACAAAGGTTAAGTGATTTCTGCTAGGGTCACACAACTGGCAAGTGTTTGAGGTTGGATTTGAACTCAGACATTTTTTACTCTGGGTCCAATGTTTTAACTACTGCTCCAACTATCTGGCTTTGGAGAAAAAGAGAGAGGCAGTCCTCGACTGGGGCCAGTTCATTGCCTCTGCTAACTATTTAGTCGGTTGGAAACATAGCCACTCAACGCTTTTGTTTATAAATTGAAAAATGTGGCTACTTACAGCCTGGAAAGGGGATATGCTCTTCCATCTCATGTTCCTTGTTACCTGCCCCTTATATCCTACAAAGAGGTGAGTCACATTCCGAAAGGGACCCACCTATGAAGCAGAATCTCAGATTTGGGAGACACCTCATATTGCGCTTGATTGGCAATGTTGTGGTTGGAAGAATACCCATCAGAGGCTTCCACCACATGGGCTAGCCTTCCCTACTGCTCTACCACCTATAGACCAGGCTATTTTTTTCCATAAAACAAAATAAAATTGTACTAATGGTTTGTTGAGTTCATGTCACTAAGAGTGAGGCCACTGAAACTCTTGCAGTCACTTGAGTAGAAAAACCAATAATGGGTTTTTAGGCTTAGGCTTCTAATGGGCAAATAACAAGCAAGACCAACAAAGTGAATCATGCTTGACATACTCAAACCTGCATCTTCTTCCCGTTTTGAATGTCTGTCCCTTATTGTGGAATGGCCCTCCTTTTGTCAACTCTTAGATGGTCTATGAGTGTCTCATTTTGTTCTAGTATCAAATCTGAGTGACTACTGACTTGCTACAAATGCCTACCAGAGAGCATATTCAACAAGTGGTCACCCTGTCTTCTGTACTCAAAGACTTTCAGTGAGGCAAACTCTCAGTTCTCTGGGACAGTCCATTCCACTTTGGGCTGTTTGGGTCCCTAAAGTTGTGGGCATTTTTTTCTTGACGCCAAGATCAGGTTTTCATCTTTTCCAGTCTATCCATTCCTTGGAGTCCAGTCCTCCCAAGACAAGTGGAGCCATCATGAACCCCATGATCTTCTTTTCTCTAGGCTGAATGTCCTCCATCCCTCCAAATAATTCTCATATGACTCAGGGCCATTGACTATGTTGGTTCTGTCTTCTGAATGCTCTTCGAAATTTTAACATCATATCTAAAATATATTTGAACAGCCCTGAATTCATTATTTCAGATGTGATCCAACTCAGGTAGGATACAGTGGAATGGTCACTCCCAATATATATTGTAACTCAACAATCTACAGAATAACCCAATCCGTATAACTCATACTCTATATTAACTCAGGAAGTTCTGAGACATTGAAGTTAACTAAACATGTTCCTTACAATAGAATAAAAATATTATTATCTCCATGTCAGTCAAGTAACAAGATTTATTAAGTATATACTATGTGCCACCACTGTATATGTATAAAGAGACAGTATTTCCTTTGATCTTCCCTGGGCCCAAGATTGTTCCTTACAATATGCCATGTCATGTCAAATCTCTTATCTCATATCATGCCATATGGTATCATATGGTTATCAGGTCATATACCATCTACCATCTACCATGCCATATGCTTCTCCATATTATGTCATTTCATGTGTAAAATTTTGTATCACATATTATCATATATCATTTAATATCATACCATATCACATGATTTCATATTATATCATGATCTTCCTTTACTTTATCTCTGTCTGCCTCAGTTTCCTCATCTGTAAAATGGAGTTAATAATAGCACCTGTGTCCTAGATTTCTTGTGAGGATGAAATGAAATTCTATTTTAAAAGTGCTTAGCATAGGGTTTGCCATAGAGAAGAGAGTTTGTTTCCTCCTTTCATTCTTTATATACTTTTATCATTCACTTTCTGACTCCTTGCCCTTTGATGGTCCCTTGAGGGCTAGACTTCAAAATAATCTCAATCTCTTCCCATGCTGGGAATTCACTTCTCAATGGTCTCAGTTCCTACCTCAAGTGACTTCTGAGGGTATAGAATTATTAAGTGCCAATTAAGTTAGCTCTTCATAATTGATTGATGGAGGTCAAGTGTGAGAAGGCTGCATTATTATGTATTCTATTCCAAAGAGCCAGAGGTAACGAGGCATCTTGCCAAAGATAGCTGAGCAAACAGGCTCCTAGAACTGCAGATGGGGCACCTCTAAGCTTATCCACTGCAGCTTTGGCTAAGGGGCTTAATGGATGGGACTCTGGCTTTGGAGACAGGAAGATCTGAGCTTGAATTCTGATGCTATCTTTGTGACCCTGGGCAATTCACTTAATTTCTCCCACCTTCAGTTACCTCTTGTTTAAAGTGGGGAGCCCTTCAGGACAGCTAGGTGGCTCAGTAGACAGAACATTGGGCTTGGAATCAAGAAGACCTGAATTCAGATCCAGCCTCAGACACTTAATAACTGTGTGACCGTGAGCAAGTCACTCAATCCTGTTTGCCTCAGTTTCTTCATCTGTAAAGTGAGTTGAAAAAGGAAATTACAAACCATTCCATTATCTTGGCCAAGAAAATCTCAAATGAGGTCACAAAGAGTTGTATGGGACTGGAAAACAACAATAAAAAGGGAGGATGATTATAGCACCTCCCCCAAAGGGCTATTGTGAGAACCAATTGAGATAATGTATTTAAAGGACTTTGCAAACTTTGTAGTACTATATAAATACTAGTTATAATAATGATAATATGGCAATATAATGATGACAATTATAATATGGTAATATAATTAGGAGTAATAATAAAATAATTATTCTGCACAATATGTCTTTTAGGCAGGATAGTAATAATAAGTCAGCTTTATCTCACTTCAGATGAAGAAACGGCACCTCAGGAATCAAGCTACTTATTTATTTATCTATCCATCCACCCATCCATCCATCCATCCATCCATCCATCCACCCATCCATCCAACTATCTATCCATCTCTCTCTCTCTCTCTCTCTCTCTCTCTCTCTCTCTCTCTCCAGTCGTAGAATTACTATATGACAGCCATGCAACACACAGTAACACCTAACAAGCTTAGGTTCCTCTTACCTCTTAATCAGGTATTTTTAATTCATTACTCCCACACAGTCTCTTTTCCCTTATGATTCCTAGGTTCTTTTAAAATGGAAGATACTGTCCATTTGTATTGTTCTTTCTTTCATAGTTACTACTGTCATTTTTATTTCATCATTGAGTGATTCAGGGTTGGCAGAATCTACTCAAAACTTTGGATATTTAAATTAATTTGCATCTCCTGATCTCCAGATACCTAGAAGATATTACATCAAAATGTCCTCATGTTATTCCTGAGAGGAAACCCGCTGGCACCATCCCCATTTTATTGATAACAAAATGAAGGTATGTAGCTATGCCAACATTCTATTAACAATATGGCGAACTGTCTGTCCCCAGGCCTATGTTTTATCTGAAAATCAGGAGCTTCTATGAAGAGTTAGAAAAACAAAACAAAAACAGTATTGGGGTTTGAAACATCATTAAATTGGGGTCATTAGAAGATACTGGGAAGAACGATCTGTGAATGGAATGGCCTCACTCAGGAAGTAGACTGAGTGTCCAAACTGGAGATTTTCAAGTACAGATTGATTGGACAACAATTGGTTATAATGGAAATTCTTTTTCAGTGAAGCTTTGTATGAATTGAATGGTGAGGTGGTTTCTAACCCTATAATCCTGTGATTCTCTGAGGAAGGAAAGCATAGGAGACAAATTATAAATGTCTTTGAATAATTTCAAATTAAAAAAATCAAAACTACTTGAATAATGGTGTGGAATGAGGTTTTGATTTATTCTTGGACTCTTATCATTTCTCTAGCTAATCATAATTCATTTTCCCAAATTGTTTGAGTCACAGGGTCAGAGATAACTCACTACTGAAATATTTCTCAAATCTTACCTAATAGACAGTCTCATAGTTCATGCTGGTCCTGATGATAAGATGTTTGGGAATGTCGATATCCTCCAAGGACTTGGAACATGGCTAGTAAACTTTTCTCAGGATTTATGTTGGAATGGATATTCATGAACCTGGACAAAGTCTTAGGCATGCTACAAAGACAAATTTCCAAACAGTGAGAGCTACCTATGAGTAAAATGGGTCTCTCAGAAGGTGATGTGTCATCTCTAAATGGAAGGCTTGGTGACAACTCATTGTGGATGTCGTAAAAGGTGATTTTGTTTAGGTCCTAACTGAATAGAATTTCAACTTCATGATAGTATGGGCTTAGGATCAGAAAGAACTGAGTTCACATCCTGCCTTAGGCACTTACTAGCTGTGAGACCCTGGACCAGTCACCTAATTTTTTTTCAATCTTGGTTTCCTCATCTATGGAATGAGGAAACTTGATTTGATGGTTTCTAAGATTCCTTCCATCTCTAAATCAGTGGTCCAAGGATTCATCCAGGTAGACTAGCAGCTCCTCAAGGTCTGGGGCAACCTCAGAGGAGAGCTGTGAGGAGGGCAGCTCAGAACTCCTAAAACCCTTACACAGATCTGATGCTGTCAGTTATGACTGGAGGAGATGATTGGTCAGAATGAAGAAGCTCAGATCTTGAAGTCAAGAGACTCGGGCTTCCACATTGGCTCTGAAACTTACTGCGTGAATGACTCTGCTCCCGTCTGCTGGCCTTTTGGAGCTTCTGAGGATAAGATTAGGAGGAGAATTCAGTTCAATTCATATCAAATACCTATTGCTACCAGGTACCATGCCAGGTTTGGGGTGGGAGGAGTTAAAACCCAAACAATCCTCTTCCTCAAGGAACTTAAATTCTACTAGGGATAAACACAAGGACACAGATTTGTGCTCTATACCCCCCAAAATATACAAAAGAGACGTAACACAACGTCAGGATGGAGGGTAGCACTAACACTGTAGGGGATCATAGACCCACACAGGAGAGGGCATCGGAGGCAATTCTTGAAGGGAACTAGGGATTCAGAAGCAGAGATGAGGAGGGAGAGCATCCCAGGCATTGAGGGGAGTGGATACTGTTCAGAGGTGCACAGACTGGAGGGTGTCATATATGGAGAGTACATGGCAAATAGGACAGTGAGGCTGAAATACATACAGGATGTGTGAAGGAGAGTCACAGGAAATCAATGAAAACAACAATAACTAGCCTTCACAGAGTGCTTTGTGGTTTGCAAAACACTTTACAAATATCATTTCATTTTGCCATCAAAAACAACCTTGGGAAGGAGGTGCTCTTATTATCCCCATTTCACAAATGGAGAAACTGAGGCAGGTAGAGATTAAGTGGAGTGCTCAGGGTCGTACAGCTAATAAATACTAGAGGCAGGATTGGAGCTCAGACCTTCCTGACTCTGAGCCCAATGGTCTTCCCACTGTGTCTTTTAATTCTAGAAAGATAGGTTGGGGCCAGGTCATGAAGGCCTTAAAATGTCAGAGATTTGGCAAAAGGAAAACTCTTTGTAAATCTTAGGTTCCTACAGAAATGGAAACTATGGTGATGATTATGGTTGCTATTATTTCCACTGTATCCTTCCAGGCATCTGGCAGGGAGCGCTATGCTCAGAGGAGGAGTTCAGTTAAATTTTTGTTAATTGATTTTACCATCAAAGCAGTCCACCTTCATTTTGAAATCATGTTGCTTGGTAATTCTGTTCTGAAGTGGCAATGTGACTCACTGCAGGCAAGGTCATCTGCCTAGAAATCAACTGCCCCCCCTCGCTACCCTCTTCCTCTCTGTCTCTTTCTCCTTCTCTCTTTTCTTCTTTTCTCTCCCTCCTTCCCCTTCCTCTCTTCTTCCCTTCCCTTTTCCCTCTCCCCCAGTTTGTTTACACGCACCTGACAAGGAACTTCAGAATTTACGGAGAACGCTGGCAGAAGCTTAAACAGAGAAACTTATGCCCAGTCCACTGAATGCTTCCCTTCAAACAATGCTCATGCTGAAAAGTCACAGCCAAAGGCCCATAAAAACACACCATTCCCATGTAGCTATCAAAAAGCCGTGCCTTTGGAAAACAGTCTAAGGTTTGGAGGGTCCCACCCACTCCAGCTGCAAAACAGCTGGCCACAGCCCTCTGCTCTGCTTCCCAATCTGCTCTCTTTCAGATCTGTCTTCAAATGTTAAAAAGAAATAAAGAGAAAAGAAAACCAGAAACACAAAGCCAATGGAAGGGAAATGGAATAGGTCGGTTAATGAAGTCAAAAGATTAATAATAGCTCGGAGGGTAAAGAAACTCAGGCTTGGGGTGGGTAATTTGTTGTTGTTCATCCAGCCCCCAGGAACCCAGAGCCAGAACCACTGTGGAAGGGCACCTCTCACCCAACCTGAATGCATGGTGGTGGAGTCAGAGTGCTTTTAATATTTTTTCAACTAACAAAATTTATTCTCCCTATCCCTTAACCCACTGAGGAAAAAAAGAAAAAAAACCTTGTAGCAAATATTCATACTCAAGGAAAACACATTTCTGTATTTGCCATTTGCAAGATATACATATATACACATATATGTGTATGTATGTGTGAGTCTGTATATATATGTATATGTATATCCTCCCTCCCCCATATATTGAATTCATGATTTCTCTGTTAGGAGATAGATACAGCCTTTTTCTTTGTGGGTCTTCTGGAATTATGATTGGACATTGCATGGTTCAGAGCTATCCGTTTTTTCAAAGTTGTTTGTCTTTTCAATTATACTGTTGTTGCACAAATTGTTCTCCTGGTTGAATTCTCTTCATTCTGTATCAGTTTGGGAGCTGGGGTTTTTTCAGACTCTCAGATTCATTGTCTCTACCTCAGAGTTCCTGTGTGTGTGTGTGTGTGTGTGTGTGTGTGTGTGTGTGTGTGTGTGTGTGTGTGAATCTATTAAATAAATGAGTTATGGTTCATATCTAGGGTTTCCTAAGGTCCCCTATAAGACAAGGTGCTCAGTGCATAAAATACATATTAGGTAAAGAAGAACTGTTTAGTTCATCTGTAACAAAAGAAATGCCTAAAATTTAAGACTTACAAACACAACTAACAAAGGCTTAAGAGATAACATATTTAACCATCACCTATTAGTGTCTTCATGAGGAAAAGATAATGTTTTATAAATCATAAAGATTATAATTCATATGCAATAAATATATTTACATATAACAAATGCATTGATATTTCTGTAGTACTTTCAGACTCACATAGCCCTCTACAACTGTCTGAAGTGGTGCTCTTATTATCCCCACTTTATAAATGAAAAGACTGAGGCAGACAGAAATTAAGTGACTGTTCCCAAAGGCACATTGCTGGTAAGTATCCAAGATAAACTTTGAACTCAGGTCTTCCAGACTCCAGGCTTAGTGTTCTGGGTACTGTGATGCCCTCTAGCTGCCTTTGTAGAAATGCTCAACAGACAATTCCCATTCATCTCAGATGTGGGCTAATCACAAAGTCCAGAGATCCTGGCCAACAGGGGATGTCTTGTCTTTTCTTTTTCAGTCTTTCCAGCTGTCATATCCTCTTGGTGGTTTCTCCTGCTTGTGATGTTTCTCTTCCTCTGAGGAGCAGTGTAGTTACAGGAAATGCCTCCCAGTAGGGAATCAGCTCTGTCTGACTCAAGAAATTGAAACTTCTCAAGTTTTTGAAGTAGACACCAAGACTGGGAACATCCATCTCTCAGCATTGCTGTGTGGTGAATTCTGATCAGGTGAAAGCATGAAAAACAGAAGAGGCAGCCAGGTCTCTTGAGAATCATCTTGGCAAACATTTGTTGGTCACTATTGCCATGGGCTTTCTTCAAAACTCCTTGAATTCTGGGGTGAGGTAGGGGGCAGGGAAGGGTGATAAAATCCACCCAAGATTATTGAAAATCTCAATGAGAAATGGCTTAAATAGTCAGTGGAGGAAGATTTAATTCAGGAGCCAAGGATTTCATTTTGACCCAAATCCTTGAAAGGAAACTGCTCAGGGGAGGGGAACAAATGGGGTTTCTCCTCCTCTGTCGTCTTCCCTTCTTTCCATTGACCATGTTTCCAGAGAGAAGGGACCAGAAAAAGAAAATGTGTCCATTGGGAGAAGAGAGACACACACTGAGAATAAACACAGACCAACATAGACTCACCCTCCAAGTCTCCATCATAAAGAGAATGCCACCCAAGAACTCTAGAAATGCACTTTTCCTAAGAACCCAGCAAAGAGGTAGACCTAAGAGAAAATGAATGGGTGCTCTAAAAGGGACAGAAGGACCAGGCCTTGTGATGTATTCATTTGTCATAAATATGTCCTCAGTAGTTCCTTCCCTGGTGACCATTTAAGTTGGATGCCATCCACCCAGGGTCATTGTATGTGCAAGGAATTAGAGAGCCTTGGGTTTGAGGGAGATGTTTTTTGCCAAACATTTTTTTACTATATCATCTTAGTAAATAGCTTTGTTAAAGTTGGATTGAGTCTGCTAGCTGATAATCATTGGGGAACTCATAAGACAGGGGCTCATGAATGGTACCATAAGAAACCCAGCCCCTCAGTGTTATAGTTAGAACCCAGAGTAGGATTAGAAGCCACCTAGAGACTTAGCCTGTCAATCTCAGCGGGAGTTTGGGAATAAGCCCCAGAAAGAATGCTCTTCCTCTTCCTCACCTTCCTCCTCTTTATCCTCCTTCTCTGAAATATACATAGCTCTGGTAAATTCCAAATGAACAAAGCAGAGTCAGAAGATTAGAATATACATACAGTATTCCAGCTATTCCCCAATCAACAGGGTGGCGGAAGGTTTGGGTTCAGAAGTTGAGATTTTCAGTGTGAATCAAACCTTCTAGAGGTGTTTCCCTAAGAGGGAACCCCTTTATGAGGAGAGGGGAAAGGAAAAGAGAGTTTTTACTCCATGATCATATGGGAGCAAAAAAAAAGAGAATGAACAAGGAATTCTGATGGAGATTTAGAAAGAAACTCCCAGTTTGGATCATGCAACCCCCGTCAGCTGCACACGAGGAGACTCAGACTTGGGAAGTAAAGTGACTTGCTCAGGGTCAAACAGGTCAAATGGGAGAGGAAGATTTGAACCCAAGTCCCTTGAGTCTAAAACCAGTTCTCTTTCCATTGTATGATGTACAGAAACTGGGAAGTATTGAAATCAATTTAATGAAGTATTAATAATTACAAAGTAAGTTTGATTAGTGGTGTTTTAGGTTGGATATTGTTTTTGAAAAAATAATTTTTAAAATGAAAAATGCTTGGATTTTATACTAATGCGCTACATAAATTCTGAGGGGAGAAGACCATGACCTTCCCTTCTGTCCTCCGATGTCACTGTCTGGGCTATCCATGAACTTCAAATTGATTATTATCCTGGGTACACTGGCCTGATTCTGGTGGACTACTTAGTTGGTTGGCTCCATGGTGCATAGGCCTTCTGAAGACACAGGAGACAATCTGCCACCACCCCCAACTCCCACCACCATGGAATGCCAAGTAGGTGTAAGCAATGGGATGTTTAGCTTTCTGCTGCTTATACTTCCCAAGGCACGGAGGTGAAAGGGCATCTTCCAACTAGGGCCCAATGGTACGGTTCTTCTAGTGCCTCAAGATGCTGTGATCCTATGGAAAATCTATGTGCTATCACCAGCCAATAAAAGCACAACAGTATGAGCTTCATACAAGGGCTAGCCTCTGACTCTAGGCAGCTCCCCTTCCTCTGACTCTCTGTAACATTGGCATCTCACTACTGGGATGCTACCCCAAATCACGGGCATTTCCAGGACTCAAGTTGCATTCTTTACAGTTATTTACAATTCTAGCACTGTGATGGCCTCGGGGCATGCTAAGTCCCAGCTGGACAGAGTCCTGGCTGACATTACCCTGCTTTCCCAGCCTTCTACTCCTTTCATAGCGCACACGATGGCTGGGACTTTGAGGATACTGTTACTGTCGCTGTTGTTGTTGCTTCTACTACTACTGTTGGTATAATGATTTCTGTGTAGCTCAGTCCCTTGGGTTCTGCCTTCTGAGCGTCTCTCCTGAAGCCTGATTATCATCGAGAGATATTGACAAAGAACCTACTTGTGCATGGCCCTAGACACAATGAATGAAACAGATGTGCTCTGCCAACCTCGAGGGGTTTCAAACCCAGAGCAGAAAGACAAGACAATGCTAACCCAGATCAGCATTCAAGTGTGCCTTGCCAACCCAATAGGCAGCAATGAAAATGGCAATTTATACAAAAGGTAAATTTTGCAAGCTGCTGTTCACTTTACACGAAGCTACTTCTTTTTTATGTTACAACCCTCAGGAAGGGGAGCAGAGACTGGATGGAGCTTCCCCAAAATCCTGGGAAGAGCAGCCTGGTCCATCATTAATTTTAGTGATTATGAGTTTTCTCCTATCTCTTTGACCAAGGAAATATTTTAGGGTTTCGTGATGACAGAGGGCCTGGAGGTGGATGAAGGTTCGGATCGCTCTTCCCTGGCATGAGGGAGCAGAACCTGTCGCCTCTTCCTTGAGGTGGCTGTTACATTAACCAAAGTACTTCCTAAAGGTCATTTTTTCCAGCTCATCCAGAGAATTTGAAATCTGATTCAATGGATAAGAATGGCTGACAAAAATGCTTTCCAGGTGTATTAGTCAATCAGATACTGGCCTTTTTTGTTTTGCAAAGCATTACATGTCTGTGGGGAAAACTGCAAAAGTATCCTTAGTTCCATTTGATAGATGAAGAAATGGAGTGATTTGCCCACTGTCATGCACCTGAGAAACGTGAAAAGCAGAGCAGGCACTTAGCTCACTCTATCTGCCTGCCTGCCTGGGGGTGCTGAATTTTCCAGTTCAGCACCTTGTCTCTCTGTTGGATACACTAACATATGCATCTCAATTATGCATTTATTTGGTTAAGATTAATTAATTTTTATTTATTTTATCACTTATTGTTATTATTTATTTTATTAATTTTTATCAAGTACCAACTATGTGCTAGGCACTAGACTCAACTCTAGGGATGCAAGGAAACAGTTCCTGCCATTATGGAACTTACATTCTACTGGAGGGAATATAACACGGGCTCACTCAGAGGAGATCCTGTTCACTTTTCAGAGGAGACTCAGGCCCCCTGGCTAAGTGGCTCACCCTGTCACAGGTAGCAAGCCTTGGAGGGGGGGGTGTCATTGCAGACTTCTGACTCCAGAGGGAAGGGCCCATTCTCTCTCCTATACTGGCCTCTCCCCCCATATGGACACATAAGTAAATCAAAGGGATTTTAAGAAGGGGAAAAGTAAAGAAATCTTTGGAGGAATCAGGAAGTGGCACCTGAGATGAGCCTTAAGGGAAGATTGTCCTTTGTTCTCAGAGAGGACCATGCCGTCAGAGAGACAATGCCGGGACTTACCAGTGAATTGGATTTAAGTGAGGCAGGGCTGCTCAAAGTCACAAGCCTCACTTTCTCCTCCGGAGCCATCTGGGTCCAGTGGCTGGACAGAGATCAGGATGCCACATTCAGTGGGAGACCTTGGCCTTTTTAAACTAAAGACTTCCCTAGGAAGCTAGAGATTTACAGAGGGAGAGGAGAGATGGGCACACATTCAAGGCATGGGGGGCAGGCTGGGGGAGAGCATATGCAAAGTGGTGTCCAGGTGGGAGACAGCACACTACATGTGATGAGCTGCCATCCTAGCCAGGAGTCTAGTTTGACAGGAATGCAGAGTGTGCATGAGGAAATACCATGAAATGGGCATTCAGGCTCAAGTTAGATGGTGGTTGTTCAGTCATTTTTCTACCCTAACTCTCCATGACCCATTTTGAGGTTTTCTTGGCAAAGACACTGGAATGGTTTGCCATTTTCATTTCATTTTACAAAGGAGGAAACAGATTCAAATAGCGTTAAAGTGACTTGCCCAGGGTCACACAGCTAGTACGTGTCTGAGGTCAGATTTGAACTCAGATCCTCCTGACTCCAGGCCTGGAGTTCTGTTCACTGCATCAGTCAGTTGCCACTAAAGTTAGGTTTTTAGAAGACTTTAAATGCCAAATAGAGGAGTTTGGAAGCACTAAAGATCCTTGAGGAGGTATATAGTCATATAATCTTAGACCAGGCAAATTTAGGCATGATAACTACAAATTTCCCATCAGAGTTTCCAGAGATGGGATTCCCACCCCCCCACCCCCATTTGGAGCTTTTCAAGCAGAGAACGCCATTTCTTGGGTACATTGTAGAGGAGATTCCTTTTGGGATGTGACCTGTGCTAGATGCTTGCTAAGATCACTTCCTAGCCTGGCATTGGTGATCTGCTATGACTTATGGGAAGACTTATGCTTCAGGGGGTAATCATTTTAACACTGAGTAGAGACTGGATCAGAGGGGGAGACCCATGACAAGATTATTGTAACAGTCCAGGTAAGAGGTGATGAGATCCTGCCCTAGACTGGTCACCATGTTCATGAGAAGAGGGGAACGGCTTTGAGAACTGCCTTTTCCCTATTGCCTTTTCCCCTCTATACACAATAGGTGCTTAATAATTTTTCTTTTTTGGAGTGAGAAAGAGTTGGGAGCTGTTGAATTGAATACATATTGAGATAAACTCCCACATAGATGTACTTTCTTAATTTTATTTATTTTTTAAATAAATTATGTGTATATTCTTTCCTGCAGTTTCTCATATATAATATTCCATCTACCACCTCTATGCCTTAACATTCAGCTGTCCCCAATGGCTGAAAGGTGATTTTCATCACTTCTTCCCTACAGAATCCTTCTTTTTCTTGATAATTCTACTCAAGTGCTACTTTCTGCTTCCTCTTTCCTTAATGATCTTCTCTGTACCCCCATTCTCTCCTATTTGTACCTACTCCCAAGATGTATCTTCTGTGTACCTTTGTATGTAATTATCTCCTCAGCTAGATGGTAAGTTCTTTGAGGGCAGGAGCTGTTTGAGTTGGTTTTATTTTCTCTGCTCTTAGCACAGCATCTTCCATATATGGTATGAGTGGTGGTTAATGGATGCTTGCTGATTGATTGATTGACCTATATTGACAAAAAGAGCAAATACAGGACAAGATACATTTTTTATAGTTACATTACATTACCTGTAATATAAAAGATGGGTGACTGGGGAGGGGAGGGGCACATGGAAGTTCTAGGATCATAGACTTGGGACTATCAGAAGTGAAGGACATTTTAGAATCACTTTGTCCTACTCTCTCCTTTTATAGAGAGGGAATTTGAGAATTATCAGTGACTTGACCAAGATCCCCCAGTAGCTTAGTCTGGACTCGAATCAAGGCCCCAGGCACCAAATTTACTGTTCTTGGCACCAGATAAAACATTTGTCTCTTAGATCAGTAGACATCTTTAACCCACAGCCTTCCCTCCTTAAATTCCATTGAATGTTAGTGGGTCAGAATGAGTCTATTACAAGTCTTGTATCTTTGAGAGAACATTTATTTGAATAACCTCTGGATTTCTTTTCTTTAATCTTCAATCACCATAGTAAAGCATGTCAAACTGGGGTGACATCATTTATATCCTAGCATCTCCAACTAGTTTTTTCCCATCGTTTTAAATTTCCAATCCCCTCCCCCCCAACTTCTTGTATTTCATTAAGATGAGTTTGGAGAAGCAAAGCGTATAATTAGAGAGAAAAATGTGATATCGATCCCATTTTCCATTATGATGGTATCTCAGGCAAGAAAAAGTCATTTTGATACAATTGTTATGATTAAAACCGCAAAAGAATCTGTTACATCAAGCTTAGTTTTCCTTGTCTAATGTAATTTAAAATATGGGAGAGAGCTAGTTTATCAGGTTTTATAGAGAGAGAGCTATGTCATGTAACTATAAATACTTATAGGCTAATAATTTCATCAAATCTTTACTAGATAAGAGGTCTTTCAGGAACTCATATTAATGAAACACAAATCAATAAACAAATACTCTTATTCCAATTCCCTGCCACCTCCACAATAGATGATTGGTTTAGTACAGAGCAACATTTTTCCTCAGAGTGATTTACCTCTCCTAGGGCCTGGAGTTCTCAACATTTTACCTTCTTGTTCTGCACAATGGAGACATTCATTCACCAGCCCATCCACCCACCCACCCACCCATCCATCCATCCATCCATCCATCCATCCATCCATCCATCCATATAATGATCATTTATTAACTACTTCCTGTTCATAAAGCAGTGCCCCAAAAGTGAGGAAGAAACAAAGCTTAGGTGGTTACAGTGACATTATATTCAGAACAACTGCGTTCCAATCCTGTTTCTAATACTCGTTGGACTTCAGTCTCTCATGTGTAAAATGATGGGCTTGGACCAGATTGCCTCTGAGGTTTTGTATGTCTCTAGATCTATTGATCCTATAAGACTCTGAGATATTAAATTGCTTGCCCATAGTGAGTATGCAAATCAAGATTTGAACCCAGTTCCTTGATAGAAATGCTTTTTTCTCCTGACTGAAAAAAAGTTAGTATTTTTGTTTGAGGTAGGGCTTGAGTTGGGCAGGCCTAAATATAAACCATTTTTCCTGAACCGTTTGGTTTTTCTCATTGGACAGAGAAAGACACACACACACACATACACACACACACACAGAAAGAGAAAGAGAGAGAGAGAGAGAGAGAGAGAGAGAGAGAGAGAGAGAGAGAGAGAGAGAGAGAGAGAATTAAAGACATAGAGACAGGAGGAGAGAGACACACAGAAAGAATGAAAGTAGTAAGCTACCTGAAGGCAATAGAAGGAAATGAGATCTAGACCCAGATAGAGAAGTTAGCTGTAAGAAAGAAGGAAGGACACTTCTTCCTCTACAATGCCACTGGAGTTTTTCTTTGGTAATTCTGAAGGAACTTCAATATTCTACAATTCCTCAGTAGCATCACTTTGAATATTTTTGGGGGGTCATTTCATGGGACTCTAAGGGGAAAAAGATTCTGCCTATTTTTAATTTCTGCTTATTTGGATTCAACAAACATATATGTGATAGTTGAAAACAATCAAACAATTTACATGTGAATACTGATGCTCATCTTTACCTGAGGTAGCTTGATGGAAAGGATAAAGTCCCAAAGTCTTCTAAGGCTTGGATTCCAGTCCTAGTAATGCTTCCTGTAAGATGCTCTGCACTAGGCAGTCACTTCTCTCTGAAATTCTGAGTCCTCTTTTTCATCTATAAAAGTCTCTGTTTCATAGAACTCAATTCAATTGACATTTATGAATTTATGTATTTATTTTTGCTACTTAATTACTTAGAAAATAATTTTAAATTCCAAATTCTCTCCCTTCCTCTACTCCATCCCTCACCCACTGAGAATGCAAGAAATATGATCCCCATTATACATATGAAGTCATCCAAAACATTTCCCTATTAGTCATATTGGAAAAAAGAAAAAAAGAAAGAAAAATATGCTCCAATCTGTACTCAGAGTTCATCAGTTCTTTCTCTGGAGGTGAATGGTGTTTTTTTGTCAGGAGTTCTTGGGAATTGTTGTGGATCTTTGTATTGAGCACAGTAGCTAAGTCTTTCACAGTTGATTGTTGCTACTATGTATATTATTCTCATGGTTCTGCTCACTTCACTTTGTATCAGTTCATATAAGTCTTTCCAGGTTTTTCCAAAGTCATCCCCTTCATTATTTCTTACAGCACAACAGAATTGCACCACATAGAATTTAACTTGTTCAGTCATTCCCAATTAATGGGCATCCCTTCAGTTTCCTTTCATTTTCTTTTTTTTTCTTTTGGAAAAAAAGCTGCTTTAAATATTTTTGTACATACAAGTTCTCTTCCTTTTTCTTTGATCTCTTTGGGATACAGACCTAGTAGTGATATTACTGGGTCAAAGGGTATGCACAATTTGATAGCTCTTTTGACATAGTTCCAAATTGTTCTCAGAATGGTTGGGACTAATTCACAGCTCCACCAACAGTGCGTTAGTGTACCTATTTTTCCCATATTCCCTCCAGCATTTGTCATTCTCCTTTTCTGTCATCTTAGGTAGTATTTCAGAATTGTTTTAATTTGTATTTCTTTAATTATTAATGACTTAGAGCATTTTCCCCATATGACTATTGATAGACTTCTTTTCCAGAAAACTACCTGTTCATATCCTTTTACCAGTTATCAATTGAGACATGTCTCATTTAAAAATATAAATTTGGTTCAGTTTCCAATATATTTAAGACATGATGCTCTTACCAGAGAAACTTAACATACAAATTTTTCCCCCAGTTCCCTACTTACTTCTAATTTTGGCTGCATTGGTTTTGTGTATGCAGAAAAACCCCTTTTAACATAAAGCAATCAAAATTATCCATTTTACCTTCTGAGATCCTCTATCTATCTTTTTTTTGGTAATGAACTCAACTGGTATTTATTAAATATCTTATGTAGTCCAGGCAATATGTTAGGCTCTAGAGAAATAAATACAAAAAATGAAGTAACTCCATCTATCAAGGACTTTCTTTCTACTGATATTTGTTGGAGGCAGAGCACGGAAATAAATAAATACAAAGTATATACATATTAAGTTCAAGGGGGAAGTTTCCCCTTAATTTCAGGGTTTCTTGGGGGTGGTCAAGAAAGACTTCATGAAAACCTGGAAATACTTACATGAACTGATGCTGAGTGAAGTGAGCAGAAGCAAGAGGATATTCACAATAACAGCAACATTGTGCAATGACTCAACTTTGGTAGACTTAGCTCTTCTCAACAATGCAATGATTTAAGACAATTCCAGAAGACTCATGATGGAAAATGCTATCTACATCCTGAGAAAGAACTATGGAGTCTGAATGCAGATCAAAGCAGACTCATTTCTCTCCTCTTTTTCCTCCTTGTGGTTTTTCCCTTTTGTTCTGATTCTTTTCTTTTAATTGCAACATGACCAATGTGGAAATATGTTTAATATGATTGCACATTTATAGCCTATATGAGATTGCATGCAATCTTAGGGAGGGGGGAAGAGGGAATTTAGGACTCAAAAGCTTACAAAAGTGAATGTTGAAAAATAAAAAATTAATGAATTAATGAATTTAAAAATAAACACTTCATGGAGGAGATATCACCTAAGCTGTGCTTTGAAGGAAGGTAAGAATTTTTCCAGGTGGAGGAGAGGAGAGACAGCAATCCAGGCAGAGGGGACTGCTTGTGTCAAGTGGGAGTGTCAGGGAGGTAGGAGTTGGAAAGTGGGGTGAAGGGAACAGCTACTAGACCAGTTTGACTTAAATGAAGAGTATTTGAAAGAACAAAGAAGGAAACACAGAGGCTTGGAGTGTGGAGCATGGCTCTTCACCTTGGGCCCCCATTTCCCTTTGGGTTTGAATGACTTAGAGTGAATTACATCATGGAGGCAGGGAAGCCTTGTGCCAGTTTCTTGGGAATGAACAGTTTTGTCCCTTTTAGAGATGACAAGTCCATTCTCCATCCATCCTTTTGTGAAGACTTCACATCTTATTAGGTTTGCAGGACAGAATTTCAATAATTCATGTCTTTTGTTATGATAAATATTCATGTTTCATTTAAGGGAGACAGCAGTTGCCTAGATTAAATAAACTTGCTGGGGATTCAAGAGCAGGAGATCTCTCCTGCCAAGAAGGATATGAAGGAAAGAAAAGATATGTGAAAGAAGTAGACAAGGGGAAGGTAGGGGGAAAGTTCTATAAAGCCACTGAGGGTTTCCTGCCACAATCCTAGATGCATTGATCTAGTCAGAGGATTCCCTGAAGCGATTGCCAAATGCACATTAGGAGGCAGCTTGGAACAAAGAAAACCAATTGAACAGGGAATTAGACACGTGGGGTTCTGGACCCGAGTCTTCCAGTAATCTGTGGTAGGACCTTGGGTGAGAGATTTCCTTTTTATGGCCTTTGGTTTTTTCATTTATAAAATGTAAAGATTGAGTAGTTGTCCTTCCAACTTCGATCTTCTTCGAGTTCTAAGTAAAGGGGCA
The DNA here is from genome assembly GCA_028646575.1 of Pseudocheirus occidentalis. Classification (NCBI taxonomy): domain Eukaryota; kingdom Metazoa; phylum Chordata; class Mammalia; order Diprotodontia; family Pseudocheiridae; genus Pseudocheirus; species Pseudocheirus occidentalis. The sequence goes on from CM053593.1 coordinate 13,995,815, forward strand.
GTTTTGCCTCTAAGTAGAGCAGGAAGCTTGGGAAAGCAATGTGGTAGAGTGGAAATTATTCTGGACTTGAAGTTAGAATCCTTGGATTCAAATCCACCTACTGAGATTTACAGGGTCACATCTAGGGTAGGGTGGCCAGCACTTTGGAAGGAGATTTGGATTTATTAGTTAAAATCTGTATAGCCCTGATATTTTCCTTTGATGTGGCTGCTCTTTTCTGGCTCCCCCTCACCCTGCTTCTCATCACCATCTCCAACCTCCCAATATCCTGGAGTTCTCCATCATCCTTTTCCTTTCCCAAATGTATTGAACAAGGGGATGTTTCAAACCACTTGGCCTGGGAAAAGGAGTACTAGGTTTGGCTCTGAGAAACTAGGCAAATCACATCCCTCCCAAGGCCTCTATATTGTCAGCAGTAAAATGAGGAAGGTTGGATTGGAATGATTTATAAATTATATCTAGCTAAGCTCCCCGTGAGCACGAGCTGTATCAGTTGCTCATTACATCTAAATAGAATATCCCTCACAGGGAGGTTAGGAACTCTCTTATGAGCGCCTTGCTTACCTTGGGTTCCAATGAGTCATTAGTTATTTTTCTTCTGTCCTTCCAAGGCTATGTAGGTCATTGCTCTTGGTGGAACAAATAGAACAAAATAAGAGTTTAGTACGTTTTTTTCCTTTTGTTCATCCTTTTTCCTCTCCACAGCCATGCCAAACATGGATCTTAGTCCATCTTTTGGCATCTTTCTCCTACTCCAAAACAGATGAAGGAAAGCTTGGAAAAATTGTCTTTAATGTTTATCACCAGTCTCAATTCATCACGGCCACCTCTTTTCTGGAGTTTATGCCAAGGCCACGCTGCGTTTTACGCTCTTACCTTTCTTCCTAGTACTGATCCTTTCAGATCTGAGTTCTTGCTTCAGCCACATTTATCTCTATTTTCCTGTCCCTGCTTGTCAGCATCAGAATCAATAAGTCTGTGGGTCAGCAGACTTCTGTTTTTGAGAGACCCCCTTACTATGTTGCTGGAATTTCTTTTTTTTCTTTTTGGAGGGGGGGTAGGAAGCTGAATTGCATTGGACATGAACTGCAACATAACAGTTGGGGTTAAGTGACCTGCCCAAGGTCAGACTAGTTTTTGTGTTAGGTGTCTGAGGTCATATTTGAAGTCAGGTCCTCCTGACTCTAGGGCTGGTGCTCTATTTACTGTGCCACCTAGCCACCCCAGCTGGAATTTCTTTATAGAGTTCCCATGACAAGATACATGACAAGATTCTTTACAGAATCCTAGAACTTTTAAGCTGGAAAAGGGAATTCTTAAACTTTTAAAAACCATGGACCCCTTTGGCAATCTGATGAAGCCTATGTGCCCCTTCTTAGAATCATGCTATAAAATATAGATTTGCCAAATTTCAATGAGAGGTTAGTAAAAATAAAGGCATAACTTTTTCTAATCCGGTTCATTGATCCCCTGAACTAAAGTAAAGAAACTTCAGTTGGAAGTGATATCAGCATTTGTTTAATCCAGTCCTAAAAAGGTATGAGGGTATCTAGGTGGCACCATAATGCATAGAACACGGGGCCCGGAGTCAAGAACACTTATCTTCCTGAGTTCAAATCCAGCCTCAGATACTTACTAGCTGTGTGACCCTAGGTTAGTCACTTAACCCCTTTTGCCTCAGCTTCTTCATCTTTAAAAAGAGCTGGAGAAGGAAATGGCAAACCATTCCTGTATCCTTGCCAAGAAAACCCCACATGGGGTCACAAAGAATCAGATATTACTGAAACAACTGATCAACAACAATAAAAACAAAATCATGCCCAAAAAGGAATCCCAAGCTAAATATGCCTAAAAATATGCCTCAGAAAGGAGTCCCAAGCAAAATGTGCCTTCTTAAAGATATACAATGAGGGGAAGCTTCATTACCATACATTTTATGGATCAACATGGCCCATTCTCTTTCTGGTTAGCTGGGGTTATAAGTAAGTTGTTTTCTTCTTACATCACGCCTAAATGTGTCTGTTAAGGATTTGTACCCATTAATCCTGGTTGAAGAAGTTGAATCTTTCCTCCAGATGACAACCTTTCAAATACTTGAAATACTTTCAGTCTACTCTTCCACAAGTTAAATTCTTGGTTCCTTTGGCCATTTCTTCTAGGACATGCTTTTGAGACCCTTTATCATTCAGGCTACTCTCTGGTAGGTCTCCAGCTTGCTAACATCCTTCCCAAACCATGTTACCCAGGACTGGACATGATACTCCAAGAGTAATCTGACCAGAGCATAGCCCAGTGATGCTCAGAGGACTGAGAACAAAGATGGCAGTCGCCTTCTTGGGCATTGTATGCTATTACTGACTCTCATTGACTGGTTTTTTTTGCATAAAAGTCCTACCATTTGTATTCCTATTCCTCATTGTGCACAAGCTGGAGTGGTCTCCACTTACGGGAAGTGGGAAGTGAAAATTCCTCTCATTTCTATGCCACCAACCAAATTTCCTTCTCCATCATAATCAGGTCTAGAATTGCACTTCCTTTTGTGCTTCATCTTTGCCAACATGCCACCTATGTTATAGAATTGTATCTTATTGGATTATTACAACCATCAGATGAGGTTCATGATGCATCTTTTTATCCCACTTTGCTTCTAATAACCATAGACTAGCATCCATGAGGTTCTTTGAAGTTTGCAAAGTCCTTCATACATATTATCTTCTTCATCACTACCCCATTTTACAGATGAGACAAACTGTGGTGGGGAGAGGTTAATTGGTTTACCAGCATTGCCCCCTCAGAAAAAACACCAGAGAGGATGTGAACTCAGTATCTTCCTGGCTCCAAGTCCAGAGTTCTGTCTAGTCCGCCACCCAGGGACCAGATAGGACTAAGAATTGGAGAGTTTAAAGGAGAGCCCAAGGTTATCCCAAGGGAAGAAAGATGTTTGTCCCGGGACGGTGAAATGAGGAGGAAGGAATTGGTATCTCAGTGAGGCAACTTTAGGCTTGCTGGAGGTGGGCAGACTGGGTGGGGAAAGGGACAAAAAAAGACAAAAGAGCGAAATCTTCCCAACCACCCGAGCTCTCCATTCCTCTCCAGGCTGTGCTTACGACTCTGAACTTTCCCTAGCTGTTGGCAAACCCCGCTCAGCTTCAGCTTTCCTCTATGTGTTGCTCCTCTTTAGAACGGAAGCTCCTTGAGGGAAAGCTCCACCTTTTTCTTTGTTTATATCTCCAGCACTGAGAACAGCGCCGGGCACAGAACAAGGACCTAATAAATGCTTACTAACTTGCTCGACTTGAATGGCCAAGTGAGTACCCTCTCTCCAGAGGCATCCGATGGATGGCTCCTTGTTGGACATAATGTAGTTAGGATTCTTGGTCAGGGACAGGTTGGATCAGACTGCTCCAGAAGCCCCTTCTAAGTGGGAGATCCTCTGATTCGCCGTTGCCCAAGGATGGGCACAGAAAACAGACCTCCGACTTCCGGACCTGCAGTCTTTCCAGGAGCGCAGCCAGCTTCCATACACCTCTTTGAGAACAAGGGCGTGCACGCCTGAGGGAAATATGCAGGAAAGCGGAACCCTTTGGAAGGAACTGCCAAATAGTGACCCCCTATGGCGGGCATGAGGGCTCTGCTTCTCACCTGCTTTGGGCAGCCCAAGTGGAACGAGGGTGGCAGACCCCCGGGAGACCTAGTGGGAATCTCTTCCATTCTCCTCTCCCTTTCTGAGTCCCATTTCCTATGCATGGGGAGCGTACACGACTGATTAATGAAAAATGTCTGGCTCGGGTTCCGTATCTGGCTGAAGCACATTTGCTATTTGATATCTGAGATATGTACAACATGTTCACAGCAAATTCTCCGACTGAAAACAGTAGAGTTCAAACCGAGTCAATTAATGCACGGAGGGGATGGATTCCAGCCCAGAATCGCGTGTCTTGCGGAGGCCTTTTTGATTCTCTTGCCAAAAGATATCTGTTTATAAATGCAGTCAACGTAACTCTTGGGTACTTATGGCTCTTACAACCTGATGGGATTTTTTCCTTGTTATGGCTGAGCTCAGATAATTGAGTTATATTTTGCAGACGTTTCAAACGTTCTCTCTCCACACTTCTTCCTCTCCTTGCTTCCTTGGGCAGTATCCTTCAGGCGATATTTTTTACTGGTTTCTACCGTTTCCCCATCTTCCTCCTTCCCTCCCTCCCCCTCTCCCTTCTTTTCCCCCTCTTTCCTTCTCTTCCTTCCCCTCTCCTCTCCTCCCCTGCCCTCACCCTCTTTATAAGGAACTTAAAAGTGTGCAAAGTGCTTCATTCATATAAGTCACACTAAAGTGCCTCTCTTTTCCTTTTCTGAGGAGTGCCCCATTCTTACTTTCCTAGGAAGAGGGTGGGGGGAATTCATTCAGGAAACTGGAGAATGGTGAAAGGACTCCCATACAAAAGAGTGGTTGTGTCTGTCAATGCCACCCAACATGAGTGTATTAAAATCAAATCAACTCCAGCATGGGGAGCTGGTTGTTAAATTTTTCAGTGTAAGCATTTAATACCCCAGAAATTGGATTAAAGGCATGCTTCTACCCAAGTGGCTTCCCAAGAACTGATCTGTGGAAGCTGGTGAAGCTGCCCAGCTGGTGAAGTAGCCCTTCCACCTCTGGCCCTTCTTTATGTATTCAGTCTTTGGCACAGATGGAAACCTCAATATAGGTTGGGATTTCTCAAGCAGAAATTAACTTTCGCAGGTCTGAATGGCAGGTGTGGAGAAGGAAGTGAAAGGCAGGCCCCTGAGGAAGGCCAAGGGCAGGAGGAGTAGGGGAGAACAGGAGGGGAAGCTGGGACTGTTCTGGGCATCAAGAAAACCTTGATGGGTCCGTGGGAACCTCCCTCTTGAGATGCTGAGAGACTCCTTCCTGGCAATGGGGATTCTTCCTTCTCCTCTTTATTGTCCTAGGATCTGAGTTCACCCTCAAAGTGGTTCAGGTCATCTCTCTGCATATGTCTTGTTGGGCCTGGGAGGAAAAGGGAAGTATGGTATGGGTAAAGACTCACTAGGCCTCTCTTATCTCATCTGGATGGCCCTGCAGACCCTTCTAGCTTTGTAATTCTGTTATATATTACCTTATGGGGCTCACAGTTCATCACATTTCTCTCTCTGGGCCTCAGTTTCCTTATTTGTAAAACAAAGGTTATACTAGATAGCCCTGTGAACTCTTACAATCCTATCCATCTATGCTTGATGATTCTGTTATATGTTACCTGCGTGACTCAGGACTCATCACTTGCCTTTCTGGAGTCACAGATTCCTTATACTGGTTGATTACTGTTTTAGGAAAGAGGGAGGGGAGGGAAAGAAGGAGAGAGGGATAGGATTTGGAATTCAAAACTTAAAAAACCCAAATGTTAAAAAATCATTTTAATGTGTAATTGAGCAAAAAATAAAATATGTTAAAAAATAAAATGAGAGAGTTACCCTCAGTGGCTCCTGAGGTTCCGTCCCTGCTCTAGAACCCATGAGGTATCATTTCATAGAGCTGTTGTGGGATGAAATGATATCACGGATGGAAAATATCTTGTCACTGCAAGAAACCATCAACTCATCAGTTATTCAATCAGCAAGCATTTATTATGTGATTACTATGCGCCGGCACTATGTTAGTTGCTGGGATTACAGAATCCAAAATGAAAAACAAAACACAACTCTCTTTTAGCCAAGTCTTTATCAGTGGAGAAACCCCAAATCACCAACACAAGGTGATCATCTCAGCATCATTTCTATCCTTGTTTGTGACATTGGGTAAGTAATTTTCTATCCCCATGCCACAGTTTTATCATCTGTAGAATGGACATAATGCAAATGCTATCATCTATAAAATGGGTATAAAAGTAGTAGTTATGTCTACATCTAAGGGTTATGGTTAGGACTCAGTGAAATAATAGAGGTGTTATCTGCTTAGATAAAATGAAAAGAGGGAAGGAAATAAGACTCAAAAATGTTATCATTGTTCCTGTCATTTTTAGTCCTGTATCAATCTCCATCTGAATTTTAAATCTAGGGCATTCCAGTGTATTCAATTCTGAGTTTATCTATGGCTGACTTAGGGTGACTGACAAAGACTGTAGTTGGGAGGGTATCCCACTCAGGGTCTCTTTCTGTGCAGCTGGCTACTGGATTCACCTTCTCTTCCCACACCACCTTGAACTGTGATCACTGCCTAGAAGCAGCATAAAGGTAGCAGAGATTAGATGTCTGTGACTCTGCTTTCTCTAACAGTATTGTCTGGTGTTCCTGTAGCCCTTCAAAGTCCCAGGCAATAACTTACACAGTCCCATTGCCTTACGGATGCTTCCCTTATAGCAACATCATGAAGCAAGTGGTTAGGGACCCTATCCAGGGCAGATTTACTGGGGCTTTGCCCCAGAATACTGAATTTACAGGGTACAAATGGCACTTGCAATCTTCTATCATATACAAATAGTAGAGCATAGCACATATTTATTGATAATAATTAGGTAAGATAGGAAGCACTTTCAGCATGATAAACCTTTGGGGGTCCCTATCACCTCACTCTGGTGAGAGGCTGTCTCACTACCAAGGACATACTTTATGGAACTTACACTGGGCACAATTTGTGGATCTAGGCTAAGGCAGGAAAAAATTCCTAGTTATGATTCTGGAGGTAGTGTATACGTTATTATTTCCATTAGTTAGGTGAGAAAATGAAAACTTGGAGAGAGTGCATGGTTTTCTCAGTCACACACCTGATGAATATCAATCCACCAATACCTTTGGCTGATCTCTCTCTCCCTCCCCCTCCCTTTCTCCCTCCCTCTCTCTCTGTCTCTCTCTGTCTCTCTCTCTGTCTCTCTCTGACTCTTTCTCTATCTCTCCTTCACTCTTGTTAGTTTTAGCTGATCTCCTGGCTCATTGACTACTTCTTTATCCCTGTTTTCACACCATCTCAGCCTTGATGAAGGATGATGACCCATGCTCTTGATTAATAACAATAACAAATAATATCTAATATTTATATAGTATTTTAGATTTTCAAAGGGCATCACAAATATTATCCTTGTGACCACCATGTTCTTTTTCTACTGCTGTGATTCAGAAAGCTGATGTTCCTCTCCTCTCACCATGGCCTCTTGTCTTTCAACCTTTCTTCTTGCCTCCTCCTCCTAATTTTCTTCTTTGTTTTTACTGTGACCTCCAATCTCTCCCCCTTTTCCAGTTCTTCTAGACCTTCACCATTTCCTGGATTCTGTTCTTTCCCTTCAGAGTCTTGACTTAACAGTTACATAGTTTGACCATACACTATCAGCTACCCTTAAACCCCATAAACTTCCTTCCTATTACCAACTTTCCATCATTGGAATCTCTGTATCTCCAGCATCTGGCTCAGAGTAGGGACTTAATAGATTCTTGAAGGTTGATCTAATAAGGGCTAAGTGACTGATTCCATGATTTTAAAGTTGTTAGAAATTTAGTAACCTTGGAGATGGTAGTTTCAGTAGAGTTGTAGGGTTGGAAATTAGATGGCAGGGAATTGAAAAGTCACAACTTTCTGACTTCCAATCAAGGTTGTACTGGAACCAAATCCTATAGACTGGAGAGTCGATGGTTAAATTTTCAAAGTGATCAAAATTACACCTTGGAAATCAGCAAAGGTTACAAATCAGTTGTTGATTTATTGTTTGCCTAGATTTAAGAATGAAATAGGCAAATGTTAATAAATGCACATTTAACTAAAATGTCTCATGCATATTTTTTCTTTCTTTCTGGAGAGCAGATTGTTAAACATTTACCAGCATACTTTTCCCTCTAGTCCTTGGTTACTCCCACCATCAGAGTTCTTAATTTCAATTCATGTACATCTGAAAATTTCTGAGCTCTTACTAAGGTATGGTAATCATTTATTCTTGCCTGATTGACTTCACTGCACTCTCCACAATGCTTACTCTAAACCTTCTCCTATTTCCTCAGAACTTGATCACTACTTGCCCTCCTGCCTGTCTTTCATCCTCAGCAGAGGACCTGATCTCATCTGCTTACTGAGAAAATAAAGACCATCTGGTATGGACTCTCTCTCCCCCTCAGCACACATTCCTCTACATCATCCTTCATTCTTTGCTCCAGTTTCTGATGAAGAGGTGGACCTTTTCTTGGCCAAGGCCAGCCTCTTCTCTTGCACTTGATCCTTTCCTTCTTATTCCCTGTGGAAGCTTTATATCCTCGCTTTGTCTCATCTCCAATCTTGCTCTGTCCACTGGCTCTTTCACTCATACTGACAGATAAGCTGAGGTCTCCCCCCATCCTTTAAAAATAAAGGATAGCAGCCTTAACATTACCCTGTCATTCCCTCATGATATCATTTTATAATTCCCCTACCCCCCTCCATCATGACTACAATCCCAGACAGGATTGTCTACACTTGTGGCTTCCTTTCTCTTACTAACCACTCACTTTTCAATTCCTTGCCATCTAATTTCCAACCCTACAACTCTACTGAAACTACCATCTCCAAGGTTGCTAAATTCCTAACAACTTTAAAATCATGGAATCAGTCAATTAGCCCCTATTAGATCAACCAAGCCCCTACTATGAACCAGATGCTGTAGATACAGAGATTCCAATGAAATACTTCTCATCATTGACAAGTCTACATTCCCATTGGGGGAGAATATAGATAAAGGCAATATAGACCAGATCTGTGATTTTATTGTTTTGGAGGGCCCCCAGATGGAAAAACTACTTACACTATGCAGCTTGGCACCTTCTCTGGTACTCAAACTCTTGAGTTGTCTAGGCTACAAGAAGATACATGGATTACCCAGAAAGAATGTGCCAATGGACTTGAACCCAATGTGTCAATGGACTTGAACTCAGCCCTGAGTTGAGTTCTCTATGTCCTATGCTCTGCTGTCTCTCCCCAAAACAAGCATATGCTTCATGTATGCAAAACAATACAGGTATTTTTTTTAGAGTTAGAGGAACCACTAGTAGTTGGAGTGGGAGAGGTCAAGAAAGGAGAACTTCGTGTGAAATTGTGCTTTAAGGGAGTCAGATTTCGCTGGATTATTCATCATGTGGAAGGGAAATAAAGTACCTTAAGATAATATAGCAAATGGGGAGGGTTAGGAGTTTGAAGGATCCATTAAAGTTACATGATCCAACCTAATTCTAATTCTACAGAATCAGATAATATTTTTAAGACATTCAACATCATGTCTGACACATAGTAGGTGCTTCATAAATGCTGTTTTTTTCCCTCTCTCCCCCTCTGTAAAAAGAGGAAAGATTGATCTGGCAGCTGTGTAGGTGTGTGTATGATAAGGAGATAATTCAAATACCTCTTTTTAAGATCTCTGTCATGTCCCTTAGGTGGAATGCTCAACAGGAATAGGAGGAGAAGGATCCTTGTTGTCTCTGACTGGAGCTGTTTTAATGATGCTTTCAAAGAGTCTACTGAAGATGAGTTCACATCCCAACACTTTGATTCAATTATAAAAACCAATTGTCTGTGAGATAGTTTGTTAAACATCAAAGAATAATTATAGCAGGAGTGACTTGTCCTGAGACAATTTCTATTTGAATTCTATTGAACAAGAGAAGAACTCAATAATAATATTAGTGACAGTTAAATAATTCCTCAAAGTTAGTAATTTACTTCAAATACATCATATCATTTTTCTGATATACATTATAGCATTTGAGAAAGTACAAGGTTATCCTGGTTCTCTTCCACACTCTTCCAATAATGATGTGTATTACACACTGAGTGGGGTTTAGTCATACCCTCCTCATCTTTCACCTCTTCAGTATTTTGAAAGGAAAGAATATCTATCATTCTCCCGGTCCCCCTTCCACCTCCCAATATTGTGATCACATAAGCCACAAGGATCTGGTAAAACTGTAAAATGCTGTCTCCTCTCAATAGGCTGAGCTCCTGAGAACAGTCCAGGCCAACTGGGAAATCCAACATTTTGTGGGAGGCCCCAGGACAACCTTTCCCCCTGTGATCACTAGAGCCTTCTCCATCACTCAGCTGTCAACTTGGGTGGCACTGTTCTCTGGCCCCCAGCTTCACTGGGCTGAGCTGGCCTTCCCCAGTCACAGATTTGACCCTGCCCATTGTGTGACTGTGAGTGGTTGTCAGCACATTCTGCTTCTCCTGAAGACCCAAGTCAATCTGAGACGTGCCAGTGTAGACGCTCAATGTCATGGGGCTGTCCAACTTGAAAATCCAAGTTTAGAGAGTGTATCTGCCACTCCCAAACCAACTATGAAATCTTCAAAGGGCATTTTTCCATGTCTTGTTTATGTAACCTATGAGAATTTCCTTTGGGGAATGGTTCACATCAAGTCTGGTCTGAAATCTTCAAAGAGAAAAATAAAGTCCTATGAGAGCCTGCTGATTATTTTCAAAAAAGGTGTTTGCTAAATGTGGTGTGTGAGATGCCCCTCCCCTCCCCATCCCCACACTCACATTCCTTAAGGCGATTTCAACACTCCACTGTGTACTCAGAGGAAGAACATCCCCCAGGGGCTAATTTCACATTTTCTAGCCTCCACCTCCAGCTCCCAAATCTTCCCTGGTAACCCAAAAATAATTTGTTTTTTCTCCTAGAAGGATATTAGCATCATCCACTTGATAGGAACCATGTCTGCTGAGTGCCTAGCATGCTGTTATAACGAGGTTTATTATTGTAGCCAACACCAATAATAATCAGCAAGGATGGGTGGAAGGAGAGCACGCTCTGACTTCCTCCAGGCCAGACCGCTTCTGCTCTTAATCACGTTCCCCTGAGGACTTCACATTGAGTTTACAAAGTACTTTGGGTCCCCACACCATAAACTTATGAAAAACATGTAGTTGGAATCTGACCGTAAAGGTTACTGTTTGAATAGATTTTTAACTCGAGGCATTTCAGTTATTTAAATTGACTCAGACAGTACAAGCCGGTCCCTGTGACATTCTAGACCCCGCCACAGTCAACGGATCCTGGCAGGCAGCCACCCCTCCCATCACTTGGCCGTAGCTAAATCAGCTCCAACACATCAGCTCTTTAGAATTACGTGCTTGGTCATGGGATTACAATCGAGCAAACCCCAAAGGCAGGCCAGAATACTGATGACGCTCACAAAGCCTCTCTCCCACAAGCTTGCCCTGCCTTTGTGGCATGAGAGGCCTTCCTGAGCCTTGGCAGCCCCATCCCAGATGTTGGTTTTCCAGAAAGGAGAAGAGAGCTAGCAGACCTAGATTTAGATCAGGTAGCAACAATGTGATCAATTGAACAATTAGGAAGCCCTGTCTTCTGGCTGTATGAGCTGCTTTGTGGACAGAGCCCTGGACCCTTCTGGTCAGGAAAGCTTAGGTATCAACCAGCCTGCCTTTCTGACACTGTATGTAACAATGGTCAGTCATGTAAGCACCTTCAGCTTCAGTTTGCTCATCTGTAAAAAACAGCACGTCCAGCTCAAAGCTGAATCTTTTTTTTTTTTTAATGCAGACTTCCCTTATTTTGTCACCATGGATGGACAAGGCACTTCACTTTTTAGCCTCAGCCTCCTTACGTGTGTTTGCTTTGCCTTGCCTTACAGCCTTGCTGTAAAGTTCCATTGTGGCAGTATTGGTTCAGAACCCAAAGAATCACAAGATTATGTAGAGAGTGCTATAAGGAACTTCAGAGATTTTTTTCATTGCCTGGGGTTTTTCCACACTTTCTGGGTCCTGGCCCCCTTGGACAGTCACTCTGGTGAAGCTTAGGGAACTCTCCTCAGAGTCACCTTCTAAATGAGTACAATAAGATTGCCCAGGAATGTATTGAATGATATTGAAATACAGATTTCTAAACGTTTTTATGAGTTCATGGGCCCCAGGTTAGGCAGCCCCCGACCCTAACACGTACCTCAAAGAGTTGTTATGATGAGAATCAAAGGAGGCAGCATATTTTGCAAACACTAATGAGCTACATTAATATCAGTTATCAATATGATTTCTAGAGGGATTCTTTTTAATGTCTTACGAAAGAATGAACAATTTTTAGTGGTTTATTGCATGCCACACACTGTGTTAAAACTGTGGGTTCAAAAGTCAGACAGCGCCTGCCCTCAAGAAGCTTACTTTCTAATGGAGGAGAGCACCTAGAGGGGAGGGTGGCCCAGGACGCATATGCTAGTTTTGTAGGAAAAGGCAAAGGGATGGTGAATGGATGTATAAGATTTCTTTCCAGAATGGAGGATGTAGTGATTTAATTACCATTCTCAGATCAAGAGGTGGAAAGGGGAGGGAAGAGTACCACCCTCCCCCCTCCCCTTGGCAGGGCAGAAAATGGCGTGGTAGGAGATGAGACATGGTGCTTTATGTGAATCCTTTACGCTCTGTGTGAGGTCACTGTGTGACCCTGGACAAATTACTTGCCCCCTGTACTCATCAATTTTCTTATCTGTAAACTGAGAGGGTCGGATTAAGTGGGCTCAATTTATTTAAAAACAAGATAACTGCATTTCAATATAATTGGTTTTCTTTTAATCTGTTTTTTTTTTGTATTGGAAAACATTATTCTGCAAAAGAGCCCAGGGGGTTCACCAGACTTGGCCAAAGGGGTCCATGGCAAAGAAAAAGTTGACAACCCCTTGTCCACAAGGCTTCTGAGGGCCCTTCTAACTCTAAAGCTGGGATCTTAAACCCTTAGTGTTTTCTTGTTCTGAATCAATGAACCTACAACCCTCTTAGTAATGTTGTGAGCCAGGAGAGACAACTTAGGCTCATTATCCTTATTTCACAGATGAGGAAACTAAGGCTTACTTAGCAAGTGACTTGCCCATGGTCATAAAATCAAATCAACCAATAACCATTCGACACCTACTGTATGCCAGTCACCTGCTTTCATGGAACTCACCAACAACCCGAAGCGCCTAATTACATCTACGATCTTTTCAATCTCGAGTATCACCTCGCTCCTCTAGGTTCATTTTCACTCTCAATAAGACATACACTCATGAACTCCCTCCTGAGCTGGTGACTCCCCTCCAGTGACGGTGGCCCGCTGGGGGAATCTTGTGAATGGTGAAGTCCCGAGGATAAGTTAAAGGGTTGCTTTGGAGGACATAAATGAACCTTAATTTCATTATCATGATGCTAACATACAGCGTCGCCACTCCAATGGTCTTCGTTCGCGTTTACATTCCTCATGGTGTGGATCTGGGTTCCACTTGCCATTTAGACGTAATTGCCACTTTATTATGATTTTTTTCACAGTTAAGTGGAGCATTTGAGCACAGTTGAATTGCTGGGAGCCTTAGTGGAAGAAATCTATTAGTGGGATAGCTTGAAACAATACACAAAGGAACCCTGCGTGTGGTCCGCTCTCCACTCTTTCCACCACCTTATGTTAAACAATAAATCTCCGAGTCAGCTAGAACTCCGAGACTCCCATCCAGCAAGAGCCGCATTTTATCTTTTATTCATTGGCAGGAACATAGCTGTAGGAGGTATTCAAATCGTACTTTTATTTAAACAAACACAGCTGGATCACAGTCTCTTAATATAGCAATTCTCTAATGAAAAATAACAACATAGTATTTATCTCTTTTCTTTTGTGTGGCTCTCAATTTGCTAAAATTAGGCAGACTTCAATCCCCCACAAAATTGGCATGTTTTCCTGACCAGAGTGAGAGCTCATCGCAGCTAACTGCAAAATTATAATGGGGCTGTAATTATAGCGGGGCATGTGAACTACACATCCCCGTACTGCTGTAAGCATAAAGGACAAGGGCTTATGCAATTAGGATGTAATAACATCATTTGTCTTAAAGGAGTCAGGCAACTGATTTCCTTTATTGAATGGGAGCCCTCCCATTATCTCCTGTGTCAGGGTTACTTTAGTGCCTTGCCCAAAGTCAGAGGAGGGTGGGAGCACCTCAGGGGTTCGGACAGGCACCATTTCCCAATTCTGCAGGAGATTCCTGTTCCCTTACCCTTGGATGGGATTGACCTGAAGAATTCTTGACCTTCTCTTGTGAAGGAATGTTGAAAGAGGGATATTTCAGGGTTTTGATTCTTACGGGGTCCAAGAAAAAAGAAAAGGGTCTTATTAATTACATTGCTCTATTTTAAGGCTACAGAACCTTTATGAACTGAGATGCCCAATACAAATGTGGCATAAAATTAAACATATAGGATTAGCCAGGAAATCCATTATATTGAAATAATGATGTCTTCCCATTCTAGTTCCAAGATTCCCTGAAAGCCAGGGTGTCCATGAGTCCCAGTCTGAGGACCCTTGTTCTAAGACCTTTTCCAACTTCCATTAAGAGATCAAGAAGGAACCTTAGTTGAAGTTGAGTGTCAGAGTCTCAAAAGATCTTTGAGCATAGAATGTAAGAGTTTAAAGAGATTTTAGAACATGGAATGTAACAGCTGAAAGAGCCTTTAGAACAGAGAGTGTGCTAGCTAGAAAGAGTGTTAGAACAAGGAATGTTGGAGTTGAAAAGGGTCTTAGGATATGGAATGCTGGGATGAACCTCACATCATATAGTAACAGAATGATAGGAATGGAAAGTACTCCAGAGCATAAAAGCAGTTAATAAGGACTTATCAAGAATAGTGGATAAAACCCAAGACTTAGGGTCAGGAAGCCCTGATGCTCCCTAGCTGTGCTTCCCTCTCCAAGTCACTTAAATTCTCTGCGCCTCATTTTCCTCATCTGTAAAATGGGGATAATAACAATAGTCTCTATCTCACAAGACTGTTGTATCAAATGAGATAACATATGTAAGATGCACTATAAAGCTTAAAGCACTATATCAATTGTTATTATGATTCTTGATCTATGTGCCAGACACAGTGAATGATAGGACATAGAATGTTAGATCTTGGAGGAACCATTGAACATAGAATGTCAGAGTTGGAAAAGACCTTAGAACAAGGGTCCTCACCCTGGGGCTCATGGACTCCTTGGATTTCAGGGAACCATGGGACTAGGATGGGATAATGCTATATCTTTATTTCAATATAAATAATTTTCTTGGTAATCCTATACATTTAATTTTATGGTATACATTTTTTCTGGGCATCTCAGTCCATGAATATACCTGGGGCAAGTTATGTTGGTCCCATTTTTCAGATTTAGCAAATCAAGGCTCAGTGAGAGAGAGAGAGCTTCTCTACAGCCCAAATCTAGGGCTTTTGCTTAATGCATCAATGCTATCTCATGAGATGGCAAATTAGGGGGTGATGGATCTACAGGACTCCCTACCCTTTGGGGGGTTCCACAGCAGGATTCCCTATACTGATGACCTCCCCTCCCCCAAATAGCATGAGAAACTCCATGTGCAAGGTCTGTGACTTGGTCGATAAGTCCTAGGGTATATTGAGGTCCAGTGATTTGTCCAGGGCTGCACAAATCAGAGGCAGGATTTGAACGTAAGTTGTCTTGACTATGCCTCTAGCTTGAAAGGAACTTTTTACTACTGGGTCCAGGGCAAA
This sequence comes from Pseudocheirus occidentalis, assembly GCA_028646575.1. Taxonomy (NCBI): domain Eukaryota; kingdom Metazoa; phylum Chordata; class Mammalia; order Diprotodontia; family Pseudocheiridae; genus Pseudocheirus; species Pseudocheirus occidentalis. Next base: position 14,011,299 of record CM053593.1, read on the forward strand.
ACTCTGGAGTAAGGGAAATGTCTTCCTAATCTCGCCCTTTCTGACCTCCCCAACACACACACACACACACACACACACAGACACACACATCCTTTCTATACTCCTTTCTATTCTTTCATTATCATGTTGTAGCCCTGATGACTCGAGTTAAGGTAGACAGAAGTGTTTCAATCATGATATGAAGACAGCCCAGTCCAGTGGGAGGACCTAACCAATCAGAATACCTGCCTCTGTTGTGAACTTGCTGTGTGCCCCTGGGTAAGTAATTTCCCTGAAACACAGACTTTGTTGTAACACGGGAGTCTTGTCAATTCCACCTCTTTGACATCTATCCCATAAGATCTCTTCTCTCCCCTCACACAGCTGATAACCTAATTCAGTCCCTCAACACCTTGGGCTTGAATTATAGTGCCTGGTATATGTGGTAGATACTTGATCAGTGCTTGTTAACTTGACCAAATTCAACTTTTCAATGGGTTCCTAACTGGTTTCTCTGCCTCAGGTTACTTCCCTCTCCCATCAATCCTCCACACATCTGCCAAAGTGATATTCCTAAAGCTCTGGTCTGTTCATGTTTGGGGGAAAGAATACTGGCTTTAGGACACAGTTGGTATATAGTAAGCACTTATTAAAAACTCAGTGACTCAGTTTGACTTCTCTGGGTCTCTGTTTCTTTTATTGTAAAATGAGGCATTTGGACCAGATGATTTCTAAGACACTTTCCAACTCTAAATACTTTTCATTCTTGACTCACAAAATCTCAGAGGCTTCACATGGTCTCTAGGATACAACATGGGACAGAAAGCCCAGACCCTCATACCAACTCTATGAGGCAGGTACTACTATTGTTCTCATTTAACAGATGAGGAAACTGAGGAAGAGAGAGATTAAGTGACTTGTCCAGGGCCACACAGCTAATAAGCATCTGAGAAAGGTCTTTTGTGGTGCCAAGCCTACACCCTGTGCACTGTGGCACAGGGCTACCTCAGAAGAGTTTCATGCTTTTTTGTAATACAGATGAAATCATTGCTAGCATTTATATAGCACTGTGAGCTTTGCGAAGGATTGCGCAAAGATCATCTCATTTGGTCCTCATGCCAGCCTTGGGAGGTGAGAGCCTCCCAGGCATCTCTATTTTAAAACTGGATAAAAGAATGTTAATTGAAATATTATAAAACTGAATGAAAATATTTTAAAATAGAAGTATCTCTATTTGATAGATAAAGAAATTGAGGCAAATAGCTCCTAAGTGACTTGCCCAGGGTCACACAGCTACCAAATTTAAACTCAGATCTTTCTAACTCAAACTCCATAGTGAACCTCTTAGCATCTACCATAGAACTGGTAATAATGCGTATAACACATGTTTGTTGTACTATATGAATGCGAAGCGCAGGGTTGGCATATCTGTCATGGGAAGAACCTTGAATTTAGAGCCAGAGGGCCTGGGTTCAAATCCTGACCTCAAACTTCTTGTTCCCTGTGTACCCTTGGGTAGGTCGCTTATATTCTCTGGGCCCTGGTTTATTTCTCTAAAACCAAGTTGAAATAGTAAGACCCTCCCTGGTTCTCACTCTTCGATCTTATCCTGTTTGTTGTCATTTGACGGAGTTGGAAGTTTTATGCTTTTACCCTTCCCTTGGTGCATCTGCATTTTATACTAGACACCAAGGACAGATCAATGCTGAACCCAAAGGAATGAAGTACTTGTCATTAGATTTCTATCAGTGGAGGGTAGGAAGATTTTTGGTCCAAAGTATATGGGGGAGGGACTTGTTGGCCCTCCCTCAAAGCCTTCCACATTGTCATCCACCTACTTTGTCTTCCCAAAAGGAGCCACAGTGAAGCTGGTGTGGCTGCTGACGGCCAATGAGAAGACTGTCCAAGTCACTCCCAGCTCCGATGCTAGCAGTGGGACTCAGGTGAACCACTTTGTTTCTCCTACCTTCAGCTTCCTTTTCTATAAAATGGACATAATCAACCTGCAAGGTTGTGGAAAGAGAAGCACCTTATACATGGAGGTGTGGAGAGAAGCTGGACGTAGAGTCAGGAGAGCCCCGTTTTTCTCCTGCCTCTGACACTCTATGTTGGTGGCACCCAGGCAGAGGGGAGCCAGGCAGAGACTTTTTGCCTCTTTTTGTATCCCCAGTGCTTAGCACAGGGCCTGACGCACAATTGGCATCAAGCACATTCTTAATTACTTACCACCACTGGGTGACACTTTTAACATCTCTGGGTCTCAGGTTCCTCACTTATAACATGAGAGTGTCACTTCCATCTCTAAATCTATGCAGCCTTTTTCTTTCTTGCTTTCATTTTTTCTCACTTAAAATATTGATTTCTTCATTTTTTCTTTTATTTCTTCATTTCCCAGCATGTCCCTCCCCTTTCCCATCCAGAGAGCCATCCCTTACAACAAAGAATTAAAAAAATAAAGGAAAGAAATCAGCTCAACAGCACCAACCAAGCTATGAACCAAACCCAGTCATCTAGTCTGTGTTCCACACCCACAGTTTCCCACCTTTGAAAAGGGAGGAGGGGCGAGGAATGTCTTCTCACATCCCTTCTTTGGGGCCAAACAGTGAGTTATTTTTGTAAAAGCTGCCTTGTGTGTTGGCTGGACTAAGGGAAGGTATAAGGAAGAGTGAGGCTCAGGCTCCCCTTTTTCTCCTCCAGGGAGCTCTGCCAGGCAAGGGCTCTTTGCTCCTCTTCTCCACATTTACTCTCTCTCAGTCCATCCATAGAAGGCTCTGAATCCACAGTCCAGCTGTTCCTGATGCTCATCAGACCCTCCCCTCCCCTGCTGCTGGCCATCACTGAAAGGCAATTTGTCATCTCTCCCACCTAGAGCACATTTGAAAGAACAAAGCCAGTGGCATCAACACAAAGCATCCTGGGAGAATCTGGAGGGAGCTTGGCCCTCTATATACTGGCTCCTCAACAGAGCCTAAAGCCTTCCAAAAATGGTAGGATTGAGAGAAGGACAGGAGCCATTTACCTGTCTCCAGACCCCCAGGGGAGCTCTCAGGTAACTGAATAGAAGAGCCAACCTCAGCCACCCAGGTTTCAAAGGAAGAGGGAAAGAAAAGAGCTTTCTGTGAGAATGACAGACTCTAAGGTCCTCTAAAATGTGGTTCCTACCTGCTGTTTCAGCCTAATTTCCTCTAATTCCCCTTCATGATTGACATTTCAGTAATACTGCTCTGTTGGACATTTCCCAATCTCACCATGTCCTCTTCCATCTCCTTGCTTTCAGATGGCCACTTATCTTGTGCTGGAAGGTTCACCCTCCCTCCCTCCTCCCTTGAAATCACTCGTTTCTTTCAAGACCTAGCTGGCTCACTATTTTATGTGAGACTTGTCTGGATCCCCACCTCCCAGCATGCTGTCTCTCAAAATGACCTGGCATGCATCTAGTCTGTCTGATCCATCCATGCGGTTGTGTTGTCTCCCTCTTGGAACCTAAGTTCTTTGTAGGCAGGCATTGTTTCTGGTCTTTGTATACTCATCACTTAAGCTGAATACTTGTTGATTGATTGATCGATTGAATGAAATGTATTATCTACCAGGCATGAAAGCTTGGACAAGTCACCCAGCCTTTGTGGTCATTATTTCCTTAACTGCAAAATGAAGGGGGTTGATTACATGACTTAAGAGGTCTCTTCCATTTCTACATTTATGATCTTATGAGGAAAGACATCTGGATTAATTACATGGCTCCTCTCCCTTAAGGAGCATAATAGTAATAAAAAGAGCCAGTGTTTATAGAGCACCTCAGGGTTTGCAAATATCTTATTTGGTCCTTACAGTCTGTCAGGGAGACAGGTGGTATTATTATAGACATTTTACAGAAAGGGAAACTGAGGCTGTGAGAGGGTAGGTGATCTGAGTGGAGTCACAAGCTAATTAAATGTTTGAATTCGGATTTGAACTCATGTATTTCTGATTCCCAGTCCAATATATTATCCACTATGACATGTCTGCCTACAAGTTCCATTTATCAAAGAATTTTTTAAAATGGCGTTTGGTTGAGTGGCACTCAATGCTTTGGGAATACACAAATTTTAGGCTCTAAATACCTCTTGTCTTTATTAATTATTGGTATAATCTTCCAACTTATCTTTCTTTTGAACAATCAATTCCTCATATAATCTTTACAATGTATCTCTCAGATCACATCTCTGCTCTACAACTTGTCAATGGCATGACATTCAACCTTCCTAACCTGGCATTCAAGGCTATCCACAATCTGGGGACACCTTGCCCCTTTCCTCCAACTATCACACATTTTACAGTCTGGCAAACCTTTTCTTCCTTGGTAGCTTTTGCTCACACCATTTTCTCTGCTTGGGGAGGGAGAGAATTGTAAACAATCATGTGCAATAGAATCAGAAGGTTTTGAGTTGGAATTCAGGCACTGCCTCCTGCTGGTTCTATGTTGCTAGGCTTTTCTTCTGCTTTCTAGTTCTTCATTTCCTCAGTTATAAAGTAGAGAGAACAGTACTTCTGAACTAACTCATAAAGATGCTAAAAGAGAAGGTCTGTGTACCATGCTATGTAAGTTTTGCTTTTATGAAAAACAAAACACAATTATTTTATTGATTTCTCGCAATCAAATAATGCCAACTAGCTTTCCTTCCATCCATGCAACATTAAAAACAAAGGAAAAATCCCTTGGATCTTTTTTAAAGCAATGAATAACATTTTATCCAGCAAACAAAAAGTTAAAATCAGGTAACCCAATTCATTATGCAAACATATTTTTTTTAAAGCAGAACTCATAATTTGGTTTCTTTCTTTGTAAAGTGGAAGTGTAAACATTTCTCCTGATGGTTTTGAGGTTATAATCATGTCAAGAGTATTGCAAAGTGTGGCTATAAATGATAGTTATTATTATTATGTAGGAGCATCTTGCAAAGCATGCAACTGACACATCTTATTTGAATTAATACATTTTGTAAAGTGTTTGTAATCAATGCATGATAGAAAACATCATTTCAATGCAAGGCCATGCACAGGATCCTTATTAAATCAATTTTGCATTATTCTTTATGGTGTTATAGATTAATTATTACTCATGACATGACCTTGGTATTAAAAGGATATTAACTGTTGTTTGAAACAAATTATTCCTGGTAGGCGTTAATTGGTTTGAATTAGGAGGAACAGATATGCTGTGGTTCTGTGAATTATTGTCCATATCCCCATTTTACAGACTACAAGCAGCAAGGTTCCAAGAAGTCAGGTTATTACCATGGTGAGTAGAAACTTGAACCTGAGGCTCCATGCTTCTAAGGGACTGAAATGTTTAGTCAATCCAAGACTATTTGCATTTTACAAGAAGCCTCTGTTGTTCCTCAGGGTCATAGGATTTAGAGCTGGAAGTTATCTTCAGTATCTTTGAGTCTGATCCTGACATTTGACAGATAAAAGAACCCAGAAATAAAGTAACTACTGCAAGTTCACGTAACTACTAGAATTTGAACCCAGATCTTCTGATGTTAAATATTATAAATCTGCTGCCCTTTCCTTTTGACCAGGGGTCAGTGAGTTGATTGATATTTATTAAGACCCTACTATGTGCCGAGCACTATTCTAAGTGCTGGGGATATGAAGACAGGCAGAAGACAGTCCCTACCCTGGAGGCTCTCACAATCTATTGGGGAGGCAACACAAACTTTTTCTTTCCATGTGTACAACTGTGTTCAGACAAGATATATACGGGATGAATTGGAGATATTCAGCAGAGGGGAGGGACTAGGATTAAAGGGGATGAGAAAGGCTTGATGTGGAAGAGAAGGCTTCAGCTGGTCCTTGAAGGAAGCCAGGAGGGGAGCGGGAAGCTGGTACTCCTTGCTTGTTACTTCTCTCTTTTTTCTTTCCTGCCTCCTATAATACCAGAGGGAGAGGAACTTCATCCCTCACTTCTGCAAGTTTTCTTCTAAAACTGTCAAGATTTAGAGGACAGGGTGAAAATTTAGAATCCATTCCTTACCTAGACAATCAACTGGCATTTGTTAAGCCCTGGCCAAGTGCTGGTGTTGTATTAAGTCTGGGTATATAAAGGAAAAATAAGCACAGTCCCTTGCCCTCAAGGGGCTTCAATTCCAAAGACAGAAATGACCAAACTATGCATAAATACACACAGAGTAGGTAAATTTTTTGAGGAAGCTGTCTGGTGTAGTGTATAGAGTACCTGCCTGGCCTGGAGGCAAGAGGACCTGAATTCAAATGTGACCTCATACACTTGCTACCTGTGTGACCTTGGAGAAGTCACTCAACACTATTTGCCTAAGTTTCCATATCTGTAAAATGAGCTGGAGAAAGAAATGTCAAGCCACTCTAGTGCGGTTTGAAGAAAACCCCAAATGAGGTTAAGAAGAGTCAAATACCACTGAAATGACTAAATAAGAACAGGCAACCTTGGAGGAGAATCCTGTAGCTGTTGATGGAGAGAGTGGCTAAGGAAGGTCTTCTGCGGAAGGTAAGATTAGAGCTGAGGGGGAAGAAGTTAGGGATTCTAGGGATGTGGGGGTGAAGAGAAAAGCATTCTAGGCAGAGGATACAGCTAGTGTAGGAGCATGGAGGTAGGAATGTCTTTAGAGCCACAGTTTCAGGCTTGTTTATAGATGAGAGGGTTGGAAGGGAATTTGGTGACCCTTCAGTCCAAGTGTCCAACAGAGAGGAGAAGTGATTTGCTCAGGGTTGAATGGCTGTTAATAAGCAGATGATCTGGACTTCAAACTCATCTCCTCTGTCTCTAAATCTCAATGCTTTGTTGCCCAGGGCTCTGGAGCCTGAATGTTGTTGATATTCTTCATTTTTGAAGAGGACCAGTGACCTCATGGATGATGTCTTGACTTGCACAAGAACTGGATTTAAGTGAAGCAGAACTGGGCAGAGGTATCAGCCTTACTTTTTCTCTCTAGGGTCATTAGAGTCCAGTGGAAAGACAGAGTCAATAGGTTTGTGTGTGTGTGTGTGTGTGTGTGTGTGTGTGTGTGTGTGTGTGTTAAGATATATCATAATGAAGACTTAGTCACAGAACATTTTGTTCATTGTAGTCAACTGATTCCTCCCCCACCTCTGTTTCCCAGTTATTTCATTAAATTATCAATTAAAATTCCTAAGTTATGTAAATTCCCCAGGTAGAGTTCTATGAGGGGTTCTCCTAAAGAGCCTATAGGAACCTTTGTACTATCAAGCAATTTCCCACAAGAAGTTGTCCCTCTCTGAAATTAAAACAGATGCAATCAACGTTTGGCGTGGCTCCCGGCAAGCTCTTGATGGCTATGGTTCACTGGTCCAATTTCAGCAGCAGAGATGAGAACTCCATTTCCTGTACCCTGGATTACTGATCATCCTGAGGCCAATCCACAGTCCATCTTGTTTGATGTTGAGCCATGTTATCACTGAGTCTCAGCAGGGTCCTTCCAGAAACTCTGAAGAGCCTTTGCCACTAATCCCCAACCAAGTGTGGTTTTTCTTACCGTTCTTCAAATTATATTTAACATTAATTTGTCATCTGGATTGGATATTGATCACACTAAAGCACAGTGAAGAACGGTCTGAGAGGCCCACTCTTCACCAAGTTCACTTGCCTGTATTTGCAAAGATTGCTTATCGAACTTAAAGTGCTGGGCTGGCAGGATGGAAGGTGAGGACCCTTGTAAATAAGGTGGGATGGGAGCCCAAGCTTCCCCTGTCTACAGTGAGAGGCAGTTCTGGCCACAGCATACACTTCATCATTCCTTTGGTTGTTATGCGTTTGCAGAATGCTTCCAAATTGCTGTGTGCTGAATCCTCAAAAGTAAGAACCCAGGAAGTCAGGGCATGAGAAGGATTCCCATTTCAGTTGGAGGGCTGCAGGAGATGAGACTAAAGGAACATCTTGGTTTTGGCTGTTTCCTGTTTAATCCAAGCTCAGGTGCCCTCATAGAGTGAGATCAAGAGGCTGCAAGCCAGGTAGGAAGACAAAACCATGTGGAAAAGAGGAATGTGTTGGTGGAGAGGTGAGAGGGTCCAGGTGCCCAAGACATCAGGAGCTAAAGTTTAGGGCTGGGAGCAGGAGAGAATCAGAAGGAGGGAGAGGTCAAGCTGCTCCCTGTAAAGTCACCTATGATCTCACATCACTAAATCCAAAGGCTGCATCCTCTTAGACCTCTCAGCAACATTGGACAGAAGTCACCCTTCCATTCTTCTAGATTCTGTCTCCATCCTGGGTTTTGATTATGGGATTTCTTGTTTCTTCTCCTACCTTTCTGACCATTCCTTCTTAGTATCCTTTGCAGGATCATCACATACCCTGCCCCAAATGAGGGTGATGAGATGTGTAGACAAATAATAACAACAAAAAGTCGTAAGTGTATAGGAATGGTTCAAACAGATTAAAGCAAGAGGATATTGCTGATCAAAAGAGGATCCTGGAAGGCATCATGGAGGAGATGAAACCGTCTCCTGAAATGGATTCTAACTTCAGTTTAGTAAGAATTTAGCAAGTGACTACTGAGTTCCATTTTAGGCAGGGCACTGTGTTAGGTACTAGGACTAAGAAGACAAAGACCAAACAATCTGTGCTTAAGCAACTTCTATTCTATTTAGGCTAGGGGTGCTGAAGACGGACAACACGTGTGGATAAAATAATCAACAAAACATTATAATATAAAATATGGGGAGATAAAATGAACCAATAAAGGGAATATAACAAAGCAAAGTTAATCCCTTTTTGGGGGTGGGGTAGTGTACACCATTGGGAGGATCATTCAATGTTATTTGGGCTCTAGCTGATCCTTGAGGAGAACTCTTGATTGAAGAGGAGATTGTGAGGGAGAGCACTGCTCAGGTGGAGAACATTTCATGCAAAGGCGCAGGGGCTGAAGATGTAAGACTGTGTACAAGGCTCTCTAAATAGACCAATTTGGCAGAAATTCTGAGCGTGAGAAGGAGAGGATGCTGAAAGATTGTAGACTCACAGGTCTAGAGAAAGAAGAGGCTTTAGAACTCATTTAGAGGCTAACCCCTTCATTTTACAGAAAAAGAAACTCAGACCAAGAGAGTGAAATAATTTGATTTGGTGGAGGGGCATACAGGTAGCAAGCAGCAAAGCCAGGATTTGAACTCTGCTTCTCTTGCCTTTTCCACTATATTATCCTGTTTTTGGAGGTGGGAGGGGGGAATTCTAGTCAAGGGTGTGTGTATATGTGTGTGTGTGTGTGTGTGTGTGTGAGAGAGAGAGAGAGAGAGAGAGAGAGAGAGAGAGAGAGAGAGAGAGAGAGAGAAGCCTCTCCTAAGGTTTAGAGCTCATTTAGCAAAATCTTATCATTTTTCACATGAGGAGACTGAGGCTAGTCTTTGTGACTCAACACCACACTCTTTCCATTGCACAAATGATACAGGAGCTCCTTTCAACTTTCAATTCCACTTTCTCAGGGACCTTCCTCCAGCCACAGTTTCTATAAGGAACTCCTGAAGTTGTCTGAAGTTTCAAGTCTCCCCCTGTGCTACTGGTCACAGACATTTGACCAAGCAGGATTAACAGTAAAAGGTATGTGGCATGGCTGCCGAGTCAGCACCAGAGTGAGGCTGTGCAGGGAGCATGGCTTATTCATTTGGTTGTACTTGCTTCTCCTAGCCACAGGGACTGGGGCTGTGCAGATCTCAGATGCTAAGAAAAATGCTCTTGTTTATTCCCAGCCCACAGTTTCAGCTTTACTCCTACATCCTTGTTCCAAACATGGGCCGATAATGAAGGCAAAGGACCGACATGGGAATGGGAAATAGGACATGGGACAATCATTTGGAAAACAGAATCTAGACTTTGGGGTTAGAGATTCGAGAATTTCTTTGTCCATAATGATTGAAACCTGGCCAAAGATGTATCTGAAATAAATGATAGCCATTCCCTCTTGGTGCAATTTTTAGGACACACATATTTGATAAACTAGACTCTCGTACATTTCTTTGACATGGAGAAAAGGGAGAGAGAGAAAGAGAGAGAGAGAGAGAGAGAGAGACAGAGAGAGAGACAGAGACAGAGACAGAGAGAGACAGAGAGACAGAGAGACAGAGAGAGACAGAGAGAGAGAGAGACAGACAGAGAGACAGAGACACACACACAAAGAGACAGAGACAGAGAAACAGAGAGACAGAGAGAGACACACACACACGGGGTGGGGTGAACATGAACACTAATGCTAGGGAAAGGACATCAACATATAAGATGTTGGAACATAAGTTTTTAATACTGGAAGGGACCTCAGATACCAAATAGTCCAAATGTAATATTTTACTTTTAATTTTCATAAAAGGATATTTACTATGAAAATTTAGTAAAAGTTCCTTCTTCCCCCTACCCCCAAGTCTGGAGATATATTCTTTCTTGTACTAAACTCAGTCCCTAAGGAGAGTGGATTCAAACTTAATTCAGTTTCACCATAGAATTCTTCTCCTCAATTTTACTTCCAAATATGGCAGAACTAATGGATGGATGAATCTTCATCTCTGCTACTGCTAGAATGGGTTGGGTAGTCTGTTCTAGACTTTATTCTCTGAAGTCTGTCTTCTAATAAATTCCAGCAAGGACCCATTCTCCTGAATTTCGGGTGGCTTGTTTCTTGCCCATCCAAAACTCATAACCATTTCCAAATTCTTTGAGTTAAAAGAAGAAAATAACAAATACAAGCAACTACATAATTTTACAGAGTAGGAATCTTTGTAAAGTGACTAATTTTAATATTTCAATTAATAAATTAATAAGAATGTATTAAGTAAATAAAATAATAATAATAATAATTATAAAGTTTATTATTATATGCCAGGGATTGTGCTAAGCTGTCCCTGACTCAAAGGGCTTACATTGTAATGGTGAGACAGCATATGCACGTGTAAGCCTAGGCAAGTCACGGCCAAAAGCATTTATTAAGCACATACTCGTAGTTGCTGTACTAGTCTCTGGAGATATAGAGAAAGACAAAAGACTTTCCCTGATCTTAAGGAGTTCACAATCTAATGGAAAAGACAACGTATAAACAGCTATGTACCAGGAAGCTCTAGACATAGACTGGATATATTCGCGATAAGGGGCAGCCATAGAGCATAGAGAACTGGACTGGGAATCAGAAAGACTCCTCTTCCTGAGTTCAAATCTGGCCTCAGATTCTTCTGAGCTGGGTGACTCTGGGCAAGTCACTTAACCTTGTTTGCCTCAATTTCCTCATCTGTAAAATGAACTGGAGGAAAAAATGGTGCACCACTTTGGTATCTTTGCTAAGAAAGCCCCAACTGAGGTCATGAAGAGTTGAACATGACTGAAATGATTGAACAATAGAAGGAAGGCTTCTTGTAAAGGGTGGGATTTTAGCTGAGACATGAAGGAAGCCAAGGAAGCCAAGTGATAAAGATGAGGAAGGAGAAAATATCAGGGAGGTGGAGGTACCAGTGAAAATCCACATTTGGGAGAAGCGTCTTGTGAGAGTGTCAATGAGGAGTCTAGTATCATTGGATTGCAGTACATATGGTGGTGGTGTGAGTGTGTGTGTGTGTGTGT
>CM053593.1:14023343-14081761 GCA_028646575.1 Pseudocheirus occidentalis
ACAGAATGGGGGTATGGGAAGGTTTATTGCAAAACCAATAGGTTTTGGGGACCAACATTTTTAGAAACCCTAAATGTCTCTGAAAGATAGGAATCTTACTGCTAAGTCAGGTAAATACAAATCTCTCTTCTCATAAATGCAAGATCATAGGTGGTGAAATGGGAAGAGAGCCAGGCATGAGTTCAAATCCAGCCTCAGATACTGGAGTAAGTCACGTAACCCCAACCTGCCTCACTAGATATGATAGTAATAGTATCCACTTTCCAGGGTTGTTACATGGCTGAGATATTATTTGTAAATTATCTTGCAAACCTTAAATCACAATGTAAGTGCCAGATGTTCTTGCTTCATTCTATCAATAACTGAATTAGAATTTTGCTGTTCACCCTGCTCATTCCCAAACCTGGGTTTTGGATGTCTGTTTAAGTAGAAGAGAAAGAAGAAAAGAAATTGCTTGGGTTGGGAGACATCAGAGAATAAAGTGCTCTCCAAAATGCCCCTCCCACCCAACCGTGACCTCCATGGAACAGGGATAGACCACAGAATCCTGGCAAGACCCGTTTCATATTCAGTTTTTCCCAAATGAGCCAAAGCACATAAGAATAAAGAAGGAAGCCTGTTGGCACATGGGGACTACTGATGTGGTCAGACAGTAGAATGTGCCAGTCAGCCACATCACAGAGATAAGACTCCTCTGGGAAGGAAATTCTCACAAACTTAAATGCAGTGGGGGAAATCACAGGGCACTGCTCATGGAGAGCCCAGAAAGCTGACCAAAGTGAAGTCTCTGCTTCTGTGGAACCCCAAGACCTTAATCACCCAAGATCAGGTTGAAATGATTTTATTTTTCTAAACTTTCACTTACATAACTTGGAATTCCAGCCTTTGGAAATCTTCTGAGGCCCCTATACCTTAGACTCACTCCTTTACTGAGTATCACTACTGGAAAGAAATTCTCCAGGGACTCCAGTGCTTTCAAATGTCCTATTATAATTTTATGAAGACTTGGCTAAAAGTAAAATTACACTTAGTAAGACGTATCCATCCCTTTATCATACATTGGGAGGGGGAGCTGGCAATAACCAAAGTCCCTGCCAGTTCTAATACTCTCTGATGTGTCAGCAGAGAAATCTAAAGATGAAATTGACAGATAATGTACAGGGGGTCCTCTGGATAATTGAATTTTCTGATTAGATGAGAGCTGAGGGTAGCTTGCTTTCCCCCTTAATCCTTACTAAAAGTTTTTTCTAAAATACATTTGCTTTTCTTTGTCGAAAAAGAGAAGTATTAGGTAAAAAGGGGAGTATCTATTAGAAGTCCTTGAAATAGAATATATACATATATTTCCAGGCTTCAGAGAGCACATTGAAGTGCAGACGACTCTTTTCAATGGCAGAGAATCTCCCAGAGCCTCTCTCAGAACACCTTCATCCATCCTTAGACATGATGCCTTGAAAGAAAAGCTAAAGGGTGCCTTAGAGATAGAATTCTGGGAATAGCATGATCTCCTTGGCCACCCTTGCCCCATGAAGTCATCTTACCAGAACTTTCTGCCCCCACCCCACTATCCCCAGCTGGTCCAAGCTGCCCATAGTTGTACACAAACCACTATAGTGCCCGCTTATAACTCTGTTCTCCCATGAGCAAAGAGCCAGGATGCCCTGTAAGCACCTGGGAGTAAATCCATCCAGGTATTACACACAGATGAGAGAGAAATTTGCAAGACAGAGAAACAAGAGTAATATAAGGAAATTGCTGTGGGCAGGAGAGGACCTGGGGGCCTTCAGTCTGGCAGGAACTCGTCAGCTGCTGCAAAATGCTGGAGAAAAGGGTTGGCCCTGGATAGAGACCAGTTAGTTTCCCCAAAGCCAACATTTTGTTGCTGAATTTAGCAGACTTCCTTCACAAGTCAGAAACTTCAGTTGAGGAGTGAGTTGTATCTGCCACACTACACCTATGTGATTTGGGGCAGCTAGGTGGTGCCATAGTGCATAGAACACTGGGCTTAGGATCAGGAAGACATCTTCATGCGTTCAAATCCAGCCTCAGATACTTACTAGCTGTGAGATCCTGGACAAGTCACTTAACTTCTATTGCTCCCTTGATTCTTCAACTAAAATTGAGGGTTAGCCTAAGGTTGTTGTAAGGATAAAATGAGATGATATTTGTAAAGTTCTTGGCACAATGTATGTACTTGGCACTTGGCATGTAGATTAATAAATGCTTGCTTGCTTTCTTCCTTAGGAATTAATGAGATCAGCATAGGAGAGAGGACAGAAAGAAAAAAAAGAGAGAAGATCCCAGGCAGAATCTTTAGAATTTGGCTCCTTGAAGGCAGTGACTGTGTTTTGGGGGGGAGGGCGTTTGTTTTGTCTGTCTCTATGACCCCAGTGCTTAGCCCGATACCTGGCACATTACAGCTACTTGGGAAATGAAGAGAGAGCTCATCGTCACAAAGCCAAGGAAGGAGAACTTACTCAGGGGGAAAGGATTTTCACAGCTTCGAAAACTTCAGAGAAGTCAAGAATGATGAGGAATTCAGAAAAGGAGGACAGTTCAAAGATGGTAGATAACTTCCAGAGATTAAATTTTCCATCAAGTGTTGAGGAGAGAAGCCAGCTTGCTGTGGAAGGAGGAAAGGGTGGGAGGTGAGAATGAAAGGAATGACTAGAGATCATCTTTCACTACTTTTGGCTGTGAAAGGGACACAATGGCTTGAGGGAAGGTCAGGGTCAAGTGAAGGTTTTTTTAAGGAGGGCAGAGGGGGTCTGGCTAGGAATATATATGGCTTTGAAGGAGGAAATTAATAAGTGAAGATGGAAGAGAGCTAAAGGAAAGGGAATAATGTACGAGGTCAGTTGTTAGGGGAAATGTGAGGGGATAAGATCAAAAGCCCAAGATGGGAGGGGACAGCCTCACCAAAGAGAAGGCTGCCTCCTTCCTTGAGACTGGATCAAAAGAAGAAAACAGAATTTTGGTTTTTTTTTTAAGTTTTGATATATGGGCAGGAGAAAAGAAGAAACAATGGCATGTAGCCTCTCTTTCCCCAGTAATGGTGGAAATCCTAGGTGCTTTGTTCAAAGGAAGAGGAGGTGGTACAAAAGGTCTAAGGGGAAAGGAAAATATTTTGAAAACTGACTGTGGTGATGAGAGAATGAATCAGAATAAATCATGACAGAAAAAGAAAAGGTTGATGTGAAGCAGTGAGAATTCAGGTGAGAATCAAAAAATGAATTTATAGTAAACCCACTAGGACTATTCCCTGGCCTTTTCCAAGCATACCCAAGAGTATGAGTGGAAGCAAAGAAGCCTGATACTGGGGGTAGTCCAGGTTTGGAGTGTGGCAAGGTAAGACAAGAAAATTAGGTGGTGCCATAGTGCACAGAACACTGGACCAGGAATCAGGAAGCTCATCTCTGTGAGTTCAAATCTGCCTTCAGACACTTAATAGCTGTGAGACCCTGGGCAAGTCACTTCACCCAGTTTGCCTCAGTTTCCTCATCTGTAAAATGAGCTGGAGAAGGAAATGGCAAACCACTTCACTATCTCTGTCAAGAAAATCCCAAATGAGGTCACAAAGAGTTGAGCAAACAAGATACATCTGAACAACAACAAAGGCAAGACCATTTTTGGGGGGTGGGGGTAGAGATCTAGAGTAGCAATGGAAATGATGAAAAGAAGAGGGGATGAAGGGGGAATAGCACTCTCAGACTTCAAGTTAGACTATAAAGCAGCAGTCATCAAAATTGTCTGGTATTGGTTAAAGAATAGAGAGACAGATCAATGGAACAAACTGGACAGGAGAGAATCAGAAGCAATAGAATTCAATAACCCAATGTTTGACAAAGTGGAAAACATGAATTACCTAAGAAGAAACTCCTTATTTGATCAAAACTAGTCTTGCAGAAATTATCCTTAGAGCAATACCATATGCCTTATTCCATAATGCATTTAATTGGATACACAACCTTAAAATAGTAAAGATTTTACCATAAAAAACCAAAGAGAAATAGATAATATACCTCTTGCAGTTATAGGGAGGGGTTGTATTCCTAACCAAAAAAAAGAGATAGAAGCAATTAAAAGAGATTAAATAGATACCTTTGATTACTTGGAACTGAAAAGCTTCTGCACAGACATTAATGTACCTAAGCTAAGAAGGAAAGCATTTGAATGAGAAAAAAAATCTTGTATCACATTTGTCTGATAAGGATTTGGTATTCAAGATACATTATATACATACCTACGTACCCACACATACACATATGTGTGTAGTGTGTGTAGCAATAGATAAGGGGTCAAAGGATACGAGCACACATTTCATGAAAGAATTTCAAAGTATTCAAAACCACATGAAAGAATGTTCTACATCATTAATGATAAGAGAACTAAATGCACATCAAAACAGCCCTGAGGTTTTACCTTATATCATGAAAATTGGCAATAAATAAATAAATAAAATTACAATAAATGTTAACAGTCAAGGTTATAGTGGTTGTGAAAGGACAGGCATACCAATTCATTGCATACTAACACATACTAATACATTGTGGAGCTGTGAAATGGTACAGTTATTTTAGAAGGTGATTTAGAATTACACAAATAAAGTATCTAAAAGGTCTGTACCCTCTAAACCAGAGAATCCATTACTGGGTTTATGCCCCAAGGAAACCATCAATAAGAAGAAAGTCCCCATACACCCCAAAATATTTGTTATGATTGCTAAAAATTGGAAACAAGTAGTTGGCCATCAAATGATGAATGGTTAAACAAACTTTGGAACATAAATGCAATGGAATATCACTGGGCTAGAAGAAATGATGTTGCAATGAATACAAGAAGCATGGGAAGATTTGGAAGAACTGATGTTTCATAAAGTAAGTAGAGCCAAGAAAATACTCGATGGAAACCACTACACTGTAATGGAAAGAACAATGCCACAAAAACCAAAAGGAAATCTAACAAAATTGTACAGATCCAGGAGGACTTGAATGAAGAGATATGAGGGGCCATCTTAGCCCACCTTGTCATAGAGCTGCACAGGTTGTACAAATGACACATATTTTTGGATTATTTTCAATATATTGATCACTAATGCTTATTTTTATCTTTCTGTGATA
Source organism: Pseudocheirus occidentalis (assembly GCA_028646575.1). Taxonomy (NCBI): domain Eukaryota; kingdom Metazoa; phylum Chordata; class Mammalia; order Diprotodontia; family Pseudocheiridae; genus Pseudocheirus; species Pseudocheirus occidentalis. The sequence goes on from CM053593.1 coordinate 14,028,464, forward strand.
ATGACATTAATAATACTAATATAATAATAATAATATTATACTACAGTACCTAACATCTACTGTTGGCAAAGTATCTTACACATGACATCTCATTCAATCCACATGACAAACCTATACAACAAATTCATTTTATTGATATATAAACTAAGGCTGAGAGGTTAAGCAGTTTCACCAAGGTCATAAAGCTAATAAGCAAGGTAAAATCCAAATTCAAGTTTTACTCTTAAGTTTGACATTCTTGCTCCGTTGCAAAGCACATCCGAATGTCAAATTTTTGAATTGTTCTCAGTCTGTGCGGGAAAAGAGTGTGCCTAGCTTCAAAGAATGGGGGCCTAGATCTATGTGGTGATAAATGAGACTACTACCAGAAAGAAAACTGAATCTCCAAAGATTTCAAAGGACTGATTGAGAACTTGAAGTATTAAGAGGCCTCCTGGTTGAAGCTAAGAGCCTTTGAAGACAACGTGAACATGGAAAGTTAATCACAGCCTAAGATGGCACCTGAGATCAGGAATCGCCTTTCTGGACCATGGAACAATGTGATCTTAGTCAAACTAGATGTCGAGGAGGAATATTTTTGTCTAAAGACTGAGAGATCAGATTAAAAGGACTTTAAACTCAAAGGGGTAGAAGGATAAAAAAAAGCTCAGATATTGCGGCCAAATCAAATACTGTTGAGGACTTCAGAGATGTCAATGGGAGAAGGATAGTAGGAAAGACTGATGATTGCATAGAAGACAATGATGGGAAAGAGAGGAATGCTCCATACTCATGGTCTCAGTTGTTTTATACAACAATTGTCACATTGAGAGGCGAACCAGGCAAGAAAGGAGGCACAGATTGACTTCTGGGAAGATTAATGGTTAGGGGATGTAACGTAATGGTTATGAAGGCGCCCATGAAGACTTTTAGCATTAAAGGGCAGACCAGATGGAGGAGGAACCAAAAGAAAAAACTCTTGGCCTCTGAGAGGGTGCACATTTCCTTCAGATTTCAGAATGTAGGATGGGACAACTTCTTCCAGCCCCACTAGGGAATTTGTCAAATAGTTCCTGAGAATATTGATCATTTCCCCCAGCTCCTTTTCTTCTATAATGAAATACTTCTAATTCACCCAGGTTTCAGTGAACTCCTACTTCATTGAGCCAGCAATATGATATGACAGTCTTTAATGCAATGGTCTAACTTTCTATGCAGGGATCCAAAAAAAAAAAGGGAGGTGATGCAGCCTTTGTTTAGCTACTGCTACCACAGAGTAGGACATTTATCCTCACAACACTAGGGAGATTGGTACTATCATTATCCCTATTTTATACACGAGGAATTGGAGACTGAGAAAAATTAAGTGATGTAACCAAGTCATACTACTAATAAATGTCTGTGGCTGGATTTTAATTTGAACTCAGGTCTTCCTGGCTCAAGTTTCAGCACTATGTCCATTGCATCACCTAGATCAAGGGTGGGGAAACTGTGGTCTCTAGGTCCTCAAGTGAGGTCCTTTGACTGAATCCAAACTTCAAAGTCTAGCCCTAAATGTCTCCAACTCTAACCCTAACCCTAAAGGGCTGCACTTGAGGACCTAGAGGACCACATATGTCCTAGAGGCCCTGACTTAGATGCTGGCAATGGCCTTATCTATTCCTAAAGTACTACCTTCGTCATCAGCAATCATTCAGAAAACACTAAGAGCATAATAAATTAAGCTAATCACTAGGCTAAGCAACCACTTGTCAGTTTAACCTTCAGTATCTGAAGGTACAGTTCCTTTGAGTCTTTTTGTTTGTTTTGTATTTTGTTTTTCCCCAATTGCATGTACAAGTAATTTTAACATTTATTTTTTAAAACTTTGAGTTCTAAATTCCCTCCCTTTCTCCCTATCCCCTACCCCCTCCACATTTGGAAGAAAAGTAATTTGATATAGGTTATACATGCATAGCCATGCAAAACAAATTTCCGTGTTAGTTCATGTTGTGAAAGAAAAGCTAGACCAAAACAAGAAACTCAAGAAAAAGAAAGCTTAAAAAAGTAGCTTCAATCTGTGTTCAGATACCATCAGTTCTTTCTCTGGGGATGCACATCATTTTTCATCATAGGTCCTTCAGAGTTGTCTTGGATCATTGAATTGTGAGACTAGCTAAGTCACTGGAGGCTGATCATCTTATAATATCACTGTTACTTTGTACACAGTACATGTCACCTTGTATCAGCTTCTATGAAGCTTTCCAAGTTTTTCTGAGACCTTCCTGCTCATTGTTTCTTATGGCACAATGACATTCCATGACAATCCCATATCATAATTTGTTCAGCCATTTGCCAATTGATGGGCATCCCTTCAATGTCCAATTCTTTGCCATCAGAAAAGAGCTGCTATAAATAATTTTACACAGATAGGTCCTTTTCCCTTTTGGTTATCTCTTTTTAGATAGAGACCTAATACTAGTATTACTAGGTTAAATTGTATGTATTGTTTTATATCCCTTTGGGCACAGTTCCAAATTGCTCTAAAGAATGGTTGAATCAGGGTGGCTAGGTGGCGCAGTGAATAGAGCACCGGCCCTGGAGTCAGGAGGAACTGAGTTCAAATCCAGCCTCAGACACTTAACACAAAAACTAGCCATGTGACCTTGGGCAAGTCACTTAACCCCAACTGCCCTCCAAAATAAAAAGCAAAAAAAAAAAGAATGGTTGAATCAGGTCACAACTCCACCAACAATGCATTAATGTCTCATTTTTCCCACATCCTTTCCAACTTTCATCATTTTCCTTCTCTGTCCTATTAGCCAATCTGACAGGTATGAGGTAGTACCTCTGAATTGCTTTAATTTGAATTTCCCTAATCAATAATGAGTTAAAGTATTTTTTCATATGTCTATAGATAGCTTTGATTACTTCATCTGGAAAGCATTAATATCTTTTGATCATTTATCAGTTAGGTAATGGCTCTTATTTTTTATATGTTTGAGAAATGAGGCTCTTATCAGAGAAACTTGTTTCTAATTTTTTTCACAGTTATGATTGCTACCTATTTCTCTCTGTCCTATTACCCCCCCCCAGTTTATTCTATTCTCTCTCACTCTCCTTTGACCCTATCCCTCCTAAAAGTGTTTTGCTTCTGTCACCTCCCCAATCTGCCCTCTCTTTTTTCACCCCCCTTGTCTTATCCCTTTCCCTCCTACTTTCCTGTAGGTAGATTTCTATACCAAATTAAGAGTGCAGGTTATTCCCTCTTTGAGCCATTTCTGAGGAGAACAGGGTTCACTCATTCTCCATCACAACCCCCTCTCCCCTCCTCTATAAAAGCTTTTTCTGAACTCTTTTATGTGAAATCATTTGCCCCATTTTGCCTTTCCCTTTCTCTCAGTACATTCCTATCTCACCCTTAATTTTATTTTTTTTTAGATATCATCCCATTCAACTCACTTCTGTGCCCTCCATCTCTACATACTTCTTCTAACTTCACCAATAATGAGAAAGGCCTTAAGAATTAAAAATATCATCTTCCCATGGAGGGATGTAAACAATTTAACCTTATTAAATCCCCTATAGTTTCTCTTTCCTGTTTACCTTTTTATGCTTCTCTTGAGTCTTGTATTTGAAAGTCAAATTTTCATTCAGCTCTGGCCTTTTTAATCAAGAATGCTTGAAAAGTGGTCTATTTCATTGGGAAGAGTTCAGGTGAGTTGCTTCCTTTTCTCCGCCATCTTGGCTCCACCTCCTCTCCCTTTGAGTCTTAAAGGAATTAAGGGCAGCTGGGTTATTTTCTTACTATCTCCTTATTTATCTTAGGCATCAACACCCCATTAGCCATTTTTATCCTGTGGTAGCAAACGTAAAGCTCATTCATCCTTGCAGAAAAAAATAGAAAAATAATGATTGAGGGGCAGCTAGGTAGCTCAGTGAATAGAGCATTAGCCCTGGAGTCAGGAGGACCTGTGTTCAAATCCAGCCTCAGACACTTAAAACAAAACAAAAAAAAAACTGTGTGACCTTGGGCAAGTCACTTAACCCCAATCGCCCTCCAGAAAGCAAAAAAAATAAAAATAAATTTGATCTTAAAAAAAAAGAAAAAGAAAAATAATGATTGAGCCTCCTATTTTTAGTTTGTTCTCAGATGTCAATGTCCCATCCACCCCAGTGCAATTCTTAAGTCTTTTCTTCCTCACAATATATCTTAGAACAAATAAGCCCATTTGTCATCCTTGGCTTTCCTTCTCAATCTCAGCTCATCCTGAGTCTTAGCGCTTGGGAATCAACTTTGGATGATTTATTCCAAGTGACCTACCATTGCTTCCATCTTCTGTATATATCTTTAAAAAAAACTAAGCTGTTTCTTTAGTTCTCTGAACATTTCCATTGACATCTTCAGGTGACTCTAACTTTTCCTTCTCCTCAGGATTATTCAAATTTGTGCCTTTGGAATTGTGTTCTTAATTCAATTATAGGCTGAATTCAATTATACAAGTTTAGTCCATGGCCTTCCTCTGAACCCTTTGAAATTTGCTGTCTGTAAATCTAGGCTGTTAAGTGAATAATAATGCCAAGCTTTGCTCCTCTCTATCATAAACTCAAGGAAGGACTGAACCCTTCCCTTCAAAGTTCCTATCATACACACCAGACTACACCACTATCCCCACCACTGCCAAGCAATCAATTATTCTCTATTGCTGTCAATCAAATCCAGAATAGAAATTCACCCTTGTTGCTTCCTATGCCTTTGGAAAGGTGAAATTGTTGTTAAGGCAAATTAAGGAGTTACTAACTGTTTCTTTGAAAGAGAAAGAGGATTTCAAGAGAAGACAAGATAGTAGATGTCTTTAATCACTCCTATCATATATTTCCTGAACTGTTCATCCATTTCCTCTTTCTGTCCTGGGGGTCTGTAGTTTACGGCAAGGACTAAAAATCACCATCATCATCATCATCATCATCAACATCATCATCATCAATCTATTTCTCCTTGCAATGATCTTCACCCAAATTCTCTCTACCATATCTGGTGGATTTTCTCACATTTTCCCTATAACCCTTTTTACCTTTCTTGGTTTTTTACACAAGGTATAACCTACACAAAAACATATTACAGGCGTATCTCCCTTCCCACCAAATCTCAGTGACATCTCCAAGGTCAAATTTGCTTCAATGTGGTAGAACCATTCTTCTTATTTAATGCCCAAATGTTGAGCATTTGTGAGGAGAAAGAAGGAATCTTTTAACTATATAGGTTTTAAATGGGGATATATTTGATGGGGATAGACAGGCCAGAGAAGATTACTTTCTACAGTAGATTGTGTCTTTATAGTTTCTCCAATAGCTTGAAAGGAACAAAAGACATAAGAACTAACTACATCATTTTTTAATTGATTTAAAAATAACTTTGATTCAATAGAAATGAAAACAGGTTTAAAGCAGGAGTCTTAACCTGGGGTCCGGTAACTTGGCTTCTTAAAAAGTATTTTCCATGCTTCCTTTGGGGGGGGGCGTGGCAGCGTGAGGACTGGAGGAGGAAATTTGAAACTCAAGGGACTGTATAACTGAATGCTGTAAACTAAAAGTAAGTAAATATTTTTTAAAGTACTTTGATAATTGCATTTTAAGATAATTGATTTCCCTTGTAATCCTCTGGATTTTGTTTTATGTATTTAACTTTTTTTTTCTGAAAGGGGCTCCATAGTTTTCACCAGATTGAGTGCCAGAGCAGGTCCAGGGCCCAAAAGGGTTCTGAAGTCACAGGTAAAAGCTCAATGAAACTGACTCCCACAGAGACATCAAAATCCTCCATGACTGGAGAAAACCTCGTCAAAGACCTGCTGCTTATGGACAACTACGGTGTCAGAGATGCACGGCCGTCATCAGAACTCCCCAGTGCTGGCCAGCGGGAGACAGGAGGAAGAGTTCTGGACATGGAGGCTGAGGATGCTAGACCCGGGACCTGGAGCATCGAACATTTGTGGCCTCAGTTTCCTGATCTGTAAAATGGGACGACTAAAATCAATCGTGAGGTCTTTTTAATCCAAATCTATGATATTTAGTCCTTTGTAAAGTGGAAACAGAAGGTGCACAATCAATAGGCATTTATTAAGTACCTACTGTTTACTAGATCGTTTGCTAGGCAACAAGGGAAAAGAATGGAAATATCTCTCCTCAAAGGAGTTTGATGGGCATTAGGACCTTCTAATGGAGGGGAGCACACACACACACACATACACACACGTACACACATGTATACACATACAGATACCATAAGACACACATGTACATGCATGTGCGTGCACACAGGCACAGGCACACACATATACATGTATATGCACATGTATATCATACACATGCATAGACACACATAAATGCACATTTATGCCATACCTACATATACCTGCATGCATATATATAAATATATATATAAATATATACTTGTGTATAGAATAAACTACAAAGTGAGTAAATATATATATATATGTGCATACACACACAAATGAAGTTGTTAAATATCACGTACCTTGTCAGAAAAATACTCCCTTTCTTAACAGAAGTTCTCTAAGTGTCCCCATTATTTATAGTATTGTGTCCCAGTAGAGTGGCAGAGGGAGAACCAGATCTTCAATTTGGTTAGTGTTTGGGATTTCCAGGATGAAATGCCCTCCGCCAAAGAAGATTGCTAGCTCTTCTGTACTTGATGCTCTTGGAAAGTTCCCTGGGGCATCCAGAGGGTACATGACATGTCCAGTCATGTGGCCAGAAACATGTGAGAAGACAGAGCTAAATACCAAGATCTCCCTCGCTTCAAGGATGAGTCTACCCACTGTAAAAAGCTGCCTGTCTTCAGAGAGCCTTGTATCAACTACAACGTCATAGCTGAAAGGGACCTTACCAGCCATCTCGTCTGCCAGTCCCTCTCCCTGCCATTTTACAGATGCCAGAGGGGTTTGGTGATTTTGCCAAAGTCACCTAAGTACTATTCAGTCAGAGGTATAATTTGAATCCAGGTCCTGTGCCTTCAGAACCAGTGCTGTATCCACTGTTAACCTGCTGTCTTCCCTAACCAATGGGTATCTGCCCTTTGCCTGAGAAGCCGTAGTTGGGGCAGGGGGCAAGTAGAGAGGGGATGAAGAAGAGAATCCACTATCTCCCAAACATACCACGACATCTCTCACAGTTACAAGTTTGCCTCTCTCTACCCTTTGTTCCAAGTTTAGCCCTCCTGGGCCAAGCAAAACAAGTTTACTCTCCCTTCCAGGTAACAGCCCTTCACATACCCTCCTCAGGCCCCTCCCCTGCCCCCAAGGCTTCCTTTCTCCAGTGCTTCATTTCCCCCAATGATCCTCATCTACAGAGACTCAAGACCCTTGGCTACCCTGATTGCCATCTCTAGACATTCTCCAGCTTACCCATGTCCTCCTTAAGCTGTGGCTCTGAGAACACTCCAGCCGGAGTCTGACTGGAATAGGACCCTTTGGGACGAACATCTCCTTTCTGCACACTCTGCCCCCCTTCAGTCAGTCTACAGTGACGATGGGTTATTTTGATGCCATATCAAAATACAATTCATGAAAACCTGCCCATTTTTGTCTAGCCTCACCTGACCAGTGCATGGGTCAGATTGTGAAGCCTGATGCAAACATTTACTAGCTGTGTGAAACCTTGTTATTCAGTCCTGTCCAGCTCTTCATGGCCCCATCTGTGGTTTTCTTGGCAAAAATACTGGGTGGTTCGCCATTTCCTGCTCCAGGTGATTTTACCGATGAGAAACTAAGGCAAACTGGGCAAAGTGACTAGCCCAGGGTCACACATCTGGGGTTTTCTTGGCAGAGATACTGGAGGGGTTGCCATTTCCTTCTCATTCTACAGATGAGGGAACTAAAGCAAACAGGGTTGTGACTTGCCCAGGGTCCCACAAATAAGTATCTGAGGCTGGATTTGAACTCAGGGCTTCTTTCCTCCAGCCCCAGCACTCTCTCCCCTGGGGCACCTAGCTGTGTATATAAAACCGTAGAACTCCAAAGATCCTAGCCTTCCTTAGGAAGTGATTTAACTACTCATATTTCTCAGCTTTATCATCTGTTAAATAGGCATAATATTGGTAGAAACCAGCTCGCAACAACTGGGTAAGGCTCAAATAAGAAAATATCTGGAAAGTCCTTTGCAAATGTTGAATTGTTGCAAGATGCTATATAATATTCAGAAAAAATAGCCAATATTTACATAGGGCTTTAAAGTTATCAAATAACTTTACAGATGTGATCTTTCATCCTCCCAACAACCCTAAGAAGTGGAGGCTCTTATCCCCATTTTCCAGATGAGGAAAATGTGACTAAGTGACTTACCCTACGCTGTAGAGCTAGGGTCTAAGGGAGCATTTGAATTCACTTCTTCCTGATTCCAAGTCCAGCACTCTACTCAGAATAGGAATCTAGACCTATGATTTGATCAGCATAGAAAATTCACTTATGGGGATATATCTTCTGCCAAGGCAGGTCAGCTCTTTCTTGCCTAAGGCACTGAGAGAGTCAATGCTCACATACATACAAAACAGAAGACTTTGAATCTGGGTTTTCATGGCCCTTAGGCTAGCCCTTTGACTCTACACCAGGCTATTTAGGAAGCTGTTCCTGTGATTGCAAATGTAAGCTTTTATATTTGCCCCTTTGATGTGCTGCCTTATCAGACTGGCCCAACTAGCTAGCATATTGAAATCCTTTTGGATGCTGTCTGTGTGTCAGCTCATGGTCCTCCACGGCCTATCTTTCCCTGAGACATGGCCACCCCTGAGCCACCACTCCAACCCTTCTACCCTGTACTTCCAGGATCTCATCTAGGAGGTGATCCTTTCCTGGAGACCCATCTCCTTGTTCTGCACCTTAGCCCCATGGAAGTATGGACCAGTCTCTGGGGAGCAGGGAACCTCCTTTACCAGCTTAAGTTCCCTTTTCTTCAATTATTCTGGGCACTGCTACCCATCCCCCACCCACAAGACTGAATTTCCCCCAGGTGCAAGAATTCCTGGCTCCTAGTCTTCATAGAGCCCTCAGCTGTCTGGGATTTCCAAAGCTTAGCTGCAGTTAACAGTACTGTTCTAGCCTTGCCCAGCCCAGCCCAACAGCAGCATTCTCTTGGCAGCCCTTGTTCCCTGTGATGATCCTAAATACAAAGCATTATGGGAGAGTCGAGCTAATTTTGAGAAGATGCAGTAGCTTCCTGACCAGTGCTGACTAGGATGGTCTTTCTGCTTCCAGAATGAGTCAGCTTAGAGAAGCCACCTTTCCCTCTGCGACTTCTCCATCATCAGCGGCTGTTACAGCAGCCTTTTCTCCTCCTTAATCGTCTTTATTCTCTCCTTGTGTCCTTTGAGTTAGTTGTAAATAAAATCTTAATGCCTCCCTGGTTATTGGGGACTGTTACGTGTTTATATGTATATACCCAGTACCTGGAACACAGTAGGCATTTAATAAATGTCTGCCGATTATCTAATTTTGTCTAATGAAATACTTTCTTGGTGCCTCTTGGTGTCTGAAACTCTACCATTGACTCAAAATTGTTTTTAGTTTAAGGTTTTTGTTTCCCACTTAGGATATTCTTGTGGGGACACCCCTTTAAGCTGTTCTTGGTCAATTATACCCCAAAATGCATGAGTTCTAGAACCTTTCACTTGTGTAGATCATTTGATACATGTACTACCCCTTATAGACTATCAAGACCTTGAAGGAATTGTTTGTTGCATAGTGGGCATCCTGTACATTGTGGGGATAAAAATTATCCAACTTCCAGTAAGAGAAACTGAGGCAGAACACTGAACCAATGGCACTTTATTAAAGAGTCCATGGTCCACTCGAATGAAGTGGACCTCAAATCTCCCTCACAATCTGAGATGCCCCCTCCTTCGAGGATCCTACTTTTTCAGAGTTAGGTACCTAAACATTCAAGAACAGCTATAGGAGGCACAGAATAACTCCACTGGTTGGCATATGATGCATAGACTAAAATAAGCAAAGTGATTGGTCAACAGGCTCATCAACTGGGTGAAGCAAGGCACATCTCCCCTGACTAGGTGGTCACAAGGTGGACAAGACAGAATGGTCCAGAGACACAAAAATAATTGGAGGGGACTTTCCATTCAGTTGACTCCCCTCTGCCACAGGAGACTTGGTCACCATGACAAGGAAAAACAAGGGTAGAGAGCCTCTCGTTGTTACCTTCCTGTGGTTATGTAAGTGACCTTACCATCTGCAGTTCACAGCTCTGGGGCAAAATGTACAGAACTTATAATCATATCAAATGGATTGATACTGATTGGAACAGAGTAGAGGTCTTCCATGAATCAGCTTCCTCAAAATGCCTATTGATTGAGTGACTGACTTGGGCACAGAAGCATACAGCTTTGAAGCTGCAGTCTGGAGAGTCTGGGTTTGAATTCTCTCTCAAATACTTATTAGTTGTGTTATTCTGAGTAAGTCACTTAACTTCTCTGTGCCTTAGTTTACCATTCCATAAAATGAGCAGGTTAATAATACCCCCCCAAAAAAGCTGCTCTAAGGATCAGAGCTAATATTTGTAAAGCACTTTGCAAACCTTAGAGTGTTCTAAAAATGCTAGCTATCATATGCCTGACAATATTCTGAGTCAGGGAGTAGAACAGATTTAGAACCAGAAGGAAATTTCCAGATTATATAGGTTCCACTTCCTTAGTTTACAGAAGAAGAATCTGAGAGCCAAAAAGATAGAGAAAGTAACTTGTCTAAAATCACATTGACGGTAAGTAACAAAACCAAATCTGAACTCAGACCTTCTGACTCCAAAGCCAGCCCTCCATCCCCTATACGCGTCCCCTGTCTTTGTCCTTCATTTTGCTTTCTTTCGCTTCGTTTTTCCCAAAGAGGATCACAGCATCAGGGAGGTGATGACATGACTTACAGTTGACTTTGATCTGAGTGAGAGAGGGATGTGCAGGGTCACCAGCCTCACTGTTTCCTCCAGAGTCATCTGGGTCCAGTGGCCAGACATTGATCAAGATGACTGGGGATGACCCAGGATACAGCGGGAGACCCTGGCCCTTTTAGGCCAAGGCCTTTTCAAGTACTCACTTAGAGTGAGGTAACCCTCATTCATTGAATAGGCCTCTTTAAGAAGTGAGTCAAGGGAAGGCTCCTTTAATTAGAAAGAAAAGAAAAAAAAATCAAGTTGGGAGGAGATATAATTCATTCAAGACAATACATGTAAAGTGCTGCAAACCTCAAAGCCCTATGCAATTCCTAGGTCTTATTATTGTAGATAAGAAAACTGAGGCTCAGAGAGGTTTGGAAATTTCTCCAAGTTCACCCCAGTCAGTAAGCATCAGGAATGAAAATCTAATGCCATCCATTGACTCCTAGTCCATTACGCTTTCCATTGGTTTCTGGACATCTATCAGGCAACTAGGTGGCATGTTGGATGTAGTTCCAAACCTGGAGTCAGGAAGGTTTGTTTTCTTGAGTTCAAATCTGGCCACAGACACTTACTAGCTGTGTGATCCTGGCCAAGTCACTTAACTCTACCTCAGTTTTCTCACCTGTAACATGAGCTAGAGAAGGAAATGGAAAACCACTCCAATCTCTTTGTTATGAAAACCCCAAATGGGGTCATGAAGAGTCAAATAGGACTGAAACAAATGAACAATAGCAACGGACATCTATACCCCAGGGTAAGATTAATTGCCAATCTATTCTTGAGGGTGGACTTGGATGGAAGATAGGGGAGATGATATTGGGGGTTGGGGAGAGGGCTAGACACTGCAGGCGGGGAGAATATCATTAAAGAAGGGAAGTACACATATCTAAGATCTTGTGGAAGCAGAACAAACTTCGTTTATCCACATTTTGGTATAATGAGTATCAGAACCGTGGGTTTAGAGCAGAGGTTCTCAACCTGTGGGTTACAACCATTTTGGGGGTTGATTGACCCTTTCACAGGGGTCACAGGGGTTGCCTAAGACCATCAGAAAACACGTATTTCAGATGGTCTTAGGAACTGAGATGCCGCTCCTCTATCAGTCTTCAGGCAGGTCCACCCACATACGAGTATTAAAGGGTTGCAGCATTAGTAAGGTTGAGAACCACTGGCTTAGAATCAAAGAACCTACCACTTAGTACCTCTGTTGCCTTAGGTAACTCATTTAATCTCTCTAGATTTAGTTTCCTCATCTGTAAAAAGCAGGGGTTGGAGGGGCTGCTACATGGTGCAGTAAACAGAACACTGGCCCTGGAGTCAGGAAGACCTGAGTTCAAATCCGACCTCAGACACTTAGCACAAAAACTAGCCATGTGACATCGGGCAAGTCACTTAACCAGAATTGCCCTCCAAAAAGCAAAAAAAAAAAGCAGGGATTGTACCACATGGCTTCTGAGGTTCTTTTCAGTTATACATTCATGATCTCTTGGACCAGAATGAACTCCTGGAGTCTGACATTTGAAGTGGCTTCACCAGAGCCATTGGGGGGATAAAATATCAAGAAATTTCTGTGTCTAAGAATACAGAACTGGTCTTCCCATGTTCACTTAGAAGATCATCCAAAAGAATTGAGCCTAGTTAAGCAGGAGAAGAGAAGGCTGGGGGAGGGGTGGGGTGGGGTGGTATAGCAACCTTCACCTGAAGATCTGCTACATGGAGGAGGAATTGACTTGTTCACTTTGCCCTAAAAGTTAGAATGAGGAACAGTGGGTGAAGGTTCCGAAGGGGCAGACTTTGACTTGATGCAGGGAAAATGTTCCTAATGTTCCTAATGTAGGTCTATCCAGAAGTGAAATGGGCTGCCTTGGGAGGTAGTGCCCTCACACACACACACACACACACACACCTTTGGAGGTCTTCAAGGATAGAACAAAGGCTCCCTTCTAGAGATTCGGACAGGGATTAAATGGCCTCTACAGTCCTTCCCAAATAGGACCACAGATATAGAGCCACAAGATTCCTCAGCACCCATCTATTCCAGCCCAAATGTTTCATTTCATAGATGGGAAACTGAGACCAAGGGAGGTAAAGGGTTTTGTCCAAGGTCCCCCAGGTAATGAGTGTGTCAGACTTAGGATCTGCCTCCAGATCCTTTGACTCCACAGCCAGGAACATTCCACTCTGCCCCAGTGCTCTGGGATTCTGAGAATTCTGTAAACAGCTCCCACTTTTGTATCCCATTTTTCATATGTTAAGAGCTCCTGGCTCACTTTTTAAAAAAACTTTGGGAAAACTTCATTTTGGGGAATGACTGTTAATATATCATTTTTGTGCCTTTCATTTTGTGCCAATGTCCTGAGCCATAAAGAATGAGGTTTTGTCTGTCATTAGGATTTCACAAGCAGAGGATTATGTGACTTCAGATGGGGAGTGAGCAGCTGGGAACAGGAACAAATGAATGTTTGAAAAAATGCATATCTGTTTCATGTAGAATGGTCCCACCACCAAACATATGGAGAAGGGGAAATATTGAAATATTGCACAGGGAATAGTCTTGCATTAAAGCGTTTTTCCAAAAGGTACAGGCTCTGCTTTTGGAATATTCATCATTGAATTGAGGTTAATCGGTTCTGCAAAGCTGTCCCTAAAAGATGGCTGGGCAAGCTTTACCACGTGGCAGCATGACCTGGAGCAAAGAGAACTGAGCTCAGAGTTAGGTCACTGAGGCCTGTTTCTAGCCCTGGTGCTCACCAAAACCTCTCCATGCTGGTTTCCTCAAATGTAAAATGCTAAAGGTTGGATTAGATGCTGTCTAATGTACCAATTTTGAGACTCGGGTGATTCAGGAATTATTGGGATCCCCTATTTAGACCCAGAAGAGACACCAGAGTTCACTGAGTGCAATTCCCTCATTTTACAACTAAAGACACCAACACATGGGCAAGGTTAGTGATTTGCCAAGGGTCACAAGCTAGTAAGTACATGGAACAAGATTCAAACTCAGGGCTCTGTCACCAATTGGCCTACTTCCCTATTAACTCCTTTGTCTTGAGGCCAACGTCTATCCCATTTTTTATCTGTGTTGCCCTAGCACTGAGCCAGAGCTTTGCAAGTAGTAGGTGCTTTTGAAATGTTTGTAAAAATTAATTTGAAATGTTAAGAAATAATATTTATTTCTTATTTATTGCCCAAAATAAAGGATGGGCAGAAGCCATGCAATATTTCTATTCATGCTCCATAAAACACTACATGATCCAGGAGACCTTTCCTCGGAATGTTAATGAACTTCAGAAAGCACACCCTGTGGTCTTACAGGGTTACCAGGTGAAAATAAAACCCAGGGGTATCTCAGCAGGTCATGCAGAAGCAGTTTAGGTCCTGACCTTTGGGATGAGATGACTACCCCAGACATTCCCCTTCACAAGGGGACCCGACAGATATAGCCCAGGCAGGCAAGACAGTAGCTGACCAGAAGAGTTGCTCTTACTTTATAATCCAGGGAAGGAGGATGTGATGGGACAGCCCAGAAAATTGAGGCAAATCTTTTTGGTTTTTTTCTGCAGGGGTAGAGAAGAGATGGTGTCCCCCCTCACAGATCTCCTCTTGCTTCTGGTGTTCAATTCTCAGAACTTCATTTTGGTTAGAATATTGCTAAGCCCATCAACAGTTGAAGGAGAGAATCCAGTGGGGGAAGGGTCTCAAGACCATGTTGTATATGACCAGGAGAAGGAAATGAGGCTATTTAGCCTAAAGAAGAGAAGACTTGGGGGAACATGAGGCCAACTTCTACATAAAATCTCTCCTGATCCCTTCCCCCAGCTGCCTTTGACTCCCCTCCAAAAATGCACAGGTTCTCTGCCTCTGATAAATGTAATTATGATCCTTGAAGGCAGGAATAATTTCACTTTTGTCTCTGCATCCCCAAAACCCAGCCTCATGCCTGGCATGCAATCACCATTTAATACTTGTTTCTTGGCTGGTTGATTAGCCTTTGGTCATGTGGAAGAGGGAATAGACTTGCCTGCTGACTACAGAGGAAAGACTTCTTAGCAATCTGAGGCATCATCTGTCAGTTGAATGATTGCCTAGGATGTCGCCTCCCTCTGTCCCTGGTCAGGAAACACTTCAAGAGTGGAGGACTGCGCATAACGCATGTTGTGGGGAGGATTCTCATACCCATACAGATGGAACTAAATAATGTTTGGGGTCCCTTCCAACTCAGAAATTTGGTGATTCTGGGGCAGAACAAATGCACTCACTGAGAGCGCCATGGTTTAGACAGGAAGCCCTGCCCTTCTTAGACCATGGTGGAGGAAGGGGGGAGAGAGTGGGGGAGTGCACAGCTGTGCAGAATGTCTGTCTTAGCTTAGCTATGGGGGAAGGGAGGAAACAGGGAGCAGGTGTAGCCTCCAGGCTAAGAAGGGAGGGCACAGTCTCTTCAGCCCTTAGGACGCCTGCAATTAGCCAGGGTGCAAAAACATTGAGGGGCACCAGGACTTTGCTGGAGTTTCCCTTGAACAGACCAGTTCTGTCCATGCCAAGTGAATCAGTAGACAAGAAAACAATGAGAAAAGCAAAACCTTTAACCCCAAGACAGCCCAGCCATGGTGCTCAAGGGCCGAAGGCACCTTTCTTTACTAGGGCTTTCTTGGTGCTCTGCTGGCTAAATGAAGCAAAGAGCAAGGGCAGGACGTGGGAGAGGAGATCTGGGTGCTTTTCCCAGGTATGTCCTGTGTGCTTAAACCCGTGAGTGTGAGCTGTCTGAAGGTCAATCAGCAAACATTTTATAAGTCCTGCTCTCGTGTTAGGCATTATACTAGGGGCTGGCAATAGAAAGAGAAAAACAAAACGAACCCTGTCTCCCAAGAGACAGCCCATATCCTAGCAAGGGAGACACCATGTCTCTAGCTCTATATCTTTTTTTTGGTTTTATTTCTGTTCTGCTTTTGGGAGGGGGGAGGGCAGGGCAATTGGGCTTAAGTGACTTGCCAACAAGGTCACACAGCTAGTTAAGTGTTAAGGGTGTGAGGCCAGATTTGAACTCAGGTCCTCCTGACTTCAGAGCTGGTCTTCTACTCACTGTACCACCTAGCCGCCCCTATATCTCTACATCTACATCTATACCAATATCTATATTTGTATCATCTATAACAATATCTGGGCCTCTATATCACTTATATCTACATCCAAATCATTTCTATCATGTTTATCTATGTCTAATCTATACATTTGTGTGTGTGTGCATGTGTGTGTGTGTGCATGTGTGTGTGTGTAACCCATACAAAACCGATTCAAGGTGACTTTGGAAAAGAGAGACTCCAGCAGCTGGAAGAACAGAGGAAGCCTTCATGGCAGAGGCTGCCCTACCCTTGGATGGCCAACAAAGGAGCACTTGATAATGCTTTTTTGCCTCAGACTCAGCTGTCATTGTGTGCCTGACACCACCCCCTAAGAGGCCATTCCTTTTTCCTCAGGGTTCTCACGAGGTAGCAGTCATTCAAACTCATAGAATTATGTATTTAGGGTTGGAAGGAACCTCAAAGGTCACTTAGTCCAATGTTTCATTTTAATGATGGGGAAACTGAAACCCAGAGGGGCTACACATAATGCCTGACATGTAATAAGTACTTAACAAACATTTTCTCATTCATTCATTCATTCATTCATTCATTCATGCAGTAACTTGCCCCAGTTTACATAAGGAGTAAGTAAGAGAGCCAGGATTAGAATGTGGGGTTCTTTGCCTCCAAAGTAAGTCTTTGTTCTCCTTGTACCATTCTTCAATTGTCTCCTAGTAGAAAAGACACCCAACTTGGGGACATGAGATGTCTCTGATGCTCTTTATGTGACATTTGCCAACTCACTTAAACTCTCTCTGAGTGTCCTGGGATCGTATATTAAGAGTAAGAAGGGAATCCAAAGGCCAACTGATCCAATACTCTTGTTTTGCAGAGGGGAAAACTGAGTCTCCCAGAGACTGAGTGACTTTCTCAGTGACACACAGCTAGGGGGTGTAAAAGGTAAGATTTAAACTGAGCCTTTTGACTTCCTCATCACTAAACATTGACACATTCTACATTCTTTAGAAGGTATTGGTTTTCTCTTCAACTTAGGCTCTCAAGCAAAGCTAGGTAATCATTTGTATACCATATTGTAGTGTGGATTCTTTCACTAGAGTACATTTAATGAATTCGCTTGTGTAGTCCCTTCAAACGAGGCTTCAAGGACAGATCATATGTCTTTTGTCTAAATTCCTGCTTAGCTAACTATGGCTTGCAAAGATCATCATCACATTATCCAAGAAGCAATACAATTTTTAACCACAGTCATAGAAGGATGGCTATCTGTATTGGGAAAGGATGCTATAGCACTGATGAGATGAAGGATGCTTGACATGATCAATTAATATCATTCTTCTTATGTGCTAAATGTTAGATGATAAGAGTTTCTGTGGTTTGGGAGGAAGGGAAGAGAGAAGTACCAAAGGAGACTTCCTAACCATGCTTCTGCCTTGTGTGTAGGGAAGGGCAGAGGGGACACTGAGGTTGAGCAAATGAGTGAGTTCCCAGCCAGAGCTGGAAATACATTGCCTCAGGAAGAAATTGTCAATCTTAATTAAGATGTTAGCATGTCAGAGGAAGAAGGTGCCACGGTGCTGTCTATTGTTGAACTGTGTGTCAGGTGAAATCAGGACTAATTACACCCGAAGCCAAGTATGTCTGTCTGGTTTCATTCCCCAAACTAAGGTCACAGAGGTATTAGGGAGTAAGAGTTTACACTCTTTTGGGTCCCTCTAAGTAGCAGGTGGCCTTACAAATAAGCAAGTCAGCATGTTGCATTGGGTCCCCACAGCTGTCCTGCCAATCAGTGAGGGATAGATGCAAGTTAATGCTAATTAGCTTCTGTTGATCTGCATCTAACAAGAACCTCCCAGGATTCTGGTTTTGATTTGCAAGATTGCCAGTTGGGTATGTTCAGGAATTAAGAATCAGAAAAGAATTTAGCTCCCTTGAAGGAAAAAAAGGGATGGGGATGGGGATGGGGATGGGGAGGGGTTGAATCTGCAACAGGGGCTCCACAACGTTCTTAATTCCTCATGGTGAGGAGATCTTGGAAGTCCCCAACCCTGGACTCATAGAATCTTCCAGTTGGAAGGAAGCTCAAAAGTCAGATTGTACCACCCTAAGTAGATAAACTTGCCTTTAATGTTTCTGATAACTGGCCATCTAACTCTTACTTGGAGACCCCCAATTCTGAGGGGCTCAGCATCTCCTTAGCCAATTCTCTCCTCATTTGGACTGATCTAATTATAAAGAAGTTTGTTGTTATTACTAATATTCAACTGAGACATCTCTCTCTGCCATCTCCTCTTTGTTGAGCTGAATAGTATTGAATTTAGGAGGACATCTTTGGTCTACTTTCTGTATATGACTGCTGTATTATCTTTGTGGCAAACTGGCCCACAATATGGGGCACCCAGAAATGCCATCAGGGAACAATCAGTAACTATATGAACAAAATCATTCTGCTTTGTTTCTATGGAAATCCTCAAGGGTGGGATAGGAACTACAGAGCTGAGGCTGGAGGGGAAGAGAGGAGGCAGGCAAGGATTCCTGCAAAGTTGGCCATTTTCACTATGCTGAGAAAGGAAATGGGTAGGAAATTACCCTTCAGGGATCAATGGATTTAAATTTTGCACCTGTACTTCATCAGGGCAAAGTAAATATGATCTCACTGGGTAAACATTACAAAAACAATTTTCAAGAGTTTGACTTGGCTTTGGACTCAGAAAGTTCTCCTTCCCTGCAGTGATTAAACAATATTTCTTGGAAACCATTCACTGAATATGATAGCAAAGCAAAATCTGCCTCATTTTGAGCCTTTTTTAATAGAAATTACAGCCTCCCCACTTATCTTGATTAGATGGTGCAGGGAAACTGGTTAAGCTTGGCACCAAGAACTTCATAACGATGTGAGCCACCCAGAAATAGAATAGGCTCCCTCAGGAGGTAGTGAGTTCCCTGTCATTGGAGGATTAACCCAGTATTATTCTTTTGTGTTTGTTATTCTGTAGAACATTGCACATGTTGTAGAAATTATAGAATAAAACAACTTCTTTTCAGGCTGTAGTGCTCTAAGTTCATCTTCTATAGGTTCTACTGAAAGGATTGCTCTGGCCACAGATAGATGAGAATATCACATACCTCACCCTGCTTCCTCATAGTCTGAAGATCTTCCATTGTCCTCTGGAAAAGTTGTCATCCCAAGTGTCTTAAAGATGATGAGTATCTATTGAAGATGGTGCTTATTAGATTTTCTCTATCAGTTCTGCATCCATGTGACTGCAGGCAACAAGCCCATCACTGATAATAGTCCAGTTCTAATACATTTTTATATATTGGAATTCATGTACATTATTGGCATTTATGTATATTACTGAGCCCCCTGGATTACTTCAAAGTCTGTATTTGTAGTCTAGAATTTTTTTTGGTTATCAAAGACAGCCCCCTTCCAATGTTTAATTTGAGATACCACATCAAAGCCTTTGTAAGTATTCAGTAGGCAATAAATTTTCCCTCCCACATTGATCTATTACTAAATGTCTATCATATTCTTGATAATTTACATTTATCAATAACCCCAGGGTCCTTGAGGTTAAAACATCTATAATTTCTGATATCATAAACTATTTCTATAAGCAGATTTGCAAAACAGACTTTTTTTTAAGTTTCTTGCTCAATTATCTGCTGGCATTGTTCATATATGGCTGGTGGCATAGTATGGAAATTTCTCATCTTGGAATCAGAAAGACCAGAGTTTGAATTCTGCCCCAAATGCTAATGTTCCTGTTTAAGTTACTTAAACCTCTCAGCTTCACTTTCTTCATCATAAAAGGAATTGAATAATAGACCTAAAAAAGCAGGAATTTTGAGGATCAAAGGAGATATTTGTAAAGCCCTTGGCTTACTTATAAAGGAACTCATATGGTTAATATTATTATTACTGTAACTGCTAGTAGGATGTTGCCCAGAACTTAACACAATGCCTAGCAGATAGTACAGTGGTTCTCAACCTTTCTAATGCCCCAACCCATTAACCCATTATGTATGTGGGCACATCTGCATGTGGGCGGACCAGCCTGGAGACAGATAGAGGAGGGGTGTCTCGGTTCCTAAGACCATCGGAAATGTGTGTTTTCCGATGGTCTTAGGCAACCCCTGTGAAAGGGTGGTTTGACCCCCAAAGGGGTCACAACCCACAGGTTGAGAACTGCTGAGATAGTAGGCACTTGGTAAATGGGTGAAAATTGATTAGTGGATGGAGAAGATTTGATTCTGTTCTTGAGTCTTACCTGTTTCACAGGCTGCATCCAATGGTAAAGCACTTTTAGTTACGTCTGAAAAATTGAATGAACCTGTGGTCAGCTTTTAATATTGCTGAATGAAGTAAGGTCTTCCTCTCCCAAAAGTATTTCTTTCAAGTTTTTAGCTCCTTTCTCATGTGCACTTTTTTGAGTATCTATCAATACTTTCCTTCCTTTTGATGAGGAAGAATTAATTTTCCCATAATTCCATAATTTCCCTAATTCCATAATGGCCCTATGCTTTGCTAATATTATGTAGATATTCTGTTAGGATACTTTCCAAATCTGCTACCATTCATTTAAAAATTATAAAATGGGATGTTGTGGCTGACTATGAACATAGAGACTGATTGCTTTAAATGATAATAAGATGTCACTGGGACTTGATGACTGTAAAATTCTTAATGTATTCCAAGGAAAACTAGAAACTCAAAGGCTTAGAACTTTAATCCAGAGTTCAAATTGAGCTAATGGACAAAGCCAGTACTTACATAGACCCTTACTGCCCGACCCCATTAAGACATATTTTATTGACCTTGAGACCACATAGACAACCAGAAATTTTCCAGATGATTCTTCATGACTCTGCTCTCTTTAATTACTTTTCTTCTCCCTAGTAAAACTGGCAATCAATAAATTGTTTGTTCTGTTCTTTGAGCTGCTTGGACATTCTGGTATCACCTTTCATCTTATCTTTTTGACATTCTTTTTAATTATTGATCGAGAATTTCAAATCTGCTGCTGTTCTCTGGATTCTGTTCTGTATGATTCTTCTCTGTGACTTTTAAATTGCTGATGCGGCATTCAGTTTTTCTATTGCACCTCCTGATTATGTAATGATGTATATCTTTTAATATCTTTCTTTGAGTCATTAATAACTTACTCAAGTCCTTCAAAACTTGTCCTCGGGAGCATTCTTTGATGACTCAACTTTTCTTTCTGTTATTCTTACTATGTCACACATAATAATGTATGTGTTGTTACTAAAATATTTTCCACTTGTGGTCAAATTTTGTGAGAAAGTATGTTTCTTCATAATGATTATAGAATATGTCAGTATTGTTTTAAACTCTTTGCCTCACTATGGTTCATCTGCCCTTTGGTTTCAGGCCGTCATACTCCAAAGTTTTAAAATTCTAATCTAAGCATGCTCACCTACTTCTCAGAATTATTTGAGGCACAAATGCTATTTCTTCATCCATTTTGTAGGTTTCCTGGAAATTACATTGAGTGAAGATTTTCAGTGGTCTCAAGGGCTTTAACTCTTTACCCATCATAACTTAGTAGCCACTTAAATTAAACTCTAATCTAGATTTAAGGAGGAAGATCTTTCTGACAACTGCTCACCAATGGGTAGGTGACCTCATCAGTTCTCAAGGGTTTAGTTCCCATCTTTCTGTCAATGACTCTCAGATCTATGTATTCCCCTCTAGATGCTCTCCTGATTTCCATTCACACACTACCATCATGGCATTGTGCATTTGAAACCTGAAGTCCTGAGAACTCATTGTCTTTCCTCCCAAATTCACTGCTCTTAGGAATCTCTCTATTTCCCTCAAGAGTTCCACTCTTCTACCAGTCAACCACAATGTCATCCTCTCTTCTTCACATTAATTATCTTCTACTCTGCTCTTCCTCATCTCTCATATCCAATAGCTTCCATACCTTGTCATTGTGACCTCAACAAAAACTCTTCCATATATCCCCTCATCTCTACTCATAGACCAATCACCACAGTTAATTCTCTCATCACTGCTCACCTAAACTATTGCAACAGCCTCTTATTATGTCTCCATACCTCAAGGTTCTCCCCATTCTAATCCATTCTCCACAGAACCAACAACTAGCTTTTCTAAAGGCACATCTATTCATGTCACTCCCTTATTATCTTTCAGAAC
The DNA here is from genome assembly GCA_028646575.1 of Pseudocheirus occidentalis. Taxonomy (NCBI): domain Eukaryota; kingdom Metazoa; phylum Chordata; class Mammalia; order Diprotodontia; family Pseudocheiridae; genus Pseudocheirus; species Pseudocheirus occidentalis. The sequence goes on from CM053593.1 coordinate 14,050,640, forward strand.
ATGTATAAATTCCTCTGTTTGGGATGGAAATCTTTTCACAGCTTTGACCTTCCTGGCTTTGTAATCTTATAATAGTTTATTCCTCTCTTGGTGCTGAGTCTCAGCTATATTGAGATATTTCATCAATGGAATGATAATTCCCCATACCTGGAATAATCTCCATCCTTGCCTCTACCTCTTGGAATCTCTGGTTTCTTTCAAGATGACTCTAATCCCACCTTCTGGAGGAGATCTTTCCTGGTTTCCTTAGCTTTTAGAGCCAGTTGATGAACATTTATTAAATACCTATTACGTGTCAGACGTTGTGCTAAGTGCTGGAAAAACTACTTTGTACTCTCTTTGGATATATTATGTAAGCACTTAGATATGTGGGTATCACCTCCTTTATTGGAATATAAGCTCCTTGAAGTCAGGAGCTGTTTCTTTTTTTTTATTCCCTAGTATAGTGATAGAGAATAGCAACTTAATAAAAGTTTAAAGGTTTGATTGATTACCTTTATGATTTCAAGTAACCTGAAATGTTATGCCACCTGGTCAAACGCTTTCACACTTAGGAATAATTACATTGCAATGACTGATATATTAACCCAATCTGTAGTGTCAAAGGAGTCCCCCTGACTGGCATTTCCGGGTTCCCATTAGGCCTTACAACAGTTATAGTGGTACCAGGACACATAAGCTTGCTTTGTCTCACCCTGGCTAGCATTCTCCTGCTTGACTGCCATTCACTCCCCTATTTGCAAAATGGAGACTCCATTGAGTTTGGAAGGAAATCTTATTGACTGATGATGAGAATGATGAAAAGGCATATAAATGAGGTCATGGGTGTGACAGGACCTTGTACAGGTAAGAGACTCTATAAAGAAATATTCCTTTCTTTGCTAAATAAGGTCCTCTTTTGGACTTGAGACCATCACTAGAGGCCAGGGGAAAAAGAATGCCTTCCTGACTTTATTCCCATGTTAAGGAGTATGTTTTAATGCAAGAGTTTAAAATGTGGTGATGTGTTTGGAAAGGCACCTGGAGGTGTTGAGGAATATTTGTGGGGGGATGACAGTAGGCAACCTGGTTTGTTTCTTCCCCACTGGAGCAAACAATAAAAACCTTAGTCTGGAGTCAAAGAAAATTAACAAGCTTCCAAAATACTTCACTCTATTATGTAACAAAACACTTGTTCCCAATACAATACCATGCAACATAAAGGCTCCTATTCATGGAGCAATGGGGAATCACACAGTCCTGGTGAGTTGGCCTTCTTAAAAGCCCCTCATCCACTCTGGAATGAAAGCCCCACCACTCCCCAAATGATGTGGGAACAGCAGTATTTCTCAGACACTCTGATAAATATAAAATGAGACCCCAGGCTAATTTTAAGGAGAAATTTATTTTGTAAGGGAATGGGAGGGGGAATCTTTGTGTCTCTTAAAAAGCTGGGATGTCTCTTTAAGATCAAAGGCAACTTTTAATGAGAAGAGGTGGGGCAGAGTCTCTCTCTACCCCGCCTCCCCCTCCCTCCTTGATTCCCTTGGGGATAGAGGAAATGATCTCACAGTGATAACACAGAAGGTATTTGTATAACTCATGAAAGATCTTTAAAAAAAAATCAAAGTTAATTATGAATGAATCCCGAGGCACCTAAATTCAGAAGGCATCAGGTTCTTCCTTCGTCTCCTCAGGCTCTAGGAACAATGAATCTTGCTGAAAGCCTGGGCAAAAGATTTTATTGGGGGCAAACTAGGTTTAATTGGCATACTTCGTCTTTGTCTTTGAATTATGATAGGAATAGAGAAGGCCCCAACAGAAGTTCCCAAGACTTTAGAGAAATCTGTTTCATCTCTACCAGCTGCTTGTCTGGCCTCCTCCTGTAATGTCAAATCATCAATCAGTCATTAAACATCTTTGAGACTCCTGTTGTGCCCAACATGGGACTAAAAAGTACCAATATTTGCCTGCCGGGTCCCCACCACCATGAGCATGAGACAGAGCTATGTCATAGCACTAGAGATAAAGAGAAGAAAGATTGGAAGTTATCTAGGCTAACCTCCCTCATAGAAATGAAGAGACTTGGGCCCAGAGAGCTTAGCACGATGCCTCACACAGTACACATTTAATAAATGCGGACTGATTGACTGAGGGCAGTGGATAGAGTCAGGAACCTGGAGTGAGGAAGACTCATCTTCCCGAGCTCAAATCTGGCCTCAGACACTTATTAGTTAAATGACCTTAAACAGGTCATTTAACCTGGTTGGCCCAATCTTCACATCTATAAAATGAGCTGGAAAAGGAAATGTCAAACCACTCTGGTATCTCTGCCAGGAAAACCCAAATGGGGTCACCAAGAGTCAGACATGACTGAAAAATGACTGAACAATGTAATTAATAAGCTGTTTATAACAGTAAAGTGATATATGGTTATAATCATAAGGATTATTATTGATTTCCAGTATAGCTGAAGGGGTGAGCCACTTGGGATTGGTGACCCCAGTCCTGCTTTTTTTTTGTCTTTATTAATTTGTGGATTTACTTTTAATTTACAAGATTCAGCTGAACAATCCCTTGAGTTTCAAATTTTCTCCCCTCCTTCCACCCCCATGGTAGCATGTAATCAAGTATAGGATCCCAGCCATGAGCAACTGATGTTTTTCCAATTAGCTAGATCTGACTTTATTTGTATGAAAAGTGTTTTGTAGTCATGTTCATATGGGTTCTAGGTCTGTTTTAGCAGGTAGATACCCAAATATTTTATAATGTCTACAGTAACTTTAAATGGGATTTATCTTTCTATCTCTTACTATTGAATTTTGTTTAGGAATGCCAAGAAGTTATGTGGATTTATTGTATATCCTTCAACTTTGCCAAATTCATTTATTGTCTCAAGTTGGTTTTTTTTTTACCTGATTCTCTAGGGTTCTCTAAGTATATCATTATATCATCTGCAAAAAGTAATAGCTTAGTCTCTTCTTTGCCTAATTTGATTCCTTCAGTTTCTTTTTCTTCTCTAATTGCTACTGCCAACATTTCTAGTACCAGATTAAATAACAGGGGTGAGAGTGGACATACTTGTTTCACCCCTAATCTTATTGGAAATGCTTCTAGTTTATCCTCATTGCATACAATACTTGCTGGTGGCTTTAAATAGATGCTACCTATTATTTTAAGGAAAACTTTTATTCCTATACTTTCTAGTGTCTTTAATAGGAATGAATATTTGATTTTGTCAAAAGCCTTTTTTGAACCTATTGAGATAATCATATGGTTTCTGCTAGTTTTAGTGTTGATATGCTCAATTATACTGATGGTTTTCATAATATTGAATCATCCTTGCATTCCTGGAATAAATCCAACCTGATCAAAGTGTATTATTCTTGTGATAAGTTGCTGTAGTCTTTTTGCTAATATTTTATTTAAAATTTTCACATCTATATTCATGAGGGAAATTGATTTATAATTTTCTTTCTCTGTTTTGTCTCTTCCTGATTTAGGTATCAGTACCATATTTGTGCCATAAAAAGAATTTAGTAGAACTCTTCACCAATTTTCACAAATAGTTTGTAGAGTATTGGAATCAGTGAGATATTTTATACTTTCTTCTAATTTTTTGATCTTTATGTTTTGTTTTGAATGGCTCTTGATGCATCTTAGAGTCCTTAGCTTCAATTTGACTGATTCTAATTTTTAGTGAATTATTTTCCTCGATTAGTTTTTGAAGGTCCTTTTCCATATATTCAGTTTTTATTTTTAGGGAGGTATTTTCTCCAGTTATATTTTTAACCTCTCATCCCACTTCATCAAATTCACTTTTTAAGGATTTGTTTTCTTCAGTGAGATTTTTTTTTCCAATTTGGTCACTGTAGATTTAAATTTATCTTCTACCTCTCTAATTTGGCTTTTAAGTTTTTTCTTGAGCTCCTACAAGAATGCCTTTTGGGCTTAAGACAAGTTAGTTTATATTTTCTTTGGTGGTCTCAGGTATGAGTAAAGAGTCCATGTTGTCCTCTGAATTTGGTTGTTCTTGCTCACTATAATAGGATAGTATTATTCTTGATTTTACAGATTCCTTCTTGCCCATTGTGATTGCCTAAGTCCTGGATATTTAGAGTGGATATCTGCTTCTGGGGTGGAGATGTATTGAGCTTCTCAGGCTGGGAGGTAGAGTTTGGTTGTTAAAACTTTGTGTGCTGTAGCCTCTGGGTGTCTAGACTGAGGCCAAGGCCAGGACTCTCAATGTTTCCCCTGAGTCACCCTGAGGCTCACAAAGTAACCTGTGGGGGAGGGGTGGTGTGGCCATTTCAAGTTTCCACCTCTGGGCCTCTGGGCTACAGCTCAGGCAAGTTCAACAGCTGCCAGCCCACAGAGCTGGTGTCTGTAGATTACCCTAGTGGTTCTAAGGCACACCTGGGATTGTGTTGTCAGTACTTGCTGGCTCCACCACCCTGGGCTTTGGCAGCTCCTGCTGGTGAGCTGAGGTGGCACTTATTGGGACACCTCCTGACCTTCACTTCAGGCTCAGCACACCCTTCCTCAGTGTCTCTCAAGCCAGAGTCTGTTTCCAATAATTCAGGATTTTACTCTGGGTGGGATATTTATCTCTATGTTTTCTGGGTCAGAGAGTGAGAGTCAGAGCAGCTAGGGATGACTCTGCCGTCTTGGCTCATGGAAGATCAGGTAGGTGATTTTTAAACTTCCAGCCTGTGGGCTGGTAGCCCCAGGAGAAGCTGCAGTCACTGGTGCAGGCCCTGCACTTTCTCTTACCCAGCTCTGACTGTTCCTCTGTCCTGTGGTGAGAAGGCTGAGAATCACCCTTGCGGTGGGTGAGTTGGCTGTCTGGGGCATGTTCTCACTCTACTGTAGTCTACTCTCAGGTCCACACTGGTACAGTCCCCACACACTTTGCTCTCTCCCTGCCCAGACCTACATGGGTACTTTCTTGGGCTGGGAATCTGCCATATTCCACCTCCCAATGGGTTCTGTCACTCTAAAACCTGTTTAGATTCACTTTTTAAAGTTTAGTGACGAAATTCATAGAGGAACTTAGAAAAGGTCCTGCTTCTGTTCCACCATCTTGGCTCCACCTCCCCTAGTCCTGCTTTTGCCACTAGTAAGGTACAGAGAGCACATTGGACTGGGAAACAGAAGTCCTCAGTTCAAATCCTATTTCTGTGGATAGTTCAGTCTCCCTCTATAACCTTCACTTTCATTGTCCAGAAAGTAAGGATGATAGCATAACTTGAACTCTGTACCTCCCTTGGCTAACTTCAAGACAAGGTTTTTAGGATGTACCTCCATTAAAGCTCTATTCCAATGATGAATCATGACATAGAAGGGCTCCTGGGGTCTAGAAGGCTGCAAGAGCAGTGCCCAAGCTTATATTCTTCCCCTGTCTCTGATCACATGATATTGGAAGCTCCATATGAGAAACACATTTACCAGTGCAGATCAGTACCTTGTCGGCACCAAAGGGATGCAAGTCAGTATGTTCCAGAGGCAGGATTGGAACCCAGGTCTCCCTGAGTCTGAGTTAGCGATCTACCATATTGCACTGTCTTTTCAAGGATTCTAATCGGTGCCTGGCCATGGGTTGTATGACCATGGTCTAAAGGATTGGACTAGATGGTCTCTTGGGCTCGTTCTACTCTAACCCTAAGATACTATTTTGTGCAGGTAACCTGATCCAGCTTCCCCTTCCCTAAATGATTTTCCCCATCATTTTACCAGAGTAAAATGATAGCTTCACCATAGAGTTCATCAGGTACCAAGGTGTTTAAGAGAGAAAGCAGGCAACATACAATTTAATTCACTTGCAATTGACAAATATTTATTAATCCCTTATTTTGTGTAAACAATGGTCTAGATGATTACAGTCTCCTAATAGGATACAGAAGAGAAAAACTCAAGGGAGAGTATGATGGAGTGGGAAGAGAACTAGCAGCAGGGTTTCTTAAACTGTGGATCACTACTCCATGTGGGGTTAGTTTAAGTTTAAGAAGCCTTAATTTAGAGAAGGTTCCCTAAGAATGTCAGAAGCAGGAGAGGTCACTTCCACTTGCTGAGATCCAGGCAGTTTTCATGGAGGAAGTGGCATTCACATCAAGCCTTGAAGGAAGAGAAAGGCATCCACCAGAAGAGATGAGGAGACTGAGAGCTCCAAGCAGGAAGGAAGATCTGTAAAAATGCACAAGTGAGAGATGGTGGTAGCAGAATACTTGTGAGGGTGATGACATGTAAAATATTAGGAAAAGGCAGGGTAGGAAGCATGGCATCATATGTAGAAAGTGATCCTGGAAGTCTAAAAGATGTGAGGCCCTCATCTGATGAGAACTGGTCAATCTCGGGAAGAGCCTTCAGCCAACCCTCTAAGCTACAGATCAGGTGTCCATCCCCATTCGAGAGAACTTTATCCACAGTACCACCTGAAGCAGAGGAAATCACACATCCAAATGAAATGACAATGATTTTTAAGCAAGCCTGTGATTTCATTTCTTTGGGGAACTTCTAGATAAGGACTCTTCCTCTACTCTCACAGGTTGTCACTTTTACTGCCATTTCATCTTTTTTTAAGCAAATATTTACCTCTTTCATTAAACACAAATCTATTTTATTTACCACTCCCCACTGGAAAATAAAATCAAAGTAAAACAAAGCCTTTGTAACAAATATGCATTGTCAAGCAAAACAAATTCCTTTGTTAGGCACATCAAAAACAGTCCACTTCTGCATGCTCAGGTGGTTTGAGTGTTTCATCGCTGCCCTCTGTGGCCATGAGTGGTCATCGTGTTGAAAACGTCAAGTCTTGGATACGTGGGAGATTTGAGTACTCAGCTAGTCAGGGCAGCAATAAGGTGGATCAACCAATCAAACAGTAGTGGGAGAGCTGGACCTGAAATAAGGAAGACCTGAGTTCAAATCCAGGCTTACTAGCTGTGTAACCTAAATTTAAAAGGTAGGTGCTGCTATAGCATCCGCTATAACATCAACCATTGAATTAAAAATTAAAATGCTTAGTTTGAGGTCAACATCTCATATACAATATCTCAGAACAGTCTTTTTTTTAGATCAAGTTTCCCTAACTTGACTAGGCTGGAAATAGAGCAACCACTAACTGTCCTCTGCTGACCAGAATGAAAGCTGGCTCACCCTTCTTTAGACAGCCTAGTGGTTAGGGATAGGGTTAACCATAAATTTGTGCCTTCCATTCCCAAGAGGTTCACCATATCGGTACTGAGCTAATATAGATGGCCTATAGGTTTTAGTTCTACTGCCGTCTAGAACTCCCAAGCTGAAGTGATCCACCAGCCTCAGCTTCCCTACCAGCAGGGATACAGGTGTACATCACATAGCTGGCAGAAATCAGAAATGAAGGCTTCTCTACATGGAGGACACTAGGAAACAGATGGCTTCTCTGCAGGTGGGGGATGCTGGCGAGGATGTCGCTTCTAGAACTGTGATCATGTATAAAGAAGTACCTTGGAGATACTGGACCTTGGAGATATGGACCAGCATATATACCAGATGTGCTGTATCTGATTCTGCTTGGTTGATCCCATGGTCAGAAAGAGCCTTTTTCAATTGGCTGCATGGACAGAACTGTCAGCACCCTCAGAAAGACCTGAGCCAGCTTGAGCATGTCTTTGCCTCATTGTTGTCCGTTCACAGAGGTGAGAATGATGCTATGAGTGGAAAGACTGAGGCCTAAAGGTCACTCTTCTTGGGATGTCAGTACTGTGCTGGCTACAAACCTGGTCAACCTGTATGTCAGCTCTGGGATTCTCATGATTTGATCTCCCAGCCTTTAAAACTCCCAAGACCAGACCCTTCCTAGAACAGAAAAGAATGACCAGATCGTCCAAGGAGGTCCTAGATTGGGGGATAGGGGTCAGGATTGTGGTGGCACTAGCAAGGGGAACTCCCAGGTGAGGAAAAACTCTCCACCAATGCAGGTTGACAACTTTGCAATTTATTGTCTTAGTTACAATAACCCTAACCCTAGGGCATTGAATAGTGAAGTGATTTGCCTGTGGTCACCCAGCTGCTATGTATCCAAGATAACCCAATTAAGATCATAGGGTCATAAATTTAAAACTGAACAGAATCATGTAGGCCAATTTATCTAATTCTCCCATCTTACAGATGAGGAAACCTTGGCCCAGGGAAGTGACTGACTAAAGGACCACCCCTGACTCAAATGCCACATTCTTTCCACCAAGCCATGTAGCCTCCCTTTATTTCACAAAAGCTCACACTCTGAAAGTACCTCAGGGGCCAATTAGTCCAGTTCCCACCTACACAGAAATCCACTCAATTAACCAAGTGTTCCTTCCCTAATTCTTGCCCCACAACATACATTTTCAAAGAAGTGCTAACTCTTGGCATCCCAGGAGCACTTTCAGCATCCCTTATAATTACATTTCAAACTTTAGGAGCATTAGTTGCTAACCAAGATTTTCTATCCACATCCTTGATTTTTATCAGATCATAGCACAGCAAAAGCCAGATGGTTTCCAGTCCCAACTGTTGGGGTATTTTTCCCTCTGCCAGTGAGGTTAGCGATCTTTCAACCAACTGGCACCCCAGACCATGTGATAGCACGTATCTGTACATTTCATCAGAAGCAACTTTGAACATTTCTAAATGTTCCCTCTACAACATGGAAGTTATTTGGCGACAAGCTATTGGCATATTCCTTGGAATGAGGATTGATTTCTGGCCGCAGACTTCCTAGCGGAGGGCCACTTGGGGAGCAAGTACTTATTAGATATTTGATTAATGAACAAACAAATGAAGAAAGCAAAAAAAAAAAGCCCAATAAAATGATTCATCTCAAGAGTGGTTCTCTTTATGTTGATAGTTTGACATGCAACCAGATGGGCAACCCACTGAATTGATAATAACGATAACTGATATTTCTATGATGCTTTTATGATTGTAGCAGCTTTATGTCTAATACTTCGATAAATCAGCATAGTAAAAACTACAAGTATTATTAACCCAGTGGATAGTGGACAGAAACCGGCCTCAAGACCAGGAAGGCCTGGATTCAAGTCCTGCCTTTGAAGTATTGGCTTTATCACCCAGGCAAGTCAGTCAGTCAGCTTTAATTTAGTGCCAGGCACTGCCCCAGCTGATTCTCAAAGTGCTGTCTCATATAGCTAGAGGGTATTTCTTCACCTAGGAGTCTCCTAAACCATCACAGGCCTAGAAACCCTCCCTTTTTCACAGATGAGAAAATGGAGGCTGGAAGATTGAATGAAGGAAGGAACTGTTCCATTTTTGTCTTTGTCCTACCTTCAGTGCCTAGAATCTAATGAGTCATTCAACACTGAAGAGACCTGCTCTGCTCTAGGCACTGGGCTGGGCTCTAGGGATGCAAAGGCCAAGTTATGCCTGTCCTCTGGAAGGAGGGGAGACAATATGTATGCATACAAAGATAGACAAAATAAATGCAAGTTGAGTTTTTGAGGGGGAACGTACTATGGACTGAAGGGTCAGAGAAGATCTCTCACAGCAGGCATCTGAACTGAGCTTAGAGGGAAACTAGGAATTCTGAGAGTCAGAGGTGAGGAGGTAATGCATAATCACTAATAATTATCATAACTACCATAGACATATCTATATATAAATGTATATAGATGTAGAGAAAGCTGGCTATAGGGATAGATAGAGATGCCAGGAGCACTGAGAGGGTAAGCAATCTGCCCAGACACGTAAGTCACTGTGTTTCAGGTAGGACTTGGTTGCTATAACACACAATAGACACATAAGCTCTAGTGACCATCATGTACGCACACTTTTCTTAATTGCTTTTGGACATGAAACATAGGAGGACAAGGCCTATTGTCTCCGATGCATCCTTTTCTGTCTCCCTCCCTGGCCCATGCAAATTATGCAAACATTTATTGTGAAACATCTTTTCCCTTGCCATAGTGTAGGATGTAAACAAACTCCGGTGACATATGGGGCCATGTGTTTCTCTAAAGAGGTGTTATGTCTCTCCAAAGCAGCATATGGCCTAGGTGAGGCCGAGATTACCCCAGTAAGTGCTGGTTTATTATTGTGGAGCTGAGCAGGTGCACCAAAGACCATGTAAATAGGTGACCCTGCTGGGCTGCTGGGGGAGACTCTCAGTCCCTGCTTCTCTAGCCCAAGAAGGGCTTTGAGAGGCTGAGCCTGACTCTGGGAAAGGAGACCTCCCAACATCTGCTGCGCAGCCACTTAGCCTTCTAAGTAGGAGAGGGTCACCTCTGTCCACACAGAACTCAAAGTGATTTCCTAGAGTATTAGACAATGCAAAGTTGGGAGGGATCTTAAATTGCAGAGTTTCCCAACATCAAACTAGGAATGGGAAGGCTGGAAGGGACCTTAGGAAACAGAACACTAGATTTGGAAGGAACTTTAGGGGGTATAATGTTAGGGTTTGGAGAAAAGCCTCAGGCAATAGAAAGTTGGAACCTAGGGTTGGCTAGGTGGCACAGTGACTAGAGCACTAGCCTTGGAGTCAGGAGAACCTGGAATATGGAATGAGAGCAGTGAAAGGTGAAATAATGTTGGAACTTAGAACATGGAATTTTAGAGCTGGAAGGAACAATAGAATAGAATGTCAGGTCTAGAACAGATGTTCTTAACCTGAGACCCATGAACATTTTTAAAAGCTATTTTATAACTATTCCAATATTGCTGAATTTGATTTGATACAACCAAGTGACTGGAATTAATACAGGTGAAATTCAGTGTTACCGAAAATCCAAGCATTTTATTTTCTGCATTTAAATATGTGTTTGTGAGAAGGGGTCCACAGACTTTACCACATTGCCTACCAAAGGGGCCAAGGCATATCAAGGAAACAAAAGCTTAAGAATCTATAGCTTATAAAGAACTTTAGAGGAGGTTCTTAGAATTTAGAATTTAAACACATAATCTAGCAATGCTGGAAAGTAACTTATGGATTATTTTGTCCAAATGTGTTGTTTTACAGAAACAAAGAAGGAATACTGAAGAGAAGAGGTGACCTGCCCAGCGTCACCTAGTTCATTAGTCAGAGACTATTAACAGTCAAGGTCTCCTGATGCTCCATCCTGCATCCTTACCATTCCACTCTGATATCTCCTTTTGTGGATCTCAGGTTTTGATACAATGAACATGGAGGAAATTAAGAACCAAATATCTCCCAATTAATGGAACTCAGATGGGGAAGAAATGGGGAATTATGCAAGTAGAGATGGTCCCCAAGAACATTGAATTGAATCAAATAAAATCAAATTAAGTAGTTCCTCTGGGATAAGCACTAGGTTAGATGCTAGAAATACAAAGGAAAAAATGCAAACTGTTTTCTGCCCCTGAGAAAGTTCAAATCTACTCAGGAAAATAAGGAAGTTGGATCTGGTGGTCTGCAAGGTCCCTTTTAGATTTAAGTCTATCATCTTATACATAAAAAGTAATAAAATTTATACAAAGTAAATAAAAAGAATGATATCACCTTAGTCTTGAATGGATCCAGGAATTTCATGAAGCCCAGAAAGGTACAGAGTTCAAGAGAGATGGCCTGCCTCCACAAGAGGAGAGAGGAGATGAAATGTTGTGTCTTAGGAACAAGAAGAAGCCAGTTTGGCTGAACCACAGAGGACACAAAAGGAAGTACTAGGTAACAAGCCAGAAGAAAAAGGCTAAGAGTCATTAGGAAGGGTTTTAATCCCAAACTAAGGAGTTTTCATTTTATCCCTAGAGGCAATAAAGAACCATTGATGGTTTTTGAGTAGGGGAATGACAGAGTGAGACATGCACCTTAGGAAAGTCATTTTGGCAGGTTATATTGGAGAATGGAGAGGCTTGAGACAAGGAGACTAAAAAGAAGACTGGAATGATGGCCATGTAAAGAGAGAAGGAGACATGGGAGACATGTTGTATAGACAACATTCTAACTAACTGGATATTTGGGTGGGAGGATTGAAGAAAAGCAAGAAGTTGAAGAGGACCTTGAAGTTGGGAACCTGTCTGACTGGAAGTATGGCAATGTCCTCAACAGAATGATGGAGGTTGGGACATATTTTGAGAGAAAGATAAATAGTTCTACTATACTCAAAGGGCTATATAAAACTTCATACCTTTTGACCCAGCAGCACCATTACTAGGTTTGTATCCCAAAAAGATTATTAAAAGGGAAAAGGACCCCACATGTACAAAAAATATGTATAGAAGCTCTTTTTGTGGTGGCAGAGAATTGGAAAGTGAGAGGATGTCCATGGCCGAACAAGTTGTGGTATGTGGATGTAATGGAATACTATTGTGCTGTAAGAAATGATGAGTAGGAGGACTTCAGAAAAACCCTTGAAAGACTCACATAAACTGATGCTGAGTGAAGTAAGCAGAACCAGGAGAACATTGTACACAGCAACAGCAACATTGTGCGATGACCAATTTTAATAGACATAGCTCTTCTGAGCAATACAGTGATCCAAGACAATTCTAAAAGATTCTGGTGGAAAATGCTATCCACATCCCAAGAAAGAGCTATGGAGTCTGCATGCAGGTGGAGGCATGCTATTTTCGCTTTTTTTGTTTTTTTCTTTCTTTCTTGTGGTTTTCCATTTCATTTTGCTTCTTCTTTCCCAACATGACTAATGTGGAAATATGTTTAACACGATTGTACATGTGCAGCCTATATCAGATTGCGTGCTGTCTTGGAGGTGGGGGGAGCAAAAGGGAAAGAGAAAAATGTGGAACTCAAAATCTCATAAAAATAAGCATTTAAAACTATCTTTACATGTAATTGGAAAAAAATAAATACCATTTACAAAAAAGAGAATGAGTTCTGTAGTAGGTAGGTTGAATTCATGATGTTTATCTGAATATATTTAGGTGATGTAGCAGTGCCAGCCTTAGAGGTAGGAAAGATTCAAACATGGCCCCAGACAGGTAGTAGTTTTGTGACCCTGGGCAAGTCACTTAACCTCTGTTTGCCCCAGTTTCTTCAAATGCGAAATGGAGATTATAAGAGCACCTTCATCACAGGGTTGTTATGAGAAACAATTAAAATAACATAAGTACATCCCCAAAGTCTCACTTTAGTTGAAACTCTTAAAGTTTAAAGCTACACTGAGACTTTTGGGACACCCTATATATGTATATGTGTATTATATGTATGTATGTGTGTGTGTGTATCAGTGTGCATACCTGGTAGCTGGGTATTCAGGAGGGAGAAAAAGAGTAAAGGGAGAGACAGAGTCACAGGAGAGGAGAGAGAGGGAGAAAGGAGAAAATAGAAGGACTGAGAAAGGAAGAGAGAAAGAGATAGATAGGTGGACAAAGATAGACATATAGCAGGAGAGATATAGACACAGATGAAGACAAATAGGAGAGGAGGGAGAGAGGAAAAGAGACAAATGGATGGACAAAGACAGAAGTCAAGAAAAAGAGAAAGGAGAGACAGATCTATTAATTATTAAATCCAATGATCTGTTTGGTTTTTTATTCAATTCTCATCCTTCTTTAACTCTATGCAACAAATAATAATTATAACCATCCCCTTATCCTGGATACTCTCTCCTCTATGATTTACCAAGATTTCAGTCTCTTTTGATTGTCTTACTCAGTCAGTCCCCTTTGCTAGAAATAATCTCTCTCTCACCCTCTAATTGCAGGAATTCCCCATGAGGCTGACTCTGTCTCTCTTGAACCCTCTCCGTGTCCTACTGTACACTCCTCTGAGTGAAAACATCCATACCTGGTGTCTCCTTGAGCTCCTGCCCTACATTAGCAACTGCCTTTTAGACATAGCCATTTAGAGTCCCAGGGACCCTGCAAATTCAGCAAGTCCAAAAGGTTGCTCAACTTCTTTCCCCTAAACCCAGCTTTCTCCCAGTAGTCTATAATTCCATGTAGGGCACCACTATCTTTCCAGAGATCCAGATTTGAAACCCCAGAGTGATCTTGGATTCTTCACTCTCTTCCAACCCCCCAAATCCAATCACTTTTATAATATATCTCACATCCATCCAAAACCAAACACCTCTATTTGTCCATTAAAGCTTTTCACATTCTGACTCCACACTATCTTTTCAGTGCTATTATATATTACTCCATTTCACACATGAACTGCTCTTGAAGAAGCAATGCTGGTTCTTTGTGATCACTGTTTCCTTTTCTAGTTATTAACTCACCATCCCTTGAATAATATCATTTAGAACTTTGCCTGAAATTGAAATCATACTTCCTGATCTGTGGTTTGCAGATTCTATTCCTTTCCCTTGTTTGAAAATCTAGAAGCATTTGCCCTTCTTCAGAAGCATCTCTCCTCTTCTTAGTCTTTCAAAAAGCATTGCCTGTGACTCACCAATCACAAGTCCTGGTTCTTTTGGTGCTCTAGGCTAGACCTCATCTGGAGCTGGTACACTGAGCTCATTGAAGACACCTGATATTTTCTAACTCTGTTCCTTCTGGTCTTGGGCATCAATTCCCTATCATTCAATTTTCTGCTTGACTAAGTTATTTGTATGTAATTCTCTGGGCAAAGGGGAACTATTTTTTTATAATTAACTTTTGTTTATTTTTAGTTTACATCACTGATTTCCACAAGATTTTGAGTTAGAGCTTTAAATTCTAGATTCTTTCCCTTCCTCCCTTGTTACCCACCCCCACTGGAAAGACAAGCAATTCAATACAGGTCGTTCATGTGTAGTTACACAGAACATCTCCACAATGGACATATTGTGTAACACTGACAATACTTCCCTCCTTTCTATCCCACCCTCCCCTTGTTCTAGTCTCTATTTTGTCCCCGTCCCTTTACAGAAGTGTGTGCTTCTAACAACCCTCCCCCCCAACTTCCCTTCCCTTCCATCATCCCCCCTTTCATCGCCTTCCCCCCTACTCTTCTGCAGGGCAAGATACCCATTTTAGAGTGTATGTCATCCGCTCCTTAAGCCAAATTCAGTGAGAGTGAGGTTGACCCATTCCCTTTTTGCCTTCCTGTTCTTCCCCTCCATTGTAACAGTTATCCCTTGCCTCTTCTATATGAAATGATTGACCCCATTCTGTCTGTCCCTGTCTCCTCTCATTCTATTAATCTCCCACCTCTTAATTTCACCTTGTAAAATATCACCCCTTCCTATTCAATTGATCCTGTGCCTTCTATGTACACATATACACACCCTCAAATATGTATTAATATGCATATATACCCTCCTATAAAGACATATGTGTATGTATATATACATATATACACATACACATACATACACATACATACATATACATATATATATACACACACACATATATATATATATTTTTTCCCTTCACCTATCCTCATACTGAAAAAAGTTTCGTAAGTTACAATTGTTGTTTTCCATGTTGGCATATAAATATTTCAACTTTGATAAGTTCCTTATGATTTCTTTCCCATCTTTACCTTCTCATGCTTCTTGTTTTTGAATGTCAAATTTTCTATTCAGTTCTGGTTTTTTTCCTCAAGAATGCTTCAAAGTCCTGCACCTCGTTGAATGGCCATATTTTCCAAAGGGAAACTATAATATTTTTTCCTTATTGGAAGAGAAGTAATGTGAAAAAAATCAATATTTCCAGGAATGTTGAAATCTGATAGCCTTTTTTAGGTGAAGGAGACTTGAAACAGAGACTGGTTAGGAAACTTTCACAGTAGTAGTCCAGTAATGAGGTGATGATGGGCCAGATTTTGGTGGAGCAATAGGGATAGCAAAGAGAAGACACATATGAAAGACAGATGTTTGGGGAGTAATAAATGAAAGAGGCCAGCACTGGTAGACTTTTCAGAAGCTCCAGATCCACACAATAAAAATCCTTTCTTCAAGAGGCAAGTCAAAAATGCTAGATATGGTAAGCACCAAAAAACATGATAAAAGTATAATTGATGCTTTTTCATCAGCAGGAAACAATTGGTTACTGACTTGAAAATATTGCAGACTCTTCTACATGCAATCAGATCACCTTCTGAATTAAGTATAAAAAAACATTCATAAACCAAGAGTAGCCAAAGAGGCCAACCAGGATGGTGACAGACCCTGAGTCCATGTCCATGAGATTGATTGAAGACAGTCAGTGAATAAATATTTATTAAACACCTACTCTGTTCCAGGGATCAGTGGAGCTTGAGGCATTGTAGCACTGATGCAGTAGCCAAGAACCGGAAATGATGTGGGTGTCCATCAGCTGTAGAATGGCTAAGCATTTTGCGGTCAATGAATGTGACAAGATAGCACTGTTGTGTAAGAAATAAGAAGGCTGGCGTGGACTGAAACAGAAGGATATTTGCAAATCCACATAAATGATATACATAGTAAATGCAACAGCAAGAAGAAAAAGACTATAAAATGAAACTGAGTGATGTGCAATGTCATTATAATCACCAGGCTGGTCCCATGGAGAAGCTGATCAAATGTACCTCACTCCCTCCATTATCAAGACAGGGAACTGCTGGAGGTGTGGCTTGAATGGCAGCAACCTCCTTGTTGGAATGGAATGAAGCTCGTTAGGCATTGGACATTTAACAAAGAAGGTTCACTTTGCCCTAACAAGGCAAGGGTATGTAACAGTGACACTCAACTTCTCTGGATGTTACACAACACACACACACACACACACACACACACACACAGAAACAAACACATGAGAGACAGAGACAGAGAGACAGACGGGGAGAGAGAGAGAGAGAGAGAGAGAGAGAGAGAGAGAGAGAGAGAGAGAGAGAGAGAGAGAGAGAGAGAGATGGTCTGAAAAGTACAGATTGATTGAAATGACTTCATTTCTTAGAAATGAAGCTATTGTTTTATTTTTTAAAACCACATAGACACTATTCCAATTCCTCCCAGAGAAAGGACGGTGAGACCCTGTGTGGGAGATGCATCTTAAAGGAAGAAATTCTGAGAAACTGAGATAAGTAAAGAGTTATCCCATGCAAGGGGAATGGCCAGTGCAAAGACACAGAGACAGAAGATGGAGGATCATGTTCTTGCTGCCTCTATGTCCATTGGCCATCCACATTATCACCTCAGTTCAATCCAACAGAAAGCTGCAAAGTACTTACTATATATGAGCAGGGATAACAATCACTGTAAAATGTGAGCTCTCCTGAGCAGGGCCTTGTGCTGAGCTCTGAGACTACAAGCATGAAAGAGGGTCCAGTGCTCCAGTTTCAATCTAATAGAGGAGAGGGCGATCCCACACATAAAGAGGACAATATAAAGTGAGGAATAATTGGGCATAGGAGAGGTCAAGAGAAAAAGAGGCCTGGGAAAATCGGAAAAGAACAAAAATATTTGAACTTTGGAGAGAATTGGGAAGTAGGAAAGGGGTGAGATAGGGAAGGCTTTCCAGAGAACAAGGAATTGGAGCTGAACAAGGAAACGTGCTGAGGAACAGGCAGAGATGCACATTCCAAACATGAGCTTCATGGACTGAATGAATACATGGAGGTGGCAGATGGCAGGTCAGGACTGGGCAATAGCTAATAGTCTAGTTTGGCTGGAACACAAAATATGTGATGGGGCTAATAGGAAAACCTGGAAAGGAATCAGAGAATCCAGTGCCTAGAGTGGAAAGGGGCTTCAGAAGCCATTAAGTCCTTAGCAAGCATCTCTTGGATAACATCACCAGCAAGAGGTCATTCAACCTTGGCTTGAACGTTTCTCATGAAAAGAGAAACTACTTCTCAAACCATCTGGGGATCACTCCAATTAGTAGAGTGTCCTTTCATTAAGCCCAAATCTACCTCTCTGATTGGGCCCAGTTCGATGTTACCAGTGCCCAATCCAACTGGGTCTACTCCTTCTTCCAGATGATATCCTTTCAAATATTTGTAGCCAGCTATTGTAACCTTGAAAACATTCTCCTCCCCAGGTTAAAACTCAATTTCTTTCAACTGATCTTCATCTCAGATTTAAAGAAAAACTCACTCACCATCCTGGTCACTTCCAAGCAGATGTTCCACAGCTAATCTCTTCCTATAGTGGTACCCAGAAGCGATCATAATACTACCATACTCCAAAGTAGATTGATGTGGAATCATTTCCTCCATAGGCTTGGACTTTTGACTCTTTTATAGTAGTCTACAATGATTTTAACTCTGTGGGCCACCATATTACTCTTAACCCACACCGTGCTGCTGAGTAGATAGTTCATGACAATTCTCTCTCTCTCTCTGTCTCTCTGCCTTTCTCTGTCTCTCTGTCTCTCTCTGTCTCTGTCTCTCTGTCTCTCTTTCTCTATCGCTCTCTCTTTCTTTCTTTCTCTCTCTCTCACTGTCTCTGTCTCTCTGTCTCTCCCTCAAATTGCATTTAGCTACTTAGCTATGACTCCACCATCTTATACCGAAGGTGTTTCTTTTAACACAAATATAAGATTTTACATTTGTTTCTATTCAATTTTATGTTATTTAGTTTCCTGTTCTAGACTGAATACAATCCTGGGCACTACAGTTTAAGAAAGAAAGCTTGAAGTTTTTCCAGAGGAGACATCTAGGAGAGTGAAGGACCTTGAGGTCATATGAATATGGTTAAAGGAGCTGCGTATGTTTAGCCTGTAAAAGATTCAAGGGAGTCTTGAGTTTTCAAGTGTTTGATAAATGTTTTCAAGTGTTTGAAGGCTTTCATGTAGGGGAGGGGGATAGACTTGTTCTGTTTGACTCTGGATGTAACAGCCAGGAACAAGGAAAGAGTGGAAGTTACAGAGGCAAATTTGAGCTAGGTGTCATTAAAAATAAACAGATAAGTAGGTCGGTGTAAAGAGAAAAGGAAAGGGAGAGGGAGAAAGAGAGATGGATAGATGGTTAGATAGATAAATAGATAGATAGATAGACAGACAGACAGACAGACAGACAGACAGACAGACAGACAGACAGACAGATAGATAGATAGATAGATAGATAGATAGATAGATAGATAGATAGATAGATAGACAGATAGGTAGACCCAGCCCCCCAAATGAGACCTGTCCAAAAATGGGATTGGCTGTCTCCAGTGCTTGGAGCTTCCAACCCTTTGATGGCTCTCAGTGACTGAGGCACATTTGTCACATATGTGAGAGTGGCAATTATTTTCATGCAAAGAGGGCCTCCAAGGTCGCTTCTGACTCCTCGATTCTGTAACCCTCTAACTCCATCACTGCAGAGATCTTTTTGAATGCTGACTCTGCCCTATGAGGCGATAGCCATTCTCTCTTGATTCCCCAGCTTTGTATCATCTAAAAATATAAATATGGGACTAAAATAACCCACATGACAAGGCTGAGGTGCAAAAAAATCTCCATGAATTAAATAGTGGATTGAGTCTAAGAAGAAGGAATTTTATAGAAAAAAGTACAAATTCATGTTCTTAATTTTAAGTTGATTTCATAAAATCCTTTACCCACATTGTCTCCCTTTTTACTAAGAAAACCAAGACCGAGGGTAATGATAGAAGACATTTGGGTTGGGGGTTAAGGTTTGCCAAGTACTTTGTTATGTGTTACCTGATTTGACCCTCACAACAATCCTGAGACAGAGGCCATTACTATCCCTGTCTAATGTTGACAGAGGGTCCTATATCTAATAAGTATTAGAGACCATATTAGAAATTAAGTCTACTGACTCTGGTCCCTGTGCTTAGCCACTCTGCCACCTCTACAATGGAAAGATGATGGGCTTATCCAAACCCTCAGGACCAATATGTAACAAGAGAGAGTCTACAGACAGCACATTGGGAACTTCACTGAAGGAGTTCCCTTCCAATGTCACTCCTCTGCTCACTACACCTCAGTGGCTGCTTAAGCATCCTAAGGCAGGTTGATGACAAAATGCCTAGATCATTGGGCATGGATTCAGGGAGACCTGAGTTCAAATCCTACCTCAGATACACAATAAATGTGTGATCTTGGGCAAGTCACTTGACCTCGGTTTGTTTTAGTTACCTCATCTGTAAAATGGGAATTATACTAACACCTACCTCACAAGATTGCTAGAAGGATAAAATGAGACATGTGTAAAGTGCTTGGCAAACCATAAAGGAATTTATCTAAGATAGTTAATATTATCATTACCATTTATATATTATTTATCTAATATACAATTGTAGTAATACTTCCTATCATATATAATAATAAATATTAGCTAAAATTCAGTCTCTTTGGAATTTAAAACCCTTCACATTCTGGCTCTAACCAAGTTAGAAGTAAGAACTTGCTTATTAATAAGTTAGATACTTATTAATTAAGTACTTATTAATTTATTAAATAATTTAATTAAATAAGTTAGATACTTACTAAGTAATTAAATAAGTTAGAACTTGCTTCCGAGTTCATTCCACATTACTCCCCATCATATACACCACTCACCAGTCAAACTGAGCTAAGTCTGTACACATCATTTGTTCTCCCACTTCTCCATAGAATGGCTTTGCCCCCACCCTAGCCCACCCCCACCGCTCACCCAATCCTCACTGCTGCCTCTTGGAATCCTTTGATCACTTCAAGGCTCAGTTTAGGTATCCCTCCTACAGGAAAGCTTTCCTGATTCTCTCCTATTCAATCCCTACTTTTTACCCAAAATGACCATTTTAAATGTATCTTTATACATTTCGTATTTTACTTACCTAGGTAAGTTCTTTATTTTTCTCCAAGTAGAAAGTAAGCTCTCTGGAAGTCAGGACTGTGTCGTTGTTTTTGTTCATTTTGTTGCAACTGTTCATTATACTGGCAGTGCCGTCGAAGGTCTCTGCAGACCACAGAGCCAGACAAATAGTAGGGTTCTGATGAATATTTTTTATTTGAGTTGAATTAAATATCTTTATATGCCGATCAGCAATGGCTGCCATTTTTGAAGGGCCTGGTTGTAGGTGTTATTGAGCTTGTGGTGAAATAATAAAAAGGACTTTTTGTGACCCCTCCAACTACCAAAAAGAAAACCTGAGAACACTGAACCCCAGCTCCCCCAAATCATGGCTATGCATTGTGCACCAGCAAAATCCATCTCATCAGGCAACTGATACTGGTTAACATGTCTACACCTATCTTCTGAAATACTCTTTTAGTTACTGTATCATTGCATATAGGTCAACCTTGGTTCTCCAGGATTTGCCGGTATAATATAAGGTCAGGTTCTAGCCAATTGGAAAGGCTCCAACTGGACCTGTAAAACATGTATGTACGCATGCATATACATGTATTTATACACATCCAAAGATACTGTGTAAGGGTGGGGTTCCAACCCACCCCAATTCGTCAATCAAAAAACTGAACTACATATTAACAGAAATTTTATATAACTACATCATAATATATAAACAAACGACTTATACCCAAACTAATTACAGAAGGTCTAGGCATATTTATTGAGTCAATCAATACAGCAAATTAGGTATTAATGTATTTTCCTATAAGTTAATCACAATAGGTGGACAAGCCCTTAATTAATTGGAAAGAATCCCAGGACTTTGGGACTTTGGATAAAAGGCAGATGATGCTACACCAGAAATATTTCATAAGATCAAGTCATACCTCTTGGACCTAGTATAATTTTTACCCAGTGAAATGGTGAATTAGTATAGCAGAGGAGGATTTCCATTCTGAGGATTCTATCAAGGGTTCTTGAGAGGGAATTACTTTAAGAGATTAAGGAAGAAAACTTTTCTTCTTTCTTCTCTTTCATCCCCATTGGTGAAATTATCCAAGAGACTAAACCAAAACCTGATGATGTTTACAGAGTATGTAGCAAGAACAAACACAGACAAAGAAACAGAGAGAATCAAAAGGATAATCACCTGAGTGAGGAAGAAGCTTCCTCTCTGTGACCACTTGGGGTGGAGAGAAATATTGGCCATAGATTCTACAAAGGAAATGGCCCTTCAAGTCTAACAGAAAAATAAAGCTAAAGGCAGTTTCATAAGGAGCCTATAATGAAGAAACATGCCAGTCTTTCATCACATGTCCTCTACATATGTGCTACATTAGACATTTACATTTCAACTTAGATTAGAAATTTAAATTTGAGCCTACTCTCCCCAGGGACCTTGTATATGCAAGAGGAAAATGTGCTCTCAGTTAGGTAGAAGGTTATTTGGGGTTTTTGTTTGTTTTAACCAACTGTTCTTAATATACCATCTTCATAAATACCTTTTCTAAAAACTAATTAAGTCTGATTGTTGATGAGAAACACACCAGTGGATGCTTTGGTCAAAGTTCTAGAGACATATCCCCTCCAGTCCACTCCTAGGGCCCTGAGGAGAGAATTAGTCAGTCACCTGTTGGGTAGCCAGCCCTCCAATGCGGGTAAGGGTTGGGGAAGGACTGCACTGCTACATTAGAAAAGACATTTTAAAAAGGAAATAATACGTCTTCTATACTTAGATTTATGGTTTCATCGATGTGGAGATTTCCCCAAATCCAAGAAGTCATCACCCATCTGCACCTTCCGCTCCTGAATGACTCATATTCACATTCTCCCATATATCCTCCATAGAAAAGCTAACCAAATGACTTATCCAAGATTGCAGAGTCAGTCAATAAACATTAATAAGTACCTAGTACATGTCAGGCATTGTGCTAAGTGCTGAGGATACAAATACAAAAAGAGTCTCTCCTAAAGGACCTTACAACCAAATGGATAAAGATAACACACAAAATGTGGAAAATGAAGAGGAAATGAAGAAGGCCTAACAGCCAGAGTGCAGTCCTCCAGTAAGAGAGGTCCCAGAGCCAAAAGATACCAGTGAGGTGTGGGGGTATAGAGAACGAGCATCGCAGACAGAATCTGAACCCGTGTCCTCTAAACCTGTACACAGGTTGTTTTTTCAATGTGCCGTACTCTCCTGATGAGTACAAGACAGAGAAATCTCATTTGTGGTGGAGTAAACAGGTCCCTGGAGCTCAAGCCAAGACCACACGGCTGCACATCTGGCCTCATTCACTAGCTGGGTGATTCTCAGCAAGTCACTTAACATCTCTAGGCTGCAATTTCCTCATCTGTAAAACAGCGTTAGGACGTAACGACCTCTATGGTCCATTCTAGCTCTAAATATATGATCCTACATGCAAAAGATCTGGGGGCTGATGTACTCACAATCAGGATCTACATAAATACATAAATTTCTTTCCAGAAATAAAGAATGTAGTTAGAGAAATGTCATTGTTCATGACTGGGCTGGACTATTAGAATAAAAATGCAAATGCTACATTAGTTAATTTACACATGGTACTGTCCCAGGCTACCAGAAATGACATCATCGAACACATGAATATGTGATAAATTTGTTATTTTACAAAAGTGATGTTCTCTCCGGGTGGAAATTCCTTTCATCTACGTAGATTACATTCTAACTCTTCCCTAAGAAAACCTCCGAGATACAAAGAAGTGATCTGTCTGGGGTCACAAGGCCAGTGTCAGAAGCTGGATTTTAACCCAGGCCTTGCTGACTCCAAACACATCAGCTTCCTATATCTAAGCCTCCCAGTCTTTGTGCTGTTGTCTCCCTACAAAATAACAACAACAATAATAGTAATAATAATAATAAACATATGCATTTGAAGGAACAAAGGGACGAAAGTTTCAAGGACAATAATGAAAAATTCAACTATGCAGAAGATCTAGTATTATGAGATCTGAAAATATATTAGAGACAAGTAGTCATTTACACTATTGGATATTGGTTTAAAAATAGAAAAGGAGAATGGTGGGGGGATATAGACACATAATACCTAGAAGACAATCAAAATAATGGCCAAATATTTGATAGAGGCTACAGACTACTGAGGAAAGGACAATCACACACACACACACACACACACACACACACACACTACCACCACCATCACCACCATCACCATCACCACCACCACAACCACCATCACCACCATCACCAACACCATCACCACCATCACCAACACCACCACCACCACCACCATCACCACCACCACCACCACCACCACCACCATCATCACCATCACCACCATCACCACCACCACCACCATCACCACCACCACCACCACCACCACCACCACCACCACCATCACCACCACCAACATTACTGCCACTACTAACAACAGAGAAGTTGGGACTATTAGAAAAGAAATGGGCAGAAAATAGATATAGATCAAGTTCTTATACCAAGTCCTACATTAAGCTCCAAATTTCCAGATCATCTAAATATAAAAAGTCTCATCACAAAAAAATAGCAGAAAACAGGAGATTCCCTTCACCACTATGGCTAAGAAGATAATGCATATATGCAATAAATGGAAGAAGTGATCACAAAGTAAATCAAATGCTCAAAGCTTTTCCACCAAATCAATTCAGCCTGAATTTACAAAGCATCGGCTGCCTGGGGGGAGGGAGGGGAGCCTCTACGCAAACATTTATGAGGAGCATAACCCAGGTATCTAGGGAATTGACACAAATTTTGAAGATTTAGAGTAATTCCCCAATACAAAAATAATCAAAGTACATGAGTAATTGTCAGAAGGAGAAATACAAACTATCAAAAACATATGGAAAAATGGTCTGAATTACTAATAAAAGAAACACAAATTAAAACAACTCTGAGGATTCACCTCACATGGTATTGGAATCCAGTGTTGATGAAGCTATGAATTGTTATGACCATTCTGGAAAACATTTTGGAATTAACTGAGAAAAGCACCTGAAGGGTTCACATCCTTTGTCCCATGAAATGTAGATTAGTTTGGTCAAAAACAGAAAGGGAAAACAAAGGTGCCATATATACAAGATTTCTAAAAATCCTTTTGTTATAGAAAAAAGATACTACGTGTAAACCAAGTGCATGCCAGACGCCCAATGATTACAGAATGACTGGGGGGAGGGATGAAATGGGTTTTATTAACATAATGGAATATTGTTGTGCTCTAAGAAATAATGAATATTGGGGACTTAGAGAACATGGAAAAATCTGTATTGACTGAACAGAAGAACTAGATTCAAACTGTGGTTCTCCCTTGTTCTAGCCATGTGACCTCAACAGCTCAGCATTTTCAGTCCTCGGAGTCTTCATCTGGGAAATGAAGAGTTTGTACTACAGAACTTTTAACATGTCTCCCAGATATAAATCTACAATCCTGTAATTCGGAAAGAAGATAGAACCAAGAGGAATAAAATGCACACTAATTAAAACAGCTTAGTTAACAATGAAAGACTTTGGGCATTCATAAATAGAACCAATGTTGACTCCAAGAGAGAAATGCTAAAACTTGATTCCCTTTTCTCACTAGAGATGTGGTAGACTCTATGTGCTGAGTCTATGTGGTAGATATACACAGGATGTCCCAGAAGACTTTTACAACACCCTATAATATCTGATAAATCACTCTGACAAAGCATTCTTCTCAACTGTGCTTTTTGTTCTGAGGGCAACTTTTCTGGGTAAAGTGTTTATTGAGAACAGTGGTATAAATAATCAAAGTGTCCACATAACTTTAAAAATTAAAAAAATAAAAATTATGAAAAAATTGAGAGGGTTGTAAGCATCGTAATATGTGGTCAAATGCCATGATATTCTGATTAAAAAATTAATATTGTGATTAATTAATGAATGATGCAAGTCCCTTTAGGGGAAGGGGTATTCAAACCAATAGAGAAAAATGGTACCACAGGAAAGGAGGTAAAGGAAGGGTGGGGGTGCTTGAAGGCAAAAAAAAAACCATTTTGCCAAACACAAAAACAGTAAGCGTGGGCATTCTAATGAGAATGTACACCATATGTTTCTGATTCATTTACATGTAAACCATCAAAATATTATTTTGTAAGAGATATTTAATGTCCAAGAAACCTGCCAAGCCTGGTTCTAAACATTTTTTTCCCCTGAAGACCAGCTGTGTTTCAACAGTCATAAATGGACTTATCCTTGAAAACTGTAACTTGCTTCAAAGCAATGGAATCCCTGAGTTGGGGGGAGATTTTGATTTTCCCAAGGTACCTTCTCCCAGCTAATGGATTGGTGTCTCCTTACTATACGTGAATGATCAAGAGGAGGTTGGATGCTGATGTGGGAAGAGATGAATTTCAAGCTTGGGGAATTAATCTTGGCTCAGATTTTAAAGAACTATTCGCTAGAGCCTTGTTACAATCTTGACCTTGATTCCTCAAACCAAAGAATGGAGCCAGAAGGCACTTTAGTGATCATCTCACCTCACCTCTCTTTTTTACATATGAGGAAACTGAGGTCTCAGAGGAAGAGTGATGTCAAAGGCCTGACAACTAGTTTAAGTGTCAGCTGAGTGATGTACTGAGGAAAGGCTTGGGCTCGGCATCAGGAAGACCTGAGTTCAAATCCTGCATCAATACTTACTATTTGAGGACCCTGGATAAATCACTTAAGCTCTGTTTTCTTTCATCTCCTCAACTGTAGAGCAGAGACAATGATGGCGCTTATTTCCCAAGGCTGATGGAACGATTCAATGAGATGAGCCATATAAAGCACCCAGCAAACCCTATTGGCCTACACAAACATGAGCAAAATACAATTCATCATCACCAAGATTATTATGAAAGGCAGAGACGGGATTCAAATCCAGTTTTCATGATTTCTGGTCCAGTCTTTGGAATCAAAAAGTCCCATGTGTAAAGCCAAGAGTAGCAGAATTGGAAGAACTTCACAAACTATCTAATATAGACCTTGAATTGATCAGAGCTTTGAATGCCAATACACCCATTACAGGATATTGAAGCAAACCCATGGACCTCAATTTTCCCACCTATAAAATGGAGGGATTGGACTAATTAAGGACAATTTCAATAAGTATTTGTTTAGTTTATGTTTTGTTCCAGGCACTGTTCTAGACCCAGGCAAGGACAACATACAACTTAACTCAGAAAGACCTTGCCTTTAAGGAGGTTACTTTCTGCTGTTTCTAAAATACTGTTTTCCTTGTTTTGTTTTGTTCTTTTCTCCCACCTCAGACCTAGCACACTGCTCTCCAGCTTTGGACCATGCCTCCCCTTGTGCATCTCTCCCTATTTTCCAACTCTGCCTCTGGGAATAGTAAGCAAATTAGCACAACCTACCATTATGGAAAGTGTGAGCCATGAAGTGACCTATTCCTCCACTCACCATCCAGAAGACTCCCTGTACTAAGGAGACACCTCCCTGACGACCACCTTCCATCTCTATCATCTTGTCCCATAGTTGTTTGAGGGTAGGAGTTTGCTTTTTGTATTTGTAGCTCCAGAGTTTAGTAGAGTACCTAGCATGGAGCTATCACTCCATAAATGCTTTCCATTCATTCAATCAGTCATTCATCATTTCTACTCTCTAGTTGCTTTTAACTACCTCCCATTTATACAGACTATAAAATGTCCTGAGACTCTTTAGATTTCCTTCAGCTAGTTTTCCCCCCTTTCCAACAAGACCTGTTACTAAGCAATGCTTGGAGGGCAGCTTTGGTGATAGGTTTCTTAATAAACTATTCCCTGGCCAATTTCAGAAGGAGTCAACCAGTTGAGGCAGCCTTGACAGATAAAAGTCAGAAAAAGCAGGAAAGGGAAATCTAAAGCTTTCCAATTGAGGACCAGAGTAGGGAAAGAAGGAAAGTAAATAACATCCTGTAGAGAAGGAAAAAAAATGAAATGTGAACTAGGCTTGTCCCCTTCTCCCATTCCCACCCCCAGGCCTCTGGGATATTGTTCACTTAAAAAAGGTTTCACCCCCTCTAAAGAAATGCCCTCAGGCAGGAAGGAGGCCAGCATTTACAGCTGAAGCCTAAAACAGTCTCCCTGGAGTTTTCACAAAATTAGAATCTTGGAATTAGACAAGACCCCAGAGGACATTTACTCAAACCCCTATCAGAGAGAGAATTCCCTTTGCCTTATTCTTGGCAAACCTTTCACCTGAAGGTCTCTTGCAGAAGGGAAATTCCCTACCTCCTCAGACAATAGTAGTCCAGTTTTCTCTCCTTTTCTAACAGTCCTACCAGTCCAAGGAATTATTTGGGGAGCAGGAGCAATTCCTTTTCTCTCCAGTTGCCAACAATGTTTGACTGCTTGTTAGGGATCTCAGTACCCCAGGGCTTGAAGTTTGACAGAAAAATAACTAAGCCTATGGGTTTCCAGTCTTACCCATGAGCAACACCAACCTTTTTAAATGTCAGGGAAAGGTTCCTTTTCCTTTTTTTTTTCTTAAGAAAAAATCCAAATGAGAGAAACTATTGCTTTTTTTTCTTAGAGCTAGGTGTGCACTTGGCTTCCTGGGTGAAGAGACCCCCTCTCCCCGTCAGTAAAGAAGGCATCTACTGGGTCGTAGACACTGTGTGAAGCCCTGGAGTAACAAAGAGAGTAAAAAACAGTCCTTGCCATCAAGAAGGTCACGTTCTAATGGAAGAGACAACTTGTAAATAACTAGAGACATTGTGTACGTGTGTGTGTCCGCATGTGCACATGCACGTGTGTGCAGGGTATCTTCTTTGTAATTTATTCTTTTTGCTTTTTTTTTGGAGGGGGAAGGCAGGACAATTGGGGTTAAGTGACTTGCCCAAGGTCACACAGCTAGTTAAGTGTCAAGTGTCTGAGATCAGGTTTGAACTCAGTTTCTCCTGACTCCAGGGCTGGTGCTCTATTCACTGTGCCACCTAGCTGCCCCGCTGTAATTCTTAAAGATTTCTCTAGAGTGCTGGGACACTTAATATATGACCCTACAGAAGTCACTTAACCCTGTTTGTCTCAGTTTCCTCATCTGTAAAATGATCTGAAGGAGGAAATCACTCCAGTATCTTTGCCAAGAAAACCCCAAACTGGTTCATAAAGAGTCGGACACAACTGACATGACTGAAAAACAAAGGTTACTAAGAGATGGAATCTTCAGTTGGAGGTCAGACTTGACCCCTGGTTTCATCTCACTATCCACTGGGCACACCTGCCTGTGCTCTTTTTCTCAGCTAACTTTATTTCAAGGGCAGCTCAGTGGGTGCACCTTGTTTCCCACCATCCTTTGGTAGGAAATATATAAGCACAAACCCAGAAATCATGGCTTTATGCAGAAGTTTGTTCGGGGTTTAAAACAAGGGAAGCAAAAGTTTAGTCAGTGAGATCTCTATAATAGTGGAAAGAACCCTGGATTCATGGTCCAAAGTTCTGTGTTCAAGTTCCAGATATGATCCTTATCTTAGGTATACTACATACAACCTGTTCAGAAGGAATGATTTCTTGGGAAATTCAAGGGGGGAAAACTCACAAACCTGGCAAGGGGGCATGACATTGCAACTATGAAGGACTTGACTATCCAGATGTGTCCACTCTCTGCCAATGGGAGAAAAGCTGGCCAATGTGGGATTTGCCTTAATGATTACTCCACTTTTGAAAGATATGGGAATGAATGAGAGCAGCTTCTAGTCTGGAGAAGCAAGAAATAAATCGTTGTTGGGCAATTGTTGTTATTGCTTAGTTATTCAGTCATGTTGGACTCCTCCATGACCCATTTGGGGTTTTTTGGCAGAGATACTGAAGTGGTTTGCCATTCCTTCTCCAGCCCATCTTACAGATGAGGAAACTGAGGCAAACAGGGTAAAATGGGTCACAACAATAATCTCATGGGAGAAGCAGCTACTCTGCCTTAGAGGTTAAGATTAACCTGCAAAGGGAAGTGTAAACAAACAACCATCCTAATACTATGGGAGGAAGATTTCAAAAGGCTCAGAGAAAATATGGACCCCTGAAGACAAATTCTACAGGTGAAGTCAGACTAAAAGGAAGTGGGAAGCTACTCAGAACAAAATTCTGAGGATGCAGGCAGAAATGATTCCAGGGAGAAGAAACTGCCGAAGGAGACCAATGTGGATGCACAGAGAAGTCATTGATCAAGGGAGATCTTATAAAGTCCCCGAGCAGAAGATGGAATCAAGGACCTGTAACAGACAATGAATATCCAAGCCTGGTGCTGTCCACTAGAAGAGTGCCAAAAATACTGAAGCTCAGATACACTGGGGCTGGGGAGGAAAACTAAAGGTAGGGGAGGGAGTAGACTAAATTAGAAGGGAGAAGGGATCAAAGGGGCTCTAGGGTCCCTGCTTTGGGGGAATAGGCTGAGGGAAATGGAGAATAATGAGAAAGCTGCACCACTCATTGCTTATTTGCATTGAAAGTCCTTTATGAACTTCCCTTTCTAGCATTAAGACATAGTCTACTCTCTCACACTCTCTAAGGGTGTCCCTCCTTAGGATTGGTCCTCACATACAACATTCCATTTTCCCCTAACTTTATGCAGGCTGCCCTCCCCAACCCACCCCTATATCTGGAATGAAATCCATCCTCTGCCTCTTCCAAGCCCTGGTTTCCTTTTAAAGTTCAGCTCAAGGGGCAGATAGGTGGCACAGTGAATAGAACACCAGCCCAGAAGTCAGGAGGCCCTGAGTTCAAATCTGGCCTCAGATGCTTGATACTTAACTAGCTGTGTGACCTTGGGCAAGTCACTTAACCCCAATTGCCCTGCCTTCCCCCTCCAAAAGAAAAAGTTCTACTTCAGCACTATTTCCTAAATGAGGCCACCCAGCTCCTGGCCTGTCACTCCCCAACAACAACAGCAACAAATGCCTTGTATATTGATCGTGTTATAATAATACCTAACATTTCTATTTCACTTAATTTGTGCCAGGCACTGTGCTAAGCATTTTTATAACTATTTCATTTTCATCCTAACAACTCTGGAAGGTAGGTGTTATTATTTATCCCCATTTTGTGGATGTGAATGTGTGTGTGTGTTTTCTCCTCTAGGAGAATGTAAGCCCTTCAAGGGAAAGAATAACTTCATTTTTTTTCCTTTGTATCCCTAGCAGCTAGCAAAGTACCGACCAATCAGAGGGTCAGTCAATACACCTTTATTAAGCCTCTACTGTGCACCAGATACTCTTCCGAAGAGAACGGTCTTTGGGTGATGAAGAATAGAACAAAGATCATTAACAAACAACATGAAAGTTCACATCATTTACTCCCTATCTATTCTAGTCAATTAAATTGTACACTGTTTGATTTAGTGCTCTTGCCTGGTCTGTTTCTAGAGGGCACCACAGATGGGGGCTCTTGCTGTGTTACTCCTCCACAAGAGCCAGGGTTCTGTGACTCCAAATTTGAGTGGGGGCTCTTTCTAAGTCCTGCTTCTGCTTGCACACCCTTCTCAGCACTCTTGTGTCTCA